>CM042148.1:52617555-52925055 GCA_023376005.1 Doryteuthis pealeii | reverse complement strand
TCTATTGCAGCCACCTGTCTGTTGCAATAATTTCTGAATAAATATATGCTGTCATCACGTTACAAATCCAAAGACTCTTTATCGAAAACCAATACCATTTTCCATAGCATGTAAATACTCTCACACATCCTATTATTATGTCAAACGGATTATTTTCTCCATTATTGTCCTCACAAAACAATTATAGTAGAATATTGACGTTTGGCAGTGTTTTATTATTATCATTTTTTCATCTTCCCTGTTCATAAATTATTCTGCCATATTTTATGCATTATTAAGAAGGTTCTCAATAATTGATTGATTAAACTCTTTAATATCAAATTGTAAGAAGACTCGTTTTTATTATTGATGCTCCTAAACCAGTTAATACCTGCTCGTGAATTTTTTATTGAAATTACGACAAGCACTTCAAATTTTTATAATTTAATTTTACCAATACGACAGTTTTGGTTTTTAGATGGATTGAGAAGCATAAATTGTAGATTAGATCATAAAAGATTGTTCTGTTAGGAACGCTGATTTTTGTTGTTATTGCTGTTATCAGTATATCAAGTTTACCAACTATATTCCTGGCTTCTGAATTTATTTTGTTCTCCCAAGTTTCGGTGGTCTTTCTAGTATTTTTTAGTAATTGACAACACTATATGTATATATATATATATATATATATATATATATATATATATATATATATATATATATGATATAGAATGAATAGAGAATAAATGAGAAAAGTATTGGCATAAAAAGGTGCTCAATGCTAATAAATCAGAGCAGATTTACAATCAATAATTATGATATTATGGATGAACTAAAAGTTTCATGCTTACGCAAAGATTGCGTAAGCATGAAATGATATAATATCATAATTATTGATATATATATATATATATATATATATATATATATATATATATAGAGAGAGAGAGAGAGAGAGAGAGAGAGAGAATCTGCCATTATTTTCAAAACAAATCAATATTGAATTTTGTTATAATTTTTATTAATTTGAAGCTGAATAAATATATGAGAATAATTATAATTTTACGAATTTATTATTTTTCTTTTATGTACATTTTTATTATTAGGATTTTATAATTTTGATATTTTAATTTTATATATAAGGAGTAGAAAGCATATGAGGAGAAGGAAAACAGATACTACACTCATATTCCAGACGTAGACTCTGATAATATGCAAAAGTACCAAAGAGCAACACTTTGATCATTGGCGGATCGCACAGATACTATATTCTGATCCCAGCCAAAAAGTTGAATAGTTTCAAACGTTTCAAAAAGAAAGAAAATTTTCTAGTGGTGTAATTTTGAAGCATATGTAAAATATCCGACGAGACACGGGAAACGCTGACTTAATCTGTAGATGAATAGATTAATCGGTTTGTTAAATTATTCCAACTTTTGGGTGGCACATGGTATACATATTCAATATGTTGTCAAATACAATTAAACAGATATGTGTTACATGATACCCACATATATTTTTTCAAGAAGCAGTTTTGATCAATTTTTGAGGTTTAATCACTATTGTATATTTTAACTTAATTAAACTTTATTATTGAAATATTAATTATGCTTTTATATGTTACTAGCTAGAATACACTATAGGTAAACATTAAAACGTGGTTAATTGTACTGTATTCTTCGGAAGGAATAAAAGGACTGAAAATTTGATTAAAGTTGAAGTTTAAATCACAACTTAAAAGATTGCTTAAAGTTGTTGTTGTTAACATAAATAGAACGGGTAAGAGAATATTTAGCTAATAAATAATTTAAGGGTCCGTCTTAATGCAGAATATAATATAGACATTAACTAATCCCACACACAACCACTCCACTTACAACAAATACAAGCATCCTAAAACCTCAAATGTACCCAGTAATATAAACATAGAAAATGTCCTAAAGATCAAACCAGAATATGATGTCCATATATATATATATATATATATATATATATATGTGTGTGTGTGTGTGTGTGTGTGTGTGTGTGTATCCGAAAAAATTCGAGAATGCCATTTTTGATGATTCATTGGATCGGAAACTTTATACCTTATAAAACCTGTTTCAATTCCTACATAAATAAAGATGCTTAAATATGATGATATATACAAACGCCTACGCATACCTACACATAAGCATATTGTCACATTTTCATGAAACCCATCTTTACGTGATGAGATAATAATGTATGTCATAGACTATTGTTTTCTTGTCATCCATTCACTATTTCCTCTTGACAAGCAATGGGAGGAGCTGCTTACAGTGAACCAAGTGGACTGCTTAAGGGCAGAAGATGAGCAAGGATTATGTGAGTCGGTGTGTGAAATTATCAACTATTATTTTAAACTCTTAGGGACACTTTGAAAAAACATATGGCTTATTAATGAAAATCGAGACCATCGAGACTACAGCAGTGTTAAGATCAGTTATAATACTTAGAAGTGGGTGGGGAAAGGGATTCACTGGGAATTGTACAAGAGACTGGTGTTTGACCATGCTGATAAATGTTATATGCACAAACCAGACTCTATCCTCGAAAATCAGATGCACACAATTATCTGGTATTTTGAGATACAAATGGATCACCCAACCCAGGCTAGTTTTAATTAACACGAAGAAAAAAACTTGTCGATTTGTTGATTCTGCCTTTTCAATAACAAAAACAAAGGGAAACAAAAAACTGGACAAATACCCGGACCTTGCCAGAAAGCTGAAGAAATTATGAAACATGAAGGGAACAGTAATACCAATCATAGTTGGAAACCTTAGGGGAAATGGAAATCAGAAGGAGTAAGACTGTCTAGATTACAGCACTGCTGAGACTAGCTAAATTTTTAGAAGGATCGTGAAAAGCTGATTTTTTATACTCGATTCAAGATAGCTGTCTACAAATATTTCTTCTATTTAAAATATGTTGTTAAAGAAGTAGACCTCACCCTTGGATTGAATAAGGCGAGTCAACAAGAGCTTTCAAAAACCGAAACAGTAAAGCAGTGACAATACGACTTTATTTCCGACAACTCAGTTGTGTAAAACAGGATTTTCAGCTTTAACGCAAATAAATAATAAGCAGCACAATCAATGTAGAAAGGAACATGTGACTGGCATTGGTACAGTCGATTGCGTCCCGAATAAACATCTCACACAAACAAGCAGCATTTGAATTTATAAAAATAAAGGCCGTGTTGGAACATAGTTTCTGAATGTATGTCAAGAAGAGAGGGTGCCGACAAAAACGGTCTAAGAACTACGGTTGATTGATCGATTTTAACGGCATGTCAAGCCGTTTAGGGTTATGCCAATTTTTTTTCACATGGTCCAATCGAATACAAATTATTTTAAACGGATCTACTTGACCAACAGATGGGACCCAAGTACTTTGGGTCAGAGTAAACATGAGAGTAATGGCAGAGTAGTCCACACTCCCAAGATCCCCGGAACTGAAACCTCACTATACGATGCAGATTAGTCTCATACATACGACATCTTTTTTCAGGGGGGGGGGTATTACCTCTCTATCGAGGGGGATACATTCAGCATATTCTAAGAGCAACTGACAAGACGATGAGAATTATTAGGTTTATATTTTCGAAAACAAGTGAATGAAACCAGAAGAAATTAGGATATGACAACGCTACTCAAAGTGTAGGTACGCGTAACGGTGCTGGTGCACAAGTCATCGACTATCGGTACATAGAGAGTTTTCAGCTTCATATTATGATTAAATATATAAGATTTAGTGTAAAAATCAAAATGTATAAAATATTTCTGCATTGTTTAATTGTTTATTCTCTGCACGTTTTCTAATTCAACAGATAGAAATACTTGGAATTGATTGGAAATGAAAGCTTTACACAATATTGAAATGAAAAAATATGGTATTAGTCCGGAGCACATTGGAAAATATCCTACTGGTACGTCACATCAGATAGTTTTAGAAGTACTGATATAAGGAATTTAACATTTAACAAATAAATAACATTATTCTGTCCATTAGATAGAGTATTAAAATTGGACTGTTTGTTTTTGTTTTTGTTTTTGTTTTTGTTTTGCTTTTGTTTTTAGACATAAACCATGGAAACTAGCTTAAATTACAGACTGAGGTGTGTGTGTGTGTGTGTCTGCTGCTTAAAATAAAAAGTCCATAAAAACCATGTGACTTTGTCGATAGAAAAGGGACTGTTCAAGACACCCACCCCCCGCACGCACACACACACACACAAAACAGGGTAGGCCAACACTTAACAGTTTGATAACTTCCTCTGAATATAATGCTTGGTTTTTGCTGTAAATCTGTTATTTATTTCACAACTCGATGCCCTTACACCTTGAAAATAATCGCGCACAATCAGACCACACACAGCCTTTGTAGTATCATTAAAGAAATAAAGAAAATGCAGTATTACCCACTACACCCGTTAGTTTAAATTGTCACCTTATTTTGTTTTCATAATGCAATTAAGAAAATGGTCCTCAATTTGCGGAGATAAAAGGACACACGCACACGCACACACACACACACACACACATATATATATATATATATATATATATATATATATATATATATATATATATATATATATATATATATAAGCGTTACTAAGGAAGAAGAGTCACTTCTTATAAAATCAGAAAAACTAATTCATATATCTATCTTAATTTCTGTACAGGTGAGGTCTAAACAAAGGTGAGCAATGTGCGATAAATCTAAAACTCAACAAAACAGAGACCCGAGTAAACTCCTTAGACATACCTATATATTGATAACATTTTCAATATCTATATATATAAACTAGCAAAAGTACCCGGTCCATGACCGAACTAAAAAAAATTAGGAACACCAGAGAGTGAGTGAGGAGAAAACAGAAGTAAGAGAGAAAATAAGAGGAAAATGATTTATTAAATTTTTTTTAAATCGCCGAGTATTTGTATAGTAGAATGTTTGTTTATTTTAGGAAATGTTGTTGTTTTTTTGTATACATTTAAGATATTATTTTAAAAATGCATTCCTAAACTTTATTAAAGATTTAACAATAAACAAAGCTGAAAATTAGTGTATCATAATATTCGTTTATTTTAAGAATAGTCGCTTTTTGTTGTTTACATTTTTGAAACAATTTTAATTTTTTAAGCGAGCTTCCTTGCCTGTTGATTTCAAATGGTAGAAATTAAATGTATTCGTTTAATTCCTCATTTTTTTTTTTTTCGTATTAAAATGTAACAATAAAATGCTAAGAATTACAATTGCTCGTATTACAATTTCTTTTTTTCTTTTTTTTTCTTTTTTCTAAAACTATACGAAAAAATTAAATTCAGTTCTTAATTCCCTCTTGGAGAAGTTAATTTATTTCCTTTTTCGAGCCCTAAAATTAACAAAGAAAGTAACAAAGAAGCGCGTATTAATTTAATAATGTGTATTTCAAAGGTTTGAGTTATACTGATTAAAAATGGATATATTTTATTCTAAAATGAAAGTATTCATAATAAAAACAAAGTTGAGTTATTATTAATCGTTAAATGTTTTCGTTTATTATTGTTATTTAATTCGCTGTAAAAATAATTAAATCGATAAAACCACATACAACTTACATATTTAGAAAGATTATTTTCTTTTCTTTCTAACCTAATAGATAGTTATAAGATTAGACCGGTGATACGCGAGAAATTCCGAGCTGAAACTATTAGGGCATGAATTTGTCAACTTCAAATTACCAGCAGCGGCGCCATTTTAAATTATTGCTGATATAGCGAGCAGCCAGCGAATTTTTTTTAATTAGCAGCAGCAGCAATGCCACGATTATCGCAAAGCGTTTGATTTTTGTTTAATCAATTAATTATATCCCTTAATCAGTAAAAATCAATAACCAAATTTGGTGTGTTTCTTAGTTATAAGGATGCCAAGGTGCATGCCAGATTTCGAATCTGATTAACATCTCATTTCTGAGTTATAAGTCGACACGTACATACCAAACTTTCTTATATATATATATATATATATATATATATATATATATATATATATATATATATATATACCAACCCCACCGCACGAGCAGGATGCGACACTAGGTCAATTTCTTAAGCAGAGTTTAACAGGTTTGAATTCAGAGTTTTCTTTCTCCTAGACTGGTTACCTAGCCATGGTTAAAGAGACCAGTCTACCATGCTATTTACCCATAGCTGGAGGGAGAATTGATTTCATACCTTTCCCAAGGATATTAGCGCTATGTGAAATACCAACAGCTTCGTCCAGGAATTTAACTCGCGTTGACGTGTCCATTTCCCACGACTCTAACCATTCGACCACACGCCTCCATTTCTTTCTTTTCTTCTATATATATATATATATATGTTGAGGACGTTTTGCTGACGTCAATGTGATTCTTATGCTTGATACTAGATTCGCAAATATCTGAATCGATATGTGTGAATATTAGTCATATGTTTCTTTTCATGCATCTTTCTATATAAAGGAATGTCGTGATGCCAAAAGAGATGCCATTCAGCATTGAAATCTCCTATACACCTTAATATGTTTATAATTAAGAAACGTACAAAATTATTTTTTTCATTTTTACTGTTTAAGGGATATAATAAAATAATTAAACCAAAATCCATTTGTAAAACTCTTCCCAGTTATACATAAGTACAAAAAGACACCCCATGGTTTAACCTACGCAGCCTAACATTGGACTCGTCTAGTTTAATATATTTTGCCATATGGTGCCTTCAGATTCAGACCAATATACTTTGACAGCAGCTGACCGACCGAAGATCAAAGTGTAGTATCTATGCTCGGAACCCGCAAAAATTATCACCTGCCTAATTGTCAAAAAGAGACCGAGTTTATTGCCCCGTGCCTGAGGTGCCCCAAAAAGGGAATGTCGACAGAATTTTAAGCAATTTTAGACCCAACTTAGGCCTTACCTTGTGTCACATTTGCCTTGGTGGGTAGTCAAATACCCTGTCGAAGATCCTTTACAAATGAATACCGAATTCGATTTTTGTTTGATACCTGTGGCGAACAGGTTGGGTAAATACCAACTCTGTCTTTAGTAGAGTTCGATAAAACTTAGCTGTAAGTCAATTTTATTAAATACAATATTATTACACTTGCTATGTTTAAATATCACACGTATTCCATAGGCGACATTTTAATGCTTTTTTGAAATTTTCGTAATTTATTTACGAATTATATAAATTGTTAATTTTTTGGAGAACTAAAAAAAATCAAGAGAATTAAGGATTTATTTATTAGAACAAAATATATAAGTTGGCTAAGCTGGAAGCCATTTTTATCAAGATCCCGAATGAGATTTTTGTGAGATTCTTACTTGCTACTAGAAAATCTCGATGACTTTGCAGGAGACTCAAAAACTAAGACGGGGTTGCAATTTCTAAGACTGTAAGCTAAACAATGTAGGGACGACGTTATGAGAGACGCTTTCATTAGTGGAATTACAGCAATACGACAATAAAGGCTAGAATATAAAACACTGAATTTACAGACCGCTTTCAACCAAGTGTCATACCTGGATTTAGCACAGAATAAAAATGAAACATGTTACTTCACCAGGAGTTGCACTAGCAATGAGGATAAACTCATCTTAATCCCCTCAATTGATAGTTATGCATTTGCTAGGTAAGCCATATGTAACACATTTTCTAAAAAGCAAGAGTAACAAATTTCATCGTCTTTTCTACTAATATAAGAAAAAGTAAAGCGATATTACTGAGAGGACTTTCATACTATGCCAATTATAACAGTAAGAGGGGAAATTTTTGAATGTTATATTCGTCGTGTTTCTGAAACTTTTCGAGCGGAAATACATTTTTTTAAATTTAAAACTAAAGATTATTCCTTCGTATGAGCAGATAACTATGACATAGCTTAAGGAACCAATCTAGAGGATTTGTCATTGTGCCTCAAACTTAATAGCCCCTTTGCCTAATGTCACAATTATGGGGCATCCAGCAAGGACAGAACTCGCTATTTATCACTAATTGGTCTGCACTGCAGGTCCTAGCTTGCTAACTTTTACAGCACGAAAATTATCGAACCAAATATTTATTATAAATGGCGTGTCCAAGTTTTCGTAAAGACGAATATGCGTAGATTATTCACAAACTATAGACATACATGCTGAACCTGATCCATGCCTGTTGCCGAGGATTAATGATTTAGTTTTTATAGATTTTATAAATTTCTATAAGTGATTTTTTTAGTGAAAAAAAAACATGAATTCTGAATTCTCCTAAGAAATGTCATAATATTATTCTTTGAAAACTTTTACTTGCTTTTTTAATTGAATAGCCACGAAAAAATTATTTTACAAAGAAATCTTCTGATATAATTATTCAAACTCCTATCCTTATAGAAAACATTTAAAAATTGTTTTTATCGCTTCATTTTTTCAGATTTCATAAAATGAATTAGGGGGGAAGACCACGTAAAAAATATTTCCCCTAATATATTCTAGGAAAAACTATTTTAAATTTAATTTCATAAACAGGTGAATAAGTATCGAAATTTTCGTTAAAATTTTACTCTTGATTTATTTTTCATATAAATCTTTTAAAAAGCTTGTAGTCGTAACTTGTTTTGGCTACGTTAAATTTCAATTGATTTAATGGTGTGAAAATGTAAACATTTTGTTCGTTCATAATGTTTATTAATTCCGTCAGCTGAAATTTTGTTAAAATCATCAGATGTTTTTGTTTTGTTTTGATTTTTTTTTTTTTTTTTTTTTTAATATTTCTTCTTTTGAATGGTCCAAAAATTTTGAAGATAATATTAACCTTTATTCAAGTTTCATTGTGTTAAATATAGAAGGTGGGTAAATTTTACACGTCAGATTGGACGTCCCTATTGAACGCCTTCATAATTATTATCGTCATTTCGTCTAATTATCAGGAAACTCGGAAATAGAATTCCATTAGCAACCGATTGTTGTGGACAAGTGGAAGTAAAATCACTGTTACATAGTATGTTATTTTATCGAAGTGAAAATAAAAATATCATTGAAAAAAATTCAATGCACAGAATACATTACTGCAATTTGCACTTATGTCCTCCAGGTATACTTACAGAAAAATCTTAGATTTTTCTTTACTTATACTTAGTTAAATAAATATTTAGCCTAAAAAGACATTGCTAATTTTAAAATCAATAAACCAAAAATAAAAAGTGCTATACTTTAAGTTTAAAATACGATTGGAGAGGGGTTGTTTTATTGAATGACACTTGCACCAGTTTTAGATGCTAAAATATATGGTTCTATACGCACCCTCTCCCCTTAGTAAAACAAACAAAAAAATCCTGGGCTATTTATATAAGTTGAAATAGTGGATTTGACAAGACTAGTCAATCGCTGGAAATACATTTTTTTAGAATTAATTTTCCTTTCCCTAGATATTTTTTATAGCAATAAACTTGTGTAAGAAATGTAATCTCATATTTTGCGGCTACTTAATTCCTGAAATGAATTGTTTTCATAGTCAAAGAAGAACCTTTTCGTTGATCAGGAAAATCGAAACACTTAATATCATTAACTTAATTATCATTAGTACAACTTCATCTACATTATAATAAACCTATTTTTGTGTGTAAGTGTCACTGCAAAAATGAACCAACACGTATGCTGGGACTTAGGTGGTGCCTTACCGGCGCACCTGGGATGGGAAGCGATTTCCAACCTCACCAATTCCTTCTAGGTAGTTATTACTGTTAGTTTCCCTTTTTCGGGTTCGAGTCGCATTTCTCCAAAAACGGGCCGTAGA
The DNA here is from genome assembly GCA_023376005.1 of Doryteuthis pealeii. Classification (NCBI taxonomy): domain Eukaryota; kingdom Metazoa; phylum Mollusca; class Cephalopoda; order Myopsida; family Loliginidae; genus Doryteuthis; species Doryteuthis pealeii. The sequence continues at coordinate 52,915,255 of CM042148.1, read as the reverse complement.
CACTGTTCGTTAGTGTTTGTTAATATTGTTACTGGCCGGTATCTGCTATAATATTCGTATATATATTTTTGTTCATCTTCTGGTCAGTTAGAAAAGTCAAGGACCCTGATTCTTGTAGAAAGGAATCTGTTACTGATTTTTGTAGCAGAGAAGAATTGGAAAGCATGAAAGTTGCTAACGTTTTGTGCACCAAAGTCGTGGCTGCAATAAGAATATTTATCTTATTTAGTAATTTATTTACAGTTAATTGAAATATAAATCAATGTCGGACTAATTAGCCACCAAAAGCATCTTTTAATGAGCTTTTAAAGTTAAGTTATAAATAATTAGTCAATAAAGTAATAATTACCACTAAAAACAGGATGTCACATGTTTATAATGTAATTCATTTGTCTTTAGATAGGATTCATTTATCACCTCGAAAGTAGACCAGTAGTTATGGAAAGCAATAAATGATTTTATTATTGTTATACATATAAAGACATTGCAAGGTGCTAACTTTCCAAAAATGTGACGAATACTTTTTTGAAATATCTCGAAATGACTAGCAAATGGCTGAAATTGCTTAAAGATTATTTCTCTATGTTTAAGAGAAATATATTTTGGACGAAAACAGAGTTGAATAAAGAAACAAATTCAAAGAAAAATTCTAAATGTGAGACAAGACCAACGTACTTAAATTTTGCTCTCACGGATCTCGTATTGATTTCTTATCGTAAGATCAATGGAAAAACGTTTTTTTAACATCACATGGCCTCTCTCCGATAAATCACTAGATTTTTATATAACACTGTAATCAATCACTATTTCTGTCCTTAGCAACAATATCTAGGGTACATCACAATGGACTATTTACAATAAACCAGTGCAACAAGAACTTTCCGTCAAGTAAATTTTATCAATCTTATTTGTGTGTTAAAATCAAACACACAATCTGAATTAATGCAAGTAACTCATTTTTATTAGAATGAATTCGCCTCATGTCGTCATTTGTCAGTTTTAGCTTCATAAACTTAATTTACGTCATATTTATTGTTGGAAAAGTGGCCTATTGTTGGTATCAGTCGGGCAGCGAGGATTCTATCCTCTTTTTGCTAGCGCAAGACCAGAGAGTTTGCTTTGCTGAGGTTGAGCGCCACACCTGTCGTAAGCTACCCATTTTACTACACAGATCAGATTACCAAAGCTGTGCTATTCATACGCTGAGTTGGCGAGGACGGGTATTGAACCCGGAAACATGTTTTTCCTGAATGTTTTATTACTTTCAAATTGTATATATTAAAAGCTATCGTCAATTCTAAGTTTTTTTTTTTTTTTTTTTTAATAAATTATTGTCCAAACAATATGTATTGGCAGAAAATAAATGTGCTAATAAAGGATGATGATTTTGATCTGGATACCTGTATGCACTCTGAGAAATGTCAAATTTAACTATTTTCTTATTTACATATTCATCATTGATTTATAAACAAACCTTATATGTTTGTTTGTTTGTTTATTTATCCCAAATGAAACAGATTAACAATTTCATGTGCGTTTGATTTATATTCATTGTCCTGGTCAGATCCGTGAAAAGATGGTAACCGACCCAAACCAGGATGGGAAATGTAGCATTCTCTTCCTTTGACATCCTTTATAATATTAATATTAATTGACAAACGGCACCACTTTGTCTCTATTTGGAAAAATAAGCCCCCGCAAAATTGTAGACCCGTGCTAACTGGCCGACATGCCCCCGTTTCTCTTTTTACGCTTCTTAAATTAATCATTCTGCATTGATTTCGATAATAAAAATAAGATAAAACTGAAGCATTCATTTGTTTAGTTTCATTTCAATTACAGGAAATCATTTGCTAAATGGATAAATTGACGAACTGTAACCTGATGGATCTTTGACTATTGAGTTTTTATGAATTTATTTTGTTTTTTGTTTTTCATTTATTTATATATTTTTGCCATTAAGTTAAACAATGGGAATTATAGTGATATATGAAATAACATATGATAACGAGATTTTTCTTAGTAAATTAAAATTCTCTTAGAGAATAAAACAATTTCCAATCCAATTTACAACTTAATAATATTATTGTGTATCTATTTACGCTTACCTCGATCTATAAAATTTCTCAAATAAATTACAAAGTTTCTTTTATAAGTTGAAGTTTTCTGCCTTGATTTGTTATTAATATATTGGATTTCAAATTGAATCATAAACATTTTATATTAAGTTCAATTATATAACAATTCTATTATCTTAATGATTGACATTTAAATCGGAAATTTATGATTTATGAGCTACACTTTTACCATTTAGGAATACCATTTATGCTTAAGATTTTGTTAATGAATAAACGACACCGACAAAAAGATTGGTTAAAATGCGTGGTGATTAAAAGCAAAATAAAGATAAGGAAATTCGTCAAAACTAATAATAAATTACGTATAAAAAGGAAAATACTTCATGTCTGTACCTACAAATAGCAGAAACATTCAACAAATGATTTTGTTTTACATTTTAGGCATAAATGAGTTTATCTTATTTGCATTATATATTGTACTGTAATAAGTAATTGGAGCTTCTTGTTGTTATATACACTAATATAGATATCTCTCGATCCGCTAAATTCAACAATTCAATTCGCACACATACCGCAATAAAGAGATACATACACTCGCCAACAAAACGAAACATAAGTTGCTGACGACAAACGGAAGTTAACTCAACGGCAGCTTAAAACGAAGTGACCAAAATAACATGGTTCTATGCATAGGCTCCAGCAAAACTTCCGGTCGAAAAACATTAAATATAAACAATTAAAAATATCTCCTATTTAATGTTTTTCGACCAATAAAAAACCTATCCCCCAAAACCCTTCAAAGGCCATCTCGAGCCTATCTCTTGCTTTAAATAAAGCCGACTTAACGCCGATAGACAGTACATCACAGGCTGTCGCAGAAGAAGGCCGGCTCGTCCCAAGTCGAGATAAAGGAACCGCCATACCGACTACACCACACCCCGCGCCACACCAGCCAAGGTATCAGTCAGGACTTGCCTTCAACCCCACAACAACAAGGGCCGACCTCACAAAACGAGACATACATTTCTCACCTACTCGCGCTACCAAACAGTCACGTAAACGTCTCACCCCCCCCCACACACACACACCCACTGACCGACCAACCGGCGAATTTTAAAGGGGCGAACATCTACTCAATTCCGATATCATCAATTTACCAAATTGATGCCTATCAACTCAATTCGCCAGCTATCAACCTTACAACTTTTAACAAACCAGCATCGGACCCTGCCCACACGATTCCACGACTACTAAAATATCACTGGTTCATCTGCCTACATGACCACCTACACTACAACTGATTCGTCCACCGGACATTTCACGTCACAACTGACTATCTCCAAAATACCAGACTTTCTCTTTTAAAAACCATTTTCAACTGTATAACCTTTTGTGTTTTGCTAATACATTGTTAAACTTAAAATCTGTTTGTTTTTCCTTGCCACCATACACTTCATACTAACCCTGTTTATTACATTGCGATACCCTAGTTTCTATTTTGTTTGTTAAAATGAACTTTTGTGATAAATATATATATATATATATATATATATATATATATATATATATGTTTCTGTTTGTGTAGCTGTTTCACCCTTTGGAGGGATTATAAACGAGGAAGTAAGGGAGGAGGTGTGAGTATTAGCATGTGATACAGGTATATATGTGTGTTAATATAGGCGTGTGTACTTTCCTGTGCGGATGTGAAAATAGCATAGTTCTTTATAGAAATATGTAAAACTAAGCTTTAGGTGTGTAATAAGTTTGTGTATGTGAATGTCTGTGTGCTCATTTTTGTGATAAGATAATGAATGGGTGGTAAGTTGGTGAAAGAAAGAGAAAGAAGTGGAGAAAAGAGCCCGAATTATACAGCACAAAAAAAACAGCAGCAAAATACCCGCCTACAGTTATGAAGGGCGATGTTGGAAAATATCTAAACAAGCACTGAATTATTATGTTAAATGATTGAGATAATACGTCCATTATTTTGAATGAAGATATATAAAGGTAAATGAACATCTGCTAGCGGGTAGTCATTTATTCACTCCCTTAAATCAACAGGTTATTTACATTCTCTGGATCAGGTCTTTTCAAAAAAGGGGAGAGATCAGTCATTAGGTCCTACTCGTTTACACTGCAAATGGCGGTATCTAATTCAATCTATCACAAGGACACAAATATGGGTCACCCAGTGAGGATCAAAATCACTGCAGTAGTGCTAGACTAACTTACTAACCATTGCTTTACAATGTAGTAACCTACAAAGATGAGTAAATATGTGACACTATTGTTTGTTTTATAAATACTAAGTTGAACTCTTGGTGAAACTTTTGGTTATTGTGCTATTGCACAGGGAGAGGGAGGATTTTGCCGAGGTCGCTTGTTGAAATAACCGAGGGAGATTATCACAAGACATTGCCAATCGGTAAAGAGACAATCCGTATCTATTTCGGGGAAGAACCGTTTGATGGTTCTGTTGTAGAGTGATCATCTATGTAGAAGGAAAATCAGAAACAGAATACAGCTAATCTAGAAAGGTTTTTCATTCATTCTCTTTCGAATTTTCGTGGAGATGGTATGATTTATGTCATTTTTCTTCAACCATGTCAGAGATTCATCTCTCTCTCTCTCTCTCTCTCTCTCTCTCTCTCCAGATCTCCCAGCGCAAGAAGGTTTCAAACTCCAAAGCAACTTTCTGTCTTATTCTCTCCATTGAACTATTCTCTTTATATATGTATATTATAACATTCCTTGACTTGTCGCTCGTCATCATACATTAATGTTTTCAACTTTCTAACGTCAATAAATCTGTCCCGAGTGACCTTGCAAACAGCTAAAGTAATGAAGAACCTAATACACTTTACATTACTTTATTTTGACATCAAAATGTATCTTGCTCCATACTAAAATAACGAAAGTCACCATCTCTCTAATAGGAATTGAATCTATGATTCTGCGTTATACCACAACCCATGTTATTGCCCGCCAGTTAAGTGGCATATCGTGTGGTGTAATGGTTAGCGAGCAAAGCTAGCAGACCATTGTTAGTGAGTTCGATTGTGTCCCCGATACTTCTGGCCTTGTGTCAAACTAAGATCTCCTAGCGCTTAAAGCTAAGCCTAGTAAATGACTACTGTCTGTCTCTTTCGGAATGAGCCTATAAAGTGTGCATAGATACAGATCTGTGAGTATGTTTACAAATGGTATTTTCAGTTTGTAATTCATCACAAACAGGGAACTTTTTTCTAAAAAGTTTTAATGTATCAGATATAAGATTTAATCATAAACATTGTTGTATAAATTGCAATGATATAATAAATCTATTATCACTTTAAAAACGATTAACACTGAGTATTTATGAGAAGTGTTTAAGAAAAGTTGTCTAAAAGTTTAATTTTTATATACTAAATAAGTTCGAAATTTATACTGTTCCAGGGCATTACATTAAAAAAATTCTTAGATAACCACAATAGCAAGAGTCCTCAATGTTTTTTGTTTGTTTTTCTTTTTCTTTTACATCGTAATCAAATTTTCCATTATATACTAGTAATACTTTCCAACTTTACATACGTCTTTTAAGATGGTCTCTGATGCTCATAAACTGGACGGAATGACTTCGGATGAATGATCCGGATCAAAACAAAAATATAATCATAAAATTTCACATACATTAAATATTTCTTTATAAAATTCGTTAGAAAATTTTTACAAAAGAATATTAAAGATTAAAGAATAGAAAAAATATAGCAATTAAATATTTGTAATGTGAATTTATCTTTTATAATAATTAACGTTTGTAACAATGGAATGGACGTAAATTTTTAATTGAATTGACAAAAAGCATAAAACTTTGAGAGAAAAAAGAAACGGATTAGTGGTCTTAATAAAATATTTTTCTCATTTAATTAAATATTACTCATTAGGTTCATAGGTAGCTCTTCAAATTGGAGTCATATACATTCATTATTACTTCAGATGAAAATTCCTATCCTGTATGCATAAATGGGTTTAGTTTATGAACGCGAAATGTTTCCACACCTTATTTTAAAAACGCAATTAAAATTTAAAAAGAAATGTCAGTCTTAAGTTTTTTTCTTGGATGAAAGTTCAAATTATAAACAAAAAGAAAAGAAAAGAAAACCAAATGTTCATTAATTAACATAGAATTCAAATGTTTTAAAATCAATTATCACTCTTATCGGTGAATATACCAAATATAAAGTAATCGTCCGAGAAAGATGATTTAATCTAATTCCTGTCTTTTATCTTGGAAGAAAAATCACTCTGCAAACTGTATAAGATTATTTGTCTCAAATGTAGAATTTACACAAAATGTTTTGCTTTCATATTGTTTCCACATGTAAAATATCTTAACATTTCCAATTGTTTGATATTTTTCAAGAGAAAATCACTAATGTAATAGCAATGTACAGAAATTTTTTTTTAATTATAAGAAAATGAATAAACAAATCATGTAAATTTAGTTCAATCTGACAACGATTTTAAATTTTTTGTCAAATGCCTTACTTAGTTCATTTTCTACTGGTGACTATCTTCGATTACTTAACATTTTATTAAGAAGTAATTTAATTTTGGGGAATAAAGAATAAGATAATGTTGGACAAATAAAGTTTTAAATCTTTTCAGAGATGAGTCTAACAATTACTGAGAGTTTGGTTACATTGGGGTAAAAATGGAAAAGCCGTTAATGGTATAAACAGACGGATGAGATTTGATGAATTATAAGATATCGATCACGCTGGTCTGACTACTAAGTGAAAGGAAATTCTGTTGTTATGGTATTTTTACGGGTAATAACTAGGCAAATAAGACCCCCCCTCTCTCTCCTCTCTCTCTCTCTCTCTCTCTCTCTCTCTCTCTCTCTCTCTCTCTCTCTTATATATATATATATATATATATATATATATATATATATATAACTTTGTATACTTTAGAGTTCTCAATTCTCTGTGTCACTTGATATGTTCGTTGTCCTTTTCATTGTCTCTATCGTTTTCTTTTTCTTTCTCTCCGTTTACTCGAGTGATTTAGGATTTCAGTCGTCCAATGCTCTTGCATACCGAACTCACCAAATATTGAACTACCAGACAAGCAGAAGTACAAATCAATATGTAAATGATCCGATTTTTAATGACGGGCACTATGCTCGTATTCATATAATTCCATCTGTATTGTTTTCATATAATTCTAAATCTGGGGATACAGTATCACCCTTAAATAAGTACACCCCTAAAAAGATCCTTATTAAAGTTGATTTCCTTGTAAAACAGATACCAAGATCTTATTATTTCTTATGGAATATTAGAGAATAAAAACGAATATTATTAGGTATTATTTATTATCAAACTATTTAGCATCAAAACTCTGTAACCAAAAATATGAATATTTAGCAGTCCAAAAATAAGTACACTCCTTGTACAAATTTATGCAATTTTATTTTTTCTTGATGAAATGTTTTTGCTTACAGAATTTCACTGCTGTAAAGTTTAGTAATAATATATAAGCGTTTTGATTGTTTAATGTCACACTAGAAATAATGAATCCTTGTATCTTTAGTTTAGAAGAAAATAAACTTTTTATCAAAAAATGTTTGCGTACCTATTTTTGGGCGATACTCTAAATAACAACTATAAATAATTACATAAGATTTATTCAAAGTATTAACTAATGTACTTTAAATAATGTGTACCTAATCAAGAAGCATGAGTAGATATGTATATGTATGTTTGTCTATTAAAGAAGAGGAATCATATGATCTTTTCTTAGTTACGTAGGTAAACAGTTTCTATGTTGAAAAGAGGCATTATTTTATGACATAATGGAATGGGAAAAGAAAAAGACAGAATTGTTCCAAATAGGAGTGAATCCATAAGAATGCTTGATGAATTATATTCCCTACATTTTAGCTTTATTCCCAAACCTATAACTTACTGCTCCATATTTGTGACTTTGTGCTAATCTGAGCTTAGTGTCTCTAAGATTGATTGCTATGGGTCACTTTACCACATATCAGTTCTGGCTTTTATGTTCTTATCATTTACATTTACAAAAATGACATTCCCATTTTAGTGTAAAGGTAATACTATCTCTGTTTCATATCAGTTCTGACATTTTCATATACTATTTAATACACAGAGTGTGATAAGTATTATAGGGCAGAGGTAGTGGTATGTAAGGTGTTTTGTACGAAGGGAAAGCTTCTAAAATGAAACAACAGGATTGTAAAGAAACTGCCGATGACTTAATAAAAGCATAAAGGGTTGAATTGATCATGTCTCTTCTCATTATGTGTAACATGTAGTTAAGAATTATACTAGTTCTTCCTAATTACAAGAAAGTAAACAAGACTTAATCTTATTGGAAACTAAAATGAGTTTGGTGAAAACATTCACAAATTAACCAGCAAAGACATCAAAGGCATCCAATGAAAGTCTATAGAAACTAATAGTCATTTTTTCATTTTGTTTCAAACAATACAGAATAAGAACAATGACACAATACGAAATAAATATACCGTATACACTTCGATCTCGTGTATTAACCGATACTTATGGTTACGAAATTTACGAAATTATTTCTTCAAGTCAAGGTTTGCTTCCAGTATGTTCTATTGTATTTGCATATCAACTTTACTGAATTATTGCTTGAAGATATGAATCAACAATATGTGGGGGTTAAAGAATCAGGTAATGAAAAATATTAATTGGAGTCTTTGGTCTTATATAGAATAGAATTCTTTTACAAAAAAATAACATATACGCTACGCAGAAGATCGCAGATACTTGAAACATCTCACATAGTAAGAAAAGTACTGCTTCAGTAGAGAGACAACGCTGCAATAGGACAATAGTTTGGACCCCAACTCTAGAGGCTTCAAAACAAGGTATGACTGGGTGGGAAATGTGATCCACTGGGAATTGAACAAAATATTAAAATTTGACCATACTAACAAATATATACACAAACCGCAAACCGGAATCCGCCCGAGAGAATAAGACATAAAATTACCTGGCATTTTGAAATACAAACGGATACCCTAATCCCGCCCAGAAGACTAGAACTAGTGTTAAATAACAAGAAAAAAAAGCACTTGTCATCTTGCGAATTTTGTCGTTCTAGTGGACAACAGTGAAAATAAAACGAAAAGATAGACAAATACTTGAACCTTGTCAGGCAACTAAAAAGGCTGTATAACACGAGGTCGACATTGATACCAACTATAGTTGGTGCACTTGGAACGCTCCTTTAAAGACTTGGAAAAAGAGACAGGAAGAATCAAAAAGTACATTAAAAAATACCTTGTAATCTCCGTCTGTATGAAATACAAAAAATTCACTTTGTAGAACTACTCATTTACTTGTGAGAGTATTATCAATGTGAGTGGGAATGTAACATTCAAAAAAGGCAGCAAAACATTTTTTAAAATAGAATACATATAATCCCGACCTTAGGTCTTGGGTAAAGATCCAGTTTAGGATTGTAAAAGACCGAAAGTAAAGTAGAAGAAGAAGAAGAAGAAGAAGAAGAAGAAGAAGAAGAAGAAGAAGAAGAACAACAACAACAACAACAACAACAACAACAACAATAATAATAATAATAATAATAATAATAATAATAATAATAATATCGGAAAGAACATAACAGAAAGGCCGAGGAAAGAAATAACATGAAAAAAGAATCGCAAGGACTTGAAGAATTCCCGGAAGCTGATATACACCTTGACTCGCTCAGAACTACACTCAAGACTGTACCAAACTGGAAAACACTGAGCTATGATGGTATACATGGATTCTAGTTTTAAAAATCCACGTCCATCCACCAAAAATTGGCTCGAAAATTATATAGATGCCTACAAGAAGCAAACATCGAATAAAAAGGAAAACTACTCTGGTCCAGAAAGACATCCAAAATGGAACCATCACCAGCAACTATAGACCGATAACCTATCTACCTATGACTCGAAAAATACATTAAAAGTAGGGGTAAGCAAATGAATACTTTTTTTCCTATAAATTAAATAAGACGAGCGTGTTTTATGGTCATTTTTGCTGCTGATTACGATTCTGATGAGATCCTTGACCTAGGATGTCATTTAGGTTGGTTCCGTGAGGATTTTGAAAATGGCGTCTAAAATCCTTGTTTTTTGTCAATATATGGCTTAATAGTGGTGTAATGTGTCTAATCATAGTTTTTCTGAGTGACAGAATATGAAAATACATTCATTTTATTGATTTAAACAGCTCTAGTTTCTTTATCATGTCAAAAATGAAAATTATAATAAGATTAGTGACGTTTTTGCCCAGGGATATCCCCAGTTACACATGAAGTTTGCAATAGTTAACTTCCACACATAAGAATGTTCCATATAAGTTAGTCACTTCATTCACAAATTTGCCCTGATTTGGTTATCAAATTTACCAAACTGGGATTCACATCCTAAGTTTGTGAGAGATTCATACTGTAGTGCCTCTCTGTCAGCATTATCATCTGGCTAGAAGTCTTCTTCCTCTGAAAGTCGCTTAACAACATCAATAACTTTCATCATTACTGCAGCTTCCAGCTTTTTAATCACATTTGGTTTACCCTATTGTTTTACATCCTTGAATTCCTTGAGAACAATCAATTTGGGTTCAAAGAAAATGTTCACCCAGTCCAGTTTCTGTCAAGTGGCACATCACTGGTAGCTATTTCATTAATCCCCAGAAAGTGCATCAGAGGGGATATGAGGATGTCTCCCATCGTCCTGTAGATTTCTGTGCACAGAACAAACCACTCATTCTGAATGCATGTAGAAATGGCAAGCACTTACCTTTTGCTATTGATATTAACTATGTTATCAAAGAAAAATGGTATATGCTCCTGATGTACCACAAATAACTTTGCCAATTTTGCAATAGGTCCAAATATGTTTGATACAAAGCTTTTGAATCCCTCATGTTTCTTTCCATCTACTGTCTATATGACTTGGGGAAAGTAATTTAGCAATAGAAATAATCCCAATAAATAGAATGTCCAGGGGAACTGAAGACTGTCTCACCAGAGTGATCAATAACAATTTTTGAATCCCAAACTTCTGATCAGTGTCTTTATAGATTTTGTCTATGGGATAGTCTACACAATATGATATGAGTACATTTTAGTTGCTTATCGTGATCTCCTCCCAGGTTATCAGGAAAGACTTTGCAGTTAGTTGCTTGGTTAGACATCCAAACTTCAATTTGACTTTTAAGGTCACCAACAGAGCAATTAGCAAGTACTGGTTTAGTTTGTAATCATAAGCTTTTGCCCCGTCCTCCCTTGAGTTATATTCTCACCATAGCCAGTTGTAAGTGACGTTCTTGCACCAGAATTTTGTGTTATTTCTATATGGTCCGTTTTGACATCGTAGTGACGTTGGACAGTTGCCTTTGTTGTGTCATCAAGCCCTGCTGTAATGACTTGGACCAGCTTGTTGCACAATTGTTGTGTAACATGTTCAAGATTCAGTTGAGATGCATCTTCCATATAACGCATGATTTTTCTTTCATCATCAATTGATCTAGTTCTTACTGTTCTTTTTTCTTTTCTTCTATTGTAAGACACTTTTTTGCAGAACATTCTTGATACCCCATTCTCTTCTTCATCCTTGTCCAATCCTTATCCAATATTTACGTGCTGTGTTGGTGCAATCTGCTTTGTAACCTCTGAAACAGTTCTCTTCATAAATGCCTGATTATCAGGTGTCATTCTTCCTTTGGATGGATCCTTATAACAAATATCATAGGCATATTAAGTAAGAGCTGCATTGAATTCCAATCTTTTTGCATACCAAAACTTGCTTTTGGATTTAGCACTGCTATTTTAAGCTTTTAAGCTTTCTATAAAACATTGAACGATTCATAATCATATTTCACTCTAGTAGCAACTGCTTTTTCATTTAGTGGGTACACATTTTTGTCTATCCAGTCAGGGGTTCATTTACAATAATATTACTGGCTTGATCCCTGCTGAAAGAGTGTTTCCCCTTTTGTCATTTACACAAATACAGCATACACCACAGAGCCAGGAGAAAATGTTTATGTACGTTTGAATTCCTTCGTGTATGTAGAACTAGAACTTTCTTTTATGCTTTCACTTCTTGATTTTCTTTCTGCCATTTTAGACTTGGTTACTACTTTTGGGAACTAGATCACGTTCATAGTATGACTATGGCTATGTCATATCTGACTTCCTCATACATGAACAGATATAAAAGATATATTAAAATGACTATTTGCAATTAATGATCCTCCAGTACAAAATAGCATAAAAAGCTGAACATAATTGAATAATTTTCACTTAGAATACCTAATAAAAATAAAAGTGTTGGTTAAATCACTAAAATGAATATATTTTCAGATTTTGTGACCCAGAAGACCTATAATTAGACATATTAAACCACTGTAAATCCTAAAATTGTTAATTTTCTTTGAAAGAATAGCGGTTACCAGCCGCTATTTTAAAAATCGTCACGGAACCAACCTAAAATGATGGCATACCCCCCAAAAAACATTGGATTCGTAATCAGCCATAGAAAACACTCGTCCCATAAATTCGACCTCCATTTGCCCACCCCTACTAAAAGGGACAAAAAAGATTAATTGCAGTAGCTAGTAACAGCAATTGCGACATAAGGAGAAACTATATATATATATATATATATATATATATATATATATATATATATATATATATATATATATATATATATATATATATATATATATATATATATATATATATATATATATTGTGTGTGTGTGTGTGTGTGTGTGTGTGTGTGTGTGTGGTGTAATGATTAGAGTCGTAGGAAATGTACACGTCGACCCGAGTTCAAATCCTGAACAAAGCTGTTTGTATTTCATATTGCGGTAATACCATTCAGAAAGGTATGCATCGAACTATTCTCACTTCAGCTATGGGTAAATAGCAAGGCAGACTGGGCACTTGTAAGCAGTCTAGGAGAAGGAAAAACTCTGAATTAAAACGTGTTAAACTCTGCGTAAAAGATTGACCTTGTGTCGCATCCTGTTCGTGCGGAGGGGTTGGTAAATCATATATATATATATATATATATATATATATATATATATATATATATATATATATATATGATTGATTAATACATATATATTTTTCAAGTTTAATAAAATTCAATATGTACTCAATGCATGAATTGCCATTGTTAGGCCGATTGCTCAATTAAGAGCCCTTCACAAGAGCTAGCTTAATTACCACCCGATGGGGCTGCTTTTAAGCCAGTGGGTTATAATTCTGTAATGTCAAAATTGAAACATAATGACTAGGGTAAATCCTTGGTTTCAAAAATTAATTCTATAAATAAATTATTTCTATAAAACCAATGGTCGGCATATACATAAGGTCGACTATTACATGAGTATACACGGTATATCTACTTAAATATGTTCTGTTTATTATTTGAAAATCCTTATGATCTTCCATTCGTCATATGTGCATTTGTACAAGTGTGCCTGTTTACATACTCCTTAGTGATATATATTGCTTGTTGATGAACAGAAAGTACAAACTGTTATAAAAAATTGTGTCATAAAGTAAATTTACTTCTTATAATTTTCCTAGATTTTCAATCTTAGTGAATTAAAGTTTACTCTGAAGATAATCCATCTGAAGATAATCCAGTGATAAACCTTGTTCCCAAATTAGAAACTGAAATCTAATTTTATCGTGTGATTTATTAAAATTTCAAAATATTTTTAACAAGTCATCCAAAATCTGAAATCAAAATAGTTTATAATCCATGAAGAAATATAAAGATCACTGTTTGTTTATTTGTTTATTTATTTGTTTGTTTGTTCTCCTCTCGTTCTGAATTTTTCTACACTTTTAGTTTGAGCAGTTTATCTTGTGATAAATCTCAAATATGTGGTCAATTTATGTGATGTTTGTGCATCGAAAAGAAATTAAACAAACATGTAAATGATCTTGATATTAATCTTGATTTTTTTTAATTATTAAATCTGGACATAAACAAAATTGATCAAACTAAATATATGTCTAACCATTTTATAAATTATGACGATCAAATAATAGACAAATAGAGTCGGTAAATGAACAAATCCTCTGAAAAGTTTAATTAATCCTAAACTCGTTACCTTACTAAGTCTTCATCGTTGTAGAATCATTCATATTTCATTTTCATCAAGATCAATTCATTATTTTGATTATGAAGTTTAGTGAAATTTACCGAAATTTGGTGATTGAAAACTTCTTAAAACTTGTTTTAAAGAGTAAAAAAAATTTTAATCACTTACCATGTAATAGGGTTTATACATATTTGCAAAACTCCACAGTCACTTTCTTAAATCCTGTTATTTTCAAACGTGTTCCTTTTAATAATTTGATAACATTACTGATCAAGTGATCTTCAACGAAGCAAACAATTGGTTATGAAAGAATAACACCTGAACTCCAACTGAATCAACAAGTGTTCATGCTGATCGTAGATGTTAATATTCCGATTTTTGTTAGTATATTTTAAACAATAAAATCTTTCGGTGTTTTTTTTTGTTTTTTGTTGTTTTTTTTTGCTTTTGTTTTGTTTTGTTTTGTTTTTCCGTTGATAGGAAGAGATGGGACTATAAAATGGATTCTGTATGTATCCCTGAATCGATTGACTACAGCCAATATTATACACAGCAACTCGTATTTTCCTTTCTTTTTCTTTTTTTCGTTTTTCTTTCTTTCTTTTTTTCCCGCTGCTAAGGGTGACAATACATTATGTCCATTATTATTATTCTGTTACCTATCTATGTTGATGTCGCTTGGTGTACTCATTTGTGTGTATATGTACACCTGTGTGACTTTGATGAAAAATGTTTCTTGGAGTGTGCTACTTAAATGAGTTAGTCGCCATGCATCTGCAGGTAAAGATAAACTCCCATTGTTATGTTAGAAAGTATGAGTACATGAATGTGCATGTAGTAATTGGATGTTTTGATAATGGGAGGGTGTGAAATATTTAGTTTGTGGTATGGAGGGACGAGGATTAGTGGTGAATATTTATAAGTAGTTGTATAGTACGAACAGTGGTGTAGTAAGGGGCAAGGAAGACCTGTGGATGACAGTTCGGTGAAAAGACAGCTTTCGAAATAGAACTGGACACAAGTGAGCAATAACAATATAACAATCACAAATAGTGTTAAAGGTCAGAAAAGGAATTCAGTGGTCATCGGTCATTGGAGTTACATACTTTAAACAAGTGGGTGTGAAGGTGTGTAAGACCAAATTGAGAACGAATTGAAGTTACAGGTCGGACCTGAGATGAGAGCAAAGTTTTTATCATCTCTCCTCCCACTTGTTTTACTAATCCTTCTTTCAGTCGACCGCCTACAACTTCGCTCTTACTACTACTTACACCTATTGTGTTTTTCTTTGTATTGTCACTTCTTAATCTCCTCCTAACTTCTCTGGATTAAATATGTAGAAAATAAAAATTGCTATAAGACATTTGTGTACAAATGCTTAGACATCTGCGTTTCTGAGTTTGGGTGGAGTTAAGAAATAATTTTTAAAAAAGATCTCAATATTTAAAAAATATAATGCTAGTAAGTTATTACGTAAGAAATAAGTCAATGATAACGAACAAGGGGAAAATGATTTGATCCTTCTTTTGATAATTGTCGACTAGATGACCTATGAACTCGTTGGGCTCCCATTGTAACAGAGGTTCATGATTATATTGATGCTTCTATTTAGGGAGGAGTGAAGGATTGCCATAAGCAGTTCATTGTTATGTATATTATATCGATAATTTGGATTATTAAAAAAGACGTTTAGCGCCAATGTGAACCCTCAAAGTTATCATTCGGTTGCAAATTTGACTGGAAATTGCTTTATTTTCAAAGTTAATACATGATAAGTATAATTACTCTCATAAAAATCTTAGTATTGCGTGTCATTTTTCTGGATTGTGGTTATATATAAACATAATGAGAATTTTAATTATATATACATACAGGCTGGGCAATAAACGTTTGTCTCTGTTCGTCAGCTTTGTTGAAACGTATACAAATATCTGATAAAGAATGAAAATAATGCATCTGAGACAAGACAGCAAGTTAAGATTCAAAACTCCTGGA
Source organism: Doryteuthis pealeii (assembly GCA_023376005.1). Lineage (NCBI taxonomy): Eukaryota > Metazoa > Mollusca > Cephalopoda > Myopsida > Loliginidae > Doryteuthis > Doryteuthis pealeii. Next base: position 52,899,018 of record CM042148.1, on the reverse strand, counting down.
AAATTTTCAGTTCTCATAGTGAGTCTAGATATGCATTCAGTTATAAAGATATATACAAATCGATCAAAAATCAATCCTCAATTTTAAAAAACATCAGGATGTATTTTTATTTTTAATTCTCATTTCATTATATTTGACCTTTTCTTAAAGAAGATGAATTGCTGTATAATTTAATGTAATAAGCTGAGTTATTTATACTTTAATTCCCGCAAAAATGTGAATCAGGCTGACAATATTTATCATTTCACGTGCTAATCTTCTCTGTCAAATGTCTTTCTTAGTATCATCTAAACTTTATAATGACCACACACACACATATGTGTAACATACACACAGATATATATATATATATATATATGTGTGTGTGTGTGTGTGTGTGTGTGTGTGTGTGTGTGTGTGTGATAATTAAAAAGTCCTTGTGCAATTTCAAATTTGTATAACTTTTGATTTATATATGACAAGAAGTGGCAACCAATCAAAACGTTGATAGAAGAGAAAAATGTGGTGTAATGGTTAGCAAGATAGTATTGCAGATTCATAACTACAGGATAGCGAGTTCGATCATTGCTTGATGATCTTGTTTTAATTCAAATTAGACATACATTTTTAAAAAGAATTTTGAATGTGTTAGATATCAAATTTTTAACAATTTTAAATATCAATTTTTTACACACCAGTTTAGTTTTTTTTAAAGGCTTAATTAGGAGTGTACAAATTCGCGCATGTTCTGTTTACTCTAAATTCAAAAGGCTAATTATTTTTTCGTTAGTTTTTGTTTTGTGCATTGATCCCCCATACTAGTTTCTTTGTAATTTTTTGGTGGAAGAAAATGAATTTTACAGTTTTGGAAAGATAATTAAATGACGGAATATACGTTAAAAATCGATACTCTGATTATTTTGGTAGTAGGACGTCTTATATTTTGAAACTTAAGTCTCGTACATAAGAAAAGATAGTTAACCTTTTTTAAAATCGTTAGCTCATTTTATAAGAAATGTTATATTAAAAGTTCAAGTTGACAACCTTTTAAAGTTTTTTAGGGATTTTTTTTAAATTTATAAATGTAAAATAAATAATCCATTCACTCCTGTGCAAAAGGTTATTTCTCTGAATTTTTAAATGAGGCTTGATAATTTGGATAATTTGGATTATTCGGACTATTGTCATCATCTTTATTGTTATCTACACAACGTTTCGGCTTATGTACCCTCCGGTCTTCTTCAGGCATTTCTTGTCGGAGTCGGGTTCCCGAGTTCGAAGAGAAGGTTTCCGAGTTCGAAGAGAAGGTTCCCAAGTTCGATGAGGGGCTTCCCGAGTTCGAGAAGGTTCCAGAGTCCGACAAGAAATACATAAAGAAGGTCGAAAACGTTATGCAGATAACAATAAAGACAAAATACAAAAGGGCATTTATTTAATTAAAGAAAATATTGTATGTATTAAAAATATGTAGCTGAGATTCCATTTGATAGTCTTTATTTTTTTTAAATATTGAAATTAATGTTTGAATTAAAAATTGTCGTTTTTTTTATGGGAGTTTATAAGAGACATAATATTCTATTAACGCTTGGAGCGTCAGTTACTGCTGCTGATTCACAAACGTGTAAACCACAGACACTTTTTATTGTTTTCAAGCGATTGATTATTTTATTTGGAGGCAACTTTTTTTCTTCTTCTATACATTTCTGATTAACTTAATCAGAAATGTATCGAAAAAAAAAGGCTCGTTTTTTATTAATTTTATGCTATAATGTTTCTGATAGAATTGTATTGTAAATAATTTTTAACATTCTAATTTTGATATTCCCAGCTCTTTTTCTTTTTAATAATATTAAGAGTTATATAGGTATCGACAAAATGCTAATAATAGCAATTTGTTTTTGCTTCAGATTATAACAATTATTACTCTCCATAGAAAATTACGTCGCTCTAATTCTTCGCGCCAAAATGTTTTAACTTTGAAAACAAGGATTAAAAATTTATCATAGATTTATTTAAAATGAAAAAAAAAATTAAATTATATGTAACAGAAATCTGCTGGGTTTTTTTACCTATTTTTAACACATAAAGTTAGAATTAGTATTATTTGTATTATTCGATGTCCTCATCTTCATTGTTATCTGTACAACGTTTCGGCCGATGTGCCCTCCGGTCTTCTTCCGAATAATACAAATAATACTAATTATCAAGCCTCATCTCAAAAATTCCGAGAAAAAGTTAGAATTGTTCTTTATATTAAACTTACAAGAAAACAGTAAAAAGATAATTTTCCATTCTTTATTGATGTTTCAAAACATTTTTTAACGAGTAACGGACTTCTGGATGTCCGTATTTTGTACATACCTAGGTTTAATAATTGTATGTTTAATATACGAACCTGTGAGTGAGTAACCCATTGGATTCAAAATCCAATGGGTTATTCCCTTACAACTTCGTATCCTGTTCTCAGCATCATGTAGAGATTCGTGGAGTGATTAGTATCCAGCTGTGTTGCATGTTGAGTATGTTGTTTATTCTACAACAACATTAAAAGATCAAAGATAAAATGATAAAATAAAAAAATGAATAATTTCACATGATTATTTTATAATCAGTGGCTAACAGAAAAAATAAAAATGAATAAAAAGAAAAAATTAATTGTTTTCGGTTTTCTTGAGGGATTTCTTTCCCATTTTCGATCAACCGACGCTGAAAACCCGGCAGTACTGTGGGGATTAAAAAAGAAATGTTAGGATTTCCTGTATTACAATAATCGTTTCATTATCTACTTTACTTTCTCAACTTATACCGCTCATTCTTCGCTTTATGGAACTGCATGTTGTTTTTAGCCATCCAGTAATAGGATAGTGCTTGCTAAAAATCAAGAACAATTCTTGTCTGCTCATATTTTCTTTCGTCTCTGGCACCTAGTCCTCTCTTTTAAACATCAGTTTACCTGGTTCTTTCCTTTTTAGTAGGAGCTACAACACTGCCCCTCCATTTAACGACCTAGGAGGGTCAAAAATCAGCCCAAATTCCTTAAGATGGTCAACCACTTCCTTCACTCACACATTTTTGATGTCATCAATATACGAGTCTGTAGCTACTAAGATTTCAGAATCCTTTCCCAGTACTGTTTTAAGGGCTGCTGCCAATTGCAACAGAAAGAACTCACACTCCTTCTTCCACATACATTACTACTACACACGCACGCACACACACACACACACACAAACACACACACACACACACACACACCTACATAAGGACTTTTCAATTAATACAAGGACTTTTAATACACATATACACACACATGAATTTTAGTATCCATTCATAAAAAGACAAAATTCAATAATTCATGTCAGAATATACACGGATGAAATATCCTTGTATATTCTGACATGAATCATTGTTTTTTGTTTGTTTGTTTTTTGTTCGTTTGTTTTTTGTTTTTCTTGATATACATTCTTCTTTTCCTTGTTATTTCTATTTGACTGTATGCGCTTTATTTACTAACATTTAGAATGTGGCACAATGCATAGGTGCATAATGCAAATATGGTGCAAGCAAGTGTGTGTGTGTGTGTATAATTCTATAGTTAGTTATATTGAATACGTAGTAGTAAGACCACCCACATTTAAGTATCATCAAAATCATCATGTTAGCTCAGATATCCATGACAATATCTCTCCATCCGTCCCTATCATTCATCATTCTCGGGAGGTCCTCTATGCAGCATCCTGTATTTGCACAGAGCTGGTCAATGTACATCTTTGTTGGTCGGTCCACACTGGCGTGCCCATGTGCTGGCTTCCACTGGAGGACGTCACTTATGAGTTCGTCCTTGCTTCTCCAGCAGTGTCCTGCGTGTCTTGTCCGTCTTACTCGGATGGTTTGGGTGATATGTGGCAGGTGGTCGTACAGCTGTTTTCTCGTGGGGTGTTGTTTCCACGTCTTGTTCAGGATCACACGCAGCATTCTTGTGCAGCTCCCATCTATTTTATTCTCTAGTCGCTTCGTTAGGGTCCAGGTGGTGCAGCCATACAGCAGTACTGACACGACAAGAACCTGGAAGAATTATCTCTAGCACGAAACGTCGGCCTATACGTAAACTCTGATAAAACTGAGTTCATGTCTTTTAAAAACAAAAGAGACATCTCAACTATCGATGGCAACCTCCTAAACTCGGTAGAACTATTTAGGTACTTAGGCAGTAATATCTCCTCAACAGAAAACGATGTTAATGCATGCATAGGAAAGAGATGGTCCGCTATAAATAAATTATCAGTCATATGGAAATCCAATCTGACAGACAAGTTAAAGAGACATATAAGTATAGATATGTGTATTCAGTGTGGATCATGTATATATATATATATATATATATATATATATATATGTGTGTGTGTGTGTGTGAGTGTGTGTGTGTGTGTGTGTGTGTGTGTGTGTGTGTGTATTTATATATGTGTATACATGTATAGATAAGTGTATGTGAATGCTCGGTCAAAAAGGCAATAAAAATGGATAAGAAACAACTTGGTCTGTCTTTGAATAGATACAAGATAGATAGGGATCAGCTATAAACAGACCACGTTGGAAGTCAGTTGGGCGGTCAAACCAGCTATAAAAGTTGATCAGATTCTTGGACAAAGGGAATTGGAATCCCGTGTGAAATCTCGGGGGAGGGGGTGACACTTGAATGAGATTTGGGAGTTACTGGGAAATTTGAAAGTTAGTTAGTTGTTGGAGATTGCAGGAGTCAGTTAGAATCGGACAGTAGACAAGGAGATATCACCCTTAAACTTTGAGAGAGAAGACAACTTTAGCAGAAGTCTTTAAAAGAACAGGGAGGGGGCGTTTCGACCACGCCCATCTCGGAGGTGCCTTTGTCACGGATGCAACCGGTAGAGGTCCTAAGTATAGCAGACGACACGAGATCACGGCCAGCGAGAAGATGATAAGTGCAGCGAATGCAGGAGTAATGCAGTAAAGGACGTGCAATAACCCTCCGGCCCACCGTAGGTGTAACAAGAAATCTTAATTCCTAACCAACAGAACGTGGAACAAGTGACATATACTATTTATATTATAATTAACTGCAAATAGTGAAAGAACAATTATTCTATAATTAGGTTTTACTAGATATTTCTCTTGGAAAATATTATGATCACGCTCACCTCTACATAAACGTACACTACTGTTTTTCTACATGAATGCCTCCTCACAGGGGAGAGGGCTGAAATTTCTGAATGAAAAAAATAATCAGAAACAACTCATTCTACCTACAGGCGTTTCGTCTAACAGTTCACATCTTAATGAATCTTGGCATGTGAACCCCCTTGACCTCAGGGAATCTTTTAAAGGTATTTGTGAGATTAGAGTGTTGTAGAGCTCCTTCCTTGTGCTCTCGGAATATTGTTTGTTTAAAACTGATCGAGAAAGTTTAATTTATCTAGAAAGCAAATAAAACTGACATCTGCAGAAGCGCCCCGTACACACGTTTTGGAACAAAATTATTAAGACAGGACTCATTCGAACAGAAAGCAAATAAAATTAACTTTTGTTTAACAAAATGCACTTTAGTATATTACTTATATCCCGAGCAATACTGAGTTCTTTTGCTAATGTATATGTATATATAAACCTTTCCCTTCTTATGAAAATGTCTTTTCTATTTCAAGTCTCGAAATACTTCTTCTTACGACTTTAAACGATCACTGCTAGTTGAGGAAACAGGAAGGCAATGCAACTGTTATTAAGTTAAGTTTGTAAGACTAGTTACAGTCAATAATACACTATACACTTCGCTCAAGTTCAACGAGTAATAGTTAAACAAATAAATTTGTTTTAGATATTTGTTTATCCATTTAATCAAGTCCTATGGCAATTAACAACCTTACAGATAACGCTACACACTTTCTTTAGCCGCCCTATTGGCGGGGGTGGGGGCTTAGAGTATACTAACTGTATCCCCCTGCCCAGGATTAAGACGCCAACACCCACCCACTCCCCAAAAATAAACTGCAGCTGATAGTGAGGCTACAGATTTGGAGCCCCAGGGAGTGTGGAGTACCCTTTCATTGCCATTACTCCAAGGTCTACTTTGACCCAGAGTGGTAGTACCTGTTAGGTCTCATTTATGGGTCAAATAGATCTGCTTAAAGATTATTCGTATTCAATAGGTCCGTGTTCAAAAACAACTCTTAAAAAACGACTACAACAAAAAAGTACAATGAAAGTAAAATGAAGGCGATTATTGTATCTACGCAATCCTCAATGCTGACGCGTCATCTTCCTCTTTCTTATTATTAATGCGTGGGCATTTCAGTTTTAACAAAGGTCAAAAGACAAAAAAAGGAGGAACACTACAAGTTACAAATTGTAGTTCACTGATCTGACTTCATTTAACAATTGGTTTGCGATTGCAGCTACTGATAACGTTTCCCCACTTTATAGTATGAATGGCAAATGAATATAATTACGTTTATTTTCTTAAATCATATGAGTGATCTTACACTAGTCACCACACTTAACTGTTCGGTTTGAGAAAAATGTCCACTTCCAAAGAAATTAAGTTGTCAGTAGTAAGAAAGAAAGAAAGGGAAAAAATAAAGAAAAAGAAGAAAAAAGAACGCAAGGAAAATTTGAAAAGAAATACTTTTGATGGCTTACCTAGACAAAAATCTCCTAGAAAAAAAAAACACTTAGATAAGTTTTTATGTGCTTTCCACTAAACATGAAATATTGAAATATACACATTTATATCCAAGGCATTATTAAATTTTTATAGATAAGTGTCATAGTAGCTTCATACGAGGCAAAATTAAATAAAAACATAAATTTTCTTCGCTATTAGCGAAAAAATTATAGTTAAATTATCTGCCCCTGTCACCAGAGGGAAAATCGCAAATATACGATATTGGCGCCAAAATTAAATTCCTTGACGAAAGTCACTTATCGTATGAGCATTCAACAGGCGAGATGCGTTTTTCAAGCGCTCCCTTTACCTAGTCAACCAGCAAGTGGAATAATATTCCAGCGCTCACCTTTACCTTCACCTCACCCTCAGCAAGATAAGTCTGGCTAGCAAATGCCACAAATTTGCAACACCTTTTTGTACCTTTTGAATATATGTTTCTTTATTTTCAATTATTGTTCTCGTCTTCTTTCATCCGAAATTACTTGCTTACCACCGGGAAATTTTAAGAGTCCCAAAATATCTCTTACTATTGGCAAATGTTAAGTAATCGGAAATTGTTTACGTTTTCTACGTGTGTTTAAACTTCACCATTCTTCTTCAGAATTTGAGCGAATGTAAATAGCAGTCTGTTGAGGTGTTAAATCCTTCTTGTTCTTTATTGACTATTGGATGTATTTTAACTTTTTTAATGTTATGTTCCACTTTCCTCGAACTTTTATATTCATCTTTTGCCATTTTGCATATCTTACTACAAGTATTGAACAATTTATCTGGCTTCCAGAAATTTGGAAAGTCCAGACAGCCGGCTGTTCTTTTAAACTGGCTAGTTTGGAATTTGGAGCCCTGTCGAATAGTTATACATATACAGCTGTTGTTCGGTGTGCCGGTTTGGTTTTTGTGGCATATGCATTACATGGCACCACCAGTTCAAGTGAAACTGTTTCTGTGTACAGCTAATACCCCCACTTTGAAAACCTGGTACGGCCCGGCTCTGACCGCTTTTGACAACTATATGGACTCACAAGATATTATATGCATCAAATCATATATAACGCCACTCTGTCGGGTGTGGTCCTCAGCCACTGCACCAACAGGATATAATTGGGATGTGGCCCAGCAGAGTCACCTATCCTTCGGCATGGTATCAAAATGTTAAACGTCTCTTTCAACTGATCGGCGTGGTGGTACTTCCGGACAAAATCTTACGATTTAAATCCGCCAAAAGTGGTTTTCTGACCAAATTCACTAAGGTTAAAAAGGAAGAAGATGACACAGACGAAATCAATGATACAAATCTACAAGTTGATATAATTCAAATGTATATTTAACTCGTGGTTTCTTTGTATTTTGGAATAGTGGACGACTTTCGACTTCGAACAACAACAGTGGATATTTCTCCTCTATGTCTGCTGGTTAGTAAGCCACTGAATAAAGACCCAGATAGCAGCTACTTATGTTTCTAAAGTGTCTGGCTGCTAATTGATTCCCTCTCTATTTTTCGCTTAAGATCTGCTTCTTTTATATCATTCTCAATTTGCATAACTATTTGTAACTATTTCTTTAACAAAACATTGACTGTTGATCCCTATTCTTTAACCTAAAACAATAGATATTCTGAAATCGACCTACCCTCATCTGATATCAGCGTACCTTAAAACCTCAAACCTATTTGGAATTATATTTTAACCAAGCAATAACCCATCATCCCCATTTCTAGTCTAAAATAAAATAAACATATCTTAAACATTCTGATATCGGCACATTCAAACTGATATCAGCTTATCTTCAACTCACTAATCTATTCGTGATTATTTTTTTAACAAGAATCATTTTATGCTAATATATTTAGACCAAAAGTGATAACATTTTTCTCCTAATAGCGAGTGAATACAGAATACAGAAACAATGTTGGAAGACGCGTGAAGAGAGTAAATTTTGTTATAACGACTTTTAATCTATCTTTATTTTCGAGTTCAATCCCATCCAGCGTATTTCACAACTTAAAATCGATTTCTATTGACCTTCTTTTGCCCATTGATTTATTCTCGATAAGAATATAAACTACTAGATTTCTTCCACCTCGCAATCTGACATCACCCACTCCCTCAGACCTCCAACTGCACACACACGCAATAATATATGCAAATAACTTGGTCACTAATCTGCCACACTACAGTATTCGTCTCAAATTGTTATTTTGATTTGCTACCATGTCTAAAATCACTTTAAATTTTCTACCATGTCTACAAGGCCAGCAAAACACAACTTCCTAATGGAAAACAGAAAAGAAAATGTTTAGCGCTCAGCATTGCGTTGTACATTTTATATTTACCGCGGAATATTCTCTAGTCGCCCTGTAAATATCTTATAAAGAACTTAATATTAGACACTACAAAGAACTTTCTATATAGCATAGAAAATAAATCGACAACTTTACAAATTCATAAGATGAACGTCTACATTTCATATTTTATTTTGTGAAAGTAAAAATAAACTTGTCAATTTTTGTTTCCCAATATTTGCATTACTTACATAGAATGAAAATAAAAAGCTTAAAGAGAAATATGGTCAAGATTCAGTTTCGATCAGTTCGTCGTTTTTATAAAGAATAATGTTTTTTCTTGAATAAGTTTTGGTGCTTTTAAATGATAAAATCTTCGCATACTCCGGGAATTTGTAAGTTTTGATATTTTTTCTTTTGATTTTTTTCTTCTTTTTTCAGTTTTAGCACGATATAAGTACTATGCAATGTGAACCCTTATTTTTTGTTCATCTTAAGAAAATGAAGGTGCAAAAGGATTTTTTCTTAATACTTTTATTTCGCATTTTCGTGATAGTCTGGACTTTTTATAGAATAAATAAGTTTTACGTACTAAATACGATTATTTAAAAGATGGGAAAATACGGAAAATATTTGCAGTTTATTTAAAGCTTAATACTTCACATGCTCCAACTCTATTTCTAACAATCTATTTTAAACCTAATATCACCAACTCTTGTCCTATCCCTAACCTTCACTCCTAATCCTGACAATGAAAGAAAGCGAAAAGAGAGACAAATACTTGGATTGATGCTAATATATTTAGACCAAAAGTGATAAAATTTTTCTCTTGATAGGGAGTGAATACAGAATACAGAAACAATGTTGGAAGACGCGTGAAGAGAGTAAATTCTGTTATAACGACTTTTAATCTATCTTCATTTTCGAGTTCAATCCCATCCAGCGACGGTAATAATTGATGAGCTTAGAACGGTACCCACGGGCTTGGAAAGGCAACTGGAGAAGTTGGAGATCAGAAGAAGAATCGTAAACATTCAAACTACGATATTGTTTAGATCAGCTAGAATACTTAGAAGAATCCCGGAAACCCGAGGAAACTTGCTATAACTCAGACTCCTGTGAAAACTTTAAAAAAATCCTTAACAAAATTAAACAAAAAAATGAAAACCTCGCACAATGAGAAGAAGATATAGAAGCCGAATACTTACTATAAACTTTGTTTAGTACGGCGGATGAAAAACAAAGGGTTCAATTACATTGTAAACTGAAATCCAACATAAAAAACTTTAAAAATTAATAGTGTATAAAACTAATGTATTTCTGGATTATGCGAAGGTCTTATAGACTGAGAGAAACAAGTATTATTTGAGTACAAAAGTTCTTTTTAATTGGGGGCTAAATACACAGTTGAAAACCAGTTTTCCACAGGAAACTTTTACACCCACATTATGAGTTAGGTTGCTAATCATCGTGAAAAGGGTAGAAGGACATAAACTTTATTAATCCTCTGGACTTCCATACATGAATTAATATATAATAATAAATAATATATACTTCAAACTAATAAGCGCCCAGACATTGTAGCGTGGTCTGACATAAAAAGAGTGACCTTCTCATCTAATTAACTGTACCGTGGGAAGAAAACCAAGAGGAGGAGGCACACAAACGAAAGAAGAACCGGTACGAGTCACTGCGTGCCGACTGCATGGAAAAGGGTTGGACATGCCATGTGATTCCTTTTGAGGTTGGGTGTCGTGGATTTCTAGAATACTCAGTCATTTCGTTTCTTTCAAAAATAGGAATCACTGACCGCTGTTTGAAAATTGTTTCACATCGTCTTCAGACCACGGTGCAAAATGCATCAAGCTGGATCTGGTCGAGGTTAAAAAGTATTCAGCATGAATGATACGTGATCTTATAATTTCTTTCCTGCATTTTTTTTAATACCCTGTCCGGTGGCAAAAGTTGCTTGGTAGCGCTGTCTCGCCTTGAGCTACCGAAACTGTGTTATCACTCTTAGTTGGCGGCTGATGAGGGCAGGGTATCGCACGTTGTATGACGAAAATAACCAACGAGAAAATTATGACAGTTATGTAAAAGTTTTTGTTAATGATTTAACAGTGTTATTGTTAAATAACAATTCGATAACAATCTAAAGAATAAAACAAAAATTGAAATGAATTGTCAAATATTTACTCGAATAGATATTTTATCCTGGGACTAAATGGATGGCAATATGATTTAGGAACATTGTGCTACATTAACTTTTCAAACAGAGCCGAAATCTGTCTACCTTTAAAAACAGCATTCGAAATCCTACTTCTTACTCATCTGGGCTTGAACAGCGAACAATGGTATCAGTCGAAAACAAGTATTTATTTACCCAAAGTGGGACGCAACACAAGGTCAATTTTTAAGCAGAGTACAGCTGGTTTGAATTCAACGTTTTCCTTCTCCCAGACAGGTTGCATTACCTAGTCTAAGAATCATACTATCTACTCATAGTGTCGATTTCCCCAACGGCATTAGTGGTAAAGTGGATGCAAACAGCTTTGTCCTGTATTTGAACTTAGGTCGCCGATTTCATTTCCTATGATGATAACCGTTACGCTAAGTGCGAAAATACGTAACTATTTCAACAGTCACTAATCAGTAGTCACCATTTTTATACCCGGCAACCGACCGATATAGAACTTTAGAATTGATGCGTTCGATTTTCATTATGATATATGATAGTGACAACTTTGTACAACTTGTTCAAACACTAACAACTATACGAGTAAATCCAGCGATTGGTTGCTCTGTTGTATGCGTCTCACGAACAGCCAATCTATACTGACATCTGTAAGTTATGATATCAGGATAACTTGACTTGAGGATGAACATAGTGTAGAGTTAAATCCATGCATTTTTTTATTTATCTGGTCCGTGTACAAATATTACTGTTTAGTACACCAACTGAATACGCGTGGTTTAATGATTACCGTTGTAAGAAATGGACACGGCGAGACGGGTTCAAATCCTGGAGAAAGAAAACTCTAAATTCAAACCGTTAGTCAAAATTACTTTGAGAGCACCTCCTCTCCCACTCCTCCTCCTACTAATTTAAAAATGGCAAACCTAATGGAAATGGGAAAAAGTTATATCTATATAATCGACAGAGTAAATGCAGAAGCATGATCTCGACAAATTATAACTTCTAGCTTGCATAGTTAACTCAAACTAGCGAAATATAGAAATAATGAAACTGATTTCTGGGTTAGTCAGTCAAACTCTATAAGCAGGATGTTGGAGCTGGGAGTCTACATCTATGCACGTGCATCAGATATATAAGCAATGATATGCCGAGATTGATTCTTCCTTTAGTCCATTAGAGTGAATAAAGCCACCGACTAACTTTATCCATGAGGATACTTAAAGCCGTATGTCCCTTTCACCGTTCTACAAGGTGGGAAGCCATCTTACTTCATTTTTCTGTTACAGCAGGGCAAGTCACATGTATTTTGAATTTCTTTCACTCGTTTTCACAGATTGAATAATAACTATCTAGTTTACATATGCCTCTTTTTGCCGACCAGCAAAAACCTACACCAATCAGCTCTGTGCGGATTCTGGATGCCGTGAAGAAGATTTGCGAGGGAGCGATGACCAATAGGAACGTGTGGTGAGAAAGAGTCATGGGAATCCGTACTGCAAGCGATGATGATGATGATGATGATGATGATGATGATGATGATGATGATATAGATTGACATAAACTGTTGACAATAATGACCAAGCTTATTCTCATTAAGTCATCAAATACTTTTGTTAGTTAAACATTCGTGTCATTAAGATTTTATGGTGCCATTTACCTAAGCAGCTCTTCGTTAATGCCGCCATTACAGACACCTCCTTCGCCTCCACCACATCCACATACGAACAACAACAAAGTAAACATCGACCACGATATCGGCTTATATAGGAATTAAATAAAGGACAGTTACCATTCTATCTCATTTAATTAATAGGTTTTCCGTCATTTCACTGACCTACTCTGCTAAACACTGCGGAGGAGCCCTTAGCATAATGGTTATCAACGAGGAATTGGTGACTCGAGTTCAATTCCTGGACAAAACTGTTTGCATTTCCCTTCGCGTTAATGCCTTTGGAAAAAGCATGAATTCACCTGCCCCCCCCCCCAGCTATGTGTTAATAATAGGTCGTTCTGGGTTCTTTAGTAATACTTCGCTTAGAAATTGACCTTGGATCACACACTACCCGGGGTGGAGGGGTTGGGTAAATACATATTTTGCTAAAACTATCCAAAAAAATCGCATATCTGCAATAATGGAACAGGTGACATTAAAAGTGCTATTTCCGACCAGAAGAGAATGAATTGTCCAAGAGTAGGATCTCTAGAAAAATAAATACATTCGTGTCACAAAAGGACTTTTTTTTCATCATACAACGTGTGATAGCACGTGCAATACCCTGCCCTCATCAGCCGCCAACTAGGAGTGATAACACAGTTTCGGTAGCTCAGACGAGACTGCCACTACCAGCGCTACCAAGCAGAAATTATAACTTCCGTTCATCTTTGGAGTTTCGTTATTAGTGCAATTTGTGATTTTTTAAAAACGCATTTTCTTTCGGCCGTTGATGTCATTACGCGCTTGCGGAAAACGTTTGTTAATGTTACCTAATAATACGGGAATGATGATTCCACGCACGTATCATTCGTATTTAATACTTTTTAGTCTCGACCAGATCCAGCTAGATACATTTTGGACCGTGGTCTGAAGACGATGTGGTGCACTTTTCAAACAGCGGCCAGTGATTCCTATTTTTGAAAGAAACGAAATGACTGAGTGTCCTAGAAATCCACGACAACCAATCTCAATAGGAATCACATGTCCAACCCTTTTCCATGCAGTCGACACGCAGTGACTCGTACCGGTTCTTCTTTCGCTCGTGTGCCTCCTACTCTTGGTTTTCTTCCCACGGTAATGTTAATTCAATGAGGAGGACACTCTTCTTTGTTTCGGACCTTGCTACAATGTCTGGGCGCTTATTAGTTTGAATTATGGGAACTGGAAATTGTAGGGATGTCTTTAGATCCACTGACACCTTCCAGTCATCAGCTCCATTCAGCAGCTTCATCTTTTGGGTTTTTTGTTTTGTTTCTTCACAGGGCATTCACCTTCCTTGTAAAACTGGATTTTGGATTCCCTGGCTCTAACAGGCTGTTGATTTGCTGCCTCACATTGTGTTCTTATCAAAGCACAGGTCCGAAACGGTATATCCTAATAATTTCAGGTTGGTCGCATTTGGTAATAGATCATATGTAGATCGAAGAAGGAATTATTTCGCCAGTGGCTCCATTGAAATTAGGTATTTCCACGATAATTTGATTGGTTCGATATCATTCCATTTTGTCCGTGCACATTGTTTGGGCTGAGTAACAGCAGTAACTGTTCTCTGCTCCTCCTCAAACATCCTGACTTCTTCGATCACCATGTCTCTCTTCAACTTTAGGGCCTCTTTAGAGAATACCTTGTTACTCGTACTGCCCAGCCCAGCTCGATTGGTTTGAGGGACACCTATAATGTCTTTGATTCGTAGGCTGCATTCCGCCTCCTTGGCGGTCTTAACGGCTGATAACTTCGTGCCTGATTTTATCTCTGGATGCGCCTTCCGAATTATCTCGTCGGCTGAGTCCTTCATCACCATATGAAGGCGTACTTTCCCAATCTTGAACTCTTCTACCAGTGAAGATATTGGGAGTTGTAAGTTTCCAGTATTGGTATATAAACCTACTTTCGAAAAACAAGGAAGAACTCCATTTACGCAGGTATGTGTTGCTATATTGCTGAATCCGCTCAATGCGAGACAGTGCAATCTCATACATCTGTAAGGGCCATAAAAGACGGGGTTGTAATCCATGTTGATAACACCACGCCTTCATTTTTCCGGGTAGACAAGTTTTTTCGTTTGATTTAAGGCTACTTTCTGGACCTCTGTACCCTGATGTCGGTCAGTCAGTGGTATTGAATAAAGATGTCCGAGGCTCTTTATCGGTTTCTCCCTGACTTTTGGGATGATATCACCCCCAATTTGGAAATGGATCTCCCTGACAGAACCTCTGACTAAAGATAGACTTCGACTTTTCTTTGGCTTAGCCTTCATTCTCGCCCATGTGAAAAGATCATGGTATCTTTGTAGCAGGTTATCGGCAGCGATTTTTGACGGGACAAGGATGGTGATGTCATCCATAAAAGCTCTGGAAGGGGGAAGAATAAGCTGTTCTTTTGTCATCACACCTTTCGGCGTGTTCGCTACACTTCGTAATATGAGTTCCATGGCCAGGACGAAAAGAAGTGGAGAAATCACACAGCCCATCATGATGCCAATCTCAAATGCTTGCCACTTAGTGGTATAGTCTTTAACGGTAAATTTCATGAAGGCTGAATTGAAATATTTCATTATGACTTCCCCAACCATGATAGGGAAGTTGAAATAGTCGAGGGCCATCCGGATTAGTTGATGCGGAACTGAACGGTATGCATTGGCGAGATCAGGCCAGATTACGTGTAGCTCTGTTTTGTCTCTTTTGACTGAGAGTACAGAGTTCCATATCATTTGTGAATGTTCCAGGGAAGCCAGGGAAGCCAGGTATCCCCACCTTCTGGACAGATGTAGTGACATAATTGTTACTCATCAGAAAATCTGTCATACTCAAGAACTCCAAAAAAATTTGAGACGCAGGGACAGTTTTTATATACCTTGTACGATATCCCGTTCATATCCGGGTCACTACCTGCGCGGGCCTTATGGACTAAATCTCGGACTTCCCTCAATTTTATCCTGCTATCATTAAACAAATTGATACTGTATTTAATCCAAAAGCATCATCAATATAAAAACCTTTTTTGTTGTTAAAATACTGTTTGCTATGTCATCCCTTTAAATATTTTGTTCCTAAACAACACAAGGTAATCCAGATATTCTATGATAACACCTTTCTTTACTGAAAATTATTCATGTATTCATCGTCTTAACAAAATGAATGAACATATTTCGAATTGTTTTATTTGGTTTATTTTGTCTTGTTTTATTGAAGTACTCATACGAATTAAAAGGAGACCCGAACAAAATCATTTCCATAAAGGAAAAAATCAATATCTTATAACAGTGGTTACTTACGCTATGTTTAGTTTTACATTTGTGGGTAGTTTGCTATCAAGATAAATTTTTAATGAATGATTAGGGAACGGTAAATAAACAAGTACCCGTTGTGAAACCTTTGAGGAAGAAGAAGCAGACATTAATAACTTAACAATGACTAACGAATAATTTGGGCGTGGCTGGCCATTATCCAGTTCATGTGGGTCGCAGCTTGTTGACAGGGTTTTAATTTGCTCAAAGCAAATGAAGTATTGGGGTACTTACTGCCATTATTGCTATTGTGGTTCTTGGAGATTTATTTATTTATCTACAATTTATGCTGCTTTATTTATTTTTATTTTTTTACGCCGTGAATCATAAATGCATGTGTAAACACTTAGTTAATTGTTATTCATATCTTCTCTCTTAACGGAAGAAAAGGTGTTAACTACTGCGATTGACTGCTTGTTATTGTTTAACTGACCAGCCGAGATGAATTCATCAACTGATTTGGTCCAAATAATAAGTCCCCACATTACCGGAAAATATAACTAATTGAGGTACAAATATGACTAATTGATTAAATACATTCATTTTGTGCATATGCTTATTGCAGTCGTGTAAGTGTGTAAGATACAATCACTGGGGCTTAGAGGACTACAATACAACCATTCACACAAGAATCTGTGCACTCATTTACGTGCAAACGTACAAGTGTATTGATGCATACTGGCACATTAACACTCTTTTAAACACAGATACATGAATAGTGTATGCATCTTCTGCATACTTACGTATACACGTACGCCCACACAACAATCTTAAGTTGTAGATATGTACGAGCTCACACAAATGTATATATGTGTGTGTGTGTGTGTGTGTGTGTGTGTGTGTGTGTGCGTGTGTGTGTAATGTTACATGTGTAGCAATAGGAATCCATTCTATCTCTATTTGGAGAAATTCTTTTTGTTACCCTATCATTAAGACTATACTAGTTTTGGTAATGAACAACCTGTTCAGGGAAGAAGGGGGTCAAAAGGGTGGTGGCGTAAGAGAAGAACAAATGTAAAGGTATGATAATAAAAGGAGAATGCTGAAAAGAAAGTATTGTATGGAAATGAGAATAATGAGATAGAAGACGAGGAAAAAAGATTTGAATACAGTAGAATGAGATAAGGAATAGACGAATAATGCGTCAGGGAAGGGGGGTGAAGATAATATATATGAACAAAATACTAAAAGTGTCAACAGAGGAAAAGAAAAAAGGAAACTAGAAAGAGAGAGAGAGAGAGAGAGAGAGAGAGAGAGAGAGAGAGAGAGAGAGAGAGAGAGAGAGATCTGCGAAAAAGAACTTAGACGATGTAAAATGAGAAGAAAGAGAAAAGAAAGCTGTTGAAAGAAAAAATAATTTCACTAGAAAAAAACTATTGTGTCCACATTTTTCAGTCGATATTAAATTATCGTGATGCATTGAATTCAAATAAAGACTCGGTTTATTTCTATGAAGAATGGAAAACTCGGCAAAACTTCTTTAGTCGGCAAGTCACCAATGAGTGTTAAAAAAATACTTTTTTGTTTTATTTAATTTTTATGATTATCATTATGAAAGCAATTTGAGGAGGAAACTTGTTGTTACTCAACGTAACAACAAGTTTCCTCCTCAAATTGCTTTCATTCTTGTCGCTTTCAACAATGATGTCGTCTGAATTGTATAATTTCTTCTCTGAATTTGTATTTCTTTCTCTATCTCATAGGGAGTGCTCCATAGATTATAGGCACGACTTTCACTTTGTATTATTTATTTTATTTTATTTTTAATTCTCTAGCAAAGCAGGTTCATTGGAGTCTTAAAGTAGAAAAATAGTTTATGAGCAGACCGAGTGAACTTTCACTAATATTATGAACTTATCACAACTTCTCGATTCTTTCATTTAACACAACCGTTTATCAAATCGTTGTCCCGACGACACGTGATAAGGACAATAAATCTATTTATTTGGTATTTTTTAAATTGTATGTACATGCTCTTTTATTGGAAATTTATTAGGTGACTATCTTCTAACAGCTTCCCTTAAGGGGACCACTCCTCTTCTGATACAATCCCTTAGGGGGAACACTCCTTTTCTACCAGCATCTCCTTGGGGGTCGACTGCTGGCTAACACCGGCAGCCCCATGTGGTCAGCTATAATGTAAGGAGGTTTAAGCACTCTCATTCTGTGAGTTGGGACAACGGACAGAATATTAACCCTTGAAGGATTCTGACACGTTCCCGGTTCCTAGAGTTTACTATCTTTACCCTTGAAGGCCGATAGTAACTACCTTCATTCTGCCTAGGGGGAAACAGAGGAGCCCTCGATAAGATGCAACCTTCGGACAAGCTTCCCCCCGTTGATACTTTCAGTCATAGACTGTGGCAGGATTTATTCTTGCAAACCTAACCAAATAATTAAACTAATTACGACTATACCAGACCTCTCTTTGGTGCTGTTTAACTTGTTGAACTGAACTTAACTAAACTACCTGGTCGCTTGTCCGACCTAAACTATGAACATTCACCATTTAACTATACCAAATATTTAACTAAACTTTTACTACATAATAACTACGGCTAGACTTCTTACGGTGCTGTGAAACTAAAACTAAACTACGGCTTTACCTTTTCGGTGCTGTGAACCTCACTTCGGTCGCTTGTCTGACCTAAACTATGAACATTCCTAAGAACATTGCCTGCTGTAACCCTATTAATGTGCATTATATGTAATAAACTGTTGTATTGTATATATTGTTGTACAGCTTGTTCCTTGACTTCGTGACTCATGTTTTCTCTCTGCGAATTTAATGTTAAATTTTTATGCTTTTTCTATCAATTACAAAATACCTTTCTCATATTAACTGAATGATCTCAAATAATTTTACTGGTTCCTTCTAGATCCTCGAAATAACGATGAGCCTGTTCAGTATTTAGATGCTGATCCCTTATGAACAGCTGGTACAATAAGCAATCTGAGGCTTGTATACCAAACTAAGCAAAACTTGGTAAATTGTAAGTCATGTTTAAAGCACCGGTTCCCACCGGATCACCGAAGATAAACATTGATGATCCTGTTCAATATTCAATGGCTGACCACTAAGAAACAAGAGGTATCATAAGTGTTGTACCGGCCGTTCCTACAGTGGTGAATATACACCGGTTCTCACTATAAATAGTGAGACACCGAGTGAAAAGGTGGTACTGTTACCGTTTAACGGCAAGCTAGCCGTTCCTGTACCATTATTGTAAATACACTTGTCTTATTTTACCCTACCTCGACTTGACTTCTTTTTTACTGTTGGATTAACATCACAACAATAAGCAATCTGAGTCCTTTATGCCATCCTTCTACTCCCAGGTGTGTAAAATGTATTTTTCTTTCAAGACAGGCCGCTGGCTCATCGGAACTACCACGCGACTTCCTCTAAAAATTCACCCGTCTTGTACGGTCATTTCATTCCGAATCCTGAAATAAGGCCTCACCTCTGGTTCCAGATGTAATTTGTCATCTGGCCATCGTTTTAGTATTACCTACTGCAACTGCTACATGCTTCTGTCTTCCTTCATGGCTGATCGCAGTTCGAGCAACCGCCTCTCTGTGACGGGAATGTATTCGGTTTCCCTGTCATCATCATCAACATCATCATCATCATCAGCATCATCATCATCAGCAGCAGCAGTAGCAGTAGTGCTCACTCAATGGATATATGCTCTTGATAGTGTATCTGCGAGGAACATCTTGCCTAGATTATGCAGAACCGTAGCGTTAATATCCCGGCAACCGCATGAACATGTTCTTGCCAGCGCTTTGGGCACATCTCCAATTCCTTTTTCATTATTTCTTCCAAAGGCCAATGATCGCTGTACTGTGATGTGTTAACCAAATGTATATTGGTGAAAGCGTTCACATGCGTTGACTACAGCTAGCAGTTATTTTTCAATCTGTGCATAGCGTGTTTCCATGTCTGTAAGGGCCCGACTGATATAGGCAGTAGCGCGGTCCCCAATTCCTTCTCACTCGCATCACATTGGATGACTAGAGGTTTACTGTGATCGTAATATCTCAACACAGGTGCTTCATTCACCATCTTTTTGATCTTTTCAAAAGCCTCTTCGTGGATTTGGGACCACATCCATGGCACATCTGTCTTTGTTAGATTGCGAATAGGAGTCATCAAGTCTGAGATGCATGGTAGAAATTTTTTTTGATACTTCACAAAACCACCTAAGCATTGTAAACATTGTAACCACTCCGTTGGACATGGCATCTCTTTTATGGCCTTTACTTTCTCTGAATCGGAACGTAAACCTTCACTGGTTATCATATGCCCCATGAACGATAGAAAGGTTTGTTTTAAGTCTATTTTCTCGGCATTCAGTCACATCCCACGTTCATGACATCTCTGTGTTAGCTTCCTTAGTTTTGTCATGATCAGCCATGGCTTTGTTGTATTTCTTCTTTGTGGAATTATTAACAGAAAATACAAATTGTTGATTTAAATGAGGTTTTATTTTTGGTTTGAGAAAAATTCTGCTTTTACATCAAGTTGTACTAAGCTTGGTTGTAACCTCTTAAACCGTCGTGTGGATCCAGGAGCTGATGGCTGAGCTGAAGTTTACCGGGGACTGTCGTGGAAAAATGGTCTCTCCCTTCTGGGTTCTAGTCGTCAACTGACTTTTTCCACGTGTCCCTTTCAGAGACCTTTACAATTACTACTACCTCTACCTCCTATTATTATCTACCTCTTACTGCTACCTCTCCTATTCCCATCTAAAAGAAACGGTCCTTATTTTACCGCCCAAATTTAAATTCTTGGTGCCAGTGTGTCTACATTTTTCTATTTTTAGAACACTAGCCAAACGCCATTGTTTCAACCATTACAGCTTCTTCCATGGTTTTACCTTTTCCAATCACCAGAAGATTATCTGTTTTGTTGACCACACCTTCCAAGTCAGCAACATTGTTATACAGAGTTTTCTGGGATACCTAAGGATTAGAGCAATTCCAATGGCATTTTCCATCGAAACAGCTTGTCAAACGTTCTAAACCGACTGCTTGCTTCGTCCATTTTCAGATGCCAAAATCCATGCGTAGATCCAGGGTTGAGAATACCTTACTAACAGCCAATTCTGGCAGTAGATCTTCCAGTACAGGTAGGTGAAAATGTTCCCGTTTAAGAGCCTTATTTATTGGTCCTAGGTCTATATATACTCGCATTTTCCCATTAGTGCTAATGCGCTCACCCATGGTGTTGGTTAACTTACCGGCTCGATCGCTCTCTTTTCCACTAGTCTTTGTAGCTCGGGTCTCAATTTACACTTGAAATACTATAGGAATTCTACGCGCCGTTGCCACATAGGGTCTTAAGTTTGGATCAACCTCCAAATGTGCCTATCCTCAAATACATCCTTGAATTTCTTTAGAATTGAAAAATGTGTAATAATTGTAATGAATAAAGGGGAAAAAAGAAGCAACAGAAGGAATTGAACTACACCATCAGGAAATCAGGAAAATGCTCAGACAAAAATAAAACTACAAATACTTGATAATTTTAGAAGCGAATAAAAATAGAGGAAAACATCAGGAAAGAATACGTCAGAAAAACAAGGAAACTAAATTCTGCAAGGAAGACAAGGAAACAAATACGTGGGTCTTCTATCTGGTTGGATACTCAGTTCTAAAAGTGGACAAGAGTGGAGTTCAAAAACATGGACCACAAACAAGAAAATTGATGACGATGCACAATGGCCTTACACTCGAAATATGATCTAGATAGACTATATGGGACAAGAAAAGAAGGTAGAAAATGAACCGCCTGTATTGGTATACGCGCGGTCGCAGCAACCCTAGAGCTAGAAAAATATACAAACAAGAGTAAAGAAAGATTAATTACGACAGAGAATAATAGCAAAAGCAAAAAGAACTCAAGGACAAACAGGAATTACTAAATCGAGGAAATATAAACGAGAAGAAAAACAACTATGTTGAGACTTCAGAAGATATATTATGGATATTTCGTATGAGATTACCTGTATACGGCTCGAAGAGGAAAACTAAAGTGAAAAACATAATCCTTATTAATAGCAGCCCAAGATAACGTTATTAGAACCATGTAAAAGATTAAGAGGACTCAATAGAATAACAAACTATGTGGAGAGAGAGAGGGGGAAAGAGAGAGAGGGGGAAAGAGAGAGATATGAAATAGTGAAACGCATAATAAGCAAATGTAGCAAGCTGGACTGGAAAGAGTACAAGAGGGGAAACAACTGAATTTGGAAGATGATCAACTGGGAATTGTACAAACGACTAAAATTTGATTATACTGACAAATGGTACTTGCCCAAACCAGAAACTGTCCTAAAAATAAGATCTACAAAATTCTCTGGGATTCTTTCAGATAAAAATTGATCAACCAATCTATTGTAGAGAAGAAAGATGACGATTGGTGCGTGTGGAATGTCGAGAGAATATGCAAATTTTCTCCCGTTCGCAGCCAATAAAAAATACCGTACTGGATAAAAGAAGACTGTTATTCTTTCAACGAGGAGAAGAAAAAAATACGTCGGCCGATTAGAGTTTGGAAGTTTCAGTAATATGCAGCTCGTTTCACCCCCTACCGCCAGCGTTCCTTTAAAACCTGGACCTCTGTTCGTCGAAATTTCAAACCTCTGTCTTACAAGCTATTTCGGCACATCAAGGCGGATAAATTCGACTTAAAGTTGATACCGGACCTCAACTATTATTGAATGGGTTAAAAAGGTTTAGCTGGTATGTCGTCTATGTGTGAGGAAGAAGATCGAGTGAGTAATCTCCACGAACCTAACGAATGTTGCGTTAGGCGTATATCAATAGCCGGGCGAAGAGAAGAAAGGCGATTTCGGTTCGATAAGGGATGCACTGTTTACGGCTTTCGCCATCGACTCCTATGAAGCGTACGAACAATTTGTGGTGCACCACTTGCATCCGGGTGAGCTCGTTAATGTCATCCTATCAGATCTAAATAAGCTTTTTGTACCATTTGATGGTATAACCGAGCGTGGTCTGAAAGCTGCCGTTGTCAAGGAGCTGCTCGACCATGTCAGACAGCTGTTGCATACCTCTTCCCGAATGGAAGATGAATATTTCGCAGCCCGAGCAAGACCTAGATTGAAGGATAGTCCGGGTCAATTACACCAGCCATGGTACCAACACGTCGCCAAGGGATCTAACTGAAGAAGCATTGGGACGAGGTACAACGAATGCAACCAACTCAACCACCTGGCTAAGGGTTGTTTTGTTCGGTGGAATATACTGAGAGCCTGAGACCCTAGACTTTGAAGGAATGGTACACGTTGCTAACAGTGTCAGAAGCAGGGCCATGTAAGTCGTTATTATCCGGGAAACGGACTAGAGGAAACAGCTCAACACCAGTTTCCTCCCCAAACAAGATGCAAACTCGGGGCTGACAACGATAGAAATCGATGTGTGTGGAAGAATGTGCGTTGTTTTAGTAGACACCGGGTACTCCTGCACCATAATGAGCAGGAAGGTGTACCGAACGTGAAAGACACGAAGTGTTGACGTGATAACTTTTTGGCGGGGGGGGGGCAGGATCGTGAAATTGGGTTCTTAAGCCTTAATGGAAGGGTTTTTGTAAAGGAAGCTTTGGTAGTGCTGAAAGACCCCTTGGAGTTGACCTCCTAATCTGGATAGATTGGATTAAGATTTTTGGCTGAGTTTCTATTTCTAAGTCAAGGGAGGTACGATTATCGCATTGTTGTATATTGATGGGTACTGTCGGTTTGGGGGCGGTTAGTGTAGAGACGGTAAGTGTAGATTTTGAATTCAAGGGTTGAAATTCAAAATCGGAGGAGGTTTAGATGATTGGCATGAAATAAATAACCTTTGGGTAACCTTCTTTCCGGTTACACAGACTGTGGGATGGGAAAGAAGGCTCAAAGTTTAGTTAGCTTAGTCAGTTAAGCGGAACACGTCATGATATAAGCATCGGCTTCGCTTCACTCCGCTGCGATTGAAAAGGTTCTGGTTCTGAATAAGAATGTGATCAAAGAAAACAAGTCTTAGTTTTCTCTATATGAACTAAATGGCCACCTTTGCAAACCAGCATCTTCAAGACACAGACCAGAACTAAAAAATAACAGTTAGAAGACATGAAGATAGCAACAGATAACAGATTACATAAAACAAGAAACAGAAGATAAGAAATCCAGCCATAAGGAAAGAAAGATTATGGAAGTATAACCACGGAGGCATATCTCGCATATCACTCATATTTCATAATCTTAATAGAACGCTCTTTACATATATATATATACCCAACAGAGTAAGGGATATATAACGCCATGAGCCAGTTTCTGTATGCGTGGTGCTCTCTATTGAAAAACTGAATATCCGCACTGAATTCAATTCGCAGCAGAATGCGTGGGCTGTGTCGTGGAAATGGGTAAAGGACAGGGAATCCAACTACCCGTAGAACCGCACTACAGAGTACCGCATGACGACGAAGTTCAGAAACAAATGTACCAGAGGATCAAAAATGTATAACTAGTCCCTTATAACGAGATAGAGCTGGACCCAAAGTGGACTAGTTTTACTCAATGGTACAACAGAATAAGTCCAAGTTATGCCTAGTAATAGACTACTACTGTCGACACCTTTACCGCTGATGAGGACGTATGCGTCAGCAAACTTAGGGAGTGGTTCCCAAAAGAATATAATGTTTCACTGCTTGACCTCTGGTCAGTTTACCTGTAGATGCGCATTTACAAGTCGCTCTGGTCATTCTTGTTCATTTTACAAAAAATTATATATATATATTTATTTATATATAAGAGTAGCGAATGCATGAAGTCAACGGCACTTGGTAACTGACAGTTTCTATGGGATTTCAAACCTTATATGTTTATGAAACAGGAATTTCCCATGAGTAGAACTTGAATTCAAAAACTATAACAAAATTGCCTGCCAAAAGTCAGATGAAACAAAGGTAAAAAAACAAAAACAAACCAACAAAAACACTCGTCGTAAAAGCGACTTGTCAGAAAGCTCATAATTACGCGAAATTATTTTTTATAATCAATAATTAAAATTTTTTTTTAAATTGTAAAGTATTCCTTTAATCAATAATTGAATTATTCACCTGTTACCATAGGGTATAAATGTCCGTCCCACAGAAGTGTTAAACAACCAGTTTGGCTTTCCCGAATTATTTTTCAAAGAGGTTATGCAGCACTGTGCACGCAAAGGCCACACCGTATTTCAAAACAATTCTTTATTTTTCATACAGTGTATGCCGTGGAAACTGTGAATTAAACGAAAAGAATTCGTGTAAGTCACAATATCACACAAAATACAATACATATACAAAATGATAAAACAAACAAATTTTACACAAAAAAGGATAAAAAAAACAAAGTTACCAGGAAAGGTTTACGCCTCATAATTTTAACGAAAATTCTAACTATAAAAAACATTCAAAGCTAAATTATGAATTACCAATTAAAGAACATACAAAAGGTGTTAGGGGTATTTAAACTTATTTGCCACAAAAGGCACAAACAGTATTTTAACTGGGGAAAAGGATAATTTTCATTTAGAGAAATTACAAATTAACACAAAAAATAACACATGCAAATTTAAATGCAGTTTTAGAGAAGAGAATGGAGAATTTGCCTACCTTTGTTGGCACGTAGGGACTTGGACATAAACTGGACTATATCTTAGTAATTTTGTACTAAGAATACGGTTCCAAATATACCGCCAAAATTTGTCCTACTTTTAGAGAGCACCAAAAGATTGTGACCAAGCCAAACGGTCACCTCAAAGGGAAAGACAGAAATTTGGTGAAACTCCCTTAGCCTGCATGTTTACCAAAATTACTACTCACAGTCCAAGACCCTACAAACTTTCATTTTTTACTAAAACCTTTTGCTCTTACTGCACAACAGCAGTGATTCTCTTTTACAAGCAACACAAAGGCAAAATAGATACTCCAAACAATCTCAAAAATGCATTTACACATATTTATGGGTTTTTAAAACCCAAGAACTATTTCTTTTAAGGGAAATCTTACAAGTGGGATGACCAGGTCACGGAGTACCTTTACAGGGAAAGGACGAAAGTGGAAGGGGCAGCGCAAACCAGGCCTGAAGACCATGACAGGGCAAAATACTACAATTATTACTAATCTGCCTAACTGAGTGGCAGCCACATAGGGAACCTCTAAGGCGTGACTGAGAGAAAAGTGGGATATTTGAAAACACCCTCTGGTTCCCAATGGAGGTGAGGGTAAAAAGCTTTATAGATAGTTTATCTTATACCTTTTCATATTATACAATGATAGTAATAGTATTGGACCAAATGACCTTTAGCCACCCCTTTTTCGATCTCGTTTCATAAGGACATTTTTTCATTTACACGGTCAACATCCGTTTTTTTTTAACAGACGATTTTTAGACGCATGTTTACAACTTTACACGGAAATAGTTGACAGTTTTATGGGACATTTTTTAGTAGCCAATATACTTTTTCTTTTTACTTATTTACGTTTTTGTTATTAATTAAACGAAAGGACACGTTTTTTATATTTAATGTTGTTGTTGTTAAGAACACGTTTATATTTTTAACGTTGTTGTTGTTAATTGAACGTAAGAACACGTTTTTATATTAAATACACTTTTTCTTTTTACTTATCTAATGTTGTTGTCCGGTTTTTTGTTAACAGACGATTTATAGAGTTTTTTAAATTAAAAAAAAAAACTATCCCCTAACTCTAACCCCTAACCCTAACCCTAACCCCTAACCCTAACAAAATATTTTTTTAAATAAATACTTTTTAATAAAACTATAAACGAAAGACACATTTTATATTAAAACAGTTTTTATTTAATCAGAAGAGAAATGCATGCAGATATGTTTATTTCAATAGTATTTTTTTTAAAATAAAAATAGTTTTTTTTTATTTACAAAAACTTTAAACAAAAAATAAGTTTACACGAGAATAGTTGTTATTAGCGTATATGAAAAAAATAATTTTGCACTAAAGATAAACTAATATTGTTATTTTCTTTTTAAATAAAACTTAAAACGAAAGACATGTTTATTTATTTTCTAGCTATACCCAAATGGGCCTGAAATGCGTTTTTGACAAAATGACTTTAGCCCCCCCCCCCCCTACAGAAAATAATTTACCAAAAATCAGGGAATTATCGGATTTTAATGAAATTTTCAGTGTTTATTTATCAATGAATGATCTTTATAATGGATTATTTATTTTATTTCAAAACTTTCTCATTTTTTTTCAGGTCACTTAATTTTGACCCCCCCCCCCTTATGTTAGGGGCGTAACATTTTATTCGAGTTGGTCTTTCAGTTTTCTAATTACAGTATAAATAAAGAGATAAAAGACCGAAGTTATGAATAGAAACAAAAAATAAAGTGTAAAAAAAATAACACATAATTAATTTTTTGGAGATTTCTTTTTTACTCATTTCAATAATT
Source organism: Doryteuthis pealeii (assembly GCA_023376005.1). Classification (NCBI taxonomy): domain Eukaryota; kingdom Metazoa; phylum Mollusca; class Cephalopoda; order Myopsida; family Loliginidae; genus Doryteuthis; species Doryteuthis pealeii. The sequence continues at coordinate 52,871,383 of CM042148.1, read as the reverse complement.
ATTTAATTGGCTATTTTTTATAAAAGAAAAAATTATACATCGATATTTTTTCTGCTTATAAAGGGGAATGGGGGTACATTTTCAATTGAGTTTTTCTTCAAAAAGTATACTTTTCAGTAATAAAATAATGTCTGCATTTAAATAGATATTTATTTTTAGAATCTAAAAATATAATATTTTAAACTTAACATCAGGTTTTCATATTTTAAATGAATTTTATTTATTAATTTTTCATAGCAAAAATACTAAATTAAAGTTTTGAAATGAAATAACTGATGCATTATAAAATTCATTAATTGATAAATCAATACTGAAAATTTCATTAAAATCGGATAATTACCTGATTTTTGGTAAAAAATTTTTCCATTCCAAATGTTATCTTAAAATTGTAAACAAGCGTCTAAAACCATTGAAAAAGAGGCAGAATGGCGGATCGCGTCGAAATTGACCAAAACAAATTGTTTTAAATCTATCAAAAATAAACTGCATATGTAATAATATTTTTCTTTTTTTAATGATCGTCATTATGTTACTACTTATCATTTTAGACAAAAGTTTGACCTTAAATAATAGATTTAATTAATTTTAATTAGTTTTTAAAAAGCTAGCAGCCGACAAAATTGGGTATATCTACTATTTTCCATGTGCCTATACGGATAGTTTTTTTTTTGGTTTTTTTTTGTGTGTGTGTGTTTTCCCAGTACCCCACTCGTACCAGGTCAGGCACAAAAGGCCCTATTAACGTACCCACAAACCGAAGTTCATGGGATGGCGGGTGAAAAATTGCGTGTATCCCGTCGGCATTCCCCCTCAAGGGGGCGCCTCAGGCACTGGGCAATAAACCCAGCCCTGCCCTTTAAATCGAGGGGGCAGGTGTTGCCTGGGGGGTGGCCCCCTGGGATCGACGCTATTATTACAACATACCGGTCCAGCGGCCGAAGCTCACTGGACCCCCGACCCGAAGGCCGGGTGAGAACGGATAGTTAATATTAAAAAGTATTTATTTAAAAAATATTTTGCTAGGGTTAGGGGTTAGGGTTAGGGTTAGGGATTAAGGTTAGGGGTTAGGGTTAGGGGTTAGTTGTAAAGTTGTAAAAATGCGTCTAAAAATCGTCTGTTAAAAAAACCCGGATGTTGACGATGTAAATGAAAAATGTCCTCATGAAACGAGATCGAAAAAGGGCTGCTTAAAGGTCAAATGGTCCATAGTATTAGTATGCTTTTGGAAAAGGACTACATCTTTGTCTTCTCTCTGAAGCTATGGGTAAATAGCAAGGCAGACTGGGGTCTTTAATTTTGGTAAGGTAAACGGTCAAGGAGAAGAAACAATTCTAAATCCAAAACCTCGAGAAAAATTCGGTAAAATCTGTTGCCTATATGTGTACTATTCTTCTGATATCGACTCATTCAAAAAGTGTCACTGGTCCGACACAAGTCTTCACCACTATAAAAAAAAGTCAACTGTGTAAGTAGTCCGCCAGTTTTTCATCTTTACCTGAACAGTTGGGCCTTCATTGGGACTGTAGGGAGACATAATGGAGTGGTTTCTCTTGTCACAGGGTTCCAGAAACTCTCCCATCTCAAGAGTCTGTTTTGGGTCACGTAACAAGGCAAACCCTAAAATCTCTCTCTCTTTTAGGAACTTGAGAAAGACAGACATAGTAGTCCGTTTCTCCACAACGGCGCACTTGATGCTTGTTTTTGTTTCCAGATCTGTGAAATAGTAAGTGGTTTCCACCTCTTTGTTATTCAGACATTTCCGCATGTTTCTCGAACACATTGTGACTCTTTTATAGCTTGTATTGGAAATTCCATAGTTAATTATCTCCCCCTGCCGCTAGGGGGCGAATCGCCAACATACGATGTTAGCGCCAATACCAAAAACTTCACTTATCACGGAGCACCCACTGAGGGTAGTCGCGTAAATAGCGGTCCCTACACTTCATTCATCACTTAGCCCAAAAACAGGGCTTTCTTATCTACTGACCGTCGACTTGGACGGAGGCATACTTTCGAAGGAGCTCTTATTTCTCCGTAGTTGTAGACAAATTTTCGGACAAAGAAGACAAACACACAATGGAAATGTAATACATGTATTGACAAATAATACAAGAACTTGTTGCAAATTTTATTGGTATTTGCTACAGACTTATCTGAGTTAAGTAGAGTTCTTGGAGTAGTGGTGATAACAGGGGTATTCTGTTCGTCGGTAGGAAATGTTGATAAGACGCTTCTTCGGACGTTTCTCGTTCTTCCTCGTGACCGGTTCAGTGATAAGTAATGGGGGATGCTGTTTTAGAAGCTTCTCGCCCTGGTAACAGTTCTTTAAATGACGGTAAATGGGCCCTTTTCAAATAGAGTATTTGGTCTGCAGCCTTCGATAGTGTGCTTTGTGCCTTCGAAAGTGTGCTGTGAAAAATGCCTCCGTCCAAGTCGACGGTCAGTAGATAAGTAAGCCCTGTTTTTGGGCTAAGTGATGAATGAAGTGTAGGGACCGCTATTTACGCGACTACCCTCAGTGGGTGCCCCATGATAAGTAACGTTTTTGGTATTGGCGCCAACATCGTATGTTGGCGAACGCCCCCTAGCGGCAGGGGGAGATAATTAACTATGGAATTTCCAATACTTGGGAAGGAACTTAGTTCCTTTCTTGAGGTTTGTTGAATTAAATGTTATATAGTATTAGTTGACTTGTCTTTATTTTCCTACCGAATAATACGTGTTGGGTTACTCTCTTTTAGGTAACCTAATGCATTATGGGAACGGGAGTTAACGCAACACTAATTCTTATAGGACCTTTATTGCATGCACATTGACTTTGTATTAATATACGTTAAGCTATATCCGTATATTGGCTATATCTTAATATAATTATATCTTATATCTCTATGGAAAAACCCAGACATTTTCTTTTTAACAACAAAAATTTGTTGCTTAAAAGAAAATAGCTTTTGTCCTCTCGTCTAAAATTGTATTCCGTGTAAAAATGGGTAAAAATGATATTGTGAATCCAGTAATGATAGGTTTCGACATTACAGCTATTACTCTGCAGCTGACAAAAATGGATTTAAGAATGATGATATACTGTCTTCTGTCGTAGTAGTAGTTTAGAATATCCAACAGTAGCATTCAGTCTTTCCTTATTTTAAGCCACTCTTTCCATTTGCGAGGGTCCTTAGCCCCACAATTGCTTGCCAGATTATAAGATTCCAATTCTTTCATTTTGGTGGTCAGACCACAGCTTATCAAGCAAGTTTGTGCAGTGCCCGGTAGTTGTTTGACCGTATTATAGCAATTCCCATGGATTTTATGCAGGTGCTTCATCGGGTCTCCATTGCACATTATCAAACATGGACCAGCGTAGTTGCGCCACTCTTGTGGATAGTAGAATGGTATTACCCATCTTGTACAGAGCTTGGTAGATGAGACTGTTTGGCAATCGGTGTCCGATGATAGTTCTCAGATTTGGCAGGCATCAGGATTATCCACAGCAGCCTTTGTAGTTACCCAGCTGTTACAATTGTATATCATCAAAGATACACATGTTGCATCATATAGACACAGTCTCTTTATTAGAAGAATCCGCGGGATCCACATCTTGCAGAAACACCGGATAGCATTGTTTCCTATCACGTGCCACTATGTCAGAGGAGTTGCAGAACATTGATCCAATAATATTTCTCTTCTTCCAGTCTTCATCCCTACCAAAGAGATGTCTCGTTTGCACCCAGGTTGTGTATATTCGAAATATATACATGGGTAAACTCTGTTTATCCTCGTTCTTTTAGTTTTTCTGTTGCTATGGGGAGCAGTCTTTTAAGTGCCTACTTGTTCTTATCTATGAAGTCTACATCATTTGCACATTCCATCTCTAGTGGTATGCCTAGCGATGAGACAAGGGGTTCGGATAGTGTAGAATATATTCGTACAGACGACAGGGCATCAGCGAGTAAGTACGTGAAGAACACAGGAGAGACAGTCACCTTGTGGAGAGCCAATTGCCGACCTAAATTCAGCGGAATAGACCGTTTTGGTGCGAATCCTTAGTTTGCCGTCTGCCAATAGTAATCTGACCAGTCACATTTCATCCCCATCACAGCTGGGTGTAGCATATCCAAGACCCTTAATCTTTGAATAGTGTCAATTCCTGGGGGAAAAGTCTATGCTTATTTTGAAAAAATCCCAGCGTTTAGACATAACCACGGAAGTAAGTATGCGTTAAGCCCACACACTGTCATCACAGCTGCGTCCCCGCTTGAAGCCAATTTGGAAGTGGTCGATTTTGTTACGGATGCGGTGCATTGTTACTGTGAATAGGATATTCCGAGTGCTGTTTAACAACGCGATCGTCCACCGTTTAGCTGATGGATCTGGTAGCCTCTTGGGTTTGGGTAGTGCGATTAAGGTACCCTGACCAATGGATTCAATCAGATTGTATTGTGCTTCAAACAGAGTTGATGAAGCAATTGATGGTGGTATCATATTACTGGCATACAGTTCGTTGCTGATTTCGTCTGGCCCTAGTGAACGTCCATTTCGCAAGGTTTTGACGGCCTTTCACACTTCTCCTTTTATTGGACTTCAAATGGCTTAGGGTCACCTATAAAGGGATTCACTTGTCTAATGAATGAGCACAGTAGAAATTTCCCAAGTTACTTTATTCTGGCATAAGGCCAAAATTTCGAGACATCCAGTGATAATTAGTCACTAGCAATAGTTTGCGAGCTGACGCAAACATTCAGCAAGGGAGATAAGTAAGTATCTCATAAGTTAGAGTTATGTACCTTGGGAGACTCTACATTTTTACAGTTGTTTTGCTATTTCACGTGATACAGACAAACAAAATGGCGCCGCCTGTGGCACCTCCTCAGGTAGATGGAAGTAGTGATGCGGGATCTATCTCAACACAGGCCCTCTCCCCTGCGGTAAGTACACAATTTTTTAGATTGAGTAACCTACTAAAAGATCAGTCTGTTTCAAAGCGCTCTCGAGACAGTCTGGGTTGTTCTCAAAACCTTTCATGTTGTCTTGTCGTCGTACTACTCTCGTAAAATCTATTCGCAGTTGTGTTTTGTTTTGATGGGAACCGCCTCCCTTTGCTGATATCAGTTCAATTAATATTCCTCAGAGTATAGTATCATATGTCGGAAATTGTTAAAGTTATCCACATCCACCCTTATTTTCATTGTTTCCAGTTGCATTAGTTTAATTCAATAACGTGTTCTTAATAATGACTTGGTGTTTATGTTTGTTTCAAATTTTCAAAGAACAGGAACCTTCTTGAATCTACTTACTTTCTTAACTTCTTGATCACTTTTTTTAAAACAACTTATTTATATGTTGATATAAAGATATTTTAAAGATCTTTATAAAGATATTTTACTTAGCAAAAAATACAATTAAACATTTAAACAAAACGGTCTTAAAATATAAAACGTCATTAAATTTTTCTTTAAAAAATATAAATAATAAATATCTTTCTTTACTTTTTGATTTTGTTGAGTTGAACTTCTATATCTTTTTCCAAGGTCTTCAAATAATTTCTGGTTGAAAACGTTTATATTCATAGTCTAGTTTTTTAATAACACTCGCCATAAATCTTGTATTTTTATCTTTTTTGTATATTAAAGTAGCAGGTGGGATGAAAAATATTCTTTATTAATTCATTTTTAAATCAACGAAAATTGTTGGCTAAACAAATCGATATGCTATCATTGAATTTCAGATGTTAAGTCAACAACAGAAAAAAAAAACTGTCGGTGATAATTGCTTCTCGTGATGGTACTCCCCCAACAAAAAAAAATTATGAAAAAAATGTTTTTCTCTTTTTTTTTTTTTTCTTTTTTTTTTAAATCTATCTTGCTTTAAAAAGAAATGATCATGATGACCAAGCATCCAGTTATTGCATCCTAGGTGATAGTTGCATTTTGTATGTAATGTTTGTTTGAGAGTCTGTTCTACTGTAATGGTCCAACACTTCCTTGTCTTTAATTCTTTTTGAATAAATGAAAGAAAAAAACAAATCTGTTGAAATCGAACGAATGACTGTCATGTTATAAATTATTGTAAATTAACTTAATGCATTGGCTTTTTTTTTTTTTTTAACGTCGTACGACTTCGTTATCTCCCTTCTTTCACTGACCATTTGTTGATGAAAAGTGAAAGCTGTTTACGTGACATTTATTCTTTCTTGAAAAAGAAAACAATTCAATTACTTTAGTAATTCTTACAGATAGCTGACTGAAAATTTCCATGTATTTCGATGTCATTTTTTTTGTTTTGTTATTTACTTTAGAAAATGAACTGGACTAAATTCACTAAGACCGAGAGAATTACTTCTTCTCCCTCCTCCAACATTCAGTATAGGTTGAGGCAAACTAGATAAACTCTAGTCATTTAATCTAATTATCTAGTAATTGGACTACAAGTTGATATCTACCTTGATTTGATAAAAAGTATAATGATATTTATCTTATGTATATGTTAAGAATTAATGGCAAAATGAATGAAATGAGTGGAATAAATGAAAATATCCTTTCCAAAGGATCTCTCTCAAAAGTAAAAAAAATTTTTTTTAAATAAAAAATAATAAAATACATTTTTTTTTTAGACAGAGAAGTCTTGCTTTTTTGAAGCATTAAATAAGTAAAAAAAAGTAATGTCGGTATGAGCCATACAGCGAGGGAGTCTATCCCCTTTTCACTAGCGCTAGACCAAGGAGATTGTTTTTTTTTTGCGTCTGAGGTGGAGTGCCACACTTACCATCAGCTCCTTACTTTAACCGCACAGATCCCTGTGCTACTCATACACTGAGTTGGCGAGGGCCGGTATCGAACTAGGAACCTTGTGGTTTCTAGCCCAACACTATACCATCTGAGCTAAACCATACACCTTTATATATATTCCCAAAACTGAATTAAATCAAAATTTGTTCATTAAAAAGAAAGAATATATATATATATATTCTTTTTAATAAACAAATTTTGATTTAATTCAGTTTTTGGGAATTCAAGTATAATTGAAATTAGCAAATTGTTACATCTAATTGTTAATTTTATTTTATCTATTTATTTATTTATTATTATTTTTAAATCTGTGTATTGTTTGTTTTGCAAAACAGTAAAAATTGGCAGATACACCTTTTTTAGGATGATAAATTTTTCTTATATTTGTAAAAAAAAAATGAAAATACTCATGCAAATAAAAATTACATAGTTAAACAAAAGAATTATATAGTGGACATTACGCATTAATATAGAGAGATTTGAAAAATTTATAATAAAAACTTAAAATAATCCCAATAGTTAAATGTTAAGCAGACACAATAGAATAAGTAAAAAAGTGAAGTCCGTGGAGTGGCCTATTGTTTGTATCAGCTGGACAGTAAGGAGTCTATCCCCTTTTCACTAGTGCTAGACCAGGTAGATTGTTTTTGCATTTGAGGTAGAGTGCCACACCTACCATCAGCTCCCCACTTTACCACACAGAACGAAGCTGTGCTACTCATTTCGGAATCCTATTATGTGCTCATATAAATGATAATGATAGTGAATAATAATGATATCTATTAAAATCTGCTTAAACTTTTTAAGTATAGACAATATTGTTGCCACAGAATTGAAGTGTAGACAAATAGTCATCATGAACGCCATGTTTTTTTTTTTTTTTTTCCTTTTTTCAATTATACACTAAAACTCATTGAAACACATTCTGCATTCCTTTTTACATCTTACTGATACTCTCTGTGTTGAACTGATATATTTAGAAAAATAAAAATTTATACTAAACAAAATTAACAGTTCATGACATTTAGTCACACAAATCTGAAAACAATAAATACACTGTAAAATTCAAGAATACAGTAACATTGTTAAAGTAGTGATAAAACATTGTAACAGACTGGCTAAATAATTCCTCTTACAAAAAAATAATAAAAATAAAAAACATCTATTTAACTGTTCTTTATCATACTATACAAACCAAAACACCAACCTCAGTTTACAGATAATAGAATAAGATTTTTTAAATAGATTATCAACATTCTCTATTTTTATTACAATACTATTAAGCTTTAAGTACTTTATCCTTACAAATTCAGTACATTCCTTAGACAAACACTTCTATGGTAATTTTAATAAGAATCAATTTGTTAAAATATTCAAGTATCTGCCTTAAATAAAAAAATTCTTCCAATATCAAAGGAAAAAAATAAATAAATAATGAAATGTAGCAAAAAATGAACTTCTTCAAAGTTAGATATATTTAAAAAAAACAAAAAAACTAGAAACCAGATGTTACTTGCCCTGCTATAGTGTTAGTCAATAATCTAGTCTTATGAATTATTGCTAGTGAAATTGAGCCTCACTAAATATCACTCTATTGTGGCTCTGTCCATTTAAAGTTGAGTAGTTAACTTCAGCAGAAGTAGCTTAGTTGCTATTTTTAAAATGTTGTAGTAACTTTAACCCATTAACTACCAACCACTTCTTCATTGTGTCCCTCAGTTAAACAGAACACTTAGTGGATAACAAATAAATACATCAAATATTTCATAAGCACAGTGGTCAATCAAAGCAAAAAGATACATAAATAAAGGACACCAATCCTGATAATATTTTAGAAATTTTTGAATTTCAAAATACTAGATTGATTAACCTTGAAAATGATCTTGCTAAACTAATGTTTATGCTAATGGTAGGATACCCATTTCTTTTCATCTGCTTTCATTTTAAAAATGAATTAAAATTAATTAGATTGATTATTTAAGGTCAAATTTTTGTCCAAGTCGAAAAATAGTAACATAATGAGCATCAGTTAAAAAGCAAAATAATAATACACATGTAATTTATTTCTGAGACATTTAAAACTATTTTTTCGGTCAATTTTCATCAAATATATATTAAGATGGCATCCGTGTTTACGAAATAAATTTAACACTCGCGATTGAAAAAAATTTACCAAAAAACTGGGAATTATCTGATTTTAATGAAATTTTCCGTATTGATTTGTCAATGAATGAATTTTATAATGCATCAGTTATTTTATTTCAAAACTTTCTAATTTAATTAGGTATTTCTGCTATGATAAATTAAAATTCATTTAAAATATGATGTTAAGTTTAAAATGTCATATTATTAGATTCTAAAAAAACATTTGTTTTTAATAACTACTTTGCTTTAGTATCAATCACTAATAAGTTTTTATCGAAAACTGTATTGGAAATTTTGCACCCCCACCTCTTTAAACAGAACAAATATTGATGTATATTTTTTCCAATTAAATAATTATCGAAATGAGTAATAAAAAAAATCTCCAAAAATTATTTTTTTAGTTTTTATTTTCATTTTATTTTCCGATTTTCGGTACTTATTTACTACCAGAACAGATTCCTTATAAAAAATGTTTTCTTCTGTTCACACCTTCAGTCTTTTGTCTTTTTATCTATGCAGAAAAAAATATCAATTACATATAACCCCACTGATATTTTTCACCTCAAAAATAAGGGGGCGGTCAAAGTTAAGTGATCTGGAAAAAATCAGAAAGTTTTGAAATAAAATAACTGATGCATTATAAAATTCATTTATTGATAAATCAACACTGACGATTTCTTTAAAATCGGATAATTCTCTTATTTTTGGTAAATATTTTTTAACGGGGGGGGGGTAAATTTGTATTGTAAAAATACAGATTTTTCAACAAATTGGGTATACCTAGCTAATGGAATTTGCAAACAGAAATTCATCTCAGAATTATTAAAGTACTTGTTTGTTGGTTATCCAATAAATCATCAATTGTGACCTTATTATTATTTTTTCATTATCAAATGATAAATTTAAGCTTGTTTGATCACTTTTATAAAGATAATTGCAAACCTCTTCATCAGCATGATACACCTTCTCATTTTTGGGGAGGAGAAAGTATTTGAAATAAATAGTTTCTGGACACTGATTGCTTGGAAGAAGAACTGTTTATTTGGATTCTCTTGCTCACAGATAAGACTGAGTTTACATCAATCAAAATAAAACAAATTTTCATTATTTGCCTTGTGTTTTAGTTATGTATGTGTGACTGATAGACATTTTTATCAATCACCCATTATCTAATGAGTTAAAAATTTAGAATGCTTACATAATATTTGGACTAATCTACATTAATAGAAACATAAATCATTGAGATACTACAATCCTAATTTTGATTATGAATTTTATTCTCTCCAATTTACAAACATTTGCTCATGAATTCATAAACCTTTTACTACATTCTATTCATTAATATATAAGATAAAATATATTGTAGTCAAATGAAAAAAGTTTCACTTGTCTATAACTTGTCTTTTTATCAAAAAATATAGAAAATCCATATTATAAATATATTTAAATTAAGATTTATTTTGTGTTTTAGAACTAGTCAGTATTAGATTTATTTTTAAGTTACAAGCCATATAAGATATTCTATAAGGGTGGTGGGAGTGCAAAACCCAATTTTCAAAATACAGCTCTTGCAATTTTTGAACATACTTTTTTGAAATGATTACTATTTTTAATTGTATAACATACTTCAAATAAATATGTATTTTTCATTTGCCAAACATTTTAATAAAACAAATAGCAATAAGATATAGCATCTATGAAAGCACATTGGTAAAAGAATAATTTCTTGGTAGAATTATTGTTAATATTTAGAGTGCTTCTTACATACATTCAACTTGAACTATGCATACTTTGTCTGTATTCATTAAAGAATTAATTGAAAAGCTATTATTTCAGAAGCAGTAAAAAGTGAGAGAAATTGAAAAGTCTCTAGGATGCATCAGATTTATGTTTCTATTTAAATTACTGAAATCCATGAAATTTTATATGAATATTTTTGCTTTCTATAAACTTCTATGATAAAACTACAATTTAATAGAATCTGCAATATGTTCTTTTTTGAGTCTTGATTTTTTTTAAATAATTAAGAAAAAATATATTGTAAAATCTTTTTCCAGTGTAATCAATTAATACTTTAGCAGAAACAGATGTATGTTATTGAAAAAAGGCTTTTTTTTAGTGTGATAAATTATTGGAACAGACATTCTCTCATCTGGATTCAGTATATATTCAGCTGTGCTTTTTTGGTTTGGTAGTTGAATTAAGCAAAATTGCAAAACAAACAGTCAGAGGACTGCAGACAGTCCATCATTCTGTTGGGCCAAGTACTCTGGTAGGTGGGGGTTACTGTCAATAACACCCAAAGAAAACAAAGCTAGTAAATAAGTTTTAGTCTTTGGTCTAACCTTAGCTGTAACCCAATGAATAAATGCATCTAAGGTGGCTATTTTCATTTTTAACTGACACAACATCTTTTTGCTTCATAAAACTACCTCTTGTGTTCACACATTTTCACTGATGAGCCATCTTGTTCAAAAAAATGAAACACAATATCGGGGAAGTCTGTGTCTCCAATTGATATTTTCATTAAAAGTATGTTATTTGAAAAGAAACAAAAAAGGAAAAGAGAAATTGAATAACTCAAAACAGTTTTCTAAGAAGATTAAGTTCTACTAAAAAATGTTATTATAAGCTGAATTTATCAACTTCATCAGTCTTGTCTCTTTCTAGATGATTATTGCAGGATTTTAGTCAAGATGGGCCTGATGATAGAATTTGGTAAAATAATCTCAGTTAGTACATACTATTAAGTATGTAAATGTAATTTTTTTAAACTTAATTCTTCACTATTGTCAGTTCTTTGAATTATATCTCAATGACTAATCCTAACTTTCCTTTCTTGAATAATTGATTAACCTTTATGAGGTTAGGTTACTATAATTCATTAATAAGACATTGGCAAAAGTTGAAGAGATTATATTATCAGACTTTTAAGATTTAATTGTGGCTCATTTACTGAAATAAATATTCTGAATTTAGTCCCTAGCCATGATTCTGATTTCACAAGATAATCAGTTTACAGAATTAGAACATCATATTTCCTTTTCTGGAGATAATGTCTTCCATCTCCATAGCAGTTAATGTATGCAAAATATTGCAGTTGATAACAATTAAATAGATTTAAAAAAAAACTAACTGAAATACTTATCTATGCCAGATAAGAGGCCTTGTTATTGGTGTCTATAACACAATGACTTGCACTAAATGATTACAAACAATAATTGGTATTATAACATTTAAATCCACATAACAAAATAGAGATTTACCAATTATGTTTGTATATTATGTAATTAATATTGTTTTGTGAAAAAAATCATTTTATAGAGAAATGTTTTTGATTTAAGTCAGAGATTTATTAATTTAAATATTTTTTTGTCCAAATTCTTAGCCATAAGCAATAACATTATTCATTTTACATCTCCAACTTGAAGAACAGCCTATAGATCTAATTAGTAATATTTAATTAAATGTGAATACTTACTTTACTCAGACAATTATTTTTATTTAGTTAGAAATTTAAATTCTGTATGATTGATTATATCTTAGAGTAACATGGCTTCCTATTGATTATTGTTTAAAAAAAAAACTCTTTATAAGAGCCTTATTCATTCTATTTTCAACACTTAGTCCAGGTTTAGCTCTTGAAACTTTACTATTGATTATGTTTTAGTAGATATTTATTTAGATCTGTTAATTATGAGGGTGAATCAAAATATTTGCAATATTTGCATACTGTGTATTTTGATCTGGCAAGTAACATTGAGAGAGTATCAGGTAAGCTCAGTATATCACAGTCCAGTATGGTTCATCACTTTCACAACCCCTGTAAAAGCATCCAGAGCTGCCAAATAGTGCCTCTCAAATTGACCCCAGCTCAAGCCCGGAGGTGAGTGAATGTTTGCAAGGAATTCCTGGAAATGCATGAACTGCATTTCCTCAAGAGAATAATAATGTGTGATGAAAAGTGAATATTTTTCCTGCAATCTTAACATACTTAAACAGTAGTTAAGCAAGGGACAGTTTCCAGAATCTATCACCAATTCTGGGTGTTTTAAACATAATATGGTGCTTTGCATCTGATGGAATTATGATGGGATAATTTACAATGAGTTCATTCTGAACAGTCGAACCATCAATATCAATCTGTATTCCAGCTGCATTGTGCATCAAAAATACCTGGTATTTGTTTGCAGAAAGTGAGCTGTTCTGCAACAAAACAACACAATACCTCATACTGCTCAAGCAACCTAGAATAAACTGATGCCACATTCAGCTTAGATTTAGCTCACTCAAATTATTACTTGTTCCGATCCATAGCTCACTTCCCTGTGCTCATGTAGCTTCAACAACCAAGAGGAGGTGGAAGCTTCAGTGAAGGAGTTATTTGCCTCAAAGCACAAGAATTAGTATTAGTATGAGATCAAAGAACTGGCAGAAAGGTGGCACTACACAATGGCTTCTACTTAGAATGCTAGGCTGCTTTTGTTGTAGAAGAATAAAGCAAATAACTTCCCAAAATATTGAAAAACTCACCCTAGTAATTTTGGCAATGCCTCTTTTGAAAGAATATGAATGGTGAACTGCTAAAAAGATTGCTGGTTAGATTTGAGAGATTTTCTAATGTTATATGTATAATCACCTTACACTGATTTAGAGATCAGAGAATTCCTGTAAAGTATATAAAATCATGCATTGCTCATTTTTCTAATTATAGTACAGGTGGTAGATGGGTTATTAGAGGGCATTAAGTAATTAATTATGCGGACTAAGTAAAACTGTATGCTGTGTATTCTCAAACCGAACAAACCAGTTGCAGAGAATAATACGTTATATAGTTATTAGAGATTGTTTATTATTTGCTGCATGGTGATAAAGAGTAAGGAAGACTTTTTTAATGCTTCAAATTCAATGTGGAGTTTTAACAGCAATGAAGAATTAATATAAATAAGAAAGGGTTGCAATTTGAGACATTTTTACCTGAAGCACAGTATGGATTCTGTGCAAATCAGGCAACTACAGACATAATTTTTTCCTTGAGACAATTCCAGGAGAAATGCATTGGACAAAATATGCCTCTCTACATGATCTTTGTTGACTTCATAAAAGTCATCGACACAGTGAACAGACAAGCACTATTGGACATCCTACAGAGACTGGTGTGCCCTGACCACTTCACCAAGCTCCTATCTGCCTTGCATACAGGAATGAGGGCATTGGTCAGCTTAAGAGGGGAACTCTGAGTCATTTTAAGTTGGGCGTGGAGTTAAAGGGTTGTGTCCTTGCACTCACTCTGTTCTCAATTTTTCTCTCGATGGTTTTATCTGATACCTTTACTAACTCCACCCAAGGGGTATGGATAGACAGGGGCAGATCTGTTCAATATCAAACAATTCAGATCTGCAAGAAAGATCAAATATATCCTCGTGCATGAACTCATGAATGCAAACGACACTGCTTTCCTGGCATACAACCACTAAGACACCCAAGAAATAATCACATGATTTGCAGACTCTGCAAAGGGATTAAAATAAACCTCAATAAGACCAAGGTTATATATCAGCCCTCTCCAACATCACATGACACTGGAAATTGATAGATGGTCAGGTTCTAGCTCAGGTAAATACCTTCAGGTACCATTAACAATAGACTCAATGCAGAGCTTGATCTCCATATATCAAATGCTTCCAAAGCATTTGGCCAGTTGAAGAGGAGAGTCTGGTTCAACAGAAACATCTTCTTGAGAACTAAATGTGCAGTATAGCATGCCATAGTTCTCTCAACCCTCCTGTACATTATACAAAGCAGATGCTCACAGATTACATGTCTACTACATGCATCACTTGCACAGTATATTAAATGTCAAGTGGTGGCAGCATATTTCAAACAGGACTATCCTGAAGAGAACTGGATTCCTTGGCATGCACAACATACTTGTCCAGCACAACCTGAGATGGGCTGAACACTTAAACAGTCTTGGGGATGACAGACTACCAGATTCTGTACTCTCAACTGAGAGAGGGATCACGTGGAATCGTTAGACCAAAACTCAGGTGCAAAGACAACATCAAGAGAAACCTGGAGGACTAACATCCCCATTGGCAGTTGGCAAGATGCAACCAGAGACCAAATCTATTGGAGGAAATGGATTTGCGTGATGTCATCATCGGATACAATGGACAGCAAGTAATAATAATAATAATATTAAACAATATATATTTAGTATTAATGGCAGCTGTATACACTGGGTCAGTTTAGTTGTATAATAAACTTACCCTTTGAAATAATATTACACTTAGGATTAGATGTGATCATGCTACCATTTCTTTCCAGTTTCAGTAAGATTTCAGTGGTTATAAGAAATTGAAATAACCTGTAATTTGTTTTGTTTTGTTTTTTTGTTGTTTTTTGGGGGTTTTTTGTCCTTTTTTCCAAGTCTAATTTCCTTCTACTATTAATTAATCTGACTACAAGATTTTGATCTTTATTTATTGATCTACATCTATTGATATTCAACATTTATCAGATATATTTTATTTCTGTATTATTCTGTTTTATCTCTTTTGTATTTTTTGGTATAAAAAAAATTATTTTTAAACTTGTGCAAAATTATTTTATCTGTAACTTATGTTTCATAAGCAAAAATCTGTATAGGCATTTTTCCCTATTGAGCACATAACACACTAGATATTTAATGAACTAATGTTGGTACCTCAAAAATAAGCATAACTACATTGTACAAGTTTTATTAATAGTCATACTATGTAAGCATGAAGTTTTTAATAAAAATTCAGTAATAATTTAATTCATTTATTTTACTGGGTTTCCAAAGAGCCCATTTAATTTTCTCTATTAAGAAATAAATAAATAAAACTTGTATAGATAGAAGAATGACAAGCTTCAGATAGTGATTATATTAAATGGTTATGTAATAAAACATAATTTACATGCCTGATTTACATATACATGAGAAAAGGTAATTACAATAAACATATGAGCAACTTTCAAACTTTGATATTAATCAGCCATTTGTATTTAATTAAGAATATATGCACAATATATTTATACTTGTCCATTTTTGTTTCATTGATGTATAATATTTGTATTTGTTGTGATGTCATTTTTAGACACATGGTCCAGTTAATAGTGATTCTAATGATGAAATCAAAGTGTGGGAACGTCCATGGACAATCCAAGAAATCAAGGCAGCAGCAGGAAATTGGTCATTGGCTGGAGATGCTGGAGTAAGTACAGATAAAAACAATTCATTATCAAGTCAGTATTCTTATCATCTAATATTGCTTAATACTGTAGAAAAGTTAGTTTGCTACTTTTTAACTCTGACATTATTTCAATCTAAATAAAATATATGTGTATGTTTGTGTGTTTATATTGTTACACATTTCTTAAATGTTGGAAATTTCACACACATGGCTGTGTACACCAATTTGTTAAAAAAATTAAAAAACTGGAATCCATTCAGAGAGAAAAACAACTCGTGATAGAGATGAAAACTCAGAATGAAAGGTTGACATTATTTAATACAATAATAGAAAAAGAGGAGAAGAAAACAACAACAAATGATTAGGGATTGGACTGAGAGAAATGTTCAGTAAAATTGACTTAATACCATTTGTGTGCACACTTTAAAATCAAATGGATTCTGTTTATCTTTTGTCATCCTATTTCCTACACTCATTTATGCTATGCCTCTTCCTGCTTTTCTTTGCTGCTTACCTGCATAAAAACACACCATCTTAGATATATACCATGCACTCTTTCTTGCTTTTTATCGGCAAAATAATTTAGATATTTAACAATGCCCCACCCCGGATAAAATACAAATAAGAACCCTAACCCAATCCCTTACCTATAAACTTTTTTTTTTTTTCAAATTGTTTAAAAATTTGAGTTTGTTTTTTTTGTAAAAATATATTATAAAAATTCAATTGAAAAAGAAATTGCACAGGTTTTAATTGATTTATGTTGTCTGAGTTTGTATTTTATCCGGGATGGGGAATTGTAAAATATATAAATTATTTGGACCATATGACCTTTAGGCACCCCTTTTGCTTTGCTGATTCATAAGTACATTTTTTCATTTACACCGTCAACATATGGTTGTTTGTTAACAGATGATTTTTAGAGGGTTTTTTTTTTTAATTATAAAACCAAGCCCTAACCCCTAACAAACAACCGGATGTTGATGGTATAAATGAAAAAAATGTACTTATGAATCAGCAAAGCAAAAGGTGTGCCTAAAGGTCATATGGTCCAATTATTTTACTGATAAAAAGCAAGAAAGAGAGCATGGTAGATATATGTCTTACAAAAACACCCTGTTATATGAATATATTATCTGATTCTGATAATGGAATGTCAGAAACCGTAAAACAAAAACTACTAAACATAAATATTAATGTTATTGTAACTGATGCAAAGATCAAAACAACTTTCCAGTCCTTCAAACAGGTTAAAGTGTAGTATCTGTTCATTTCCCTCAGCTGTGTTCTTGTAGTTTGGTTTAGATGTAGGATGAAAAAAGAAAAAAAGTGAGCCTGATGCTGGGTGTTCCACCCTGACTGGTCAATAAAGATTTAAAGTATTGGCTATTAAATTTCCAAAATTAATGATAATGTATTTCATGCATTACAACTCCAGATGTGTTGTGCCAATTTTCTTTCCAAGTATTATTTTTAATGATTGTTGAATCCACAATAAAAGATAAGGCAACAGGAACAAAAGATATGATATACTGTTCAACATTTATTATGAATAGTTAAAAGTATAATATATTTTCTTGTGGTCTCCCCACAAGAAAATATATTATACTTTTAACTATTCAAGAGAATCTTTTCCCTTTGGGTGGTTGTTGTTGGTGTCTCATCCTGTCCAGCAGTCCTTTGCCTGGTTCAGTTTTCATCATGCCCTTTTAAAGGTGAGGAGGAAAGATCAAAAATGTAGTGTATTCAAACTTCTCAGCAAGATCATAAAGGTACTGATTCAAAATAGTTGTGGGCTCCTGTATATATAGAGGTGTGTGTGTGCCTGAATACTATCTCTAACTCTTCCTGTTCATTAGAGTTTGGCCCCTCAATCAAATCTCCAGATGGTGAGGATTTGTTATTTTTTTATTTGAAGTCACCTGAACTAGGCTTATCATGTTGTCCATCTGAAACCACCTAGGTTATCATATATCAAAGAAAATGGAATAGGTATAGAGATTTTATTTTAACTTCCTTGTAGGTCAGAGAAAGAAAAAGAAAAGAAGAGATATAGATAGTAATAGATAAATAGGTAGATTGATTTTCATTTTACTTGCATTTATATATATCTTGTTATTCAATTTTTGTCTTTTCTATTTCATTATACCTTTATTTTTGTTTTTAATATTTTGCTACATCACACACTATCCTGATTGGGATAATAACAGATGAATATCAGCTGGGCTTCAGAAAAGTTTTTTCACAATCCTAGAACCATCCAAATAAATAGTTTCAACTGTCCTAATGGAAATTAAACAATTCCAAAATCAACATTTTTCTTTACTATTTTATAAACTATAATTGTTAGTAGCATAATAAAATGACCCAATTTATTTATTAATATGTTTGTAACTATGTACCTATCAGTTGTGTATGTGTCACAGTTTCTGTTATAAATATTCAACCTTAAATCGATTGCTTTTGTTTCCCTAAAATCTAAGAGGGTAAGGACTGGGATAGAGGGAGAAACACCTTAAATATGCAAAGAGTGTGGTGGAAGTGGGAAAGAATTTGAAGGAGGTAGGGAAAAAGAAACTGAAGGTGGAATAAGGTCAGTAGGTAGATCTGAAAATAGAAGTAAAAGTTTACATATTATTTTGCTCTGGTATATCTACAAGTTTATAATAAGCCTTATTATTTTCTTACAAAAATAATAAGACATATCCTAATTAAATAAGGTTATATTTTATTATTTTTGTTAGGAAAAAATGCAATTATGTACATATTCCATGGAATTTGTATTTGTCCAGTTAGTTTAAATATGATTATTTAAGGGATGTTCCATATCAATTCAACCAATCAATGTAATCCCCCCCAAAAATGTTTTTTGTTCATTTTGATGTTGGTTGGTTGGTTGGTTGGTTGGTATTTTATTTAATGGCAAATCAACCGTTGTGGGCTATTTAATGCCAAATCTTTTTTTCTTTCTTTTTTTTTGTATACAGATAGTCTGTAGGTAAATATTTTGTTTGGTTTGGTTTTATAAACTGGTTGAAATAATTTTTCTGTGTCAGAGTTAACCTGGGATCAGTCACAATGAACGGGTACTCCACACTCCCCAGAACTCCAGAATTAGAACCTCTTCATTGGATGCAGTTTTGTGTAGGACACTAAATTGATAGAAACAATTTTTTTGTTAGATTTTTTTATTAACTTCATGTGTATCAATAAACTGGTGGTTGACCCTCAGCAACTGCCTTCTATTACCTATATGATAAAAAGGTGTTTGACATAAGAGCTATTTGAAAAATATGATTGGAACAATTATATCGGTGCTAGTGCTTGTAAGTAAAGTAATGGCCAAAGTGGATTGTTGCATAACACAGGACCACTTAATTTCTGGTTCATAGATTGCTCATCCATTCCAATCCTGTCCTCAGACATTATGAATCACCACCCATGGCCAACAGGTGGCCCCATAAGAGAGGGTCTTATTCCTCTGTAAAGATGCAGTCGGTTTATTCTACAGCCACAGCTGACAGGGTGGTGGTAGGTTGTAGATCTTATAGTCATTAGAAAATCCTGAAACTGTTCTCAACATATTGCAAGTTGAAATTTTGTTGAATTAGCTTTTTCTGTAGATGGACATTTCCATTTTCAAACTTAACTATCTCACAAAAACCCTTATATCTTCTGATCCACTGGCCAGAAATGAATGAAATTTGATACCTTTATAGATTTCTAATCAAGGAATCCAAATATTCCTTTAGAATTCTACAGGGAGTAAACAAAAACTAGATATTAAATGTTTTCTGGTGAAGAAATGAACATTTTTAGGTGGC
Source organism: Doryteuthis pealeii (assembly GCA_023376005.1). Classification (NCBI taxonomy): domain Eukaryota; kingdom Metazoa; phylum Mollusca; class Cephalopoda; order Myopsida; family Loliginidae; genus Doryteuthis; species Doryteuthis pealeii. The sequence goes on along the minus strand of CM042148.1, from coordinate 52,851,409 downwards.
TAACCATATGGAAAAATTGAGAAATATCATCTTTAGCCCTTTTAGCAAAAAGGTGGTAAAACATTTGAAAACTAAGAATATTTGTGGAATAAATCCCAATAAGTTTCATCGAATGTCTCTCAAAGCTACAAATTTTAGACCTCTTAATAGTTTTTTTCTTAAAAATTCTGATTCATGGTAATTTCACAATTATCATCTTTTAATTTTGATTTAAAGATAATGAAGTCCACAGGTTTTTCAATTTTCAAGCACTGACCTTCTTTGCAAATTTCTCTAAATATGTAAACTTCAAAAGTAAATATATTCTAACAATCAAAATAAAGCTAAGATAAGTAAACATATATTAAAAGAAAGGTAATATAATTTACATTTAATGATTCAAAAACAAACATTAGGCTTGAATTAGTCCTGGCTCTTTTGGATCCAGAGAAATTTAATGTTCCATCACACCAACAGAGAAGCAAGCAAAAAAAGAAATGAAAAGGTTAAAGAAAATATGAAAACAAAAATTGTAGAAATCTACTGTCTACCTTCCTCATCATTAAGTAAAAAAGAACAAAGATCTTTAAAAGCAAAAAATGTTGTTAAAAACTTTGACACTTAGTTTTAGTGATGCATTTACATTAAAATGATAAATGAAAAAAAGATCTACACAAAAACTTTCTATAACTTTTGTCATTTAAATGTTTAAAGAAACTGTTTTGACATATTTTGCACTCTGGCAATGCCAGGTACTTCCACTAGTTTACTATAAAGTTAACTCTGTCAGACCAAACTCTTTGAGCATTAACTTTAATTGGATAAATCATTCTGATTTAGATTTGATGCTTTAATGCCAGCTATTAATACCATGATTTATTTAACATATCTCTTTTCTTGGTTTCTTTGTTTTATTTAACTAGACATTCCTTCCTAATTTATGTTTGATTTAAATAAAACAGTGAAATGGTAAAAAATGAGTTATTGAATTTTTGTCTTAACTTTTCTAGAAGTAGTATTTTCTTAATCTTTTATCAGTGACTGGCTAAGGTTAGTCTAGTATAGGATTATTTTTCCTCATATTTTAATATAAAACCTTTTTTTTTCTTTTTTGTAGCTATTACTCCATTTACAAGATTTTTCCCAACGCATTCTATCCAGAACTCACAATATTGAAAAACAAGTGAACAATCTGGTTCATGAAGCAACAGTAAGTACAAACAAGTTTATTAAAATATTTACTCATTTGAAATATCTTTGCTGCTCTGAAATGATCTAAAATTTCAAATTTATTATTTACTAATAGATTTCATATTAGAGAATGAGATTAAATAGCAATAAGTGAGGACTTATAAAATCTGCAATATATATATGGGTATTTTATTTAAGTTTAAAGAAAAATAATGGAGGAAAAAAATATAAATACCATCATTATTTTATTAAAATTCTCTGAAGGAAAGAAAACCTAACTGTAACAATAACAAAAACCATCATGCAAGTTATAAAGACATTGTAATATAGGATTGAAATATGTATCTTATTATAATGGAGATTGTGTGTTTTTCTGTCTGTAACCGAAACTATATTACTACTCAAGTCACAATTCACTTCGTTATTTACATCACATTCTCCATGATTTTATTTATATTTAAACCTCAATTATTAATAAAATTGCTTCACCTTTTTATTAGTGCTGTCCATATCTACATACAATTAACATGCAATTGTATTTATATATACAAAAATAGCGGTTTACAGTGTGAATGGGAAGGCTAATTTGCATATTGATATTAAAAATGTGATTTTATTAAATATGTGCTTAGTATTATTGATTTCTAATTGTTTGGTTTTATTTTAATGAATATAAGCAAAAATCTCTTCAATGAATCTTAAATGAAATCCATTAACAAGAAAAAATAGCTGTCATTTTATTCTTTATTTCCTAATTTAACTAAATAGTTACATAAGTAAAATTCAGCAATGAAAGACGGGAGTGATAGAAGAGTAAGTTTCATTTCTATTTTTCTATTATAACCCCACTCTGTTACATATCTTTTTATCTGCCTTCTTATTAGACTTTCTAATTTAATACGATATTTCATTACATTAAAACTTAAATACTTGCACCCGGAGGGTGCATATATTTGCTAGTATACATAAACATCATACTCATTGCAGTGGTTTATACAATATATAAATAACTACCCAACATAAGATTATAGCAGATCCTTCTCTTGAATTTCTTTAACTCAGATCTAAATGACAACTCTGCCATCACCTACATTATGGATCTGTCCAAAAAGTATGTATTTTGTCTGGCAATGTTGACAGTACTGTTTTAAAATTATTTTAAATTTTATTGATCCAAGTTAAATACTCAACAATTTATTATTACTTTTTTTATAATTTACAAAGGTATACTATTAATTAGATGGTTTATACTTTATTTATTTTAGATACTGTAATATAAAGAATTTTTTTTGGTTTGTAAAAACTTTTACAAAAAAATTATCTAAGGGAAATAATTATAAGTGCGAGCATTGTAGAGTTTAACCTTGTATAGCACAAGCAGACAAAAATGTAACTCTCAGTAAAGATTAGACTCATTAACAATGACTTACAAGACTAGTTTGTTATCATGTCTGACATTTATTATATATTGCATTGTGTATTCCTCATGGTTTCCAAGCCAAATCTTCACCAATTTAAAAATATCTTTAGGTAACTATTATGTTATTAAAGTAATTATTTATTGATAAATCATGATTCTAGATTATAAATTTAAAATGTAATTTTAGAAGTAGTATTTGTACTACTATTTGTTATAAGTATTTTTACAAATGGTTTTCTGTGCCAAATTACTATTTAGGAATCTTATCTCATTTATATATCTATGCGCATATTTTGTGAGACAACAGATCCATAAATGTTTTTTTGTTTTTTTGTACTCTTCATTTGATTTGTTCAATGATTTTTTTTTTTTTTGGGGGGGGGGGAGTGAGGAGTCTGGCTTTAAAAATTAATATATCTTAATTTTTTTTAAATTTCTATTCTAGATTACTGACTTCTTCTTAAACTATTTTAATGTAAATGCAGATTATTCCTTACTCTGGATAAAAATATTATTTGGCACTTTGGTCTATAAATAAATTACTTTAATTTGTTACTTAAAAATATAACTTTTAAGTATGCACACATTATAAAGTAATTTATCTTTTAAGAAATATTCAGAAAACTCCTACCTGCAAATATGATAATAATTTAGACAATTCTTTTTCAGAGTAAAATTTAGATCTTGACCTGTTTACTCTCTTATTTGATTTTTATTTTTTATTTTCTACAGATGACTGGTGTCCGTGTGAACAATGTTTTTAATGACTTCATTATGTTGGCCAATTCCCAGTTTGTGGAAAATGTAAAGTATTCAGATTTATTCTTCTTTATTAAGAATTTATTTAAGCATTAAGCAGGGATATGAAGAATTTTATTTGGTTTAAATAAGCAAATATTTTTAGAGGGCTCTTAGTAGTGTTGCCAATGAAATGCTGTCATTTTGTTTGAAAACCGGAGATTAGAATAATTAACTTCCATCCCTTTAGATTGGTCTTCATGAGTAAAGTGATATCAGTATTTAATTCAGCAATAATAAACATGCTATATTTACTTGGAATAGTTTTATGTAAACACTGAATTTGGGTTTCTTAGCCAATGCTCTGAAAATAATTCAGTCATTTTTAGGATATTATGAAATCGATTATGGTCTTTATTTCATAGATAATTACAGTGTAATTTAAAGAGACTACAAATTAAAATTCAGAAAATAATGGCTCCTTTTGTTTATGATATTTATTGCTTGTTGAACATAAAGTAACTGTTTTTGATAAAACTGATAAATCAAAATATATAATTTTCCTTAGTAGAAGAATATTTTATTACTTTGAACAAAATATTTATCTTTATTGAAATACAAAAAATATTTGACTTTGTTTTTACTACCAAATATTGAAATAACTAATATACTACTGTTAGGATTTATTGAGAAGTCTATATAAAAAAAATTCTCATGAAAAGTAACAAAACTTTTAGAATTTTTGTTTAATAAATGTTTTTATTGTTTAGAAACTATGATAGCTTTTTGACATTTGTCTTTTATTATCTTTATTGATTAACCCTATTTTGATAATTAAGTTTATTAAAATTTACTCTTTTTGTTATTTTTTAAAGCGTGTCTATGATGAAGACATTAGTCAGAAAGAAAATCAGCCTCAAGAGAAGAAAAGTGAAGTAAGAACAAGTTACCAATTTTATAACTGTGAAATAATGTTTTAGAATGCCATTCTTCCTTTTAATATAGATGGACAATCTTTTAACTTGAAATGCTTCATAAAACACTTATCATAAGACTTATCAATAATGTTGTGTTCTCATAAAAGTTCTTGAGATTTCTTTTTACAATTTATTTACATTTATCTTCCTAACACTGTGCCTGTTTTTTGTTGTTTTTTTTTCTCTTCTTTTGTATATACAGTCTGTTGCTGTTTATCCAAGTTATGTATGTCCCTCATAAATATCTAAGTAAAATAAAAATTCCAAGTGTTTTATCACATTTGTTTATCAGATAAGATTCCAATAACTTATATGAATTTCCCTTAATTTATTTTGATAAGATATTGAAAAGACAAGCATATTTACTTGTTTCATATGATCAACTGACTTCTGCTGTTTTTTTTTTGTTTTTTTTTTTTTTTCCAGGAAATTTCAAAAGAACAAAAAGAAGCCGAACTGCTAACTATGGTTGTCCAAGCAGTAAACTTTGGCCTTGATGTTATTGACCAAGCTTTTGAAAAATTAGATACTAATGCTGGTAATTCTGATTCTGAAGATGAAGAAAGTAGTTATGGTGTTGATCCACTTTTTGAGGCAAAAGTGAGTAAAAAGATTTTCATTGCAGATGAATTAACTTTCCTTACTTCTAATTTTCTTATTTAAATAAGAAAATTAGAAGTAAGGAAAGTTAATTCATAAGGAAGGAGAAAAAATACAACACTCTCAAGTTCTAAATATTGCAATATTTAGAATTTGGGATTGTTGTATCTCTTTTTCTTCCTTTAGAATTTTGACTACTTCATTGTTTTCATGTATTTTATGGAGATTGAAAGGGTTATTGTGTTTGAGTCTTACATTTAAATATTATGTCCCATAATATTCATTATGCTTACTCTTTGTCCAATGAAAATGATTTATACATTTTTTTAAAAGTAATATGCAATATTTCTTTTTTGATCTATGTAATGATTTATTTTATTCAATGTAATTTTCTTTCTTTTTTTTTTTTCAAATTATAAACTTTACTTTCCATCAATTTTAAAATGGAAAACATTTGTATGAATTGTAATTTCATTAACAAATTCTTTGTGTCATTTAGTAAATTAATAAACTTATTAATTTATTGTCATTTGTAATAAATAAATTTTATATCAGAATATTCCCTTATCTATTATGATAAGAGAAAATTCACACCATATGACCTTTAGGCACTCCTTTTTGATCTCGATTAAGAAAGGACATGTTTTTCATTTACACCATCAATATTTGCTTGTTTTAACAGATGATTTTTAGATTTTTTTTTAAATTATAAAACTAACCCCTAACCCTAACTGGATATTGACGGTGTAAATGAAAAACATGTCCTTTCTTAATCGAGATAAAAAAGGGGTGCCTAAAGGTAATATGGTCCGAAAATTCTGATATGAAGTTTATAATATAGTTTAGTAGTATAGAATCAGAGATATTTTGTTAAGAAAGTTCTTTATACAATGTAAGCATAGCATATTCAAGATTTTTGTAATTAGTAAATAAGTAATGAAGATTTTTTTATAAAATTGAAATTTTGAATGGAAATATGTTTATAAAAAGGGTTTTAATTGTGATTTCAGCATTTCTTAATTAATTTAATTTGATTTATTTTATTTATGAAATTATATTTGAACATTGACTTTTGAAATATCTTTATGAGAAAACAATAGATCCTGAAATTTGTATGAAGTTTAAATTTATCAAAAATCATTTTTCCATTAGTATATTTCATATATGAAGTCATTTTTCCCCTGGGCAACAGAAGATGTCCCTGCTTGTCTAGTAATTAAATAACATAATTATAATCAAGTGCATAAATAACTAAATAAAATATGCTTATTGAATTAATTTATGAAGTCAATAAATAAATAAATGACGTGTGTGCTTCCATAACTGTCTATCGTTATACTCCCTCCTGATCATAGGATCACACAGTGATATTGAAGAGGTGGTTGTTTCATTCTTGCACTCCTTGTCTTCCTCCAAGAGAACCATTATTGAAGACACATGTTGGCTGTAGCTGATAAAGGACACCTAACATATCAATGTGGCAGAGCTGGATGCCGTACTAAGAGGAGGCCACGGTATTACACTTGAAGATAGACTCCATCTGTGTGATTGGCAAGTCTCAGTTGAACACCAAAGCTGTGAGCAAGATGCCCATAAGGTTGCGACTGGAAACACTGACGTCGTTTGTGAACGAATACCATGTTTTGGTCAATAAGATCTAACCAGAACCAGACTGATTCACTGATTAGAGCTCCCCAGAGGTGGTTCAACGATGTACAAGAGATCAAACCTATACAGCCAATGTGTGCTTTTGTCATAGGGAAATTGAGCCCTGCACAGCTAACCCAGGTTCTTTGACATAGCAGGCACCCTGAGATTTAACGGGCATTATATTTTGCACATAGGATCAACCCGTCCATATGAGTGAGGTTTGTCATTCAGAGTTGTGAGGTGTGTCAGTCCATAGACCCAGCTCTGGTACGATGGCAGAAGTGAGGGCTCACTGTGTGTGAAATGTGGAGCTAGCTGGGAATGGACCACACACTACAACGAATGCCACTTTTGATCCTTCAATCTGGGGCCTGCTGCTCAGGCAATACACTGTACACATAATCCAGCAATTAGAGTCAGTGTTTTTCAGACATGGCCCTCCAGCTGAGCTCCTGGTTGATAATGACACTGCCTTCGGCAGTCAGCAATTTCAACAGTTCATGGATGAATGAGGTATCCAATTCCAACTGGGCTGTGCGTGCATGCCGTCTGGAAATGCTATTGCAGAGAAGTGTCATTGGACAATAAAGTGGATTGCAGCGCAGAAGAGCTGTCCTATTATGGAGGCTGTATATTGGCATAACATCACACCCAAGGATGACGTGTCCACCTTGTCTGCATCCGATAATCTATTGCATTTATACCTAATTCGAGTGAAGAAAATTGATGATGTGCCCCTGTTTGACCATAAAGCAATGACAGCTCGGTACAAAGAGGGGGATGTAGTTTGGGTGAAAGATCCTCATGGACAGTGCACATTGAAGTTTATGAAGGGTCGCATCGCTGGGATTACCAGTCACAGTCAGTAGTCATCGACAGCATGCCTCAACACGTGGGGGATGTGCATCCCCGGGTCAGTTTGTGGCCACAGGTGGATGATGGCAGTGATACATCATTGAGTAGCATTAAGTGGTTTGAACCAGGTTCCAGTGAAAATGGTGGTGACACCCCATCTGAGTTGGAGGGAGATGGGGGGGACTGACCTTTGTCAACCCCCCCCCCCCCTCATTCAGCAGACTCTGATTCAGACCCCAGAAAGTGTGATAACTTTAAATTCCATCAGAAGCTGAGTTACTTATGACACGGTTGAATGTCTATCATTACAATAACATGATTGAAGTCAATGCAGAAGTCAATTTTATATAACAAAAATGCATCCTGATAAAATGAACTAATTTACATGGTAAAAAATTCCAATGTTACCTAATCTCTTAAGTTAGGAATAAATAAAATCCTATTTATTTTTTTTTTGTTTTTTTTTTTGTATGATATGAATATGTTATATTTTCATTTTTAGGATCCATATCTTCAGCGTCCACTTCCATATTTAATAGGAAGTGCTAATTTTATGCAAGATGACAATGTAGGATTATTGGAAATCTTTTCAGGTAAATAATTTTTCCTCTTTTTATTTGTGAAGTAAACAATTTGTTATATCATTTTCTGTTAAACAATGGTTGCACTTGCCAAGCTTGCTTTTTAGGGTATACTCAGTTTTCCAATCTGGAAAGAGATTACAATAAAAAAGCTCTGGGTTTGGATCATTTCCATTGAACAAATTCCACAGAAAGTTCCATAAATCTGGGCATTAGTTTATGAGTTAGAGTGAATTGAATGCTTAACAATTAACAGGTACTAATGACACAAAGTATCTTTATGCTTCTTACTGAATAGCTGATAGAATGATTTAAGTTTTTTTTTTCTCTTCAAGATAATACTCATTTTCTGTTTGGTGTGTCATTTTTTCTTTGAATTCCATCAGAAGCTGAGTTGCTTTGATGAAGAAATTGATATTCAAGACGGTGTTTACAGTAACAATCCTGAATGGTTTCCAGAATAAGTAGATTATTTGCAACCAAGAAAAAAAAATGGATACTGCACAGGTTAAAAAAATATATTCAATTTTTTTTACATTTAGATTTTTTTAATGCTCTTATATAACAGATTATCAAAGATACCAAGTAACTTTCACCTGGTTTGATCCTATTATTTCTTGCTTCCTCAGTAGCCTTGGAACTTTTTGAGGTTAGAACTAGTATCAGTTAAAATAGTTCATTTTAATTTCTATAGGTTTATTGTAATTACCACATGGGAGTAAATCTGATATAATCATAAAAATCAGGTATTCAAAGAGTATTCTTATAGTGAAAAAAAATATCTTATGTCTGTAATTTAATTTTTTGCTATAAATCAATAATTGCAAAAATTCTGTGTACATTAAATCTCTTTATGATCTATAAACTCTTTTATGTATGTATAAACTCTTTACAATGATCATTTTCTCACTTCTTTTTTCTTTTTCTTTTTTTTCTGCAATTTCATAAATCAATTTATATTAAATCTGTTTACAGAAGAAGATGAAGGTGAAACTGACCATGGAAGCCTTAGTGATGATTCTGAACCAGAAAAAGGCAAACTTGACCAAAATCAATCTGAAGTATGTTCAGAAAACTTTTTTTTTTCTGTAAAATAGAAGTAATGGGTCCTTATTATCATTGTATATTAGTATACATAAGAATATGTACTCGGTGGTTATTGTTAGTATTTTTAATGAATTATTTTTTATCTTGAAAAATTTCTTCAAAATGATATTTACTTTGTGAGAAAGAATTAATTAGGTATAACAATATCTTAATATTTCTCTTGATCTGGTGAATTTTGTAAATAAGTTGAGAAAAAGACTTCTAACTACTACTCATTTCAGTTGTTAGTATTTTTATCAAGTTATGATTGCTTTAGTTTTTATCATAGAAAAAATAGCAATGTAAGCAACATGTTAGATTTTTAAATTTGCTAAACTTTTGAATAATATGTCTAATGTTTAAATGGATTGGAATATCAGTTTTCTTTGAAGTTTGAATTCCATATTTCATTAAGTGATTCATTTTTATTTCATAATTAGTAATCCTATTCCTACTTTTCATGAAATATAACAGAAATATTTGTGTCTTGATTGGCAAAAAATTATACTCTGTGTGTGTGTGTGTGTGGGTTATTAATAGATATTTGTATATTTTTTTAAGTGTGTATCTATTTTTATTAAGTATCTTGAAAATAAAAAAATAACATTCATATTCATTTAATTTAATCTTTTTTCATTGTAGTATTCTTTGTCTTTGCTGGGGATATATGCTAAATATAACTATTCACATTTTTATTAAATTCCTCTATATCTAAATTTATAAATTATCATCTTCCTCCTTGTTTTCTATATAACACTTGTTTTTATCTCAAATTTCATCTTTATTTTGTACATTTTTTTATCAGTACACAGATGAAGATTTGTCATCTGATGGTGATGATTTCTTAAAGCAGAAGAATAGCAGAAGTGCTATGCAACCGAATGTAGGTGGCCATATTTTGTTCTCAAAAAATTCTTACTTCATAAACAATTGAAAGATTAAACATACAAAAAAAAGACACTAAAATGGAGTATGCAAATATTACAATTCTTATTCCTTTTTGCGCATATGTCCTTATATGTACATTTCACTTGAAGCAACTAAATTCTTGTTCATGGAATGATTTGTATAAAAATCTGTATACCTGTATGTGAAAATTCAAATATAGCTTTTATTCTAAGCTAAATAATGAATCACTAATAATTTCAATAATTTATGAGCAGTCATTGTAGATAATTTATGAGTAGTTATTTTGCTATGTCATTCAGTTGTCATAATATTTGTGAATCCAGTGATGTCATTTTTTTGTTTACTTTTCACAAGTATTTTGTTTTAGTCTGTCATTACTTTTAATTGAAAAATCAATAATATAGCATATGAAAAATAACTTTGTGTTGTATTTTGCAACTGTTTGTATACTGTGACTAATAATTACAATTTTAGGAAGACTTCTGTATATGATTAGTTACCAGACATTATATAAACCAAATATCAGTCCATTTAATGAACTCATTTCTGGTTTTATATAATTTCCAGATTTGGTCATTATCTTAAATGATTTACAACATTAAAGTTTGTGTTTTTACTGAAGAATATTTATTTTGAAAACAGATTTTTCCTGTTTCAGAAGTGAACTGTTATCATGTTTATCTCCTTATTGTATTTGCTTTATTTTTATTTATTCATTTTTTTTTTTACTTTAACATTTATATTTAACTATAGCAGGAAGTAGATATTTTTATCAAACATTTAACGATATTTAAAGCTATATCATTAAATCAGGCTTTTTTGGTTTCATTTTGATTCATTACATAAAAAAGGGTATTTTTGTTTTATATCATCACTTGATTAAAATTTGTTTTTATATTCTACATTTTCTATGACATTTTTATTTAAAAGCCAGTTTAAAAAATTGAAGTTTATTCTTTGAATGCCAAGTCTTGCTGGTATTTTTTATTCATTCTTTCTTTTTCTTCTTTTGTGATACTCATTTTTAGTATGATGATGATGATGATGAAGATAGTGATGAAGACTTATTTGGCAGCAAGCAATCTGAAAATGAAGATGAAAACTATTATTCTGAAAAGAGTGAAGGTGAAATCTCAAGGACTGAAGAGAGTGATGAGGAAAGTGATGAGAAAGGAAACACACCAGAGGTAAATATAAAATTTGTATGAAATTTCATGTTGGTTTCTTTCTTACCAAAACCAAAAAGTATCAACTTTTATATATACAGTTGTAATATATTACATTAACAAATGCTTTGTCAGTTAATATAATTCAGATTTCTCAGATATACCACTTACTTACTTTTATACATTATTTTTTGTTTTTGTTTTAATTTTCTACTCCTTGTTACTCTGGCAATTTCTCTATATCTAAATGAAATAAGTTGTAATTCATTTGGTTCTGCACCATTTATATTTCATGCTTATCTTCAGAAACATATCTCTACTATGTTTTTTATAACTCTTATGAGTATAGTTAAATTAATGGAACATCTATTAGAAATATTTTTATATTATATCTTGCTTTACATTATGCATCTTATGTACAATATCTATATATAATGAAGAGTCAGTATTTTACTGTCTGTAACTTAAACTATGTCACTGCTTACATCACAGTCACTTCAGGAATTAAGCAAGTATACCAATGAATATGTAATTTATAGTCAATATAATTACTACATAAAATCATGAACAATGTTGATTTATAAATATACTCAGAAGTAAGTACGTAACAAAATATGGTCTACAGTGATTTTTATATTAATTACATGCCTGGTATTATTAATTTGTATATAGTTTGTTTTTTTTCAATATATATTTAAAGTTATTTAACGTTTAGAGTTTTATGAGAAAATTATCTACAAACTAGAAATTTCACCTTAACCTTCACATACCTTAAATTTTTATATATTTTTTTGCATCCAACTGTATATCCATTTTAATTCTGTGCATGTCTGAAATAATATTTTACATAATTTAAAATCAAGATAAAAAAAATGTTAAAAGTAAATATTTTTTTACACTAAAATTAAAATATTAAAATTTTAGTATTAAAATATTAAGTCACTTGGTTTAAGAGTAGAAAAAAACAAAAACAAAAACAAATGGTACAACTCAACCGGAAGTGATTTCCTTTACATTTATTTTTAATAGAAAAAAATAGTTTCATTTTATTTGCTATTATTATCAAAATAGCTTTTTAATTTGATTTATTTTGTTCTTTAAAAATTAAATGAAGTTATTCAATTAATTTAATGCTTACTTTAATAAATATGAAATGTAATAATGTATTGTTTACATTTTTAATGCAAAAAATGCATATACAGTAGGGATGTCTAATCTGCCAAGTCACATTTACCCCCCCCCCTCTATATTTAACACATGAAACTTGAATAAAGGTTAATATTATCTTCAAAATTTTTTTTTTTTAAAAAAGAATTTCAGCTTACAGAAACAATGAAAATTATGAACGAAAACAATGTACATTTTCGCGTCATTAAATCTATTGAAATTTAACATAGCCAAAAACAAGTTATGACTACCAGCTTTTTTTTTAATCTATGAAAATCAATTGACATATTTTCACGAAAATTTCAGTAATTATTCATATGTTGATAAAATTATGTTTAAAATAGGTTTTTCCTAAAAAATATTAGGGGGAAATATATTTTTTTTTACAAGATTTCCCCCCATCATTTTATTTTATTAAATCTGAAAAAAATGAACTGATAAAAAATGATTTTTAAACTTATTCTATAAAGATAAGAGTCTGAATAATTATATCAGAAGATTTCTTTGAAAAAAAAACATTTTTTTCTTGGCCATTCAATTAAAAAAGCAAGTAAAAGTTTGACAAAGAATAATATTATGACATTTTTTAGCAGAATTCAGAATTCATGGTTTTTTTTACTAAAAGAAATCACATATAGAAACTTTTAAAAATGCTCACTTTTAGTTTTAATAAATATGAAATTTCTTAAATCTCTAAGAAAATGAATTAAGAGTGTAACAAACATTTTTAAATAATTTTTATTTATCGAAAATAATTTTTAAAGAATTCATTTTTCGACAGAATTGAACTGAATAAAATTTAGTTTATTGACATTGAATTTTTGACTCCCACCCACCTCAAGCAATATTTTTCAAAAAATTATTTTTACATCACCATTTATCTTGCTAGTAAAAATAATATTGTAACATAGCAATAGTGTCTGGTCAGAAATGTTAACACTAGCTATTAATTTAAAAATTGAGAAATTTGTTTTTGTAGCCTTATAACAGTTTTCATTATTTGTTTCTAAGAAAGCTTCAGTCTACAAAGGCAGGCAAACTTTTATGTGTTCCTCTTTCAATGATAATTATGACTATTCTCACTGGATCAAGTAAATTCTGGTTGAGAATATTATTTGACATTTAAATGGAAACTTGGAAGAGAGACTTCATCATCACTTGATTCATCATGCCTACTAATTTGAATAAGTTTTCAAATGATATCTACAAGTTAGTGAAGATTAGTTTTTAATCTGATATTTTATTAGTCAAAGGTTTACACAAATGGTTATTTTTCTTCTGTAGTATAACAGTTTGGAAGAATCTCTGTGTTCTGCTAGTCTGTAGAAAATAGTGCAAAGATTAATACTAACCAACTTATGATTTGTCTTAAGACATCATATTAAATGAATACTAGTATTATCTACAAAGTTTCTCTGAAGATTGAATTAAACTGTGATTTGGTAATAATGGTGTTTTAACACAGCAACAGATACATTGTATTTATTGAATCAAATAGATTATCTTCTGGTTGACTGCCAAATTATTTTAAAGATCAAATTTAGAAGAAAAAAACAATAATCACAAATTTATTTATTGAGAGTAAAACTGTAGTGAAATGGCCAAACAATGGAAACTGCTTTGAAGTAATACAGATTGTTTCAGGTAATTAACAAAAAATGAAATAATGCAAATATAATGAATATCATTACTATACAATATTTCTCTAAATATGCAAACGTTTTTAAATTTTTGAAGATTACAAACTTATAAAAAATCCCACAAAATATTATTAGAATTTCATTCAATCAGATCAAGAGTGCAATAATTAAACATGTTATTATCTTTATTATTTTGATTCTTTGATATTTATTTTTTTATTCAAACCTTCATATTTTTTTTTCATATTTTTTCTGCAAAATGTCATGTGATCAACACTAATATCAATCAAGTCTACTAAAACAAAATTTTATGACTTAAAATATTTATAGAACTTTTTTTATCATGATTCTTTTTTTCAATTTCTCTCTCAATTTCTTTTTGAAAAAAATCTCTTATCAACTACAAAAGTTGTATTCACTTTATTCCACTACTTATGTACTTACTTCTACAATGTTAATATTATTTTCATCTTTAATACTTTGCTGTTTTCCATATTACATACATGAATACCTACTACTCTCTTAATAATCATCTACACCACTTGATTATGAAATGTCTCTTTCCAGTATATCTACTCCTTCCTCTATATTCTATATTTCTAATCATTTTTATTTTTAGATAAGAATCAAACAAAAAATGTTATGTCAAAGAAAAAAATGAATATTTTTTTTATATTAGTTCTGTATATTTTGTTTCAAATTATTTATTTTGAATGCTAATTACATCTTTTCCTTTTTTGTCTTGTTTTAACAGAAGCCACAAAGTCTGGGAGGATTCCAAGCAGAACTGGCAGCCAAATTGGGTATCCCTCCAGTAGAATCCACAGCTAATTCTGAAAAATCTTCTAAGAAAATAGAAAGGAAAGGTTAGAGGATTAGTCTTTATTTATCATTATCAACATTAACTCTTTTTTTATTCATCTTATTTTAAACTATATTACTATATATACAATGTAAGCTTGATATTTCATGTTCAGGGAAATTGTGTCACATACTAAGAATAAAAGGCTTCTTTTAATGGAATGATGAAATAGCTTTGAATAAAAATGTCTGTGCCCTGAATCAAAGTTTTAATATGTATTGTCCTTGAATATTTTTGTAGCGAGCTTCAGTACAAGCATGGTACCTGAAGACCAATGAGCTAAGGATTCAAATAGTTAATTGTTATATTCATGTTAATATTAATATTATTTTCATCTCATTAAGATTATCTTCCTTTTTATTATACTTCTACTTAGAGTAATTTCTGTTATTATCATCATCATTCATTTTTTATTTTCTATTATAAATAATTATTAGATCATTTATCTTTTATTTGGTGAATACGGCCAATTAATGACCTTCCCAGCCACATTGTAATAATTTTTGTCTAGTCAAAAGAAAAGAAAAAAAAAAGAAGTAATATTCTGATTAAATATTATTCCTTTTCTAATTCTAGGCAGGCACTTTTCATCAATTGCTGCCTTCAATTTGTTTAATTGGTAGTAGTAGTATTTGTTCAAATTAATTGTTTTTGTTCTTTGAAAGGAGCTTCTAGTTGGACTCTTTTCCAATTTAACCATATACAAAGAATCACTTTCTTTAGATTAAACCTGACTTTTGATAGTAATTGTGGTGGTTCATTTTCTTTGCCCCATGATCTTTTGTATTTAATATTGTTGTAAAGTATCTACTTTTCATCACAATTTGTTTTAAATACTGAACATTTTTAATGTTTAAATAGTGAATTGCACTTAGTAGTACAGTGTAGTAGAGTTTTCTTAACTTGTGTGGAAGCCATACAACTAATCTAAGTATGCTCAAATGATTTTCACCACTTAATTTGGATATTTTGCATAGTTGTCCTACTCCTATATTTATATCATTGATTGTTCTCAATCTTAACTGTTCATCCATAGTTCCTTTATAAACTGCATAAATCCTTTTTTTGTGTTCAAGTTGTATTTTTTGCTTTCTTAGAATAAAAAATCATATGTCAGAAATGTTGCTTATTTTCTTCCAGCTTCAATATTAGAATCAATAAACCCCAAATCCACCAAAATTGATAAGATAACTGTCACAATACAATTAAAATCATTTATGGCAAAACTCTCTGCAATGGATGTGAAGGGTGATCTTTTTAATTGGTTGAACTCCTTTATTTTCAACTGGAGAGAGATAGTTACAGTTCTTGGGCAGCAATCCTCACCATACAAGATGTCATCTGGTGTACCACAGGGATCTGTTCTTGGCTCCCTTTTGTTTGTTGCATATATTAATGACTTAGATGCCAACTTAAGGAAAGTCACTGTACTAAAGTATGCAGATGAGATTAAAAAGACAGATCCTGAACACTGCAGATCTTTCCTGCAATCAGACTTGGACACAGTGCAGCAATGGATCACTGACTGGCAACTCAAACTGGCTGTAGACAAATGTACCATTATACATTTTAGGAGGAAAACCCCATCATACACATACTCTATCCATAACACTAATATCAAAAAGTCTTCTTGTGAACACAACCTGGGTATTACTGTCAGCAGTGATTTACATTGGACAAAGCACATCCCTAAAATTGTCAAAAGGGCTGAGGGTGTCCTGGCGTCCATCAGCAAGACCTTTGTCAGCCTCTCCCCGGCTATCTATATAGCTATGGTGCAGCCATACTTGGAATTTGCATCACCAGTCTGGAACCCCTACATCGCTCAGAACATTAACCTCCTGGAAACTGTACAGAGATGCACAACTAAATGAATACTCTCCATCAGGCATCTACCATATTCTGAATGTCTTGCTGCCCTGGGCATGGATTCATCGAAACTCTGGCATCTGGCAACTGACTTGGTAAACACTCATAAGGTTATTAACCATCTTACCAACAGCAACCTTGAGCACCTTTTTGATCTCCATGTTTCTAAACACAGATAGGCATGCCTACAAAATCAGAAAACAGCATAGCTCACATGACTTTCGGAAAACATTTTTTCATGCTCAGAGTTGCTGAGGTATTGAATAAACTGCCTGCATCTATTGTTGGCTGCTGAAACACTGCATCTTTCAAAACCTCCATGCTTCCGGTAATTCAACAACACTATACCTGATATCCCCCCTCCATTCACATATGCATGTGCACACTCACATACATGTGTATTATGACTGTACACTGTTCATTTTCCTGATATTAATACATTGTTCTATGTACTATGGTGCACCTGAGCACTGCATGCAATAATTTTATTATTATTATTATTATTATTAAAATCATAACTTTTTAACTTTTTTTTTTAAGAGCATAAATTAATTTTGTATTATGCACAGAAAATAAATTGCATATGATACAATCAGTTATGATAGTATTAATGGAAAAGTGCAACAATTTTCGTATAAGTATATTAGATGCTGTAATAATAATAATAATAATATGATTATAGTAAAATGGAAAATAATGATATGCTTGCTCTCTTAAACACTAATTTTTGACATTTTCAGAATCAGTAACTTCTGTGAAAAGCTCAAAGCACAAAAAGAAAAAAGAAAAAGAAAATGTTCAAAAGGATAGTCAGTCTTCAAAAGGTTGGTTGGTTTTTATCTTTGAACCCATCATTATTGACTTTGGGCAATTTGTATAAATGAAGAATAATTTTTATATTTTAAACCTATTTTCATGATTTTTTTCAAATTGAATCAAAAAACAATTTTTTTTAAATACAGATAAAGATTAGTTATTTCATTGAATATCAAGAAACTTAGATATCTTGCATTAGAAGCGTTAACTTTTTTCTTTAATTTTATAAAAATGTTTAATTTCTTGCATTATTTAGAATTCATGTGTTATATAATTTATTCAGTTATCTGAGAAATTTGATAAAATATTTATGATTTATGTAGCCGAATGATTAAAACTAGATAAACCTTTTTAATTGGATTTTAGAAAGCTTTCATTATTTGATCCTTAGTAATAGATTATGCTTTCTTTTTTTTTAATCATTTTGATTTTAGAATCTTTATTTTATAGAATCCAATTTACCATTTGGTGCTCCTGAAGAAGATGAAGATTCCCCATTTGGTAGAACCGGTATCTTTTCAAGTAGTAAAAAATATCTATTTGATGATGATGAGGAAGAAGTGAGTAGTTCTTTTCTTTATCATTATGACACAAAGAAATTCAACCTAAAAAAAAATTCATAGATCATTTTTATCAAGATGATTTATTTAAGAACCAAAAATTTGTTAATTAGCCGAGAAATTTTTTTCCAACTTAATACTGGAATTATTTACTAATTTACTAATAGTCTGGTAGATATGAAGGTGGACTAGGAAAAAATAATTACCAAACTAGATTTTATATTTATTGTAAAATTAGGGTATCCTCTTCTGAAATTTGAAAACTCCTCTTTTTGACCACCTGGGGAAATTTTTTTTATTGAGAGGAGTATGCAAACCAAATCTAAAATGAGGAATGTCGAGTAAAAACAAGTCATATTTCACCTTTGTGTGTTGGTATTACAATTATATTAAAAAATACATCAATGAAAGAGTACATTACATGAAATTAAGCACTCAGGAGTTGAATTACTGTCCTTCCTGTCTCTTTTTTTGAATAAAATCTTAACCAAAAAACATTTTCTGTTCTCAAAACAAATGCTCAAATAAGGTAAATTCACCTTCATATTCCTCTTCTAAATCTTGAGGAGCCTGATGTTTCTTCAATCAGTATCTCAACAATCACTGCAGACTGTGATGGACGTAAACCCATGTTTCTGGCATGAGTGCAGTTTTCTCCTGCTAGGAATTTTTGGGGAACTCCTTGCACTATACAAACTTTAGTATTTCTTCAGGAGATGGTTCAAGTTCTATCATAACAGGAACTAAACTGACACTTTTCATTTTCCAATCACAGCTACATGATTGAATTTGGCAATGAGCTTAACTTTTCCAAATCATCACTTGAAGATGCACACTCAGGCTTTGGAAGATGACTGCTCATTCAGTTGGAGGAAGTTTTTCAGGCTATAAAATCTTTAATGTTGCAGTATACTTTGTGTACTTGATGTACCTAAAGGAGTCCAACATGTCACCTGGCTTTCCTCCACACAAACCTGCAAATACAACATAGGTATGAGAAATAGTTTGATTTTTGAACAATTTTGATTACCTCACATTTTCCATGCCTAAATATGGCTGATATTGTGTCACATCCACCCCATGTGTTGATTACCAGCAAGTTTTGCAACATGTCTGGATTTGTCTTCTCTGCAACATCCTGAATGTTGACCAGTTTCTTCAGCTTTCCTCAAGACGGTTTTCCTTCGTACACATGTAAATATAAACCATGTCTGTGGAAAAGTGAGAGAGCAAGAGAAAAAAAGTGTGTCATCAGCTACAACAGTCACTGAGTTGAAATGCTACAGCAGCAACATCTGTGTTTCCCTCACTTTGGAACACATGATGATTATCAGCTTTCAAAGATTTGAATAACATTTTGTCAAACTGATACTTGTTTTTATTTGAGAGGAAATGGTCTTGATTGATAGCAACTTGCAAGCTGTCTTTGATTTGAATGTTCTCAGCTGCTCTTTGCTAGTTCTTGTGGTCTTTTATTGATGGTCTAGCAGAGTAGCTATCAAAAATTATTCTTGATGAATCATACTTGGCCTTTATATATTCCATCTACTGTTCAACTATATATTGGTATGTTACTCTTGGCAACCACTTCACTCTGTGGAGGAGAGCACCTCCATCCTAAACAAACTTAATCTCAACTACTGACTGAGGCTCAGGTATGTCAGTAATCAAATAGTGTTTCAGCACAGCTTTGTTTGCCTTTCTCATCTGAAAACTCTTGAAAATAGAAATTTGGAAATGGAATGAGTTCAAACCTGAACAAAGGAGTCATGTCTTCTAGCAGAATAAAGCTTTGAAAAGAGAACACTCGGGTATACATTAATATTTTGTCCATCGATTTTCACACATTTTTGCAACTGAGTAAGTGTATGTACTTGTGAATTTCTTTTCAATGTGGTCTCCAAAACGATCATGTTGTCAAGCTTCTTCTGGATCAAACAACCAATATCCTCAACAGCATCACAATTTATACCATCTGCATTAGAAGTTGCATCAAGGGGAATTTGCTGAGAGATCCATTTGTAGATTTAGGTCATATCATCAGAGTCCTTCTTCTGGCAAACACTGGTCAGTTCTACATGCAGCTCGTTGGTTCTGTAGGTACAGGTGTGCATGCTATATGTCCACATCAGTCTTCCTGACTTTGTAAACCCTTGGCCTCTTGTCAGTTCACCTCAGCTCTTTATGAACCTCATCATCAATAATGAGATCAGTTGACAAGCAAGCCCATTACCAATCACTGCATTGCACAGAATAAAATCCATATTCCGAAAACTGCTGATACAGCCAAGGATGTCTTTCCAGCAATTCCATCATCCATTGTAAGTAAAATCAAGCACTCCTAGCATTGAAGTTGAAATGTCTTGTTGCTGCTAATAAATTCAGCATTTGTCCTACAGCCACAAAATGCAAATTCCAGTTTCCAGTTCTCTCACCACCAAACAGTTTCAATGTTTCAATGTAATCAATATAAGCAAGTCATAGCTTTGCTGTTGTGGATCTATCCCTAGGTTCATGCATAAAAGTTTCAAGCACTTTTTGCAGCTTGGAGAGAGATGTGAATTTGTCTATGCTGATCTCATAGAAACCATTTATTTCATCCACGTCTGACTGTTCCAGCTTCTCAGTCAGCTGTGTACCACTTCATAGAAATTATCCTGGAAGAGACCACATCTACTGCTTTCATCAGGTTCATGATTAGCATCTTACTAGTGGAAGTACAGAATCAATAAGCTCGCTCATCACAAGCTTGCTGTATGTACCAACAAGTGCACTCACAAAGCTCGAGAGATGGCCGTTCCAGAAAGAATATGTGCTACAGAGTTGTCTTCATAGATAGTAGCCAGCAACTTAGACAACCCAGCACTATTCATAAGAGTACCAAAACTTCCCAAGAAACTCATAATGGAGCATGAAAGCCTACCAAATATGCCCATAGACTTAGCATCAATTTATCAATCTTTCCCCTACAAAGATTGATCAAAGATCATGCATGTCGTAGGAATTTGTAGATGCTCAGCTTGAGTTTTCAAAAATAACAATGCTGAATATATATATATATATATATATATATATATATATATATATATATATATATATATACTGCGGTCATCTGGAGACCTCAAGTTAATGATGGACAGCATTGTAATATGAGCAAGTGCATTCCGGCTGATACATCTTGAAATAATCCGTCCCAGCCAATTTGAGGGTGATTTTTAGTTGTTGTTGTGACAGCATTCACCCTGGGTTGGTTGAGCTGGCTCCATCCAAAAAATTCATCATATCCCCAATGAACAAGATAATTAGTGAATTCATGAAAAGTGTAACAAGGAAATTGGAAATTCACAAGTGGTCCCCAAACCCCACATGCATATCCCAGTCAGGGGAAGGAGAAGGAAATTTTCCACATATATAGTAACAAAAACACCAAAAGCCATTGATTCCTGATGATAATAGAGATGCCCTTTGGATTTTCACCAGAGTCCCTTTAACTGGGTTGTGGCCCTAATATCACTGGGTGACAGACCAATCTACTTTGGGAGGCCCTGCCAGGAACTTGAGTTCCGAATGACATAGCTCTGACACTAACGCATTGTCACCACCCTGCCATGGTGAGGAGGGTTTGGACTTTAGGGTGGTATTTTTAGTTGATAATTTGCAAGCTGGATGCCAGAGAAAATCGCAGTTCATTGAAATAGGTAGATCATATGGAAATTGTAATTCTATGAATGGTTTGAATTTTTCTGATGAAAGGACCGGTTTTGAAGATTTTTTCATACCACTGAAGGAAAATACCTTTGTTTGCCACAGCTGCTTTAACTTTCATGATTTTATGTCATTGGACTTGTGGATTTAAAACTCTGAGTTGTTGCTGTCCTAATGGTATTGATACAGCAATTACGCCCATACAATGGAAAGTGTTCTTACCATCTAATGTACAAACATTGTGGTCTATATTGTTGGACACCCACTGAGTATAAATTGTGTAAATCCAGAGGAGAATATTCTCAAAGTTGGAGCTGAGAATAGAATTCTGTTTGAAACTTATGATTTCATCATAGGAAACATAGTATCCCAATTTTGACCCAAATATATAATCAAGTTCAACACTGAACCGAAAAAGAAGGGGTTGTATCACTGATCACAGTCTTGCAATATCAGGATATGGATCTTGTCCCCAGTGTTCAATTCAATGTGCTTGCTGAAGAACTGGAAATTGATTCTTTGACTGAAATTTGTGCTCAGAAAAATGTCCATAAAAAAGTTCCCCAATGTATAATAGAGAAGTTTTTTTGTCTTTTTTTAAAGCATAAAGTTACACTTCCAATGCTACCAAACATGTCTGGGCAAATCCCCCCCCCCCATACACCTCTTCTTTGAGTCTAAATCAAGCAGAATAATTAGTTGAGTTTCTGACCATCATTTCATTAAGAATCTAGTAGGTCCTGTATCTTCCATTCACTCGATCTGTCTGAATTAGGGTATTCAACTCAGGCCATTGTTAAATTTTTATTATACCCCCAATTACAACCAACTAATTAAATAAAAGAATCCTTGATCTACCAGATTTAAAGTCTGGCCAACAGGGTTTGTTTTCTTTTCTTAAGCCTCCACCAATTTTTCTTTTTTTTTAAATTATAATCCAACTCACCCTGACACATGCTCAGAAGAATGGCCATAAAAAAGTTCCCCACTGTTTATAAGAGAGGGTTTTTTTTATTTTATTTTAGTACATAAAATTACACTTCCAATGGTAGCAAACATGCATTAGTCACTCCTCTCCCCCCTCCCGTACACCTCTTTTTGAGGTTAAATCAACCAGACTATAAGTATGAGTGATAATGTTTTTATGAGTAAAATATTATTTCAAAATGATCTTTAAATCCATTAATCATCAAGCCAAATAAATTCTACACTATTAAGTTTAGTTCAATATAAGTAATTTGTTTTCTGCTTACTCATTTTTAGAAATGTTCATACATAAACAATTTACCTGAACTAAAGGAAAATGAATGATTTCTAAGAATAGCTTGAAATAACAATTCAAGCAAAATGTAGCTTTAAAATTAAATGTCTTCATATAATATTATTAATATTCTAAGGTAAATAGAGTAAATAAGGTTTGTAAACTAATATAATCATGGCTATTTATTCTGCAAAAGACAACAAAAGTAATTGCTATTAATTATACCTAACAAATAAAATAATAGCATTCTAACATGAAATTTATCTACCTTTCAAAAATATCTTATTCATTCTTGGTTTTTGTTTTTTGTTGTTTTTTTGTTTTGTTTTGTTTTTTGTTTTTTGTTTTGTTTTTTTCAAGCAGCAAATATTTTTATGTTTTTTTTTATTTTTGTTTTTTTTCCTTATTTATTTAGGGTGGACTTTTTGATGGTTTGCCTAGGAAGTCCTCTCAAAAGCAATCTACAGCAGTAAAGGAACCTGATTCTGATAATTATGAGGGCAAGTATTTAACTTTCATTTGCATTGTCATATTTTTTATGTTGGGGGTTGTTTTTTTGGGTATTTTTTAATTAGGACTTGGAAATTCTGTCCTTATTCATTTTATCAATGACTAATGTGAAAGTGACCTTCAGTTTTATAGATTAAAATGCATTATAATTCATATTAATTTGTGTTTTACTGAAAGAGAAACAGAAACTGTGAATCAGTGTTTTATCATTTTGATTTTTACTCAGTTTCTCTCTAGTGAAAGCTTGATAAGAAACATCCTTAACCCAGTAGTTGAAATTTAGAACTGGTAACTTTCATTCCAATGCTCACTTATTGAATTTTGCCAAAGTGTATATATTATTATATTATTTTTAAATGTATATGCAAAATAAATAAATCATTCCTATTAAGTCTTTCATGCCATAATTTATAAATATGAAAAATAAAATTTAAGAAAAATATTGTAGCAATTGTGATTTTGCATGTCTAATATTAAATTTATATATATATATGAATGGAGTCTGCAGCCAATAAAAATATAGACATAATCTGCGTACAAGAGCATAGATTTGATCATAGTGAATTAGAATTAAAATATCACAAAACATATAATAGAAGATCGCTAAATAGCATAGAAAAAAATCCAACCAAGAATCATATGCACTACGTTTAATGGGAATCCTTGCATGACAGTAGTCTATTGCTATAGCCACACTAATGTCAGCAAAGAAACAAACATTGCAAAGTTCTACAATGAGCTATCCTCCTTATGCAGACAGATTTCCAAACACAATGCCCTGATCATTGGTGGTGACATGAATGCGCAGATAGGCAAAAACGAGAACAATAGATATTGCTTACACAACATCCGAAACAGAAACGGCAAACTCCTAGCCGAGTTCTCTCTTGAGAACAGGCTTATATGTTTAAACACCAAATATAAAAAATGAAAGGGCAAACTATGGACCTACACCTACAAAAATAATACAAAAGCACAACTAGATTACATCCTAATAGATAAAATGTGGATAAATAAGGCAATGAACTGCAAAGCATATTCCTCTTTTGAAGGAGTATCATCCGATCCCAGAATAGTCACAGCAAAATTATGCCTAAACTTACATAGAAACAAAAGGCAAACCAGTAGATCTATATGATATGACTGAGCGTTACTTGCCAACAGCGATATTTGCAATCGCTACGCTGTAGCAGTGAGAAATAAATTCAATATCCTCCAGGAGACATCTTAAAGGATCACTCCAAATGAGGAATACGAAAACTTTGTCAATGCACACCTAGAAACAGCAACCAAACTAAGAGCCAAACACTCTGTTCCCTGGGAGACAGAAGCAGTTAAAGAAAAGAGAAATGATATTAAAAAAGCAGCCCAACGTAATAAAACAAACCCAACTAACACCAATATACACAACCTTAAGAAAGCCCAGATAGAACTAACCAAAACATACAAAAAAGAACAAATAGAATATATCAAAAACAAATAAATAATATCAGACAATCAGTGGAAGACAGTCATAATTGGCATGGAAAACAGTAAATGAAATTAGTGGTAGGAAAAGTACCTCTAGATCAAAGTTAAAGGCAACCAGCCAAAAAGATAGACTCCAGAAGTGGAAAAACCACTTCCAGAAATTGCTGAAAATAATACCTAAAAAATCATAGATAGCCAACTAGACATCAAACTAGGAGATTTTACAACAGAAGAACTCAACTACGTCCTAAGGAAACTAAAAGGTAAAAAAGCTGCAGATCTTGACAAAATACCCTCCCAGGTATGGAAGATGAAAAAGTTTGATGATATACTGCTCAGGCTATGCAATGCAGTATATAGCCAAAATAGAATAGATAAATGGATGAAAGTCTGCATCCTTTCCATTCCCCAAAAAGGGAGACCTCGGGAATTACTAAGAACTACAGAGGCATAACTTTTACTGCTATTGCTGCTAAGATATATAATGCCTTACTTCTTAATCACATCAGACTCGAAATAGAGAAAATCCTTCAGAAAAAACAAAACAGATTCCGCAGAAATCAATCCACAACCTCTCAGATCCTGACTATTTGTCAGATCATAGAAGGGGTTTGGACAAAGAATCTAGAGGCAACGCTGCTATTCGTAGATTTCTCCAAGGCATTTGATTCCATACACAGAGGGAAAATGAAACAAATACTACTTACTAGCATACGGCCTCCCCAAAAAAACAGTTACCACTACAAAAATACAAAAGCAATGGTATGCTCACCTGATGGTGACACAGATTTCTTTGACATAGCTGCTGGAGTCCTACAAGGAGGTACATTAGCATCATATACATTTATAATATGCCTAGTCTATGTATTCCAACATCAATAGATACCATAAAAGAAAAAGGCCTCACACTAAAAAAGGCAAGAAGCAGGCAATATCCCGCACAGACTATCACAGATGCAGACTACGCTGATGGCCTAGCACTTTTTGCAAATACACCGGCACAGGCCGTGTCACTATTACATAGCCTGGAGAAGGCAACAAGGAACATCAACCTCTATGTGAACTCTGTTCATGTGTTTCAAGAAGTGTGGAGATATCTCCACACTCGACGGTAAGCCTCTAAAGCCAGTAGAACAATTACTTATTAGTAATATCTCATCTACAGAAGGAGATGTTAATACGTGGATAGGGAAGGCATGGTTGGCTATAAACAGATTATCAGTCATATGGAAATCCAATCTCACTGACAAATTAAAACGACAATTCTTCCAAGCTGTGGTTGTATCAGTGCTGCTGTATGGCTGCACCACTTGGACCTTAACAAGGTGCCTGGAGAATAAGCTAGATTGGAGCTGCACAAGAATGCTGCGTGCAATCTTGAACAAGTCGTAGAAACAGCACCCCACAAGTGAGCAGCCGTACAGCCACCTGCCCCCTATCTCACAAACCATCCGAGTGAGACGAACAAGACATGCTGGAGAAGCAAGGACGAAATCATAAGCAATGTTCTCCTGTGGAAGCCAACACGTGGACTTGCTAATGTGGGCCGCCCAGCAAGGACCTATATTGACCAGCTCTGCACGGATACTGGATGGTGCGCTGAGGACCTCCCTGGGCCAATGAATGATAGAGAAGGTTGGTGAGAGATTGTCATGTGCTGATAGCACAACATGATGATGATGATGATGATATATGAATTGTGTAAATTAAGTCAACTAAAATCTGGTTTCTGTAACACATAAAACGCAATGTACTTATATATATATATATGAGTATGAAAAGGTGGAATGAAAACATCACACAATGCTGTTAAAGAGAAAACAATTTATTTTGTTTTCTCTTTAACAGCATTGTGTGATGTTTTCATTCCACCTTTTCATGCTCATACTGTCGGATTCATTTCCTTTCTTTTAACTTATATATATATATATATATATATATATATATATATATATGGTTGTCACTAGCTCACTTGGTGAGTTAGTGGTGGACCATTTTTTTTTTTTTTTTTGCAGTATTACTTGTAGAGTGCTCAATATCAGTTATAGAGCTGTTGTGTGTGTGTGTGTGTGTGTGTATATATATATATATATATATATATATATATATATATATATAGGGTCATCCACAGACACGTGTTTCGACTTATCAAGTCTCTTCAGTGTGGCTAGACATTCTGTAAGCTACCTACAACCTGAATTGAACTCCGGTCGGTTGGGTGTCAGTCCGGCACCTTAACCATGAGGCTGTCTTCACTTACAGAATGGGAAGGGGATTTTAACTGTTTTAATACACACATCGCTTTGTGTGTAAAAGCCGTCACAGAGTGCTCCATTCATCCTTATAGAGAAGAGCGTTGCATTTACGCTTGAGTTGGCGGCCGTCAGCGAGATCCCCCCCCAAAGTGCTCAACCCTAAGGGATGGGGAGCATATATAGGGTCATCCACAGACATATATATATACACACACACACTAATGGATTTATATGGTGTTACCCAGATATCAAATACATTGAACATGATTAATAACTTTATCTATTTATGATTTATGCCTTAAAAGTAGCTAGTACTGGGATTTTCGTAACATTAGGCATGATCCATAATATATCCTTATTCAATAAATCCCCCAGCAATGCAGTTTTATTTATTTACACGTTACTAATATGAAACTTAATATTTGGTAAGTGGTCTATAGTGACACCAAATGAAATCAATTTTAATAACAGCATATGCTTTGTCATAAAATGTTGCCCATAATGATCATTCTGGAGACATTCTAACTGCTTCCATTTTGTTTACTATAGAGGATAAAAAAATTAGCTTTATTGTCTAAGAAACTTCCAACCAAAGTAGTTCATGTTATCTTGAGTTATATCACAAGACTGAATTCATACTATCACAATATTCAAAATTAATGAAAATGCTAGGTTTTTTTAACAGGGGGTTTTCAAATTAAAAAAATAAGTAATTTCTGCATCACCAATTTCAAAAATATTTAGTCTAAGAGACTGTCTCAAAAGTATTTCATGTCATTTTGAGTTTGATTAAATTTTGAAATGTCACAATCTCAATATTTTAACAGGTGGTTAGCACTTAAATTGCCTGTTTAAAAAATCAAGATTGCCACAAAATGTATTTCCTTTTATCTTAAGTTTCATCAAAATTTCAAAATTTTGATGTTTCATTTTAATAGAAACACTGTTATTTTTCTAGAGATATTCCAATTAAATAATAATTTCCTTTCTGTATTATAAATTACAACAATGTATAATCCAAGAAACTGCCACAAATGTATTTTCTGTTATCTTGAGTTTCATTAAAAATTGAAATTTCACAATTTTTAATGGAAACACTTATTTTAACAGTGATTTTACAATGAATAAGTGAATTCTGCATCACCAAGTTCAAAATGGAATCATTGTTATTTTAACATGGGTTTTCATACTAAATAATAAGTTCTTTTGTATTGCTAATTTAAAAAATAATACACTGCGTTTCAAATTATCAACGAGGTGACATTTTTTCATTTTCTCCAAAAACTACTTGTCGGAATTTAACAAAACTTTCACAGTATGATGGAATAGATATATGCGTAGATTTTATAAAAACTGTATTGTTCTACGCAACAGGAATCAAACAGTGACCATTTGCAATTTTAACACGATATAGAAGTGTTCCAGGCTATAAACGAGTTTCATTATAATCATGCAATGGGTTGCAAATGTGACTTGACCATTTCTGAGAAAGATATTATAACATCTGAACTTTCCAAAAGCAAATCTACATTAGAAATAACTTAGATAATTGGAAGATATCACCAATCTTCTTCTAAATGTAATCCCACTACAGACAGTGTTTGATCTTATGATGTATTAATAGACATAGCAAAGCTAAGTCAAATAAACACTTTGGAAAAATATTTGAAAAAAAAGAATTTATCTAAAATATGCATGTATATGCTTGTTTAAAAAATGTCCATATTTAGTAAATGCAGCAGCTTTGACCTGTTTACCCAATTTTTTCTTATTCCCCAATGATACCTGCATCAAAAAAATTGTAGAAACAATGATACTCACCATCGTGAAGAAAAAGTTCTACTTAGCTGCTGTTATTAAAACCAACAGTAGGCTAACTGACTTCAATATGGCGCTGCAGACAGGATTATTTGATCCGGCTACGGTCAGGAGCACAGGACTGCAACTTCATATGCCCCAACTGCGATCATGACCTATCCAGTACATACATCAAGGATCAGTTTATCCGGGGTCTAGCCAATGATGTGCTACAAACGGACATGCTGGCTAAGGCAGGATCGCTGAAGACATTAGACGATAACGTAAGCCATGCAAGAGCATTTGAAATGGCCATGCGAGACCAGAATAAAATGTCCGGTGTCACGGATGTAGCAAGACTGCGAACATCAGCTTATCGCCGTCAGAGGCAGGCCCAAAATACAGCCCGTTCGGATGCCAGCCGCAATCAAGGCAGAAAGACCATAGGTATGCAACGTAATGCGTGCCGAGGTTGTGGTAGCTACCAGCTGGAATAGGCGACCGACCACAAAGATGCGCTGCATGGGGTCAAACATGTAACGCATGTGGCAAGCAAAACCACTTCGCAAAGGTTTGCCAGTCAAAGGGTGAAAATGAACAAGGCGCCGTAAGGTGTTTCAATGATGAAGGAGCCACTATGGACGCTCTCATTGCACATGTGATGTTTGACCCAGCTAATGACACCTATGAGCTGTACAACTATAACGACCGCGAAGAAGTGGAAGCAACATTGACCCCATTCTCTCCATGCCCGGATCCAAGACAAGCCAGGAATATTCCTGCCACTCGCCCAACCAGGCTCAAAATCTATCCTGACAGTGGTGCATCAATATGCCTTGGTGGGCCAAAACACTTATGGCACATGGGACTCTCAGAGAGGAACTTAATCCCTTCGAACAAAAAGGTGCGTGCAGTAGGGGTTTTTTCATTGGTGTGTGAAGGTTGGCTGCCCGTCAAATTCACGATTGGGGCAAGGACCACAAAACAGGCACTGTACATTTGCAAAAAAATACAGGTGATATATTTCAGCAAAACAGCCTGAATTGATGTGGGTATATTACCCCAATACTTTCCCAAACCCATGACAATACCACCATACCCTGCAATCGATTCAGTAACGTGCGAAAATGTACTCCCAGATCCTCGACATCACAAATCAAACCTACCGGCCCATAAAATACAATCGGACTATCCTAAGGCCCTTCCATTTTCACCAACCAGTGAAAATGTAGAAAAACTCAAACAATGGCTGTTAGACCGATTTGCCACAACAGTGTTCAACAATAGCGGAGAGTTTCCTGCAATGTCTGGCCCTCCAGCCCACATTCACCTCAAGGAAGGTTCAACCCCCAAAGCCAGACATAACCCCATTCCGGTACCATACCACTATAAGGAGCAAGTACGACAAGCCCTTTGGGAAGATGTCAAAAGAGGCATCATTATCCCAGTACCAATTGGTACCCCTACTGATTGGTGTAGCACTATGGTTATCACCGCTAAAAAAAATGGTAGACCAAGAAGGACAGTAGACTACCAGCATCTAAACTCACAATGCAAATGAGAGACACACCACACTAGCTCGCCGTTCCAACTTGCATTACAGGTACCGCCAAACACAAAAAAGACTGTCCTGGATGCCGTGGATGGTTACCATTCAATCCTCCTGGATGATGAATCACAACCACTTATGACCTTCATCACAGAGTGGGGTCGTTTTATGTATCTCAGGATGCCCCAAGGATACTTAGCCTCCGGCGACGCCTACACACGTAGGTACGACGAAATAATCCGAGACATTCCTCGTAAAGTAAAAGTGGTCGACGACACTTTACTCTTTGACAAAAACATAGAGGAGGCATTCTACCATACCCTTGATTACTTATCACTATGTGAGAAAAATGGAATTGTCATTAACAAAGATAAATTCCAATTTTGCCAGGATACTGTTCAGTTTGGGGGCCTCCAAATAACACCATCAGGAGTGACCCCTTCTGAAACTTTGCTGAATGCAATTTCCAGCTTCCCGATCCCAAAGAATATCACCGATGCAAGGTCTTGGTTTGGGCTAGTGAACCAAGTAGCTTGGGCATATTCCTTAAGCCCAATAATGCTACCATTCCGAGACCTTGTAAAACAAAATACACACTTTTCTTGGAATGAAAATCTTGAGAAAGCATTTCACCAATCCAAGCAAATCATTGTGGATTTAGTGAAAAAGGGTGTTACCACTTTTGACAACAACAGAGTGACGTACCTGGCTCCAGACTGGAGCAAAGAAGGTATGGGCTTCTTGCTATTACAGAGGCACTGCGCATGCCCCACGGAGAAGGCCCCAGTGTGCTGCCCTGATGGATGGCGCATTGTATTTGCAGGCAGCAGGTTTTGCACCGATGCAGAGCGCCGATATGCCCCCATTGAAGGCGAAGCAGCTGCAATCGCATGGGCACTAGAAAAATGCCGCATATTCATTATGGGTTGCCCAAACGTAATAGTAGTAACAGATCATCAGCCACTAACAGGAATATTTGGGGACAGAGACCTTAGTAATATACACAACCCACGCCTCTTTAAACTTAAAGAGAAATCACTCAGGTATTTCTTCACCATCCAACATTGCCCAGGCAAGTGGCATAAAGGTGCTGATGCCATCTCTCGCAACCCAGTGGCCACAGTAGAAACTCTTCTGAGTCTATGCCCAACACAACCCTCTTCCAAAGATGTCCACCTCTCGGACAATATAAATGCTGCAACGGAATTGGCAACCATTCAAGCAATAACAAATTCCAATGATGAGAAAATTGCCATGTCACCTGACAATATCCGCGCATCGGGCCGAAACGACCAGAGTTACACAACTCTGATAAAAACAATCAACCAGGGATTTCCTTCCAAACGTTCTTTTACTGAACCTGACATCCGCGACTTCTGGGAGGTACGGCACCGACTCAGCACTGAGAGAGGCCTAGTATTGATGGATGGAAGGATCATAGTACCAAAATCTCTCAGGGGAAAAGTGCTACGCTGTTTGCACTCGGCTCACCAAGGTGTGGATGGCATGAGGGCTCGTGCTAATGATTCTGTATATTGGCCTGGTATGAATGCATCTATACGAAACTTCAGAGCAAATTGCTCAGTCTGTATAAGCATTGCCCCAAGTCAGCCATGAGAACCAATCATCATAACCCCATCCCCGGAATGGCCTTTCCAACAAATAGTGATGGACCTATTCCATGTCGGACACGTTGCATACCTCGCCTGCGCTGATAGACTCACGGGCTGGCTTATTTTGTACCATTTAAAACCAGGTCATGCCACCACTCCTAAGTTAATGTCCATTTGTCGAAAACTATTCCATACATATGGCACCCCAGATGAACTCAGTAGCGATGGTGGCTCACCGTTTACTGCTAACACATTCCAGCAGTTCCTTGAGACATGGGGTGTGAAGCACAGACTGTCCTCAGTTGGATATCCTCAATCTAATGGCTGGGCAGAACTTGCAGTAAAAACTGCAAAGAGAATAATACATGGTAACACAGGCCCCCAGGGTTCGTTGGATAACGACAATGTGGCACGGGCCATCCTGCAATACCGAAATACCCCCATCCAAGGTATTGGCCTATCCCCTGCACAATTCCTACTCCACCGCCGACTTCGTGATTCCATTCCCTCACAACCTATCCTCTACAAGCCACACCCTGAATGGATAGCAGCAGCACAACGCCGTGAGGAAATCCTTCACCACCACAATACTAAAATGATCGAAAGGTATAATAGGCATACCCACCCCCTTTGCCCACTACAAGCTGGCGATACAGTAACCATTCAGAATCCACTTAATCGCCAGTGGAACACTACTGGCAGGATCGTTACTGTCCTTCCAGATCGTCAGTACCAAATCAGGGTCGATGGATCAGGAAGAGTCACTCTCAGGAATCGCCGTTTCTTGAGGAAGTTGGAGGCCAAAGCAAAACCCACTCCAATGCCAAGTGCAATGCCTGAATTTACAAGCCCTGCAAGCAATACTTCATCTATGCATTCCAATCTCCCAACATCTCCCAGAAATGATGCGCATACAGCAATTCGACACCCACAGTGAGCACTGATACATCAACCTGCCTTCGTCCATCGAAAATCCCTCGAGCCTTGTCCAGGTTATTCCCGCATAACAGGGCAGGCCTTAAAGAACAGCTCACTCCTCATAGAGCCTTGCCTGCACGTGGGGGAGGGAGAGGGGAGATGTAGAAACAATGATACTCACCATCGTGAAGAAAAAGTTCTACTTAGCTGCTGTTATTAAAACCAACAGTAGGCTAACTGACTTCAATAAAAATGAGATCTAAAAAAGCTTGGCTTCAGTTTCACCTGGACTACAAGGAAAAGAATCATGTTTTTTATAATAAATTATAAAAAATATATGCTATTCATTAAATAATTTTTCAATTCTCAAACTTCAGCTATTCAGAATTTATTCATGATATATCAATTTAAATTTTGTTTTATTTACAATTAAATAATAACAACAACAACAACGACAACAACAAAATATAATATTTTGTGTAAATATTCGAAATGAACATTCATAACAAAGTTAAAAAAGTAACAAAAAGAAAGATACTTGAGTAGATAAATTAAATAAAAAAAGTATTCTTTATTAATTAAATTATTAATCTTTTTTATTTTTTAAAATTATTTTGAATGTTTTATTCCTAAAAATTAATTTTATGTAATATTTAGCTTCATATTCCCAGAATAAAACAAAAATTTATTTTTGCATTGTTTTCATCAATCTTAATTCAATAAGTTCTGGACATGAAACTAAAATAGTAATCTTTACTTTTCTGTTTTTATCAATGATTCACATTCAAAAGTACAAAGATGAACATAATTGTTACTAATGAATTTTATTTTATGAAATGATTACTCTTTTGAATTTCTGTCACAATGAACACTTAAGTGTTTCTAACTATCTACTTACAATCAAATCTTTATTCAATTATGTTGATATCTATCTATTTCATTCACAATGTGTGTCTTCAGTTTGTTTTGGTATGTTCAGGAATGGATATATTATCCTGAATATCCAATATCACAAGTCTGAGAAATAAATAATCTGTCCCTCATTTTTTTCCTACTTTTATAAGACATAAATATGCATACATTTTTTATTTCTTTTTAAAAAGTTATTTACTTTTTGTTTTTTTTTTAAATTTGATTCATTTAAATTTTAACATATTTTTATTTGCTTTCATTACAGACTTGTTTTCAGCTCCAGCAGAAAATGCTCCAAAGAAAACCTCACAAGATTCCAAGAAAAAGAAACCATCTTCTAGAACCAACACATTATTTGATGATGATGAAGATGATGATTTATTTAGTGCTAGTGCTTCTGGAAACAAACAAGGTAGGTGTCATTGATTTTAGGCCAAGATAAAGTAATGATCAAAGACATTGACATATATATCTTTAACATTTTTTTTTTTTAATTTATTTAAGCTGATCAATATTTTTGTGAAACTGAATTGTATATTTATAATTTAATCTAATTAGATAATATTGTAGAAATGTTTTGTCAGATTTTCATTAACTTCAATGTTTCATTTACTTCTAAAAGCTGCTTTTTAGTTTTTAAGATTTTCAGCAGAAGATTCCTAGTTTTAATAACAAAGTTTTTCCACAGCAATAGCAATATATATTCAAATTTGATATTTGCCATGTCACATATATAAAGTAACTGTGAGCATAAATTCATTATCTATATCAAAATGCAAGCAAAATAGAATACAATGCTTTCAACACAAATAGTATTTTACTTTTCTTACAAAATTTATAAATCTATTAACTAGGATACTTAAATACTAAAATCATAAAACAGTGTACAATGTCAAAACTGGACAGTCAATAATGATGAATAAAGTTAAAATCTAAACAATGATATCATAAACTAACATTTAATCTTTTCTATAATGAAGTTTTGAGAAAACATAAACTCAACAACAAATCATAGATTAACAAAAATATTTAC
The DNA here is from genome assembly GCA_023376005.1 of Doryteuthis pealeii. Lineage (NCBI taxonomy): Eukaryota > Metazoa > Mollusca > Cephalopoda > Myopsida > Loliginidae > Doryteuthis > Doryteuthis pealeii. The sequence goes on along the minus strand of CM042148.1, from coordinate 52,816,320 downwards.
TAATTTTCACTCAGATATTTTAATATTTATAGTATTTTAACCAAACAAATGTTTCATTCATAGAATAAGGAAAGCAAAAATAATGAAGTTTTTGATGAAATTAAAGCTAATAAAAAGAGAAGTTTAAAATTCTTGGAAACCAAAATTAATTTTGTTATTACTAATCAAAATATTTGTATTTTGTCCAGTTTCTACCAAGACTAAAGCAAAACCTGCTATCAGTTTATTTGGTGAGGAAGAGGAAGATTTATTTGCTCAACACCAAAACAAGATAGAAAAAAGGGTAAGTTTATTTTTTGTTATTCATTCTCCCTACATATATAGTGTGTATTTTCATCTTATTACCCAATGAACAGTCCATCCAAAAATTAATTTTAAAAATGAAACCAAGTATTATAAATTGAAGAAATTACCAACAAAGACTGATAGGTTATATCAACTAAGATTTTGATATTTTGTATAAGATGCATATAGACACAAAATGGTGAATAAGTTATTTTAAAAGATGAAAACTTTCTATTGATGCATTATTTATGGTGGAAAACCCTTTAGTGATTTCTGAGTGATATCTATTTATCATCAAAGTAGCATTATTTTAATCCATTTACAGAAATAATTTCATTGATTTATTTTTTCTCTCTTATCAGACATAAATTGTTCTTTTAAAAGAACAAAAAAAATCTGTCTGAGATAATTTACATGTAAATAAAGGAAAGTAATTGTAATGAACTCTGACATCTCCTATATAGAATATGTAAATATGATTCTAAAAAGAAGTTTTTATTAAAACATAAGCTTGCTTTAATATGTCAGCTTCATATCTTGAAGTAACATGACAAAATTCAGAAATCATCTACATAATCATCCGTTCTACTCCATGAAGAGGAGAGGCATGAAGTACTTTTTCTTGATATTATTATCAATCACAGAATATTCATGTACTGAAGATCAACATCATCAGGAGATATTTACATATGTATCTAATATGTATCTGACCAAATTTCTCACCAAGAGGAATTATTTCTGTTAATAAGACCTTTTATCAAATGATTTCCTCAAGTTATCACATACTGAATTATTGTTGAAAAAAAAAAGCAAATACCCTGATGATTGTTCATCAATACTGAAGATTATTATATTTTACATTAGGATGAATAAAAAATGCAGACTTTCTTTTAAAAATTGTCTAACTTTTCAAAAGAAACCTTTTCATTTTGCTTTTAGGTTTAATAAATGATTTGTGGAACAATTCTTAAACTAGGTACTAGATTTAACTGTAATACATATAAGCATTGGCTACATAAGTAAGAAAAAACATTTAATGAAGTGTACTGAAAATGAATAAGTTAAAAAATGCACCTCTTACAAGAGGTGCATTTTATAACTTATTGATTTTCAGATTTTATAACTTATTAATTTTCAGACAGATGAAAAAGAATATTTTTACATTCTTGTTTTTTGCTAGTCAGGATTAATTTTCTATCAAAATTTGCACCCATTTGCTGTTATTAAGAAACATTTTGTGCTTTTTGTTTTTTAATTTTTTTAAATTTATTGTTGAGGTTAGAAGAATTCATCTAATAATCACTTAAGTATATTCATTGAAAATGTTTGTTTTAAATAAAATATCACATGATTCTTTATATAGAAGATATAACCTAATTAGTATGTATCATTTTTATATCACAGATAGACTCAAAATATAATGACTATTGTGAACCAATTTTTAACTATTTTCAAAAATAATATTAATTAATAACAATAGTCCTAATTATGTAAGTTTACTTGAGTAAGTGTCTTTACTTTGCGTTATTAACTCTGTTGATTTTCCAGATTGCTTATAAAAACAGTGGCATTCTACATTAAATAAGATCAAAATTTGAAACTTTATAGTTTAAGGAAAACAATATTTATCATAGTTGGCTTTATTTTCATCTGTTTATTACTATTTGTATTACTACTATATTGCAGACATTAAAATACACATACTAAATGGATAAGTTTACATACATCTTTCTGACAAAAAAATATAGCTTGAACACTATCCGCTACATTATTTGATATTAGGTGGAATATAAAAGATCAAATCATCATGAAATGAACATACCTTGTAATGAAACAATGAATAGTGAATTTATTAAACTTCTTGAATCAGTAATAAAAAATTTTTTAAAAAAACATTAACTTTCTACTCTTATAATCCTATCATTATTACACAATCTCCAAATCTTAATAGCCTGTATCTATACTCTATTTATTAAATATCACTTGATTAAAAAAAATCTGTTAATGAAACTAAATTATATCTTTGCCTTTCTAAGATTACTGATTTGTTTTTTTTTTGTTCAAAATTTAGGATGAAGATGAGAAAGCAGAATTATCAGATGGTGACAAATCTTTGGATGGCAGTATCAAATCTATAAAATCAAGCACATCTGTTTCATCAGTGAATAAATTACTTGAAGCTAATAAATTGCGAGAAGGACGTAGTTCTTCTCAATCAAGCAACAGCCTATTTGCAGATGAACCAGATAGTGATCTATTCTTTACTAAACCTGCAGTTTCAACTAGGTAAGTACTTCTTTCTGATTTCTCTTGGATTCATAATAATATGTTACTCATTCCAGAAGATTGAGTGACTTTAATACTCATTTCTTCTTTCTTTTGTCAATATTTTTTAAAATGGAAAAATTACTTTCTTATAAATGATAAAACAGGATTTTTTTTCTAAAACAGTATATGTATTTTCCCAACTCTTCACCATGAGCAGGATATATAGCACAAGGTCAATTTTTTTTTTTTTTTTTTGTTGGCTGTCTGTTATCACAGAATTCAAGCACAGCTAAAGCTGTAACCAATAAATTTTCTGTGGTTTGTATTTGTTTTTGAAAATTCAAAATTTTTCATGAAGGGGTTTAATTTACAATATAAGTATAATGCTAAACTGTACCCTAATTTAATGTTCATCAGCTTAGCTAAACTAAATCTTTTTCTTTTTTAACCATATAAAGTAGACATTTAGCTGAAAATTACCTAGCCAGAAAACAAACTTATGATCTTTTATTCCATGACTTTTCTGGAAAATTTAGACTTAAAAAATGATGTATTTATATTTCTTGTAAAAGCAATGGCTACAGAGAAGCCATAAACATTAACCACTTAATAGCATTTATTAACTTATAAGTCCTCACAGAAACATGATGTTATGCCCATGTCAGGGTTCCCACTTGTCCTGGAAAACCTGGAAAATAAAATGTGCATTCCAGTACTGGAAAACCTGGAAAAATTTTGTCCTGGAAAATTGGAATTATCTGAGACAAAATTAATGTTATTGTTACAGTTAACAAATATGACTAGAAAAATAACAAGGATGGATTTTCTAAATTTTTTTTTTAACATTCACCAAATCTACCCAAGATTTCCCAAATCAGTCATAAATATTCATTAAATGGTAAAAATGCTTCTGATTGGGTGGGTACTTGTTGATTTCATCCGATGAAGTTTTGCTTTCATCATGTAGCGATATTTTGATTTATTTTTATGTGACACTGAACTTAAACAAGACAAGAATTTATCAGTGTCAGAATACTTTAAAAATGAGATATTTGGTAAAGGTTTAAAAAAATAAATTCCATTTTACAAGACGTAAAATTTCGTAAAATTTAGAACATTTAATTTTAACATTTTTGTTATAATCATGTTCAGCAGTGTTTAATCAATTAAAATGATTTAATTTAAAAAAAAAAAAGAAAAGAAAATATTTTAGCAATTTGTTTTAAGGGAATATTTTGTTTGTAAGTCAAATAATTTTCACAGAAATTCGATATACAAAACATCACCACAATTGAATTGACATAATTTTAATTTTATCGTTACAAATACCATTATTTATAAGAAAGTTTGATTTATTCAAACTTTCTTATAAATAATGCTCAGATAAAGTTTATTTAAAGAAGTGAGCTAAAATCATTTTTTTTTTTTTTTCGAAAATAGCACTCGTGTAAAATAGTTATTGAAAGGTACCACCAAAATACATCAAGTGATCAGTTTAGGCCATATTAAAGGAACAAATGTAAATATTTTTGAATTTTTTTTTAAATCTTGCAAAAAAAAACAAAAAACACGAACATAAAGAGTTGTTACAAAGAAAAACAGTTAATTCAAAGATCAAATTATCTGATTGGGGGGGAAATTACTCACCGTTATCTTGAAAAATAAGTAAAACAGTTTGTTTTTTTACAACAGGGTTTATTTCTTTATTGATATTATTTTAGCAGAATTCTGTATTCATGGTTCTTTTACTAAAAAAAAACTCTGGCATAGAAACTTAGAAAAAATCTTCTGATATAATTATTCAGACTCTTATCTTTTATCGAAAAAAAAACAAAAATCGTTTTTTGTCGGTTCATTTTTTCATATTTCATGAAATAAAATAAAAGGGGGGTAGACCTTGTAAAAAAATATATTTCTTCTAATATATTTTAGGAAAAAACTATTTCAGACATATTTTCATTAAAATGTTAGTAATTAAGGAAATTTTCGTGAAAATCGAAGCATTAATTGATTTTTCATAGAATTTTTTTAAAAGTCTCTAGTCATAACTTGTAATTTAGCTCTGTTAAATTTCAATTGATTTAACAGTGCAAAAATGTAAACATTGTCTTTCGTTTATAATTTTCATTATTTCCATAAGCTGAAATTTTTTTTTAAAAATCATCAGTTTTTTTTTATGTTTCTTCTTTCGAATGGACAACAAAATTTTGAAGAAAAATATTAACCTTTATGCAAGTTTCATTGTGTTAAATATAGGGGGGGGGGTAAATTTCACAGGGAAAATTGTTTTTTTGATTTTCAGTAGGTACTACTGAAAATCAAAAAATGTTTTGTACTTGTAATAGTGCGCAGGCAAAATCTTGACTGAAAATAAACAATAAAAAATTTTTTTTTTTAATTTATGCTAATGATAATAATAACATAATACTAACATTTAAGAATTATATAAAATTAATTTTAATTCAAAAAAGTTTTTAGTAAACATTTTTGGAAGCTCTGAAAAGGGAAAGTTTTTCTAAGAGAAACGTTGGTTCCATTTTAGTCTTGGTGGTCAACATGTCAACAATCTAGGGATTGGGGGTGTTACTGATTTTAGTTATAGTTAGGTAGGAGGACCGAATTAATCCAAATACACATCCAAAATATAGTTTTATTACTAAATAATTTTTTACAATTGAAATTTTATTTAAAATTTAAAGTTCAGATATAAACATAACTCACCAGCCACAGCCAAATTTAAGCAAAATTTTCCGAGTGGGGGGGGGGGAGTCAAGCATATGGCGCTTGAACAAAATTTTGGGGTATTTTCATCAAATGTCAATTTCATCTCAGTCCTTTTTACAATGTAAATAACGAACTCCACACTCTCTGGAAAATATTGGTAATTTTAATGTTTTTGTCACCCCGGACTCTAGGCTTCACCAATTTGCCCTGTGAAATTTACAACACCCCTCCCCCTATATTTAAGACAATGAAACTTGCATAAAAGTTAATATTATCTTGAAATTTTTTTGTGCACTCAAAAGAAGAAACATTAAAAAACCTGGTGATTTTTTTTAAAAATTCAGCTTACGGAAATAATGAAAATTATGAACAAAAACAATGTTTTCATTTTCGCACCATTAAATCAATTGAAATTTAACAGAGCCGAAAACAAGTTACGACTAGAGGCTTTTTAAATCATTCTATGAAAAATCAATTAATGGTCCTATTTTCACAAAAATTTCCATAATTACTTACTTTTGGATGAAAATATGTCTGAAATATGTTTTGGTCTAGCGCTAGTGAAAAGGGGATAGACTCCTTTGCTGTCTGGCTGATACCAACATTACCCCCACCCCGACGACATATAAAATATAATACAGATATAAAGCAGGTGGGGGGGGGGAATCATTGTAGAATATCTACATATATTTGCCAATAAAAAGCGAGAAAAACACAGCATGGTAAATATTTGAAATTTGTACAAATTCAATAAAAAAAAAAAAACATTTATTTAAAACATTGGGTGGGGGTGTAAAATATCTAAATTGATTTGCTGATTTTTAAAAAAACAGTAATGTTGATCATGGCTAAGCAAAAACAGGAGGCCAGACAATTTTGTTGTACAGGACAGTGTGCTTTAAATAATTTATAACTTTAAAGTGCATATGGACTTTGTGGACAACCTGTATAGTTAATTGATAGATGTAGGCATCATCTATAATGAACCCAAGATACTTCATTAACCATACATCATAAAAAAGTAAGAATAAAACTGTCGAAATGTGTCTATTAGATTAATATCAATTAAATTATGAAATTGCTGTGAACAAGTGCTGCCCTGGAAAAATTTTAAAGTGTCCTAGAAATGTCATGGAAAAGGATTTCCTAAAACAAGTGTTTCTTGCTGAAATAAATGTATGGTAGATATATTTATGGTCAGTTTCAAATCCATGATATCTTATCATGATATCAAAGACTTCATTTAGGCTTTCTGCTTCAATTAGCAATGCTCACGAAAAAATTCAAAATGGAATTTTACTATAACAAATATGATGTTTATAACATATAGATGGATATAAGATTTTGGGGTTTTGAATTATGAAAATCCATTCATAACTTTTTGAAATATAAGCATTTGAAGTTGGAAAAACTGTGGACAAAAAATATTTTTCAGGAAATTTTGGACAATATATTGTCTTTTCATTGACAAATCCCATTTACAGTAAAGACTTGAAGATAAAGCAATGAAATTTAGCATATCTATGCAAAATCTGCAAGTGAATATCATGAAACCTTTTAAAAAAAGATATAACTCATCACTTGATCTTCTTATAATATCAATGCTCATAGCACCCTAAAATGTTATTAACATTTTCATTTTCAGTGAGTTACATCTGATAAATGCTTATAAAATTGCTTAAATCCAAGTCTGTCAAACTATACATCAAATAAAAGGAAATTGATTTATCTACAAGTTTATCAAGTTTGTATATACGTGTATCCTGTTTTTATCATTTTTTAATAATAACAATAAGACGGGTAAAAAAACAAATCATGGATATTCAAACGCCCATTTTTTTTTTTTTTTTTTTTTTTTTTTGCATGCAATTCACTCATACGAGAGAGTGTAAATTATAGATATTTACAAAAAAAAACTTACACTAATGTAAATCTGGTCAAATTTGGCAAAAAAATAGAATAAAAAATGCAATTTAATGTAGTTTGCTCACAGTTAAGATTGATCAGTTACTTTTGTCTTGTCAAATTTCTTCTGTGGCATAAGTAACTTCTCATTGTAAGAAATTAGTCCCAATCATCAATCAGTTAAACAGACATTGATATTTCATGTTTCATATTTTTTTATACATTTATGTTCAGTAGTTTATTTGGAATCACCATAAAAAGTATGCATCATCTACACAGATTTTCCTTAAAAATTAGTGGAATTATATGATTTTCTCAAACCACTACCTGCTTTCATTAGAACAAGGGAGATATTTCTGACATAAATATAAGATTAGATATTCTACTTTATGATAAAAATACTGCTTTTTATGATTTTAAAAGAATAACTAAGTAAATCTTTGATATTATAAATTAACAGTCTCTAAGCACTTGAAAAAAAAAACATTTTATATATTTAAAAAAAAGTTACTTGAAAGTCACATTAAAGAAAATTGGGGGAAAATCAATTGTTTGATCATTTTTCAAAAATGAATTAGATCTCAGCAAAAACCTGAATTGAAGAAAATTTGGTGTTTTTGATTTAATTTATTTTTGGAAAAAATTTTAACAATTTCCCCCCCCCCCCCCAACTGTTGGTTCACAAAATGTAAATAAATATACAATAATGTTAAAACTTTGATGTAAAATCAAGTAACAATTTTTATTTTTTTTACTTCAAAGTTTTTTTGGGTTTTTTTTTTTCATGTGTTTCAAGTCAAGTGACTGTTTGTTTAAAAACATTGAATTTTGAATAGAATTTTTAAAAATTTGGTATTTTTGTTTCAATAATGGTTACCTAACTTTAGACCAAATTTTTTTTTATTCAGGTTTTGCTGATATCTAATTCATTTTTGAAAAATGATCAAACAATAAATTTTATTTATTTTTCAAAAGAACACTGGTTCACAAGGTTAAAATGTAAATAAATATACACTTTTACATCATATATTAAAACTTTTATGTAAAATCAAGTAACTTGTTTTTTATATCAAAGTGATTTTGTTTTTTCATGTGCTGTTTGTTTATAATATCAAAGATTTATTTAGACATTCCCTTAAAAACATAAAAAACTGTATTTCACAAAGTAAAAGATTCAACCTTATATTCATAAAGCAAAAAGTAAAGTTAGCTAAGTGGTCTAGTATTGGTATCAGTTTGAACAGCAAGGGAGTCTATACCCTTTTTGTTAGCACTAGACTAGGGAGATTATTTTTCCTGAAGTGGATCGCCACATTTACCATTAGCTCCCAGATGCTTTCGGATCTGTATCAAACCTAGAACCTTGCAACTCCTCAGCAGATGCTCTGAGGTATAAGTCAGAAATATCTTCCTCATCCTAATGAAACCAGGTCCGCTGATTTTTTAATGTAAATCTCTGTAGATGATGCATGTTTTTTATGGTGATTCTAAACAAATTAAATTTATAAAAAGATGAAAAATTGATAACAGTCTCTTTCACCAATTTGTGATTGAGACTAATTTTTACAATGAAAAGTTACTATGCCACAGAAGCTGAACGTTTACAAAAATAATTGCCTTATCTAAACTACTAATAGACTAATTTTAAATGACATTTTTTATTCTATTTTTCTGCCATATTTGATCAGATTTACATAACTGTAAGTTTTTGTAAATAACTGAAATTTGCATACTCCCTTTCATGCGAGTACACAAAAAAAAATGGGTGTTTAAATATTCTTTTTTTTTTTCTCCTGTTTCATCATTAAAAAGTTATTAAAGAAAAAACTTTGATAAACTTGTAGATAAATCAATTTGCTTTTGTTTGATGTATGGTTGATTTTATGGGTTTGTAGCAATTCTATAAACATTTTTTCAGATGGGACCCATGGAAAATTCAAATGTGTACAATTTTTTAAGGTTCCATGAACATTTCTACTTCAAATACGACTCAGAGAATGAGTTTTCAGCTAATATATATAACATTCTACTTGCTACCAATTCATTTTTTACTTCCTAGCCGTAAGTTAATAATATATATTTAAAGATTTCTGTACAATCATATAATCAGCCATAATGTGAACATATTTTCTGTTCCCTGATCTTGTCAGATAAATTAATCAGAAAGGCAATTCATCTAATAAACTACTTATAATGAATCTCAAATCATGTGGATAACATTTCCATTCTACTTTCATTGACCATCTACCTGTATACACTTTACTTTATCAATGCTTTGTAATTCTATTCAATACTTTGCTATACTTTTTGTTTCTGTTTAATTTTTATGGTATGTTTTCCATAATTCCAAATCTCTATATGATTTTTTTCTTTTTAATCAAAAAAACATTTTTATTGAAAAATAAAAGCTAATTTTCCAGTCACTGTTTGTTCTGTTGATAGGATAGCAACAGATGTATTCTTCATTTTAGAATTATATAAATAAACTGCAAGTATTTACAGAATGGTATCATCGATTTATACTGTCGGATTTATATCCATTTCTTTCTTGATATCATCTCTTTTTGAAAAACATATATAAAAAGAAACGTATACAAATATAGATGATGCAAAGAATAGTAACCAAGTCTACCCTGGAGATATTGACAACTTTGAGAGGTATGTCCAGAAACATTCTAGGGACACTAACATCTCCACCCTACATCAGAGATTCATAACAACTTCGAAAGGCTTGTCCAAAAACATTTGTCATACCCTTTGATGATATATAAAAGTAAACATAAATTACTTTAACTAATCATACAAAAAATTATTTACAATTATACATTCACTTGAAGTTCTATCAATAAACCAATGATTTCTGGGATTATATCTCGTCACACAATTTGAATGGGAATGCTACCATTACATAGCGTTTTGATTTGCATCTTTTCTTATGAGTATCAATAAAGGCCTTTACACACCATAAACAAAGGCTTTTACACACCATTAACAAAGGCTTACAAGCTTTTGCTTGTCTATAGTTTTCCTTTTATATGATTAATGATTAATAGCCCTATTGATGGTTTAATTAAAAACCAAAATACTATAGCATAATGTATTACAATTTTGTTTTTTCCATCTCTATCTGTCTTTCAAGCATTTGTTTAATAGTGTCTTGATATCCAGCTAGTAAGTCTGTCTTTACATCTTTCATCTCCCTCCCTCCTTCTCATCCTATCTTAATAGCACAAGGGCTGAAATGTAAGCAAAGGAAAATCATTAAGAAGTATTCCAAAGTATTCAACCAAACCTGTTTATATATATATATGTATGTATGTGTATATATATATATGTATGTATGTGTATATATATATATATATATATGTGTGTGTATATATATATATATATATATATATATATATAATGAATTTGTTGCGTATCAACTTTGTTATTGTGAACGTTTTTTTGGATATCATGAAGCATGGGAAATGAACAAGCGAACAAAAAACAGAGTTTCAATACCCAGCTGTTGTTTGGTCCCTGGTTTACTTAATTTTTTCCAATATTTCGGGTAACCTTCACCCTTTATCAAGGTATTATATGACAACTATGATTGTGTAAAAAAAGTGAAATGAAACAAATATATATATATATATATATAATATATATATATATATATATTTTTTTTTTTTTTTTTTTCTCTTCACATAGTTTTCTTTTCATTTTCTGTAGCTTTCTTCCTTCCTTTCTTTTCATATTTACACCGTTTTTCCTCTTTCTCTTCAACTTTGCTTTTCCCAATTCATTCCTGCAGGTATAACTAGCACAGGGGGGAAAAAATGATATGATAATACTAACAGCTCAAAATATTTTTGATGAAATTAACTTTAATACAAATAAGGCAGTGTGTCTTCTCATGTGCAAAGACATTTTAAAAGTCTTTGTTCACACACAGTTTTATAAAGAAATTACTGAATTAATTTGGTGGGTGGGTATAATCATAATTAAAATTTATTTTTTCTCAGAAATTTGGAATGCAAACATCTTTAGAAAAAAAAATTTGGTCTTTATTTAATAATTACCAAAAATTTTATCAAAATTCAATTATTAGTTGATTTTTTTTTTGAATTGATGTGTTTTGCACATAAAAAATTCCTATTTAAACTGTGTAAAAAATCTTTGAAACAAAATATGTCCAATTCTAAACTAAGAGAAACTTTGTATCGGAATGTTTTTCAATCTTTCTTCTTACTCATGACACAGGATTTATCAATAAAATTAAAATTCATACAAATTTGGGATTTTTTTTCAAGTGTTGAAGAAATTTTTAAAAATCCATGTTTATATCTACAGCCTTTGTCAAAAGTAATCTTTTCAATCCAATTCGTAAGTTAGGATAAAATTGTAAATTAAATTAAATTTAAAATATTTGAATTCATTTGATATTTTTTTAAATAGAAAATCTTTAAAAATCTCTTTCAAACTTAATGAAAAGTAAACTTTCTGATGCAAGACTACATAAAAATACTACATCAATTAAAAGTAAATTAAATAAGGGTTCATTTTAAAAAGAACATATATTGCAATTGATTCTCTTGAAAATTAATATAGCTTTTCAACATTTCTTTTCTTTTTTTTTTTTTTTTTGTATAATATGAATCCCATGTGATGCTAGATAATGTATTTAGAATTTGTTCATTCCAAAATGTTTGCAGTATTTAGGATCAGAGATTGTTGTTGTTTTTTTAATTTTTCTTTCCTTTGCAGAAATGATTACTTTATGTAGCCTGTATTTTAATCCTATGTGTGGCGAGTTTTCATGCCAAAAATAGGCTCTATCATTTTAACTGTTATCTGGCACAAACACACAAACAACTAGGTTTCTCATTTAACATAACTGATTTCAGCTCAGAAAGGTTGGGAAATCGGCTGATACTTCACTCTGAAAAAAAAAAAATTAACTGTCATAGATACAAACAAGCAGAAGGATAGTGTAGATGTTATAAACCAAAATTCTTTTTATTTGCCTAATCTATATTGATAATTGGGAAGAGTTTGTCTTTTAGAGATTGTCAAATATTTTGGTATAGAGATACCAAATTTGGTATACATAGTTACTGGAACAAGAGAAGAGTTTAAACATAAAAAAATGTTTGCTCCTCATGGGAAAAGTTAGGAATCTCATCTGGAGGGTATTTCTAATAATAAACAATCAGCAGGAAGCCATGTTGCTGCAAGATGTAACTAATCATACAGGACTTGTATCTCCAATATATCAAATATAAAGTTAATGAATTACAGAAATAATCATTCATATTTAATTAACTATTACTAATAAGGTTTTTAGGTAGTGCTTCAAGCTAGGGATTTAAAATAATGATATAACACTATTGCTTTGTTAGAAATCACAATCGAAACACAAAACAAAAATATTTAAGTCGATAAATCTCACTTTATTAAGTTGATTAAATGTCACTTACTTAAAAAAACGATTTGAACATTATAATGGGAAAATCTCTTTTCTGTTATATGGATTTATATTGTACAGTAACAACAACTATCTTATTGGTGTGAATTTATAATTGGCAACAAGGATTGTAAACATTTTTTTCCCTTTTGTCTGTTAGTCTCACCATATCTGTGATCCAAGTCTTGGCATTGATGGGTAGTTCAGCTAGTTTTATGAAATTGCACAGGTTGTAATTAATAGGTTTTAAATTTCAATTTTTATAAAAACATTTTGTACCTACACATATTTTCTAGTTCCTTGTAAGCATAATTATTTCTTTAATCATCATTTTTAAACAATCCATTTTTCAGGTCACCAGAACAATGAAGCAATAATCAATTATCTTTATAAAAAAAGTCCTTGCTTTTGTGCCAACTTTTCAATACAAATCCCATGTGTTTCCATTTTCCCACAAAGCAGTTTATCAAGCAAGATTATCATTCAATCAACCACTTAGAAACTCCCTCCTTAAATGTCTCTTTTCTTCTTTATTCAATTTCCTCTTCTTTTTAGAAACTGTTCTCTACACCTACTCATACAAAAAACAGACATATTGGTGATCTCCAATCAAATTGAGGAACAACTATCTCCAATATTTGTGATAAAAAGATCTTTGAAAAAAATCTATCACTTTGGGCTGAATCAATATCAAGGAATTGATATTTTAAAATATATTGATCTTTCTTTCCTCCATCCCACCCCCACTTCCTCCATACTACCCCCACTTCTTACAGTCCATCCCCATACATAATTATGTCTTCAAATAAATTCATTCCTTCTCTTTACTATTTTGGAACAATCTTATTAAGCTTGACTAATTAATTAGCTAATGCTACTCCTTCTTCGTCTCTACCATATTCTGCTTTAACTGACACAGCTGTCAATAATAAGCAGCAGCAGCAGCAAAGTCACAGATTCATGGAATTTAAGATATATTGTAATCTGATACAAAGAAATGATCTTACAATTTTTTTAGAATATACTACAAATGCAGAAATAATAAAATTTAATTTTTTGAGGATTGTTATTAAATACTGTTCAATATTGAGAACTGTCATTCCAAAAAAAAAAGATATGAATTGAATAAGTTGCATGAAGGAATGAATAAAATCTATAAGAAAATAAGATTTAAAAAATTTGTATGAATTTGAATAAAATTAAGTCTTTAGTGCCATGTTAAGATAGGAAAAACCCAGTGATCTTAATAAAAATGTGATTAATTTTTTATGTAGTCTAATTTCACAGGAATTACAATTTATCTTTAATGAAAACTATTACTTAAAAAAACAAACTATTACTTACTTTAAGTGACTCAGCTACAGACAATGGTAAACTACTGTTATATGTCCATTCTCATATATACTAAATCAAGAACATTTTTTATATATGAAAACCCACATCAGATTGCAAATTACTTTAAAAACATCTCATTAGCAATGAGTTTTGACTTTGTAACCTTTCTTTCTGGTGTTTAACCATTAGTTTTCATCTCCAAATAAATTTGACTTATTATTTATTGCACAATATAAATTGTTCATATTACTCAATTTATTAAGAATAAAATCTGCATCAGTGAGTAGATCTGATCATCTTCAAGATACATTTTAAACTTGTTTGTGAGATGTAAATTTTATCAAAAATTGAATTATTTGATATAAGAAAAGGAAAAAATAGAAATACAATGTTTGTTTAAATTGCACAAATATCCATCTACTGAAAAGAAATATTAAATTCCAGAACAATATAAGAGAATATTTGTTGATATTGAAACAAAAAGTGAGGTGTCCATACATCATATGAAATAGAAAAGAAGATGAGTTTTTGAACACCCAGACACAAATTTCTGACTGTGTTTCATTGATGATTATCAGCATGTAGAAAACCGGGGGGGGGGGGGATAAAACAGAAGGAAATAACAAAAAGAGTAGGAGGAGAGGAAGCAGGGTAAGAGGCAGAGAAAGACTGACAGAAAAAAGAAATATAGGATACAAGTGAGAGATTATTGTTATTTAAATTTAAAATTAAATCCCATTCTAATATTTATAAAAATAAAAATATATAGATATATATGTATATAGTCTATGTATGTTACATTACTATTTTTTGTATATAATCATGTAAATATATTATTTGACTAGAATTTTGCATATTTGATTTTTTTAACAATATTCACCCTGTGGCAAAAAATATGGACTCACCCCTCTTAGAAAACACTTTCTCTAACATGTTGAGAAAAAAAAAACTAACTCAATTATTGATTGAAATTAATTATTTTAATTAATCTGTGGTATGTTCGTTGAAGCCAGAAAGTTTATCTATCAAATAAAATAGGTTTTATCTTAGATTTGTGCTTTGTTTATTTTTCATGGATTAAAAATAACAGAACTGTTTTCTGAAATTGGTGAGTCCATATTCTTTACCAGGGATTGTATCTGTTTTTATTATCTTTTAAACATGATATCATAAAGCCACTCTAAAATATATAAATTAAGATCTTTGATCATAGTTGCATCTTATCTGTGAATTGTAAAGTTTTCACTTGTGTAATGAGTGTTATGTCTTGTAAAGTAGCAGGTTATGATCTAGTTAAAAAGTAAAACTGTAAGAATTACTTTTATAAGGACAAACATTAATTCCTAGCAATTCCTTTTTTTCTGGTGAAAATGTTATGCAAACTGTATTGACTTTGAATAATTTCTTTTTGACTGCATTGCATTAAATAGAATATTTATACATGAACTTGTATGTTTGGTTGATGTTCTGTTCTCAGAGAGAACCATCTTGATTACCAATACATATGTAAGGGGAAAGAGGGATAATCTTTTATACATATATGATGGTTTATAAAGGCAGGTGCAAATGGATGTGAATGTCAATGATTATCAGGGCAGTGTGGTAAAAAAAACATTTCTTCTGTGTTTTTTTTTTCTAAAAAAGGACATTTTAAAATCCTGAAATTGACCACTCTGTGACTGTAACACAACAAAAGTATTCAATCTAGAAGATTATCATAAAAAAAAAACAATCAGCTAAAAATGAATAGTAAAATAACTACTAGCAAAATAATCCCAGGCCAAACTTAAATCTGCAATCAAAACATGATACCTGATTCTGATATTTATTTAATGTAATGATAAACAAATAGAATATAAATTAACTGCTTATTGCAATCAAAACAGTTCAGTATTTTATTTCTTTTATTTGCTCTTTTTTTCTTTTCGTTTTTTCCCCTTCTGGTTTACTGCATTTTTATCTGATAAGGAAATAGATATTTTGTAGTCTTGTACACTGATAATCCAGGAAAAATATGTGGGGGAAAAAGACATTTAAAAAAGGAACGGTCTCTGATAATACTAACAAATGGACATGTTTAGATTGTCTTATCAAAACAAAGCAAGATATTTCTATTCTATTTCTTATTTAAGCATTTATATCTGATAAAACTTCTCTTATTTCTTTTTCTTTCTATGATTAACAGAAATTGCTAAATCAAACTGTTGCAACAAATCTATTAGAATGACTTTTTTTATTCTTTCATTGTGCTTGAGAAAATAGCAAAATTATCTTTTGCTGATAGATTCAGGGGATTAACAAATCAAACAAGGGAGGCAACCTCTACAAATTTCTGCTAGAACCATCTCAGAATAAGTGTTCACAATCCTCTAGTTATTAGCAAGATGAAAGTTCAAAAACATTTTTCATTATATTATATATACATCATTATCAGCATGTAAGTATTTACCAAACCTATTCACCACGGTTAGGATATGATACAAGGTCACAAGTATGGGGCATTCAATGAGGATTGAAGCCACTATTTAGTAGTAATGGATCTGCAAGACAAGCTTACTAACCATTACACAATAATAGGATGCATATTGTAGCCTAATTTCTTTCCTGTTTGGTGAATTAAAGTCAATGAATAAATACAACAAATTGTCAAAACTAAAACCATTCTATCTAATGATCAAACAACTTACTATTAAACAATCTCCAGATTCACCAGTATGAGAACGACATCCTTTAACAAAAGAACTCAATCCATTGTCCTGAAGAAGGTCTAACAGACCGAAACTTTATAACGTCAACATCACTACCTACAATAAACATCCATCCAGTACAACATCCCGTGTTAGTCTACCTTTCTCCACATATATACTTCTGTAAAAACTTTATCCATCAGACAATTTTAAGACAAAATAATTACCATTAAGAATAAAACTTCATGTAAATAATCAGTATTTCATTAACAAACAAATCCTGAGTAATTTTGTTGATATTTCTATTTACTTACATCATCTTTAGTTCATTTTAAATGGAAGTGCATTTATTTGTTTATTTATATGGGTGAACACTTGCAAGATAATAAATAATATAACCAAATGAAATAAATGTCACATTGAAGAAATAAGATATAAAAACAAATTATAAAGGTTAAGATGATGATAAATAAAAAAACACCAAAGCCAAAAATAAGCAGATATTAGAGGTTATTAGATTAGAATTTGTGATGACCTGCTTGATTCTTATTTTGAAATTTTAGCTGGATCATATTATTTAATGTTGTAGCAAAGACAAAGGAAAATTATAAAAAATAGGCTTTTTTATGTGTGATTTTAAGGTCCTATTCATGAATATTTTAAGTGTTGTCTTTTAATAATAAAACTTATTGTAAAGGAGGATACTAATGATATAATGATACGGTTAATTAAAATTATGACTTTACCATATTTTTATTGATACTAGCTTTAATCTAGATTAGCTAAAACATTTTAGTATTAGTTGATAAATATACACCAAAGAATAATGTGTTGTCGATTAATTAAATAATACTATTTCTCTTGAGGATTTTAAACTAATATTGAATGTTGGTCTTTTTCTTTTTCTTTTTCATATTTTTAAAATAGTGATTGAGTTATATCCATACATTTTTTTCTTTATTTATTTTCATTATATATGGTTCAATACAGGTAGGGATATTCTCATATAAAGCTCTACTTTATTGCAAATAGATGTAGATATATTGAAAAAATAGCTGTTATGTTTCATTGCTTTGTTATGTACATCTGTTTATGATTCCTATCACAATCTAAACATTTTATTTTGTACATGACATATTTTTGTAAATTAAAAATAGTTATTTGTATGTCAATTTTCTTGGTGCAATTTTTGATCATATATTCACTTTTCTTATCTATATATCAGATAAAGATTAACCAGTAACTACACTGTTGGAGAAAAAATGAGTCAAGCACTTTTTATCATATTTTGTGAAATTACTGATTTGTTTTATTGAATAGACAGAATATGTGATAACAACAAATATACTAAGTTTGTGTTAAGTATATTTGTCTGTTTTGTTGTCCTTGCGAAAATGAAAAAATGATACAAGTTAATTAACATTATCATTTTTGAATTTTAGTGGTGTAGATCCTAATGTCACCTCTTCAAAATATTCCATGTATATATTGGCCAACATTGGGGAAAATGGTGATCCCATTGCCAAGCCTTCTTCCTGTCAGTATATGTCAGACACCCATCTTGTTCCCCCACATTATTTCTGTGTATTGTCACATTGTACTTAAAGAGGTGCACTTAGCATAATGGTTATCATTGTAGGAAACGGAATTGGTGATCTGAATTTAAATCCTGGATGAGGCTTTTTGCATTTCATTTCACACTTATGCCCATGTGAAAGGCAGAGGGGTTGGGTAGATACATAAAGAGTGTATCTAGTATTGATAAACTGGTAAACTGAAAAGTATATTCATCGAAAAGAGTACCAAAATATATTACATAAAAAAGTTACTGCCAAGTTTAGATAAGTTATATGGTTGCAATAAAAGGCAATAGGACATTCTTTTAACAAGATAATGCACAAATCAAAAGCAATAAAATCATGGTTTCAGTGACAATCTTTATGGTAATTTTGACTGGTCATTCACCAGAGCTTAACCTCATAGAAAAGAGGTGCAACAATTTATTGATATATCACAATATTTTTTCAGTTTGGTGATTCATTAATTTGTAACATTTCCTTTTTACACACAAATATCATAATGCATATTGTATTGGCAAAACACATTGTTGCAGTCTTACCATTCAGTATATATGGACACATATTAGGGTCAAACTAGTTAGGAGAAATTTTGGGAATGTTGACAAGAAATCAGAAATGAAGGAAAGAATATTAATGTGACACACTATAAGCAATTATCAAACAGCTGTTCAAATTGATCAATTTTCTAAAAATAACAAAGGAAAAGTTGTCCTATACTAAAAATACTCTGTACACAAACAATTCATGCATTGTTGTATAATATTGTCATATTTATCACTTGTATTTGTTAGAAAAAAAGACCTATTGTAACAAATGGATTTCAAAATTTGAAAAATCTTGCACCATATTTTTTTTTTTACCCTAGCATGCATATATATATATATATATATATATATATATATATATATATATATATATGAGAGAGAGAGACATCAATTTTAGTGTTAAAATATTCTATACTATTTATTTCATTTTTTTTTATATGCTTTGGAACTATATCTTACAATGACATGACAGATATTTCACAATGTATTAGTTTTGAAAAACAAATCTATTGAGCAAACTTACAAAGTACAAGATGATATTTTAAGCTTGAAAAACAAAATGTTCTCTGGAGTTGACTTATTGACTGTGTATTAAATATAAACAAGTGAAGCAGCTTGCCTAAAATTTGCTGTGCACTATTTACTGTAACTTCAACAGGCTGTTACAAATATTTCTTTTAAAATTTTAGTGAACTCATTTAACATCCAGATTATTATACAAAGCCAGTATAAATAAATACTGTAATATGTCTTTGTAACAGCTGATATATTTCAGATTAAACTACATTGATCCCAGGTAACCTGTACTATAGTATATATTTACCCAACACCTCTAACATGGGCAGGCCGCCCTGTCGGCTGGGGTGTTAGAATGCACCGACTGCATCTCTGCAGAGGGGTAAGACTCCCCCAATGGGGCCACCTGTTGGCCGTGGGTGGTTGATAAGGGTAATTATATATTATTGCCGTTTAACCACACAGTCATTACTGTAACAATATGATATTACACTTAAATGTAACTTGTAAACTATTACTTTATTGGCAAAACCTTAAATCCAAGTAAAATAATTGCTAATGCATTCATTATCTATACATATATAAAGGGCAGTTGTGTGAATCTGTATGTCAGGAGGAAACTTAGAAAATAAAACAATTAACGACAAAGTAAATATATATACACATTAAATATCACCAGGGCTTGGTTTTTGAGTAAAGATAATAGAGATTTGATTTATATTCGTGAAGATAATTAAAAATAAAATTTAAATGATAACTTCATGGATTTTTTTTTTCATTTAATATTTTAGATAGAAGACATTAATATTTCTTTTCAGAGTAGCTGGATCAATGCAAGGTCTATTTTTTTACATAGGGATTTAAATGGTGCATCCCACGAGGATTCAACTCACGATTCAGTAATAATGGATATGCAGGACTAACTTTTAAAATCTCCCTCTACCCAGGCGATGCCGGGTAGCCGCTGCTAGTTTAATCTAAAGTAAAAGGGGGGAAAAAAAGAAAAGTTTATATATCTGTCTGAATCACTGAAATCTGATCCTTCATTGTTTTTGCTGAGAACATAAATTTACATTTACTTTTAAATCTTTTGTATGCTATATCAGCAAGGCCTAAAAATTGCTGACTGCATCCTTTGCAGAGGGAGTAAGACTCCTATTCAAAATGATTGAGAATATACGTTTTTGTACTGTATATTATTAATTGTTAAATTGACTTTGACATAAAATAACCCAACAAAGGTTGACATGCCATAACTACAACTAACCAACCAAATCTATCTGTATGTGATTTTCTTCATTATGTATATTACTTCAGGTAACTGTTGTCTGGCAATATCAGGCTTCTGTAAACATTGCCCAGAATTGCATTTACTATATAAAACTCATATTGTTAATTATATAAAAAAACTTTGCTTGTCTTCATAGTTTTCTGGACAAACCTTCCCCAGGCTAGTATAAAATGCTGGCACCACCACTGTAACTGTATAGCTGTTTTATGATCTTTATTGATTCAACATTCTAAGTAATATTTTGGTTCAAGGCAGAGACAGATGCTAGTTTTCAGCAGCATGTTTTCTCTTTGGAATTTTCTTGAGGCAGTCTTTACTTCTCTTTCAGTCTTGCACCAGCTTTTCACTTATACCATTGCTACCTCGCTTCTTTGAAGAGTTTGCAAACATAACAGGCTGTTGTTTAACACACTGAATTTTAAACTAAATATCTTGAGGTCATTAAGTTTCTTATCAACAGTTGTTATGTCATTGAATCCTGGTCACCTATGGTTGTTGCTACCACTTATACATTGTTGTTCATCTCTTCTACCTCTTCTTTTGGATGTTATATCTATATCACCAACTGTTATGTTTTGAAAATTCTTATACCCTTTGGATGGTACAAGTTCTTTCTAGATAAATTATGTTTGTACTTTGAAATATATTGTATCTATCTGTCTGATACTATAATTTAACAGTATTACACTGAATTGTCATAATCTGTACACTGAATGGTTGAATTTATATATCATTCTTGATAATGACTCAATCACAATGGTTGACTCACAAGTCTCAAATGATTTCATATTGGCAATACTACACAATACCGAAATGCACAGTGTCATTTAGTTATCATTTCTATACTTTTAACTGTGATAATAAGGGGCATGATGTCAACATTGGTAATAGTCATGAGGTAGTAAACTAACTATTCAATATTTTCCCTTAAAATATGTGTCAAATTTTGTCTTACTTTTAAAAACATTCTCTTTTGTATGTGTATTTTTTTTTAATGTCTAAAACTTTGTACTGCAGTTATAGATACATGAAAAATATCACCCAATAAACTAGATGGTAGCAGTGTTAAATCTTGAATTGTTATTTTTATGTCTGACTTAGTCATATTTGCTTTATGTCATTTATGAGGATAATAATATTTGGAGTTGTTCTCTAAGAGAATTAGTGTTTCTTTCTAATTTCTTTCTCTTTTTATTTTTACATTGAACTCTTTCAAAAGTATCTAAAAATCTTTCCACCTATCTAGTTGATTATGTTCTGTGATATAACAGAAGAAAAACAAAAATAATCTCTGTAAAATTGGCTGACGTGCATTATTTGAAACTATTATTTTTAGCATACTAAATTTAGAAAATATTGATGTAAAAAAAAAAGTAGTTAGTTTTTGGTACATGAATATTTCTGACCAATTTCCCCTCTGTAGGTCTTGTTTTGTCTGTGACCAAAGTTGTATTTCTGCTTGAGAGATGTCTTTGCTGCCAAAGTACATTTGTTACAACATACTAAAATATTTTCTATTGTTCTGGGTGTCTAGTACAGAACTATTTTAATAATTTTGTTTGTAGTGGATTTGAAATGACAACTCATTCAGTAAATAATCATCAAAGATTGAAATTTGTAGAAATCTTTGTCATTTTAGTTTTCTTTCAAGCAAAATTTGAAACGCTTCATAATTTCTTGTTTTTTTTTTCTTTTCCAGACTCTTTAAATATATTTTTTAGTGTCTAACTCTAGTTTAATCATTGAAATTGCTACTTCTTCTGTTAGTTAAGAAAACAATTGATATGAATCAAACAGACTATCAGCATGGCTCATTTTAGAAGAGAGGTAATCACAGCCAATTAAGATTGTAGCACAATGCTGCAGTCTATTTGAAGTGTAGATGGGAATAACCACTAAAGACTTCTGATGAGTTTGAAGTATAAACTTTCTTCCATGCTCTGGAATTTTTAATAGCAAAAATAATTGCCAAACCTTCTTTTTCGATTTAACTTATTTCTTTGGGATGGAATTAATGTATCCAAAATATGTGCAATTATTTTCTAAGAGCCATTGTTAAATTTATACAATAGCATATGCAAGAGTATATGGGTCAATAGCATATGCAAGAGTATCAGTCAGTAACAATAATTTTCAAATTTGGATCAAAATAAGTTAATCATTCTGTAGTTAGTATTTCTTTTTCTTTTTTAAATACTTTTAAACAATTTTTGGTAGAAATTGATTGATCAATTCTGCTTAGAATTCTTTTTTTATTTATTAAAAAGAAGTTAAATGGTGTATGAAACTAATTTTCTTTTTTTCTTTTTTTTTTGGGGGGGGAGGGGGCATATACTAGTTATTCTTTTTATAAATCAAAAGAAAAACTGTAATCCTGCAACATTTAGAGAAGCTGGTATAGTTTGTATTATTTTCATGTAATTGTCTGTATTTTGACTTAGGCATTTGATATTGGCCATGAAAAATATTAGCATTTTCTACATGTATATTAGATCCAAACACATATTCAAATAAATATTTATTCTGAGTGTTTCTTGTGCTCATCAATGTTTTTATTTATAATTATAATTATGCCCAAGTAGGCAACAACAGATAAAAAATTTGCCAACATTGTATCCATGATTTGTTAAAAAAATTACTGGTTACACATTTAATAGTAAAAAGATATATTGATATAATCCTTGATATGTATTTATTGTTAATAAGGATATAGTTATCTTATTCTTGATAGGTATCTAAAATGTCAATCATTTAACTTTGTAAACATTTCTTCTTGCATTGGTAATAGATATAAATGATCTTCCAATTATTTATTTAACCTGGGGAAGAGATATATCATATATAACTTTGAATCAGCAATGAAGCTGAATATGAAGTGAAATTTCATCCAATTTATCCCAATATAAAGTGAAA
The DNA here is from genome assembly GCA_023376005.1 of Doryteuthis pealeii. Lineage (NCBI taxonomy): Eukaryota > Metazoa > Mollusca > Cephalopoda > Myopsida > Loliginidae > Doryteuthis > Doryteuthis pealeii. Next base: position 52,792,822 of record CM042148.1, on the reverse strand, counting down.
AACTTACTTTGTATCAGTTTTCATAGGAAGGCTTTGACTTTAGTATAAAAATCCAAATTCTTTGAGAAAACATCACTAATTTTTCTAGTACTTCTTGTAAAGGACCATATCACTCAAGATAAAGGATTTTATTAAATTGCAATTTAATGGCTTTATTCTACAGAGCAAGTTTTTAAGACCAGTCAGCATATAAAAGATTGAAATTATTTTCAGTAACATGAGCAATAGCAAATATGGTCTATCTCTTAAATAAAAGATTAAATGCACTATTTACAAAAACACATTAATAATATTTAAAAAAAGATAGAACACCAGTATAAATGTAACCTTCCAATGTTATATTGTTTTTGCAATTCCCCCAATGATGGCCAGTGAAGGGGCTGAAAGTACTTGGGAACAAGTAAGCCATGGCAAATACATTAATTCCTGCCTGATATTGTATCATCCATCTAGCGCCTTGTAAGGATTATGAACAAAATTTGTAGACAAAAAATGTCTACTCTGTTCAACCAATTATTTCTGAATGAAGAAATGCTGTCCAATTATACACACACACACACACACACACACTGCATTTCAAATTATTAACGAGGATACACTTTTCCTTCCTATCCAAAAACTAATTGAAATTAAACAAAATTATCAGAGAAGGATGACAACATATATATATACATACTCTATAACAATTGTAAGGTTCTAAAATAAGGAACAGAAGTTACAGTCATTTACCTAATCTACTTAAATTATTTGTGAGTTAAATCATTAGTGAGGTGTAATAAAAACCCTTGTAAAAAAGAAAATAATTGCTTTAAATTAAAAATCCTAATGATCCTATGATCATCCTACTCCCACCACCCAAACTTGTGATCTACTGTACATCTATGGCAACCCCTCCTTTTTATCTCCTCCCTCTGAAACAAAAATATATATACAAGATAAAAAAGTAAAAGGATGACTTTTACTTTTTCATCTTGTATATATATTTTTTGTTTCATAATAAAGATTCATTCTGATGAATCTTCTAAGACCAACAGAGGCAAAATATTCATTAAATGTAATTGTTTTGTGTTTTGTTATTCACTTTTTCCTTAATTTTCCTCTCATTTTGTCAGATATTTCCTTTTCTGTTATCTTCATATATATATATATATATATATATATATATAAATGGACTCTCCCGTCGATTTTCGACATATGAGGGTTCATACACACAATGAACATCCACACAGGGATTTGTTTATAGTGGTGAAGGCTTGTGTTGGACCATCCACACTTTTTGGCACAGTCGATAGGAAAGAATTGGTGCATCAAGGGTTGCCACAAACCCAATCAACGACCAACCTCAGGAATTTTGAATTCAGAGTTATCCCTCTCCTAGACTGGTTACCTACCCAAGGCTGAAGAGCCCAGTCTGCCCTACTATTTAACCCATAGCTGGAGGGAGAATATATGGATTCATACCTTTCCCAAGGGTATTAGCACTATGTGAAATGCCAACAGCTTTGTCTAGGAATTGAACTCGAATCGACGAGTCCATTTTCCAGACACTTACCATACACAAAGATAGTGGGATCCACAAAGCTTTTGTTCACAGCAGGCTGATACATGACAACAGTCTTTTTTACACTTTAATCCAAAGGCTGTACATGCTCCAGAGAAACAATCCATAAGGTTCTGCATCTCATCCTCTTCTAACATCCCCCACACAATGGCTGTGGATACTTTTGAACCTGCCTTTAGACGTCTTATACTGAATATGTTACCACATGATCTGTAACAAATGTAAATGCCATTGATATTAGTTTTTAAAGCAATCTTAAAGACGACCGCAAAGAATATTCCAAATAGTTGTGGTGTGAGAATGGAGCCCTGTTTCACACCATTCATGTCTGAGATAGGCTCTGCAAGGATACCATTCTATGTGACCAAAACTTTCATATCATCATAAAGAGACCGAATAAGGGCTATAGAATAGAAGGACAACCTAACTTCCCAAGAACCCTCCAGAATGCCTTGTGGTTAACCATATCAAAGGTTTTCACAAGATCGATGAAACATTGGTAGAGGTCAAGATTCTGCCTAATACACTTTTCTTGCAAATTTTAATACAATGCAATCTAATTAAGATTATTTAAAAAACGTAAAATAAAACAATAATAAAAAGCATTGTATAAACTATTCATCTTCTTCAGTGCACAGAAAAATAAGAAAAGGGAAAAACAGCTGACACTAGAAATCCAACAAATGCTTATGTCGTGAACTGGGATGTCTTTTTAAAAATTTTATAAAAGATGTATTTTTGTTAAAAAATAATGTAAATTTATTTTTAAACCTTTGAGTTTCAAACCTCGAAAAGAAACACTCTTCAAAGTTTGAAATAAAGACATATAAAAAGTTATTCAAACAATCCAGCCATGAACCCAAGTATAAACAGGAGGGCCCCAATACATCCAAGAGAAATGTGATGCGATCTGGAAAATTTTTAAAAAGATATTCCAGTTCACGACATAAGCATTTATTGGATTTCTCATGTCAGCCGTTTTTCCCTTTTCTCATTCATATAACTGAGCTCTGTAGAAGACAAATGATTGATACAATAACTTCTATTATTGTTTTTATTTTTATTTGTTAAATGATTTTAATTAGATTGCATTGTATTAACATCTTATCATCGAAACACACATGTCAGCACGTACTATATTTCTTCCACTTAATTAGATTGTTTTTCCTTTTATCTTTCTTCAATATATATATATGTGTGTGTATGTGTGTGTATATAATATACATAACATAAAAAAGTAGTGGACAGAATTACAAAATATAATGAGATTAAGTGGCTAATGATGAAGACTGAAGAAATTGTACTCTCAAAAATCTTGACATCAGAACCAGTAAGTTTAAATGCTAGTTGTTAAATTTCATTATTTTATTTATTTTTTCTTGAGTTACCTACACAGTCATCTGAGTAACAAATGACTAGACAGGTCACTTAAGATTTCTGCTAATCATTTCAGGCGATATGCCCTCCGGCCTTCTTCAGGTATTTCTTTTCGGACTTGGGAACTTTCTTGTCGTAATCGGGAGCCATCACAGAACTTTGAACCTAACCCTTTATTCAGTCCACAGGGTTATCCTGTTCTCATTCCACTAACCATAGCTGGGGTAGAGGCGTTAAGCTGTGTTAATTATTATTCTATGTTACTGCTGTTTTTAATCAGGATTGAACCTACAATCTAGAGATAACTGTCTTAACATAACTCCTTTATCCACTAGGCTATGTGTCCAATTGGACAATCCAGTGTGAATTTTGGGAACTTATAAACCTCATGTCTTGTTTTGCCTAGAATATCTACCTATTCACTTATGGATGATCTTTTACCTAGACTCGTATTGGGTGTTCAGAAATACCTGAAGAAGGCCAGAGGGCATATCGTCCGAAACGTTGTACAGATAACAATGAAGATGAGGACAATAGTCCGAATAACGCAGCTAATACTAATCCTTTTATTTGCTCAGAAAAATTCAAGTTGTGGGATTAAGTTTGATTAATAATGAAAATAAAATGAAAGAGCTACATGAATCTGTGTTGTTGAATATCTGGCAAAGAAATGAATTGTCTTTGGTTAATTGAATAATAACATTTCTCTTGAGGTTTTTCAAACAAGACTCTGTTGGTTCTTATTTTTCTCCATTTTTATAAAAATAGTAACTGAGACTGAGTCCTAGACATTTTCATTGTTTTCATTATATAGTTAAATGCAAATGATGATAGGATTCTTATAATCAGTGCAAATGTCAAGTGCTCCATTCAATCAATAGTCAGTCAGATTCAGCGGCAGGCAATTCACCAAAAGAATTCTAAAGAACTACTAAGTTCTAAACCCCTGGATCTAAGGTCAAAATGGTTGACAATTCCTTCTGTCTTCACTATTAATCACATCTTTTTACACTGTAAGCTTTTATTCCATTTGACGTTATTTATTTTTTTATTTTTGTATATACATAATCGTATAATTAAACAGCAATTTCCATTCACAAGTCTGTTGATAATTTGAATGATCATTTAGATATTCACAAAATTAATCATTCTTATTTCTTAATCAAATATTGATAACTTATAAGCATGATTCTAGGGAAAAATCCCCCTAGGAAATTATCCTGGAAAAGAAAAAAAAATACCTTTGTTAATATTACTTAATTCAATACAGTATATAGTTGTTTGAAGAATTTATTTTATTCTACTTCCTTAATAACTTTATATGGATTTTTTTTTTTTTTTTAATAAAGTTATATCAATAATATTTTAAAGAATTTATTTTATTCTAAACACTTCCCAGCTTTAATGTTTCCCCTGTTGAATTTTTTTTTTCTTATTTTCTGGTTCCTATAAGCATGCTTTTCCCCCATCCCAAATTATCTTCATCATTAATACATGTAGTCATTGAACAAGTTAGTCTGATAAACCATTGCTAGTGAGTTTAGTCCCTACCCAAGTGACTACTATAAAGTTATCAAAGACCAATGTGTTGTGTTTTATCCTCAGTTAGTGCACCGTTATTGTACTAAGTTTAGGTGTTGGTGATGTAATGGTTATTGTTGAAGAAAATGAACTCCAAGGTTCAAATTCTGGATGAGCTTGTTTGTGCTTCTCATTGTGCTAATGCCCATGGGAGAGAGACATAAATCTATCTCTTCTCTCCCAGCAATGATTAAGATCTCTAGCTTTGTTAGGGCAACTGGTCTATGGGAAGGAAAACTCTGAATTTAAACTCTCTACCAACACATCATCTTGGCAGGATAATCCTTGAGCTATACCAGTGGGGGTCTCAACTCAGACAAGTCAAAAAGTAGAGAACAGATTAACAATGGTACCTAGAGGAGTAAACTTCAATATCAGTAATCTTAGAGTTGGAAACAGTTGTCCAATAGTTGACAAAATATCTATCAACAAATTAATATGTCAACTCACACACTAATCAATAGCAGATCATAACAGTCAACCACCACAACATTGATCAAACATTTTAGTTTGTGAAATACTGTAATGATTGTCAAGATTTGCTACTATCTATAATTATCTAGCAACAGAAAGAATCATAATGACTAGTACTTCAATTTGGAGTGACTGGTCTATGAGATTTTGAGTGCACTTGATAACACACACACACACACACACACACACACACTAAGCTTTGTTAATAGCTATAACGGCATATTAATGTACTTGAAGATACTGACCTCAGCTAGTGATATAGGCTGTTTACTATTGTATAGTGAATTTGATCTTCACTGTGTACCCCTTAATCATGGCTCTATGTATTTCTTTCTGTATATTAATATATGTATGCTTGTGGTGTAATGGTTATCATCATAGGAAATGTCACAGTAACTTTAGTTCAAATTCTGGACAAAGCTGTTTGCATTTCACATAGTACTAATGCCATTGGGAAAGGTATACATCTAAATAATCCCCCCTCCAGCTATGGATAAATAGTAAAGCAGACTGGATTCTTTAACCTTTGTATGGCAACAAGTCTAGAAGGAAAACTTTGAATTCAGTGCTGTTAAACTCTGCTTAAAAAATTGACCTTGCAAAGGAATTGGTAAATACATATGTATATTAATGAATATATATTTTTTTTTTTTTTTAATAACTATCTGAATTGGTGTGATACAAAACTTGAGAGTACCATTGTTTTCACAATATTGGAGAAATAGAAGTATATTTGAATTTTACTGAGCTTTTTATTGCTTATTCATGCATACACTTTAAGAATCCTTTTTTTTGTCCAAGTCGAAAAATAATGATGTAAAAAAAAAAAAGCAAAATGATATTACATATGTAATTTATTTTGAATACAACGTTAAATTAGGCTCAAAATTTTACGGAAAATGACAAAGAATTACTTCACTTAAATCATAAAAAACAGGTTATTAAAATTTTTTTAAAAAACTCATAATAGTTTCTTCTTAGAAATCAATAACAAAAAACATTAATTACACTATGTACAGAAAAATAAATAACTTTTGGATATTAATTTAAATAAAATATCTTTTTTTTTTCTTCTAAGCACACAGAAAAACTAAAGAGTTTTAAAAAAATGTTTTTTGCATTTCTTTGTTTACAAGTCAGCAGAGAACTGTTGAAAAATACGATGGCTGATGAGTGCCCAGATTAATAAAAAAAATTGTTTTTTTAAGTTACCAAAAATCAGGGAATTATTTGATTTTAATAAAATTTTCAGTGTTGAATTCTTAATCAACAAATTCTTTATTTTAGATTATCGAATCATTTCAATCAAACTGATTCAATGGAAATAAATTGAAATTCTTTAAAATAAATATTACTATCAGAGCTATCTGTAGTAGCATCTCAAACAACATTTTGTATACTTAATTAATAGATAAAATTCATTTAAAATATGAGACTCATGATTTTAAGTTTTAAATTTCATATTTTTAAATTCTAAAAACAAATATTTATTTAATAACAAGCCTACTTTAGTATTGTTGTCTAATAATTTTTGAGAAAACTCAATTGAAAAGTTAGGCCCCCACCCTTTTAGACAGAACAAATATCGATGTATAATTTTTTCACTGATATTCTAAAAGACAATTGTATACCAAAACAACAGATTAAAAAAAAAAACTCTAAAAAAATTTTTTTGTTTTTTTTACATTTAATTTTCCGATTTTTAGTACTTATTTTCTATCAAAAAATTTTTTTTTGCCTTCTATTCACACCTTTAGTCTTTTGTCTTTTTATTTATACTGTAATTAGTTCTGATATTTTGTGTCCCAAAAATAAAGGAGGGTGGGGGATCAAAGTTAAGTGACCTGAAAAAAATCAGAAAGTTTTTAAATAAAATAACTGATGCATTATAAAATTAATTCATTGATAAATCAACTCAAAATTAATTTCATTAAAATCGGATAATTCCCTGATTTTTGGTTTTAAAAAATTTCAATGGGGTGGGGGTAAATTTATTTTGTGAATCAAAATTGGCAGATCCTAGAAATTGCTAAATCAAATTGAATGATTTTTTGGTGGTAGTAGGAAAAATGAAACAATAATTACATTTGTATCTTAGCATTAACTGCATTTGAACCTGGTAGTTTATATGTAGATAAGGTTTTAACTTTTGCTTACTGCAACCAACTGATTTTATTGTTATTCTATTATCACACTTTTTAACTTTAGTAATTTTAGGTACTAATAAACTAAATATTTTTTAGCTGTAGGGAAAAAAAAGATTTGATGATGAACCCCTGAATTTGCAATTTTTTACCTAAAATTTGTTTCAGTACCCAATACATATATTGTCCATTAAAAATGGAAAAATTATCATTGTCATTGGTTAAGTATTAAGGCATGTGTTACTGACAGAAAAGAGTTAATAATGATTAAAATCACAGAAAATGGAATCGGCAAATCTGATTTAAATTTTTGAGTGAAACTGCTTGTTTTCACTTAGTACTAATGCCCTTGGGAATAAAGACTTAATCCATATTCCTGCTATCTGTTCAATTACCAGATATCTTGGCAAGAAATCACTTGTTACTAACATGTCATAATGGTTGATGGAAAAGAGAATGGATGAATGAGAACTTTGGAAAACCTCTCTCCCATAACTATCTTACAGTAATAACAATAACACTAAAAAGTTTGTTAACCTTGACAGGAAAGAATTAATAATCAGAAACTTTCCAATCAAAATATTAACTTCAGTAGTAGCAGTAACAGTGGCAGATTTGTTCTTGTTGTTCACTGAATATTTTCCCACCCCCTCATCCCCTATTATTTGACAAAATCCAATATTTTTTCTATCATTATTCAGATTTTCCATGGGAACAGATTAATGTATCATGGGTTGGGCCTCTTGTACATCCACTAGCATTGAAGTAATTAGAAACTTGTTAGATATAATAGTGTCCAAGATCCTAAAAATTCACAGGAATTTTTCTCTCTCTCCCTCCCTCCTTCTCTCTTTCTTCCTCTCTCTCTCACCAGTCATTTTTTTCCAGATCATTTGCACATTTAGATAAACAGACTGAGTTGGTGCCAAGTGGAACCTGTATATCAGAGTTCAAAGTTCATCATTACATAGAGGTTGATACTGTAATTGTACAGCTGTATGGAAATTGATTAATGTGGGAGGTTAGGGGTCAACCAAATGTTTGTTATTGAGTATATGTAATATTTACAACAGACTCTTCTTCTATATGACAAGTACAAATAGGCAATAAAAAACATTTGCTATTTACTTATAGATAGTTACTTATTTGAATGTGTTTAAATAGTTGGTGCCAGCAGTGTTTTCTTCAAGCCAAAACATGATATGAAAGAGTGAGCGGTTGTTTGAGATGTAATTCCCTCCCTCTTTTCTGACTGCTTAAATCAGCAGCAGCCTAACTTGATCGCACATACACACATATACACAGAGCAGCAGCAGTATCACAAGTAACAGCTATCATGCCGTGACCTTCTCTTTCTCACTTTTCTACTCCTCCTTCCTAAACAATGCACTATCACTGCCACTAGTATCTTAGCTACATCTGGGACTTCTTTTTTGATTGCTTTAACTGTATCATCCCACCTATAGACAAGGGATTTTTGACACCTACTCCCCAAGTCAAGAACTTTCAACCATTTTTGTTGCATCATTCCCCCACGCACACATTGTAAGTGCCACTCCTCAACTGCAGAAGTGATCACTTTGACGTAGTTACTTAGTATAGCTAGCATCACTGAAGCAGGCAAGGAGGCAGGTAGCTATGAATTACTCAAAACACTTCTATTCAACAGTACTTCTTTTTTAATACAAATACACACACACACACACATACATACACACACACACACACACTACTTAATAGAATATACCCACCCACCCATTTCCTAAATCTAAGTGTGCATCTCCACCCCACCCCCCAACCCACCACAAAAACTATAGGAAAAGCAAATCCTGATGGAGACATTATGTGCCGCATGCCCTGTGTGATGAGGAGTTTACTATTAGGGCCTAGTCCACAACCGTCCTTCAATCATCCACAATTGGACAACGTGTGTGAACCATTCTTCTTCTTCTATATCCAGTGATGAATATTGCTGCAGCTGCCGCAGCTATTGGGTATGCGTGATATGTATTTGTTTTTCCTTCAGATACAATGCATGTCTTCTACAACTGTTAACTATCCTTGTTATCATCAATGTTTTGAGCTCTACTTTAGTTGCCTATGCTATTTTCTTTTAAAAAAAAAAAAAAAAAAAAAAAAAAAAAAGAAGCTTACTTATCCACCACTTGTAGATAATCTTTCAACTTTTAAACTCAAAACTTTTTACCTCACCCTCTCCTCTTACCTAAAAGCAAAAATGTTTGCATAATTCATTTTAATAGATTAGATGATTTTTTTTTTTTTTTTTTTTTTGTTAATCATTATCAATGTCTCTTTGACTATGTTTTTCATCATTTCTATCATGAAGTGAATACTGTGGTTCATTTGGTAAAGTTGTATTTTGTTTTTCTGCTTTCTCAACTCTAAGAGTGCCATATAATCCATGCTTTCAAAATTGTCCATTCACATGTTCAATATTCAGTGCAACAAATACCTATCATATTGCTATTACTATTTGAGTAAATAGTCAGGAATCTTTCTTTTTTTTTTGATAAGCAACCCTCCCAAGTATGTGCTTTCTTAGTCAAGTCTTTTATATACTCTGCTATGCTTAACATTCATTATAAGCAAACTCTAAAAAACTAAAGTGATATCTATTTTTGTTACTAGTGTATTGCTGTTCCAGTTTGTTTGGTGTAAGTTTTCTTTCTTTATCCAGTTAGGTTCATGTTTAGGTATAAATATTGATAACTACTTCACTGAAGCAAATTTAATACTTTTAAGCTGAACATTAATCTAATGATGTTGTTATACTTGATTTGTATTATAGCTTCAGTTGTAATTATAATATTTTTTAAGCAGTTTAAACTTTAGATAGGATAGTTAATTAGCTGTTTTTGTTTTTTAACTAGCCTTTTAGGAGCATTTCTATCTCATTTAAACTTGTAAACAAAATTTATTGACTTTTTTTTCCTTGACAAAATTGATTTTTGTATTTTATTTAATTCTTTTAGGGAAGTAGTTTATATTTGTTCATCTTAAAAAGGATTTTTTTATTACTGAATATTACATCTTATAACATTATACCTAATATTAATTGATATTTACATTTTTCTTCAATTCCCATCTATATTATTTGGAGACTGTTTTTTCATCTTTTATTTGTACTATCTAACTAGTTTGCTGCCTGGTTGTCATTTTTTTATTGCTATCATTTATTGCTGAATTTTATTAGTACACTGTTTGATTTTGATTAAGAATAATCTATTATATTAGAAATATCAATTTCTCAAGGTTCATTCAGATCAATTAACAATAATTTACCTTTACTTCATTTGTAAAATATATGCTCCAAAAGTGAAAAAAAAGTATCTTTTCAGAGTTTAATAATTTTTTAATGTGTTGTTTTGTCAAAGCAGTACAGTTTAAATTTAATACTTATTTATCTGAAGTTTTATTTTAGAGATAATCTTAATGTATTGGAATAAATAGTAAAAAATGAATACCCTTATCTTAAAAAAACATATTACTCAAAATTTTAAAATTCATTGACCTTGATATATTTAATCTTTTTTTTATGAATTAAGATTGAATAGCCAGTTTTACTAGAAGTTATGCAAAATTTGAATTGTTTGTTTAAAGATCGTTTTCACTATTGATTTTCATTTTCAACTTTAAACAAAAAATATGTGAGTCACTACAACTATTTCAAAATGTCAATGTTTTTTAGAGTTTGCTTATAATGAATGTTAAGCATAGCAGAGTATTAGAAATTTCTTTTTAATATGTACATTTTTCACCAATTTCATAAATAAAAACTTTAAGAATTTTTTTTCACACATGCCTTCTATCAAAACATTAAAATATGACTGACAATTAGATTAGGTAATAAGTGAAGTGAGAAAAAGATGAGATATTTCTACTACTGTTGCTGCTTTGCTTTTAGTTTACAGAACAAAAGTGAATGATCAGTTGTATACTTGGTGAAACCAAGTCTAAATCAATAACTGATAACAATAAATATCAATCAACAAGAACCTTTTTTATTGTCAGCATAGTCATTTTTTACTACTTACAATATAAAAATATACCATAAATATGTATTATGTTTTTGTTATGGTCTTGTTTTCAATTCATTTAGAACCAGTCTAAAAATATTTACACAAACTGTTACATTACAGGCAGAATTTAGTAAATAAATACACAAAAGCTTTTATTTAATGTAATAATGATGACATATATTGTGACAGAAAATACTAAAAAACAGATACTAACATTTTTTTAATATGTGATGTGAAGAAATACAGTAAATACATGTATAATTTATCTGTCATGCTAAAGTCTACTTTCCTTCTAATGTTAACAAATTAGCTAAATACATGAAAAAATATGTATAGATTTTAAGAGCATATTGCAATTAATATTGTAAAATAAAAATAAAAACTAATTAAAATGACTATCTTATGTATTGCTAAGTGTTTCAAAACATTTTTCTGTTTTAGTAAATAAGGAACACAAAAACTGGAAAAATTAGTTCTGCTCACAGAAAATCAAACATGTGTTTAATTATGAGAAACTTTTCAGTTTTCAACTGGATGGTAAAATATATTCAAATTTCAAGATACTCTAAGCATCAGAAAATGATATTTTCTTTATTAGCTTTAATATTAGTTCAAAATGATATTTTTTTTTTTAATTATTAAAATATGAAATTAATAAAAATGTTTTAAAGTTTAAAAAATAAAAATATTGCAAACCATCATTTTCCTTTAAATTGACTTTATTAAAGAAAGTTTTCAACCATCATAATTCTAGTCCTATTATTCTGAAATAATCATAAGACTAGAATTATAAAGATTTAAAATTGTTGTCTATTCTGTACTCATTATATAGTATCTTTTAACAAGTTTTTAATGGAATTAATCATTTTTAGGAAGGCCCTTTTATTCAGCAAATTTCTATGTTCCTATATAATTAAAGATGTTAGAAGTAGGTAAGTGGTTGTGAATAAATGTTAAAAGTAAATGATATTTAAATATTTTTAATATTATTAACTATAATAACATAATAACATCAAGTTATATTATTATTATATTATATTATATATTATTAGAACTCAAGAAATAGAATTTCAGTAAAAAATGTCTGTTCTGCAATTCTATTATATTCCATTCCAAATTTTAATTTGTTTTCTAAAATTGTCTTTTGTATTGCTGTTTAACATTTTCCAAAATGGGAGTGTGTTTGTGTGTATGTGTGTATATATATATATATATATATATATATATATAAACATCTCCATTTTCACTATTTTTGTTTTTAGAATAAGGTATGCAGAGTCTGTAGGAATTAAAGATGTTAGAAATAGGGGGGGGGCTACAGCAAGTGGTTGTGAATAAATAGAAACCAGATGGTAAAGGCCATAAGGAGAATCCCTCACATTAGTTTTTGTTGTTTTTTTGTTTTTTTTTTGGGGGGGGGGTTGTACCTCCTGGGTAATTCAATGCCATTTATTCCTCCTACTGATCCAACTTTAAGTCTTTATCAAAAAAGATTAGAGGAAGAGAGACAGAGCAGATGTTGAAAATCTCTTGATATCTATTTTCCTTTTTAGCTTTCTCATAGAATCTCAATTAAAAACCACTTAGATATACAACTAAATTGAATTAACTGATCTAAATCTTCAAAATTATTAGAATGAAGAATACAAAAGTTATGCAGAATAAGTTGTATTCCAAACTTGTAAATGTTTCAATTTTTTAAAAAAGCAAAATATTTTTATTCTATAGAATATTTTTAATTGGCTATAACGAGTATAGGATATCAAAATATAGATGGAAAATTCTATTGCTCAAGTCAGCCTATCAACCTTTGTTAACCTGTTAAATGTAATGGACTTTAAATATTGCCAGGTTCAACTCAATTTAAAAATGTATTCTTAAACGAGAATGAGGTTGTGTAATTAATATCTTTACTACAATAATTATCAATGATAAAAAGAAATAATTTTTCACAAATTTTATATGCATTTTATAAATTCAAAACAAACACTTAAGCACATGTTATGAAAATATCAAAAAATACTTCCTAATACTAATACTAAATACTTCTCAGTTAACAAAAATATTAACAAAAGCTATTTGCTCAAATCGAGATATGGAAGATTTGTATTTATTTCACTTATATTCATTTTTAATCAGAATTTATCTGTGTGGCTATTTTTATTTGGCCTCCAGTATTCTGTTTGAAGCTTTGTTTTGTTTTTGTTTGTTGTTTTGTATGTGTTCTTCAAATCATATCTCCACTTAAGAAGTTCATGATGATTGTTTACTTCCGCAGTAACATTAGATATTAATATCTAGTGCACATTTTAATTGTTATAGTGTATGTTGCATAACTCTAAAAGTCTTACTTGAATATTAAAAACACAATCACCTTTGAATAGTGTATTTTATATCATATTACCATGCAAATAGAATTTTTGGAGTGTGAAGAAAATAATCAGACATTTTCAGAATTTGAAAATTTGGTGAATAAATTTTACTTAAACAGTTGTATTTTTCTGAGGTTTTTTTGTTTTTTATTGGAAATTATATCTTTTTGTTTCTTTCATTAAAACCTTTGTATAGATTTTCAAAATCTTTATATAGTCATGAATAGATACCATTATTTTACTCAGAATTACTATTTAAAAATATACTCATATATAATGAACTTAATTTACTATAAAATACAAGAGAAACAACCATAGCAAGATAATTTTCATATTTCAAAAAAGAGTATTCTCGTTGACCTAGCCTACTGGAATTGTCTTTATTATATGAAATATGCAGTTGATAAAATTCCCTTGGTAGTGATGTAACAAAGTGTATAGTATCTTGATCATGTATGTTTTTGCTATATGCTATGATTAAACTCATATGAGTTTGATTCAATGGAATACTCATTTACTATATCGACTTATCATGGTTGTCATAATGCTTAAAGTTAAGGATCTCCTGACATAAGAAAAAAAGGAATTAAATAACATTCTGATAATATTAGGTACATTAATAATAAAGATATCTGTCAACACTACTGAGTCAATTGGACAATAAAAGAGGAGTTTAGTACCCCTAAAAAACTTTTCTTGAAGTATTTTCCAATATAAAATATCTGAACACACTTAAAAACAAATGCAGAATAAAACAAAAAGAGCTACATGATTTAATAGTGATGAATTATACCATGTCCATTATATTCCATATATGCCACAAAAATGTCTTTAATATTGAATAGGCATTTCACCCACAAGTTCTTAGAGTAATCAAATATTTTTGTAAGTCAGTTATTTGGCCAGACAAAACTAAGATCTAGTCTTTTGGCCACAACTCAGCATTGTGTGGAGAAAAGATGTGTGCGCCAAGAAACATCATATCCATGGTAAAGTTGAGAAGTATGATTATAATTGTATACATTTTTTTGTTCTTATTCTTTTCTCCTTCAAGTAGAAAACTGGAACAATGTATTGGCATGCATTGAAAGATTACTTTATTTTGGGCTTAACAGTTGAGGTATGGTTGGAATTTTCAACAAGTCTTTGATTTGAAACATCCAGTAAAAGCAATTCAAGATTAGTTTGTAAGGCAATATATAAAGTTTCTTTAGTGACCTAGCCATTCACTTTAAATTTTATGGTAAAAATTAAAAGTGTATTCAGAAGAGGAATCCAAGAAATATTGAGGATCTGAAAGATGTTTTCAAAGAAAAAGGATGGATAAAAATTCTACAAGTATATTGCAAATAACAAGTTTTATGAAAAAATACTTTTGAATAGCAATTGAAAACAAGAATTTTACAACTAAATAATCTTATTTATGTCCAAATAGTTTTTTGCTCTCTGTTCTTCTATGCAACCTTTTTCCTTTTGCTTTTAAATATCACATCAAACAAAGTACATCACCACTATTAATTTCAGACAAATTTATGTGGTAGAAATAGATTAAAAATTTTCAAGTATCCAACCTGTGTGCCAGACTAAGCAAAGCTTAGTAAATAACATATATATATATATATATATATATATATATATATATATATATATATATATATATATATTCTATCCAAGAAAAAGAAAACTTTGATATCAACCATCAATTAATCTTACACATGACATTGTTTATGATGACAGTTCTTGGCTCCAGTACTTGGCTCAAATTCTTAACTGTAAATATAGAACAAATTTCTCAAACATAAAATTTAAGAGATATCACTTTTCAATTTGTTGTGTTTATTTTAGTGTTTTTATATTGGAACTGGAATCTTGTGCCCCCGGACCAAATTCAAGAAATATATACACAGCTGAGATATATCCCATTTTTATCAGCAGTACAACCCAAGATAACCACACCTTTTTAAATAAAATCTAAGTAGACATACTTTCCCTCTAGAAATTTCATTTCAAGAATAAAGTTATTTTAAACCTTACAAATGTTTTAGAGAAGAATCTTAGTTTTTTGTTTATAAATTGGTTTGCTGACTAATTCTCTGTTTTATCAAATATTTTAGTATTATGTCACAAAGCTTTACAATAATCTAAGATAATCACTTCACAGTCTTGTTTGTGTTTCTTTATTTAAACTCACTATAACTGTTCTCCTATTGTTTCTTTCTCTCTTACTCTCTCTTATATTTTCTTTATTGTTGAAGAACTATTTAAACTGACTTTATCAAATATTCCTTTTTTTAGAAATCTGCTTGCTTTTGTTTTCCATTTTCACTAACACTACATCCAACTTTTTTTCTTTCTGCCTCTCATTTTCACTTTTATAATCATATTTTCTAGGTGCTTTTTTGTTTTTGTAGATTTCTTCATAAATGGTCTACAGAGAATACAAATAGTTTGCAAATATAAACAAATATTTTAAGTACAAAATTTAGTAAATTAATCATATTAATGTATATTTAGTGCTATTGTATCTCTTCCTCAGGAGAACAATGTCCAGGCTTAAGTTTCTTTCCTTTACTTTATCAATTTTCTTATAAGCAATGAATTACCCTGTGGGACTTAGTAATTAAAGAAATCACAAATTTTTAGAATTTAAAACTTTCTCTAAGTTTATAAGGGTCATTTTTATGACTCCCAGAAAAACTGTTTTTTAAGGTCAAAAGTATCTCTCAAAAATGTTCCTATTATTTATTACTCTATTACAACTATACCAGAATGTTATAAATATCAACTGCATTTCTAGTGGTTCTCATACACTGCAGTTAATAATATAAAACTATTTAGGCATGAAGATTGAAAATGTCTATCATCAATTATTTGCTTAAGATCATTGTGTAATATGCATCATGTTTTTAACATAGAAACTGACATTTTGACCTTAGGTTAAATGTTACACATCCCATGTTCTCATTAATTGCTTCCTTTCACTGGTTGTTGTATTCTCTTAATTTATTGGCCTATGAATAAAGTATCAAATTTGATAAATCAAGCTTTAATGTTCTCATATATGATGCACATTAAATGTTTCCTTTCTTTTATTTTATTTTTCATATTCAGCTGTATAAAGTCCATAACATTAAAATATAGAGACCATCAACAAATATATGATATCTCTTGGCTAGATACTTATACTTTTTAACCAGTTAATATACATTGAAATATTCAGAATAATGATTGTAAAAAAAGGAAAAGAAGATCATACATTTCAACTATGATATTATGAATACTAAGTTGATAAAGAATCCATCCACAATCAGCTGAGATTAAGTGTTATTTCTAACCTTGTACACATTCTTAAGAATTACTATTTTCTTTGTTACATTTTATCTCCCTCAAATATCTGCTACATCACCCAGAAATTGGTTACAAGGTTTCACATTTGTCACTTGTTAAAGTGAATATCATCTTTATCCTTCTAAGATTCATCAATTAATTGACAATTGAGATAAAATTAAAGAAGGGTATAAGTAATGCCAATTCCTAATTTTGTTAAAGCCAGTAAATTCATTTGTATTATTTTGTGATAATTTGATCAGGATGCAACTGAAAATTCATTTATCATTTACATTTTAACTTCTGGTCTATAAAGTATTTTTGATTAAAAAACAAAAGTCTGAAACCGTATTTGCAAGGTGCATTTTTTTATATTAATTAAACTAAATTGTATTTTATTACAAAAGATAACTGCTGATTAAATATATTTAGAAGTGATGTTTATGATATAATGTATTATTGAAACTGACTAGATTAACTGTTTGTTTTGTTGATTCTCAAATGTTAATTTCACTTATTTCTTTCATATTGTTATTTTTTTTTTCAAACCACTATTGATCTAGCTTGAGATTAAACTTCTAGATATCATCTCTCCTGAAAATGTCTGTCAACTTTTGATTATCTTCTATGAAAGGAATTGATACATTCTAGCTTAATAACAATGAAAAAGCTGTAGCTTATGTTTCATTCATTAAGTTTATCTTCTAAAATTACTTCAATTTATTTTGCTTATATTCATAGATATTCAAGTGGGTGCACATATTAAGTTAAGTATCTTAATGTTGATAAACTGAAACTGTTTCAGATAAAATGATCTATACCTCAATAAATCACAAAAAAAAAAATCTGTGTTTCTGTCTTGGTTTAAAGACATGATTTATTCAAGCATTCCACAAGTAAATTGGGCAGAAGGAAATGTTAGTCAATACAGCTTTTCAACCTGTTTCTCAATATTGAGACAAATCACAAAGAAGATAATTTTCACTGAAAGAAATGTTGATTTACAAATCAGTAAACAAGTTGACAAGAATTACCTGTAACGTTTCACTTGACTTTTAAACTCAATCTGTGTGGCATTTTATTGCTAACATATGGGATTGATTGTTTATTTCTTTTGCTGTTATCTCTAATTCATGATCCATCAAAACAATTTGAAATTCACTTTTTTTTAAATTACATTAAATTTATCCAAGTATCCAATAGGCACCCCAGCTGAGAGAAGCCTTGAAAGGAACACCTTTTGCTTGTCACCACACACTTCCGGTTGTGGTACAAGGGGTGCATGGAAAATAAACTTTATAAATTGTGTGATACCATTTCTGAACAACATCCTTTTATTTAAATAAACATTAAAAACATATTTTATAAATAAAAACTATTTTCATTTAAATAAAAATATCTGCATTTCTATTCTGATTAAATAAAAACTATTTTTATATAAAAATGTGTCTTTAATATAAAAATGTGTCTTTAATATGAAAACATGTCTTTCATTTAAAGTTTTATAATTTAAAAGAATTTCCTATTGAATTAACAACAACATGAAATAACTAGTTTTTTTTTATTAAACTTGAAAATTATTTTTGTATAAAAACATGCCTTTGTGTTGTAAATATACATGAACAAACTTTTAAAAAATCTTACAGTGAAATTCTAATGCAAAAAAAATCATCTGTTGTTTGTAAACAAACAAACAGGGGTTTACGATGAAAAGCAAAAGGTGTTCCTTTCAAAACAGGTCCCAGCTGGAGTGCCTATTGGTTAGTTGGTCCAAATTTTCTATAATCCCAAACATAATTGCGAACAAATTTCAAAAAGTTTTCTTTTTCTTATTCATTATGCTGAGTAGATAAGTCAAGACAGATTCAATAGAGACTTTACTGTCAGAACATGTTCTTAGGATATTTCAAACATCTATATTTATCCATATTTATATATAATATTTTAAACAGCCTGCTTTTTGTATATTTTGGTTTGAAGTCTCTATTTATGTCATTTTCTTTCTAGAATATCTTTTGACCTGGAATGGTAGTACATATTAGAATCCCATGGGTCAAATACATCTGTTTAAAAATTATTCATATTTGATTTGACCATTGGCAAAAAAACTTCTTAAGAAACGACTACACAATAAATGTACATGAACATAATGCTTTAATGTTTAAGCATGAAATAACCTTAGACAGGTTGACATGCCATTGAAATTAATCGATCAACATTTCTAGATTAGTTTTCTGCCTTCTGTTTTGCAATCAACATAGAGTAAAAGTGATAGAATAAAATAAATTTTCATCAGCTTTTCTGTGGAATCAATATGATAAAGTGTATCTGCTTTTCTGGTAGTATATAGAATTATTTCCAATATATCAGTCAAAGGTATTTCTCAGGTAAGATATCT
This sequence comes from Doryteuthis pealeii, assembly GCA_023376005.1. NCBI lineage: Eukaryota > Metazoa > Mollusca > Cephalopoda > Myopsida > Loliginidae > Doryteuthis > Doryteuthis pealeii. Next base: position 52,773,548 of record CM042148.1, on the reverse strand, counting down.
ACTGATAGACAATGAATAGAATCACATGAAAAATTTAGTGCCAAGAAGAGTTTAAAGGTTGTCATTTGGGGACTTGTTAATTAGGATTGCTTGTTAGCTTTGAAACAAACTTTTCCCTTAAATATTTTCATAGTTCTTGAATCAAACATTAATAAAAAATATTTTGAATAAAATATCCTTAATATTCAAAGACTTGTCTTTAAATAACAAAATAATGAACTATATAAATTTCAACCCTATTTCTGGATGCATTTTCTTAGAAAGATGGAAAACTTTTGAATAATGGTGTCATTTGAGATATCTAGAATTAGTCATCTTTGACATTCATAGTTTTTTTTTTTTGTTTTTTTTTTTTTGTTTTTTTGGGGGTTTACTGATATTGTTTTTTCTTCAGAAGATGATGAGTGTAATTAATATGCTACATAAGAAAATGGTATACTTACCTACAGTACATATTGTTTGATGTTGGCCAAGAAATTAATTATTCATATACAACCAAATCAATATGAATATTATCAAAAATAAATTCATCAACCAATAGAATCTTTACTTTCTGCATTTATCTTTAAAGTTTTATTATTGTTTCAAATAAATTTGAGATAATTTTCTTTAGTCTGTTAACTTCTAAGAATGAGTCAGCTTATGTGGGTTTATATTTTATTTATATTGCACCAGATTTTAAAGGTTTTTGCAGAATTTTATATAATATTCAACCCAGATTGCCTCAAAAAATGTTTCCATTTCTTAATGCAGTCATAAGAATCCTGGTTTCAAAATCCAATATTCATTCTTATAATTATAGGATTTCATCTTCTATGCCATTAAATCTAAAATGTTGGCTAGATTATAGACTATGCTATCCTAAATTAAGAATATTTATATTCTCTATTTTTTATGAATATATCTAATTTATACATTTGTAAATATATAAATATAATATTTTATCAAGTATCTGACACTTTGCTTTTTCTACTGATGTTCATCATCTTTAATTTTCTTTTATATTCCTTTGTCAAATGATTGATAAACAGTCTACACAGTATGTATGCATGATTGTATACATATCTAAAGAGATATTGCTATTTTATAGGTTAAGCCTCCTTTCAGCCAGTGGTTGCACTCAATAACAACATTGACAGCATAGTGTTTGTGGCATATGAATTTAAAAGTGTCAATGCTACAATCTTAGTAACATAGAAAGGAAAAACCAGAATGCTGGTCAACAGATGGCATCACTAGTCTTGTTATCACAGTGAGGCTGATATCCACTATTAGTATCAGATTTGGAAACCTAAAAAGACTGGGGACATGTTACCATCTGTCTTATTACTATATAAGGTGTGTTGGAGGTGGAATTTTTAGGTGGCTGGCTTATTAACTAAACTCTCAATGGATTGCTGAAAAAAATTTTACATGTATATAAATATTTACATATATACTTATGTAACTGTTAGTGTGTGATAAGTTGAATATTTATTTCCAACATATACATGCATATGCATGTAACCATATATATATATATATATATATATATATATATATATATATATATACCAGCAGGGATGATTAGCATTGCTCATGGAAAATAATTTCAAATATGGCAATACAATTACAATATATCATCATCAATCATGCTGACAGCATGGATACCCCCCCTCTCTCTCTCTCTCTCCCCACCCATCCCTGACAGGTCTTCTGCACAGTATCCAGAATCTGCACAGAGCTGATTGATATAGTTTTCCTGGTCAGCCTACTCTGGTGTGTCCATGTGTATGTATCAATAGGAGATGAGTTCATCCTTACCACCCAGCATTTCCTGTTCATCTTCTTTGGATGGTTTGTAAATTAGGTGCCAAGTGGCCATACAGCTGCTTTTTTTGTGGGGTGCTGCTTCCAAGATTTGTTCAAGACAACACACAGCATCCTTATGTAATCCCCATTTAGCTTTTTCTCTAAGTGTTTTGTTAGTCCAAGTGGTGCAGCCATACAGTAGCACTGTCATGGCTACAGCTCTGAAGAATTCTTGCTTTATCTTATCAGAGCGATCAGATTTCCATGTGATTGTTAATCTGTCTATAGCAGTCCATGCCTTTTTTATGCATATATTGACATTTCTTTCTGTAGATGAGATATTACTACCTAGATATGTGAATTGGTCTACTAATTTGAGAGGCTTACCATCTAGTGTGTAGATATCTCCATCTTGTTTAAAACACATGAACTCCATTTTATCTGAATTCACATAAAGGCCGATGCCCTTTGCCGCCTTTTCTATGGTATGCTGCAATGATTCGGCTGGTGCAGATGTATTTGTGAGAAGCACTTGATCATCTGCATAGTCCAATGCGGACTATATATATACCCTTTATGTAATTGTAATAGTTTCTGCTAAATATCATCACCTTTTTAGCATGAAGCCTTTTTCTTTTATTATATCTAATGACATTTATAGTACATAGTCTAGGTATATTATCACAATTAATATGGCAGACAGTAAATTAAATTACTGGTAGGAAAAGCACCTTGTCATTAAAGCTAAAAGCAGCCAGCCAAGAAGATAGATTTCTGAAATGGCAAGAACACTTCAAGAAACTGCTGCGAAACCAACCTAAAATCACAGATAATAATACTCAAAAAATCCTTGATAGCCAAGTAGACATCAAGCTAGGACACTTTACAATGGATGAACTCGACAAAGTCTTAAAAACAATAAAAAGTAGATAGTCTATGGGCCTCAATGAAATACCCCCTAAAAAATGGAAGACTACGAAATTTGATAACATACTTCATCAATTATGCAATGCAGTTTATAAACACAATACAATAAACAAATAGATGAAAAACTGCATCCTCCCATTCCCAAAGAAAGGCAACCTCAGAATCACTAAGAACTACAGAGGTATAACTCTTACTGCAATAGCTGCTTAGGTTTATAATGCCCATATTCTTAATTGCATCCACCCTGAAGTAGAGAAAATCCTTACAAAAAATCAAAACACATTTCATAGAAATTGATCTACAACATCTCAGATTCTGACTATTCATCAAAACATAGAAGGGATTTGAGCAAAAAAAACCCGAGCCAACAGTATTTTTGATAGATTTCTCCAAGGCATTTGACTACATACATAGAAGCAAGATATAGTTAATACTACTAGCATATGATCTCCCCAAAGAAACTGTTACCACTAAAATGATGTTCTACAAAGACATGAAAGCAATGGTTCATTCACCTGACACTAACACAGATTTCTTTAACATTGTCACTGGAGTCCTACAAAGAGATTTGGTGAGGGAATTAGTTTATGGGTTTCTAATTCCCCTTCTCAGGCAAAACATAAGTTGGGTGGAAATTATTGTAAAAAACAAAAACTTTTTGTCTTAGAACTTTATTAAATCAAATATTTGATATTTTTTTCTAGAATTTTGAAATTGTTGTTTTTTGTCTGCCAATGTTGTCCTGCAGATTATTAGCTTACACTGTTTTATACAGTGTAAAATAACTTTTCAAACAGTACAAATATCACTACCTTTATAGAGTTGACTAAAAATAAATTTTCTATAATCTTTCTTCTTATTAATGGCAGAGAGAATTTGATCATAAAACTGAATTTTATGTTTTTTCTCAGGTATCAAAAAAATTGAAATTTATCTGTTCATACTTTGGTAACTGGTATATCTGTACACACGTGATAAAAACTTGAATTAAAATTAATTTTAATAAATCATTGTGCTATCCCTAAGAAGAATATATATATATATTTTTAAATTGACATAAAGATTTAATTTCCAATGTTTAGAACTGGAGATTTTGTTGTCTGACCCCTGGTGACCTTGAATAACTCCTTATGGAGGCCTTATCCCCAAGCCAAATCACTTCAATAATAAGACTTGTTGTTTTAGTGTAAAAACAACATAGACAAATGCAAAAACAGGTGGTTCATTTACACACACACTTGTAAATTTACATACAGGTTAAAAACTATATAGATTTAACTATTACATGCAATGCTGTATATGTGTACTTATGTTTTTATATTATTTTCTATTTGTGTACATTATTTAGTGCATGTTATTTTTGTGATGGAAAGTTGCTTTATGTATATGTAAGAATTTGCATCTACCATAAGACCAATAATTTCCAAAAACATACAACAATACAAATTAATATTAGCAAAGTAACTTCTTACTTGTTAATATAAATTTGATTATATACAAATGTCATTTGAAATAACACATTTTAAGATCATCTGATTGGTATAATTTTCATCTGTACATATTGTTTAGTGTTTTTGTAGTTCTCTGATCTTCTTTATGTACTATCACATATATTTATCCTATTTGTAATAATTTATATATATATATATATATATATATATATACACACATTTGTGTATGCTTAAAATTAACTACTGTTTCTTTATGAGGCATATTTTAAAGAAGAAAAATTTGAGCTCTATATATAATGTTTGTGTGTATTTCCCTCTTTTTTTCCCTTTTCTTTTCTTTATTTTTTTTTTTACTTTTTTTTCCCCAACATATGTTCTAAAACAATTGATAAAGATGGGACATAGTTTTTTGTGCCTGGAAATAAATTAAGAGGCCTCCAGAGATATGAGTAAGGGGTAAATAGGTCAAAGTAAGAGAACTGTTTATGTTTGGTCAGAATTAAGCTGACTTACAAATTACTGCCACCATAGAATAATATATAATTATATTTGTAATAATTGTCAATGTAATATTTGCAACATCAATTTTGTGTTATTTTCTTTTGTTTATCTATGAGCTCTCTGATTATTCATAAATACTTAAAAGATATAGAAAGAATTTTTATAACATAAATAAAATTGAAAAAAATTAGTGAATTTTGATTCTTAAAAAAAAATAATCACTAATAGAAAATGAAGTTTTGATTCTCATTTGCTAATTACAAATGTAGATCATTTACACAGTTCTCTTGAATATGGTATAAACTTAGTTGTGTGTTAAGTTTTGATTGCTGATGATGATGAATAAGACTGAAAATGCATTGTATACCTACAGTAAAGTATGCACATGTAAAATGGCAAGAATTTTAATTTATTTTGTTCATTGCTTCTAGTTTATATAATTTCACATTAAAGATTAATTGAATTTTTAATGACTTGAAATATAGTAAAGATCAGTAGAGAAACATGACTCCAAATACATTAGAAATACCCTTTATGTAAATGTCAATTGTACTTTTTCTTTTTTTCTATTCATTTATCATGTTTTCATTTATTTCAATCACATAGTTTGTTTTTACTGCCATAACCTATTCAACAATTGTTCAATCATACTAAGTAACTATTAACTTTTTATTTAACCTCAATTATATTACTTCAAATATTATTTGCCAAATAATTGTTTGATATGAATGAGTGAACCCAGAAATTATTTATTGCTGTTTATTTTTCTTTGTTATATATTGCTTGATTATTTATATATATATATTAAAAGAAATGGATGCTTTAGCCCTAAGATACATTTAAATTGCATTTTTTTACCCACTGAGGTAAAAAGCAGCAAAAATTTTCATTTGTGTTGATAATCATCAAATCTTCCATGTCTTTTTTCTTTTTAATTACTGATTTATTATCCTTCAAATTCAATTATTTTTTATTAATTCTAATTGCAATAAATTATAAAATAACAATTTAATATATAAACACAAAGAGGTCACTTGCTTTTTTTTTATAGTAATGTTAAATTAGAAATCTATATTAGTAGGTCCAAAACTGAATTGTTGTTGGTTGGCATTAGGCATATTTAGTTTTAATTAATTCCATTCAAAAAGCTCACATTTAATTGCACGGAAACATCTTTTATATCTGCATATATTTATTTTAAACTTGAAATGGCTACCTGGCATCATTTGGGTAAGTGGGAGGAGAAAAGTTAGTCTTGCAGATCCATTATTACTGAATTGTGAGTTGGATCCTTGCCGGATGCCCAATTTAAAATCCTTTAAAAATGACCTTGGGTTGATCTGGCTTGGTGGGACAACAGAAACAAAAGATGCACAGACACTCTGAAAAGAAAAATTAATGTCTCCTATTTAAAATGTTAAATAAAATAAAAAATGCTGTTACTATTTAAATTTTATTTTTATTATCTTCATGAATATAATCAAATCTTCATTATTTTTACTCAAAAAGCAAGATCTGATGATAGTAAATGTATATATTTATTTATTTTGTCGTTAAATGTTTTATTTTAATAGTTTCCTCCAGCCCTTTAAATGTATATAGATATTATGATTTTTGTTTTAAGATAAAATTTGTAACACAAAAGAAGATTTTTGCAGTTTACAGGGAAAGTACTGTGAATGATCAAAATGTCAATTTTTATTTTATTTTTTAGATGAAGCATTTTGAATCATTATTATTAATATTGACTAGTATTTTATTTTATCTTTTAATCTTAATTACTTGTGGTTTATATTAGCAAGAAACAATACTTATTGGAGGCAATGATAAAACTGCTTTACCAATAAAGTTACAAGAGTCCTTAATATTACAAAAGCTTAAATTACACCTATAACTCATCCTCCACTTCATCTCTCAATATGTCAGTTCAATGTTATTACACACTAATCATATTCATGGGTAAATTCCATGTCAAATCATCCAGAAAAAAGTAAAATTGTCACCCACCCCTTTCAATTTTTCTGAAATTTTGTCCACATATGGAGTATGTTAAAGTGAGACAATCCCCAAAATTGGTCGAGTTATGTCAATGTTTAGCTCTCCAAATTTGGGACTTTTTGTAATATTTTTTTGTCTGTAAAATGAGTTCTAGAGTCTACCTATTCCTAAAAATTGGTTTCTATAAGCTTTTTGGCCCAATGAATCCAAAAATGCTATCAAAGATGTCTTAAAATTAATCAATTTTAAGTCATTAATGATTTCTGATTTTTTCATAGCAAGATCAATAGGTGAGAAAGTCCCAATGTGGCACCGCATCAATTACAAAATTAGGGAAGTTCTAGAATTCATTTTACAGACCCAAAAAGATTACAAAATGTTGCCATTTTTCATGCAACCCCCACCCTCAATTTGGAGAGCTAAAAATCAATATGACAATTTTTGCAATTGGAAGCACAAATTTTGGGGATTGTCTCACTTTAACATAGTCCACACATGAACAAAATTTCAGAAAAATTGAAGGGTGTGGATGACATGGCCTGGATGATTTGACATGGAATTACCCTAATAGCCTATTTTATTTATTTTTTTAGATGGCACATTGTCAGTCATTATTATTATTAATTTTCACTGATATTTCCTTTCATCTTTTTTTTTTTTTAACTTATTCTTTTATTCCAAAAGTCATGTCAGCAAGAAACAACTGTCAAAAGTTGTTAAATTTAATGCTGGAAATTTGCTGAACAAACAATTAATTTTAATAAATATTTCTCTCAATTAGACCAATTGAAGCCAACAATTAATGAAAGGTATCTATCTAGAATTAATTAAAAGAAATGTATAATATTCCATTAGAATTATGCTAGACCACATATTTCTTTGATATCCAGTCAAAAATTGTTTCAATTTGGCTGGAAAGGTTTCACTGATTGTTTACCAGATATTGTATATTTCAATTACCATTTAGTGCAGTCTTTATAGAATTGTCTTCAGGAAAAAATATCAATTCCTTAGAAGACTTCAAAAAGGCACCTCAAGCAGTTGTTTGTGGACAAAGAGTTTTTTTTTAATTTTTGCTGGAAAAGATCATAAAGTTACCTGAAAAATGGTACAAGATGATGGAATAAAATAATATTCTATGCAATAGGGTTACGTATGAAGAGAAAATGTCTTATTTTTATTTAATAAATCATGTGATTTTTTTTTATGTTAGATATCTCTAAAATATTATTCAGTTAATGGAAGTTTAAAGTTTACTGAAATTTGAAAATTATTATACAAATTATAATTGATTGAATTTAAATAGTAGATCATGTAAATATATATTAAATTATTGATAAAATACTGACTGGAATTTTTTTCAGAAATTGCATCTGACATGATTAATGATAGATATAACAACCTGAACCAGTGTAAACCTTTACAATTTATCAACAAATACAATGATACAGTTGCAAATTTAATTTAATTCAATTCCAACTTAGGCTCTGGCAAAATATATGACAGAAAAAAAAGACTGAGATATGAATTATGAAATTCTCCTCCATGTGGAAGCTCTGAGGATTCACTCCAACAATCAGAAATTAAAATTTACAAGAAAATCACTTCAAGACTGTAAAGTCTCAGCATTTTGAGACAGGTACTATAATAACTCAACATGGCTGTTCCCTTTTTCATTTACTTGATAATTACTTTTACCCTATGGTGTAAAGTCTAGGATTCATACACCACTTTGATGTGTAGATTTTACTGCATAGTATAACACACTTCTATCAGTTGGCACTTAATAATAAGCCATGTTTGCAAGATACATTTCCAACTCCTAATTCTTGGTTTACCCACATTGTTCCAACTTACTAAGTTAAACCCAAGTTAATTTCAGGTAACAATTTAACTTATTACCCAGCCAATTCTTTTTTCTAATCACTTTACTTATTCAAGGCTCCATTTTACTATCCTCTCACTAGTGCCATACCAGAAAAAAATTGAATATCCCTTATACTCACTCATCATCTTTGCTATCATGATAACAGTGGAACATGGTACATAGAAAAAAAGTTTCATACTTTGCCTAATCTTTCCAAATGCTAAACTGAGATCAATAGCCATGACCAGAATTAGAACTCTTTTTACTCATACCTTTTTTTGAGTGATTATTGACAAATATATTTTGTTTATAACACTTGAAAAATATATTTTCAAGTTAGATATAGTTTTACAGCCACTGACATTTTTTTCATTAGTATACTCATGCGCACAGAATACAGTATAAATTCAGGTTACATTTTTCTCTTGTGCATGAGGATTTTTTTTTTTTTTTTTTTTTTTTTTTTGTTATACTAGATTAATTTTTGCTTCATTGATATATTCTGTTTGAATACATTCTGGCTTTCTGTTTTTATGACAATTTTTATTTTCAATTTTTCCCCTGAGATATTTTATAACTCAATTTTCATAACAGTGTCAGCAAGTTGTATAGAATAATCAGTTGGTACTTAACTAAACACCTAGAAAGAAGAAAAATAGGATGAAATTATTTCTACATATATATATATATATATATATAAAGCTCAATAGGATTAGAAGAGAGAATCTGTGGATTAAACCTGCTAAGACAAAGAATCTAACCACTTTCTCAAACTATTACTACACTTTCCAAACAACAACACTGTTAAGATCAGCTAGAATACTTAAAAAGGTATTGGATACCTGAGGTGACTTGTTGTCACTCAGACTTCAGTGAAAAAAAAAAAAACACCAGTTAAAACTGATGTAAAAAAAACTTATAAGGAGTAAAATAATAAATTAATAAAAAACTGATTTTTTTTTTTTTTTTTTTTTTTTTTTTTTTTTTTTTTGCTCCTGATGTAAAACCTTAGTGAATTAGGCTGGAAAAAGCTTTGCCTAGAAAAATATTTTGGTTCATTGATTTTTTTAAATTTTTTATTGTGTACACAGCTGAAAAAAATATTTTACAGCAATCACTGTGATTGATTTTCAATGAGTTATTAATGAGCAGCTACAAAAATCCATGGACACAACTTCAAACCTCTCTATTAAAATTTAAGTAACAGTTTCATTACATTATTTATTACACCAGCAACACATCTACAATTGAAAATGTAGTTAAACAATAATTTTTCTTTTAATGGCTTTTTAATTAAGTATTTTAGTTTATAGTTTTTATTTACTCTTGATTTAGTGAATAGAAGACTTTTCAGAAACTAGTTATATTCCTTCCAAAGTTCAGCTGTTAGCATTGATATCTTCCTGAAAAATATACATATACAAAATGTCTTCCTAGTTTATAATTTAAATTTGGTTCTAAAAATCAAAATAAAATAGAAACACCCAAGAATACGTAATTAATTTATGTCACTACTCTTAAAGATAACTTATATTTCATCAAGCTTGGTACAAACAACTGATTATTTTATAATTTTTTACGTTAAATCCACTTGTTAATATCATCAATTCAAAATAGGCTAAAGTATTTTTTACAGTAAATAGATTTTGGTCATGTTCCACTTTTATTTCTTCATTATCTTTTATCTTTTAAAACTTGTTTTAATCTACATGACTCACTTCTATTGAATGCTTTTTGTGGGTCTTTTACTTACATGAACCATTTTTATTAAAGAATCCAATAAAATCTGGAACATACTTTCTTACATTGTTTTTTCTGTTGTTTCTATTTTGTCAATCTTCACACTCAGAAAATTACTAATCAATAAAACTGTCTATAGAAACAAAAATAGATTCAATGGAATGAATGAGTTTGTTTTTTGGGGTTCTTTTTTTTTTACTTTGAAAGAAGAAAATTCTTCATAATTTTTTTATTTTCACTCTAATTATTGTTCATGTTTTATGGATTCAATGATTGCAAACAGCTAATCCTGTCAATTTATAATCACGTCTGCTGTTTAGAAAGCAAGTATAAATACCTTAAGAACCCTTGGTTAAAATGTATGTTTACTCCAAAAAAAAACACAAAAAAAGCAATGCTACTGTTGTTTGCACAGTCCATTTACTTGTTTCCTCTAATTTGCTGACAGCAATAAATTACAGCCCCCCCCCCCTCCTATTATTAGTCTTCAGATTCCTACAAGATGGAAAGTGCATCTTCAATTTCATTTCAACTGAGAAGGAAATTTATTTATTACTAGCATGAAGGTTTAAAATTTCCAAATACCTTGTTATTTAAAGCTTACAGGTAGGTAGAAGTTGTTTATTTGCTATTTTATCAAAATAGTTCTAGTCTGGTATAGAACAGTATATAGAAGGATTGAAAATTGTAGGAATATGGCAGAATTTTTACAGTAAAATACTTATACATGTGTTTTCCAAATAACAGTGAATTCTAAGCAATCTAATGATTTACCAAATTTTGTTCTACATTTAATCAGTTTATTTTTCTTATAATACATAATTTAATCTGGTTAGCAAGAAAATAACAGGAATTATTCATCTTTTTAATCTTACCAAAGAATTTATCTGGAATAGCTAATATTGAACAATATTTCGATTTATAAAATCATCTTGTTGTTTTCATATCCTTTTATCTACACTCATACCGTCGGATTCATTTCCTTTCTATTAACTTTATATATATATATATATATATATATATATATAGTTAATAGAAAGGAAATGAATCCGACGGTATGAGTGTAGATAAAAGGATATGAAAACAACAAGATGATTTTATAAATCGAAATATTGTTCAATATTAGCTATGAATATGATATAAAATATTTTCATTTTAACAGCATATATATATATATAATATACATGTGTCAAACCATTTGGCAAGTAGTATTTAAAGATAAATGGAAGAAAGAAAGCAAAGGGAGTATTTTCAATGCTAATTTTATTTTGTTCACTGAGTATAATCAGTAAAATAGGTTGCATGGCTTTAAAAAGCTTTTGATTGATTTCAATTGAATTATTTTTTAAAACTTTGTTCTCTTTAAGATTTGCAAAGTATAGTATAGTCTTTAGATCCACCTGGAAATGGTTTATTGGATGTCAACAAGTAAAATGTTGTCATTGTTATTCAAGTAGTTTTCATGATAAGGAAGTGATAGAAATCAGAAAGTCAATGAGTTCAATTACATTTGTCTAAAACTGGGAGTTAAATGCATTGTCTTTATAGAACAACAAAATTTTCATGACCTTTTCACATCATCTGCTCTTGATCTTATCAAATTGATCATTTGATATAACATAATTTCTCTATGAAATAGTTGATCAGCTAAGTTTGATTTGAATATGAGAATAATAGCAGTAGGCTCAATGTTATGTATAAAATTCATTCTTACAAATTCCTCTATAAAATTGGAAACGGCAATATATGGAATTTTATGAATATGGCATATTTTTTAGTATTATCTGCATTATTCGGACTATTGTCCCCATCTTCATTGTTATTTGTACAACGTTTCGGCCGATATACCCTCCGGCCTTCTTCATGTTTTGTACAAATAATAATGAAGATGGGGACAATAGTCCAAATAACGCAGATAATACTAATCTTCAAGCCTCATCTCAAACATTCAGAGAAATGGCATATTTTTTATTTGCTGCAAAATTTTGCCATGAACAACTGGTTTGTCAGAATGTTCTGAAATCTTTTTAATAATTATTTGAATAATTGGTTTTTAAATGTTTAATCATTGATCCTTAATAATAGTGTCATGTATACATTTGTTGATTTTAATTGTAATTAAAAATCTGCCTTACCTAGAGATTTCTTTCAGATTCTTTTTCTCAAAGTTGCTCAGTTTTTAACAGTTGAATTAAGAAAAATCACAAATCAAACATTCTTTAATGACTTCTCACTGAACAAAGTATACATTTAATACTGTCTGAAAATTAAAATATGAATGTAAAGTATGATTCTGCTTAATAGGAAAAAAAGGTATGATTATTTAAAAATCAATATTTAGTAAAGTTTTGTTAAACTTTGGATGAAGCTGTAGCTTCTTTTTAACTTTGGATGAATTTAGACTTCCTCCAATATCTCAAAAGGTTAATTTATACTCACTAACTTACCTAATGTTGTTTAGGTTAAAACAACTTATAAGATAAACATAGAACATATATGAATAGATATATATTAGCATCTTGACTCTTTTTATTATTTATTGTCCTATGTTATTCTATTCCTTATTGTTCTATTATTAGGTTTCTATTCACTCATTATAATGACTCAGAGATAATCATTTTTTTTTTTTAATGTCTTTACTTGACCTTTTTATTTACTGGTTTAAAAGTACAGTTTGATCTATTTTTAGCTAAATTTATAAGATTTTAGCTGCTATTTGAAAGAAATCTCTTCTTGTGTATATGTAACCCAATTAGTTTTAATTCAAATATTACTTGCTCTCTAACTTGAATTATTAATAACCTAAAAGTTCTAAAATATGCAACCTAAGATTTTTTTCTTACTAAAAAAAAAGAAATAGTCAAATGTCTTCATTTCTGTCTAGCATCCTGTATTTAGATTTTAAACCAATTCAGAACAGGCTTACTTTATTTTTTACTCATAACAGTACAACTAATATGCACAAAAGTAACAAAAACATTTTTTCAAAAACCCTGGAAATAAAAATTGAGAATAAATAATATAGATAAAAAATGAATTAAATGTATCTAATGATTTACCTTTTATGAATTTATTAGAACTGATTAAAAGGACAATCTTTAAGAGTTATGTCTATTTCTGATTTATAAAAGATCTTTTGAATATAAGTTTTAAGATTTCATTGTCCCAGAATTTTGGGGTTAATCTACTCTGTTGAGTTTCACTTGAATTATAAAGCTATCACATGGTATAATGTTGTCTATTGATAATTTATTAACACCACTTTTAACTGGTTAGTTAAGTTATTGATACTGAATTAGAACATTATTTTATGTAGGTATATTGCTTGTACACATATCTTTCCTTATTAATACACAGATGAACTGAATCAAAATGATATCAAGCATGCAACTAGAACAGCTCAGCATCTCTTATTCAGAACATACAATTTTCAGCAGTTTCTCTTTAAGGCCACCTTAGTGATTGCACCAGTCATAAAGAGTTGTATCTTACCATTTTAATAGTTGGATAGGAACTACTTATATAGAAGTGTCTTATGTCTTTTACTACTGAACTACTAAGAGCTTGCTATTTGTTACTTGAGATGGTAGCTCTTTTTAAAATCTTTCAGTTGGAAGCTACAAAGACAGCAACTCTGTTTCCAGTACATAATGGTTCAATTTTAGAAAATAAAAATTCTTTTAATCCAGAAATTGATGGTTTTGTTTTTATTCATAATGTAGTATTAATGTAAACATCAAATTAAATAGATGAGTTACTTAGAAAATACTATAGAGTTTGTAATTGCTAGTATCAATTCTTGAATTTATTTGGATAAATATTTCTAATGTTTAACTGTTATAAATACTAATCTTTTAATGCAGTAACTCCAAATATAAAATTTGCCAGAGACATTATACATTACAGAGCAATAATATCAATCAACATGAAATTGCAGATTTATTTAAATAAAAAAAAACATTTATAAAACAGTTTTGTGACACTATGGTTTCCTGAATAAAATGCTTAGTTGACAGACATTTAGCTAAATGCTTTTATATCATCTTGTGATAGACAAATAATTGATGAGTGATACGATATCAGAAAGTGAATGAGGCTTGATAAATGCCTTTATTGACTCCAGTAATTGTCTAATCTTGGTTTTAATTAGTAGTTTCTGAAGCAGTTAAGTAACCAGTATGTTGGGCTGTCCATTGTTCCATTAAACTAAGTTGTTGGTAAAGAGGCCATTGTCACTAATACACAGAAAAACAAAATTAGTTAAGGAAATCCAAATGTCACAAATCTCCTGAGAAATTGTTAGCATTGAGGGATAAACCAAACTGTAAACTCACATAAATAAAATCATCTTATACATCTAAGATAATTGTTTCCATTTCTTTTTTCCTCTCAATTACTTTCTTCTTATTTTTTCTTCAAACTATTCTTTGCTTTTATAATTTTAACCAACACTGATGAACTTGTTCAAGAAAACCAGACACATCATAGTGGAAATCAATGAGTCTGTAAAAAATTGTTTAAAGAGTTATACTGGGTTAGAGTATTAAAAAAAATGAATAAAAATCGACTTAAAAAAGCAATAAATTCATTAAAATCTTCATAAATTTGATTCATAATAATAATTATTATTAGTTCTTACTAAAAAGTTATCTTAATCCTTAAAAAACAACAGCAGTAAAAATGTAGCAATAAAATCTTCATTTTCAACTGATTCAACTTGAGTAACATCACTTTTAAATGATGAAAGTAAATATGAAGCTAAAATGATACCATTTCTAGTCACAAAACCAGACACTGTTAATTTTGAATGCACCATTTAAAGCTGATCCATATATTTATGTGCATCAACTGTTTGTCAACTTTTAAAGAATCATAGTGAGGTTTTCATCTACATTTATTTATTGTGCAGATTATTATAGAAAAATCTATTTTCTACTACAAATAATGATGTAATGCAAAAACAGATAAATTTTGTGCAATAACTGAAAAAGATCTGATTTTTGTTCTTTATTCAATTCAAATAGAAACAATGTGTCAAGCTTCTTTTTTTCTTTTTTTTTTCTTTTTTTTTTTGTCACTCTTAAATGATTTAAAATGGTTTCAATCAATACATTGCAGCTTACTGCAAGTTCTCTGACTGGGGATTTCAAATCATTTTTTGCCCATTTTCAAATCTTCATCATTGATTAATGGTTTTGGTCAACCTCTCTCTCTCTCTCAAACAAACAAACAAACAAACAAACAATATTAGTGTTCATTTATTAACAATATTGTCCTTAAATGCAGAACTTATATTACTTACATTTTATGCTCCGTTTTAGCCTAACTTGAACTCCTAAACTTATGGAGTAGAAGTCATGAGTCTGAAAGGTTTGCATTTGCCTAAAATGTCATAAAAGTTAAATAATGAAATGAATTCTGAATAATTAAATAAAGCTAAAGAATATGTTGTTTTTGTTTTTTAAAGTCAAATTACCAAACTTAAGACAAAATCATAGACTTAGATATTTAATATTAAACAGAAGTACATGGAAATCTTTCAGCTAAAAATCTTTTTTGTAAAAACTTTTATTTTACATTTCAGAATTTTGCTTATGCTTTCTTTTATTACTGAAGATTACAAATTAAAACTAAGAAATCTATGCTTCTCCCAGTTTTCTTCAAAAAAATGGGATACAATTCATTTTATGACTATAAAGTATGAAACTGAGATATTTTTGTGTCCATGTTAGTGTGATGTTTGACATTTAAGAAAAGAGTCTGAAATCTAAAATGAAAATATATTTCATATTCCATTTTCAGTTGATATATATGTATATGTACATATGTGTTCATATGGATATTATGAACTGGAAAGAGGATTAGGACTTGTATTTTCTTTTGCCTTTTTAAAAATTTTGTTACTTTTTGTATTGCAATTAACTTAGCTTGTTATTCTCCTCCTACAGCTGATGAATAGTGCAGATAAGAAATAATAATAATAATAATAATAATAATAAAGGATAAGCTCTTAGTGAGACTTAAACCTTTGTTCCTTTCAATCTTAGAGAAGCCTGTTTAAACACCCCCTCAACCAGTAGATCAATTGGTCAAGTAACTGGTACATTTTGAGTCTCAATTACAGTTTATTCTGAAATAATGAAATTTATTGTGTACAGTGCTTAGGTGCACCACAACTCATAAAGAGTCTCTCGTCTAGTAAACAGAATAATGTATTAGTGTCAGGAACATGAACAGCATACAGTAATAATATACATGTATGTGTGCACGTGAGTGCATATGTGTGTGGATGGGGGTATCAGGTATAGTGTTGGCGGACTACAGGAAGCATGGAGGCTTTGAAAGATGCAGTGTTTCGGTAACCCACAAGGATGCAGGCAGCTTATTCCATGCCTCGGCAACTCTGAGCATGAAAAAATGTTTCCGAAAGTCATGTGAGCTATGCTGTTTTCTGACTTTGTAGGCATGCCCACGTGTGTTAGAAACATGGAGATCAAAAAGGTGCTCGAGGTTGATGTTGTTAAGATGATTAATAACCTTATGAGTGTTTACCAGGTCAGTTGCCAGATGCCAGAATTTCAACGAATCCATTCCCAGGGCAGCAAGACGTTCAGAATATGCTTCATCTAAAATAAAAAGATTTTAAAAAAACTGAAAAATAAAAGGGTTGGGACTGTTTGCTATTCTATTTGGAGTAAGAATTAATCCAAGTATAGTAGTATACAGACAGTCTCAATGCCTTTTTCTTTTTTCTTCACCCAGAATTGATGTCTTCATTTCTAATGGTGGCTGGTTTTACTCTGGATCAGAAGAACATTTCAATTTGTTTAAAGTCATGTTTATCAGGATTAAACCAAAGTTTGAATTTGGTTGTATCATCAAAAAAACTCATTATGGTAATATTACTAAAATCATTATAATTATGTCAATAACACAAAGAAAGACATCCACACCACCTGTAATGGAATTGTCTTGAACTTGTAGAGTTTGTGGTCAGCCTAAAAAAACTCAATAGCCATTAATAAATGTGTCATTTCTCTTGAAGTCTTGTCATCTTTTCAATTATCAAAATTAGGGTCATTTTTTGCCTTCTCTTTTTCAAGATATTTCACATCTGTTTTTTGTTGTTGTTTTTTGGGGTTTTTTTCTCATTTACATTTCTCTCTCCATTTCTTTTCTACTCTTTTCGGATCAGGTCTCCAATAAGCACCCCTAATCCTTCCATTAATATAGGGTTCAAATTTACCTAGTCACCGGTAACCGCTTCCGAATATATTTGTAAACAAACAGATAATTTTAATCAGAAATTTATGGAGATTTGCACATACGATAAATTAAATAAATAGTTAGTTTATGTTATTGTTAGCAAACAAAAGACGTGTTTTTATATTAAAATATTTTTTGGGTACAATTTAAGAATAGCGCACAAGATAAGAATATCATTAGAATCGCATAGATTACGAAAACTCCTTACCCTAATGCTAGAACTAACCCTGAACCCTACTCTAAACCTAAAACTAACCCTTACTCTTACCCAAAACTTAGCGTCTCAAAGGTTTCCAGTATTTCTGTAAAATGTAATGCTTTTTATATGTAATCTAATGATATTATCTCTTGCGTGTTATTCTGCATGAGTACCACTTAGTATGAATTTTAAATTTGATCACATGGTTGGTACCTGTAACCAAATTAAAATTCAATAGCAAAATCTTTTTTTTATAAATAAATACTTTTTAATCAGAAGTTTATGAATATTTGTCAACACTTACGATGAATGAAATAAAACAAAAAACAATACAAAAGACATTTTTAATAGTCTTTAATTTAGTTTTTAATCAGAAGATTTATACTGAAATAGATTTATTTAATCAGACAAGAAATGCAGATATGTTTATCTAAATAAAAGTACAGTTTTTATTTACAAAATATTTTTTTTTGTTCATTTTAAATAAAAGGATATCATTCAGCTATCGACTTGATTCCATTTTAAAGTCAGTTTTAATTTGCATACTGGCTTTAACTAAACTGAGTTTAATAAATAATTACTTGGTGTTATTGATCTTTAATATTATTGTTTTATTCTCCAACATATTAAAATTAATCCTATGAATGATTTTATATAGAAACCAATTAAAATATGACTAAAATAAGTGTAATCTTTTTATATGCATTCTTATTTAATTGTTTTAGTCTTTCTAATTTAATATATTTTATTACATTAAACATAAATACTTATACCTGGAGGGTACATATTCTTGCTAGTAATTTTAATATTTCCTGTTTTTATGCATCAGATGTTTATTTTTTAATGCTTCACATCATTTAAATAAGTTTTGTTTTGTGGAAAACTGGACAAGAATTTTTTTATCTCTGATTTTTTTTCTTTTTATATTAAAGAAATTATGCTTAAAAGAAGCAAAAGTTTAAATTAACTTGTTGAGGTTCAATACTATTTACTACAAATAAACAGCAGTAGGAATAAAACCTGATGATTACTTTATTAGATGCAATGAAGCTCTAGATTAAAATGTGCCATTTATAGTGAATCTTGTTTGTTTTTAAACATTGATAATTACCTCCATTGTACTGCTGTTCATGTGACAATCCAATAATTCTTATCCCATATGAAACACATTAAAATTTAACATATCCAATGTGCTGAAATTATTCTTTCAACTACTTCTGTCTCATGAGATTGATTATAAAAATACCAAAGTTCTACTTTGTGTCACAGTTTCATTACTTCATATTTAATGATTTATACTAAAATGGGACATAATTTTATTTGTTATTTATTGCATTATTTTCTCTACTTTTTACAATTTTATTTAGCTAAGCTTTATTCAACTTCTGCTTAGATGATCTTTTAAATTTTAATTTTCTTGTGTATAAATAAAAAATTTCAGAAAATTGTATTTTTTTACCAGATCATAATAGTACAGGTTACTCCTTGTATTTCCTGGTAAACTTTGACCTTTCTCTGTGCAGGAATAAAGAGAGTTTCCTGATTGTGTATGGTACCCAATCCACTGATAGTAAAAGTAAATGACTATTGTTTGGTTGGTCATAGCATGTGAAAAGGGAATGTAGATAAGAGAAATCAATTAAGCAATGGTTGTATTTGTTGGCATTGATACAATTCTGCTGCTGCTAACAACAACAGGGTAAATATAGAATGAAAGTAGTGGGTAGCATTTTTCTAAATACAATCACTTATTCTTCTCATCTCTATCTTTTCCAAATTTCTTCTTTCATTCTTTTCTTCTCTCTTTAATGCATCTCTTCTCTTTCAATTTTTGACTCATACTAATATATAAATATTAGATGAAGACTGTCCAGCCTTTTCTTTTCTAACAAAACATTTTTCTTACCATTTAATAAATCCTTTATAGAAGGAATAATTGATATTTAGTAAGGTATGTATATTTACTTTGAGAAAGCTAGTTTCTCTTAATCAAATGTTTAAAAAAGGAGATGCAAGTGAGTGCAAAGAACATTTGAAATACTAGTGATAGCATTACTTAAATCACCAAAAAGATGTTTATTCTTTTTTATTTTTTCATCAACTTAGAAGTAATGAATAAATTTTTTTTTAAATAAAAAACAAAAAAAAACAATAGAAGTATGAAAACCTTCTTATAAAACCTAATTCCACATGAGAATTCCACTGGATCAATGAAATAATGCCAATCTTTTACAGGCAAAATCCCAAAGGTAAAATCAAGCAATGCAAAATATGCCTAACGTACCAGATTCAGAAATTAGAATAATAATTGAATGAATTATACAAACCAGATGAATACACCCATGTAAATTAAATCCTCATTGTTTACTTAATCAAGCATTATAGATCACAAATAGTCTAGCTCAAATTGTACATAGAATTGCTTGAGCTTAATAGAGCAAATGTTGGAAGAAAAAAATAATGTTGATTTGCATTCCTGAATTACTTCCCTTATCTATATTATGATATTTTACCTTAAAAATATTAAATTTTAAAATTCGTATGTATCTAAATACAGTATTGTTATATGTATCTGGATTATAATGAAAAACAAATAGCTACTATATTTTGTTTGGTTTTTGTTTTTGTTTTTTGTTATTTTATTAAGCAGCAGAAGTTATATGGAAATATGATTCTTATGTAATATGATTACTCATAAATATATCCTAACAGAATGTGTGTTTACCTAATAGATTATAAATTTGATGCTATCTTATGCTAAAAATTATAAAAATAGAAATACTTCATGTGTATCTATGGAGTATCTGAATAAAATAAAGTATTTCTGTATATCAATTTATAAATCGTTGGGTGTCTTAATTATGTGATTTCAATTTCAGTGTTATCTGTAGTGTCTTTATTCAAAATTACTTGTTTTAAATATATTACTGTAAATTAACTAAACAAAGTAAACTTCTAGTGAATGTCAGATCCAAGATTCTTAAAAATAAAAGCCTAAATTTCTGACAAAAACTTTAAATGAGAAATTAGCCCAAAACATTAATTTTTGTGATTTTAAGTGTAATGGAATTTCTTTTAAGTCTAGGTTTTGAAATAAATAAAAATGAATCTATAATAGAAACTTGTTTTTTCATCCTATTTTGTTGATTTTTTTTTTTTTTTATCAAGACTCCGCTATATGGTTAAATTTGAATGACTCCTCATATTTAACTTTCAGAGTAAAATTCTCCCTTTGTATGACACACTCCCAAGGACAAAGGAAGACAGTTTAAATTTTATCAAAGTTTATTCTTTATTTCTTATCTATGCTATTTATTTAATGTTTGTAGAATAAATCTAAAATTAACCTGTATGTTGCGATGAAAAGAAACAAAGGTGAAAGAAAACCTAGTGAAAAATGAATGAATAACAGTGTTTTATTTAAAGAATTCAGACAAATTAGCAATATAAGTTTTTCATAAGTTTATTAAATGAAATTGAATTTATATGAAATATGAGCCAAACTTTGATTTTCAAACAAGATTTTTATGCATGTATTTGTTTTGATAATTAAGAATGACATTTGATCCTAAATTATAAAAATGTGTATACATTATACTTATAAATATTATTTTTTAAATGTATACCTGTATCTACTTTAAAATGACCATACCTCTAAAAATGTGTGTGCGTGTGTGTGTGTGTGTACACACGTGTCTCTTGTTTCATATTTTTATATTTGAAAAGTTTTAAGAAACTGCATATATAATTTCTCTTGTACATTTATGTCAATATATGTGTAAGAAAGAGTGTTGAAAAGTAAATATTCCTTATTTGCTGCCAATACTAATCTAAGTAAGAATGTCTCAAATATGCTGTTTAGTTGTATGTGAGAGACAGACTGCTTTCTTCCTCTTACAAAATACTATGTTGTATGTAACATCTGCCAAGCTTTTTACAATCAATATATTAGTTCTTAAACAACACTCACTCACATTCTTATATTTTTCTTTCTTTTTCATTTTGAATTTTTATCTTTAGGAACTTGTGTGTCTTTGAGTAAGTTAGAATCAGATGAAGTTCTGGTACAACTAAATTAATTCTAGTGTGTTAATGCTTAGATGATCCTTTCTTCAATTTTGGTGCCTGTTACCCAAATATAGTAAGTGATCAGATGTTAGATTGTCCCAGTTAGACCTGATTATGTGCATAGGTTGTTCATTGAATGTTTAACAAATGATTCCCTGATACTTTGTAAATAAGTGGAATAGACATAACAAGAATGATTAGTTTTCTGTCAAAATCCTATCTGCTGCTAAAGTAATCATAATACACTTACCTATTTAATGTTGCATATACAAATATTTCTAGGCACAATAAATTGATTTTTTATTGGTGTGTCTTCATTTTTGGCTTAGAAATAAAATAGCCATTTACAGTATGTATTTATTTTCATATACAATATTTTGTATAAATATCTGTCTATAATATGCAGTAATACAGCATATAAAGGATTCATATAATATATAGTATATAATTACCATGGAATTGATGTCAGTTTTGCTTAGTATCATTGCCATTGTAAACATTCTCTTCTTCTCAATGTAAACAAATCCCTTTTATTCTTCTGTGTCTAATTCATGTCAGCAAATAATCAATAAATTGTAAATTCTCCTCATTTTTCTACCAGTTGAAACAACTCTCTCTCTCTCTCTCTCTCTCTCTCTCTCTCTCTATCTCTCTCTCTCTCTCTCTCTCTCTCTCTCTCTCTCTCTCTCTCTCTCTCTCTCTCTCTCTCTCATATATAATATTTGTAATTATGGGTTTTGACACAGCAATACCTGGTGTTTTTTTACTGAAAACAAAGTGACAATAAGTCTCTTTAAGACTCTGGCATTCTCCTCAGTATTCCTGTTGATTTTTAGTAATGCTATCATCTGAATGGTTTCACTCCTTCCTCACAGCTGTTGCAGTAGTATCACTATTTGTGACACATTGTCCTTATTTTCATTGGTTAACTATCTTTTCTATTTTAACAGTTTCTAAGAAGCACTTATAAACTAGTTTCATTAATTATTTGGATTGAAAAGAGCTTAAGGGTTTTGATTACTTTTGTTAACATCTGAACCTCTTGGGTAAAATACACTGAACAGAGATTGGTCCTGTGACCCTTTCATTGAAATATTCATTTATTTAAAAAGTTGCTCACTATTTTGTAAATTGGTTATTTGCTTGCACTTTTAATTAAACTTTCATCCTGAAAGATAAAACAGTCATTCTCAATAGTTTAATGGTGTTGCCAAGCATTAATGCTACAACACTTACATATGACTGACTTTAAAAAAAGTAAGATTCACAATTATCTTAATGTTTTGAAAAATGATCAGGATTTGAAATAAATATACTCAATAATTAGAGTTTTTAAACTGAGTTGAACAAAAAAGAAAGATTTTGTGATTATCCATACAACATCCTTGGATATCATGTATTATTATTTTTAATAAATTGCAATCTGTTGTCTTTTGAAAAATAATCTTATTGTTCTTATTTATTATTTTCTGATAAAAGTATTTAGTTACTTAAACTTTTAAATGTTATACACACTGATATGTAGATAATAACATTATTTTTATGCTTAGAAATCTCTTAAATCAGAATGACTTCATATGTTCAGATATTCACATATATGTAGAGCGAAACTATCACATGAATTGAGCTGAAATCAGGCATACATGCTTTTTGATCCCAGGAGTACAATAGGCATATTGAGTTTGTACTAAATTGTTACTGAAAATAAAATAAAAAACATACTTTAACTTATATCTGATGATGAAATGATTATCACTACATAAGAATTAGTTATCAGTAGAGATGGGTGGTTTAACAAAAAAAAACTGTGATATCGTATCAAAGTATTTTACAAAACCAAAATCGTTCAGTGTAGTACTATTACTACTAAACTACCATATCCAAGAAAACACTGTTTAAAAAGACTTTAAGATTTTAATAAAATTAAATTTTATCAACATTTATACTATTGTAAGAGGGAAAGATTGAACCAAGTTATAAAAACATTTAATAGACTATTTTTTAGAAAAATAAATGTGAAATCTATTTGTTTACAAAATAAATGGAAAAAAAAAAGAAATAGACCGATATGACAGTTAGGAAATCCATTTCATATTTTAGTATAGAATGTTTTCAAATAAAAAAAACATGGGGGCGGGTATGACATGATGTTCGAAATCTATTTGTTTCGGTTATCTAAATGTTTAAAAAAACTAACAAAATTAAATAAGAACGCATATAAAAAAATTACACTTACTTTAATTATACTAGCAAAATAAAAATAGAAAAATAGATTCTTTAAAAATTCTTTTTGATAAATAAAATCCTTTTAAAAAACATTTGTACAATCAATGAATGAATGTAATATATAGGGATGTCCAAAACATGTGCATGCGGTTTTGACCATAAAATTTAAAAGGATGTAAGAAGAATTGAATACATTCTTTCATGAAAAAAACAAACATATCTGCAATTGCTAGATAAAAGTATAAAATTAATCCTAATCAAAAGAAAAATGCATATTTTTCCATTCAAACTAGTTTTAAAACTTTTAATACAATAATTTTTTTTCAATTTTAAAAAATATGCCATTATCACTTGGAAAAAAAAAACTCAATGTCCGATTTTTAAAATCTTCGAAAAATCAATTAATCTAAATAGAAACTATTTATAAACAAAATTGTTTCATTTAATTTTCAATTACATAAATTAAAAAAATTAATGATTACCTTTGAATAGAAAGAAAATACATAAATTCTATATGGCATATTGCTGATTTTTTTGCTTACATCGAATGAAAATAAATATGTGGATCAGTTTTAGTGTGTGTCGTTTTGAAATTACGGATGACAAAAAATTATTCTTTTTAATTTTAAAAAATCATCATTATCAATTTTTTTAAAATTGAATTAAAAATAAGTAATTTTTTTAAATATTGAAATGGTATTATATTTTTTAACAACAATTAATATCTGTAAATTTAAATTAAATTTTAATTTAGTATATCAAAACAATTGTATTAAGTCAATTTTTTAAATTATATAATTCAAGTATATGATTTAAATAATTGACTTAATGTAATTGTTAAGAAACTTAAAAAAAATATCAATATAGATTTAATTATAAAAATAATGTTAGAATAAAAAAAAATTCATTTTTGAAAAATCTTTTAATGGAAATAAGTGACAGAACTATTTCTTTTAAGGAACACCATAATTAAAAAATTAACCGTAATTTTAAACAAATATTTTTTTATTGAGAAAATAATATATATCAACCTATGGGTTTATATAATTTATAATTTAAAAATCGATTTTTTTAAAGTAGTGATGAAAAACTAAAATTAATAGAAATCTTTTAAAAATTTATAATAAATAGGTTATTTTTTTTTTTTTTTTTAAATTTAAAACATGTTATGATCATAGGGGTCAATAGTTGCTCATTTGATTTTTTTTAAATTTCCAGTCTCTAATTTTTACATTTCTAAAAAGATGAATCCAGAAGACCACATCATGAAAATGAAAAGAAAAATAAAGATTTTAAAATTTTAAGACCTGAAACATATTATTTGAAAATTTAAGTTATTTTCTTAATTTGTTTTTGTAGTGAGTTTTATGTCCGCATTTTGTTATTCCTAATAATTAGATATTTAGTGGGACTCACGGAATCGTTAATCTTTAATGGAATCTGTGTTTTTAATATAATAAATAACAAAATGAATCATTTTTTGGGGTTTTTTGGGTTTTTTTGTTTTTGTTTTTGTTTTTAATTGTTTTAATTCTTTCAAAACTTGTTAAAGAAAATTGGGTTAATGATTAGTTGAATTATGCCATTATTTCCATAAGGACAGGGTCAACTCAGTGACTCAATCATATAAGTTTTAAGGAATTGTCTGTTGAAATCAAACTTCTATTAGTTTTCAATAGTTAATTCCTTAAAACAGTTCACCCTGCAAGATTGGGCTGTAGAATACACAAACTGTACCTCTGCAGAGGGGTAAAATCACTCCTCCCAATGAGGCTATCTGTTGGCCATGGGTGGCAACCCGTGATGCTTAAGGACGGAATCCTGGTGGCATGTAACACTCCACTTTGGTCCTTACTTAGGCTAGATAGGCAATCAGAGAGGCCCCTTTCGATCAGTCAGCTGGTCATTTCAAGCCCTAGCACCTATATGATTGTCCCAACCCTATTACCCATATTGCAAACCTCCAACCCTTTTTATCATATATGTGCTAGAAGGCAGTGGCTAAGGGTCTTAGTGTCCTGGGTATGATGTTAAACTGCATCTAGTGGTGAGGTTCCAATTCTGGAATTCTGTGGGATGTAGAGTATCCCTTTATCGCCATTACTTCCAGGTCCATCCTAACTCGGAGTTAGGGTCCCATCTATGGGTTAAATAGATAAAAAAATATGTGCATTAAAAAATTGATTTTGAAAAAGAAAAAAGATACCAAAGAAGAATAAAACAGTGTTTTCAGCATAAAATAATCCAACAAGGGTTGAAATGCCATAAAATCCAAGCAAAGCAACCAAGCAACCTTAAAACAGTAACCAATAAGTGAGTTAAAAGGAGATGTGATATTTTACAGTTTGTCAGTGAAAAATAGGAAACAAATTCTGTGAGCCTATAGATGTCAACTTCATACACTGCCAAATTCATTATTAAAATTTTAAGTGAATAAAAATAGGTCAATTGAATAGGAGAAAATACTTTTTTTCTATCAATTCAAAGAAAAAATGTTATTTTTAAAACTATGAAAATTATTTTTTGAATTTTAAGAAAATAAATTAAATTTTCAAATAGCTTTTTCAGGTATTGAAATTTTTTAATTTTTAATTTTCATTTAATGATGTGGTCTTCTGGACTTATCTTTCCAGAAATGTAAAAATTAGGGACTGGAAATGTTTTTAATCAAATGAGGAAATATCAAACAATCCTATCATTTTTTTTCAATTCTTTTTTAATAAAATAACCTATTCATTATAAAATTAAGTCATTAATGAATAAAGTGCTGAAAATTTTATTAAAATTGAACAATTCCCTGATTTATGTAATTGTTTTAAAATCTTTTGATTTGGATATTTATAGTAATATTTTAATTTGACTGGTAGTATTCTCAACTGGTCTGCTCATCTTGTCAAGTTTGATAGATTTGATCAATCACAGTACTGTCTTCACAAACTGCACAAATATTTTTTATGTTTGAGTAGTGACTTTTTTACCTTTATTGAAATAAAGAAGCATGTTCAAAAAATTTTTTTAAGTTAGAACCAATAGATAAAAGTTTGCCAATGAAAACAATTTTTTTTTAAGATATATGTTGTTATGATAATTAGTGTAATACATTTAAAAGTCTATTAAAACTAAACTCTTAAATCCAACCAATAATAAAAAGGATGAAATTTTTAGATCATCCAATATTTGCCCTTTTATATTTAATAGGATCATTATTCATTCTACAATTGCAGCAATATGATTTTTTTAAATCTTTTGTATGATAATGATCTATTTTAAATATATAGTAACCAATATAATTTTTGTTTAATTATTGAACAATTATCCTGTTTATATATATATTATAGAATTTTTAAAAAAATAACTTATAGTTTAGCATAAATAAACTAAATAATAACCCAGTTCTGAATATTTCCCTAAAAGAATGTCCCTCAAATACAAGACAGTCCTGAATGTTCATTTATTTAATGTCAATTTATATTACCATAAGAATTTTGTCAGTGTTTGCATGTTCACAAAAGATCAAGAAGAAAAGTTCAAATCTCAACTACACAGTACAACAAGTGAATGAAAGCATAATCCAGTTATTGGAGAAAAGCAAGCAAGAAATTAATTGAGTGAAAAAAGGGTCAGTTTGATACAAAGGAGGAAAATGAAAATAGAAATTCATAAAATATTTCTGCTATCCCTTCATAACTAATAATGGATATCTCCTTTTGAATGTCTGGTGTATATCTATTCAATTATTCTTTATTGACAAATACATATATATATATATATATATATATATATATATATATATGTATATGTATATAAATGTATAAATGTATGCGTTAATCTATGTATTTCAATATACAGTCATATATTTATTATGATTATTTTAATTTCAGCCGAGCCAAAGCCAAAGTTGCTGGATTGGATTTATTTGATGATGAAGAAGAAGAAGAAGAGGCAGACCCATTTAGCAAGACTAAGACTAGCAATGCTGGTGGATCTGCTGATTCTGAGGTGAGTTATGATCATTGCCACTCACCAACATCACCAATGCTACCATCACCATTCAGTTTGGAAATCAGGCCACTAGTATTATTTGGCTACTATTTAATGTTCTCCATTAAAAAAAATATCTACAATCAATTTTTGGCTGAGACTCAAAAAGGTAAATGATGCATTAGCTGTGTGTATAAAATTAGTACTGACCTAACAGAGTTTGACTATATTCCTATGTTTCTTCCTTTCTTGCCTTTATGGATTTTTAGAGATGGGGGGGGGTGTTTTGATCACACTGATTTATATTTAATTTATTCACCACCAGAATTTTTCAAGTGGTCATTCGAGTGGTCTTCATTTTCAATTGTAAATCTGTGAATTGTTCAGGTTATTAGAAATGTATAGTTATTATAAAATTGATTGTTTTCTGATTTATAGTCACTAGTTTACATTTAGTCTTTAATAAGAAAAGACTATCTCACTTCTCTGGCCTACTGATTCACTTTGGACTAATAATCTTTTTGGCCTGGGTTAGATGGTTCTTGAGACCCGTATATAATGGAAAGTTTAGAATCTCATCTTTAATATATGTACTCTATAAATATATTTAGCTTCAATGGTAGTCACATGGCTTAACATAAATTTTATTTTGTAGCTGATCTAGAAACAACACATCTTTTAGTTTAATATTCTGAAGATTCATTAGATTTAGATGTATATCTTTACACTTATTGATTTGGAATTAAAACTATTACAAAGAATTGTACATCAAATATAATTTAGTGAAATATTTACTTTCTATTTTCACTAGATCCAAAGTTTTTAAACTTTCTTCTAGTGATTTTAATGTTAGAGGTCTATGATGCTAGTAGACAGGCAGTCGGAGAGGCCCCCACTGATCAATCGGTTAATCACGTCAAACCCTAGCATTTATATGATTGTCCCAACCTTATGGCAAGCCCCAACCCTTTTTATCATATATGTGCTAGAAGGCGGTGCCTGAAGGTCTTATTGTCCTGAGTATGATGTTAAACTCTATCTGACAGTGAAGTTCCAGTTTTTGAGCTCTGGGGAATGTGGAATACTTCTTCCAGGCCCACTCTAACCCGGAGTGGTAGTACCTGTTAGGGTTCCATCTATGGTTTAAATAGAACAAAATGATTTTTTTTTTAAATGTGTTTTTAAAAAAAGATTGAGTACCCATCAAAAATGAATAAAACAAAACATCTTCGGCATAAAATAACCCATTGGGTTGACATGCCATAAAATCCAAGTAACAATCTATGATGCTAAGTCTGCAGAATGTAACTTTGTTTTTGAAATAAGATAGACTACATTCATCTATTTTTTTTATTTAACTACCAAAAATAAAGATTATTGTAAAACAAAGGATTTCACTCCGTTTTGTTAGGATAGATTGAAATATAAAATTATTTGCCTGTCTATTCAGTTAAATCAATAATTAAAATTCATTGGTTTTCTTTTGTGTGAAATAAATGTAGTAACAATTGGCTTTAATTTGATTAAATTTCATTGTAATTAACACTAATATTATGTTTTATTATGTTTAATAATGGGATCATTTTTTAAATAAAATGTTGATACTGTTTAGAAGCTACTGATCTAAGTAAAGAATATAATGTATACAAACCTTATGATAAATAATAAAATTATCTAAAATCATACATGTAATGCAAATCATAAAAACTCTTTCCTCTTAAAAATTCCACATTATTTTGCTATGATGTTTGTGTAAACTTATATATTCATAGATCAAAAATGTACAGCCACATTTGCTTTTAGTTTGAATATTTTCATGTTTTAAAACTGAATTTCCTCTCAATATTTTTAATGACACTGATTGAAACTGTCATTTCAATTTGTAAAGCATAACTAAATTTCTAAAAACCATATTTTACTTGTTGCAAACAGGTTTTTCAGTTTTTCCTAAATTTGTATTGATTTTATTTGATATACAAATTGTTAAAATTACTAGAAAGGTCAGCTAACTGCTCAAATTAACTTATTACAGAAGTAATTTTACCTGGTTAAATTTGATTAAATTATTCAAATTGTAATCAAAATGTGGTTGTCAACTAGTAAAAGTTCAAATTGCGGAAGAGACCAATTAGGAATCTCAGACAGAGTTGACATAGTTGATTGGTTATTACAATATCATTCTTATTCACCATTTATCCTTTACTTGTGACATTTTCATTCTTTACAACACTAACAGGGATTAATATAGTCTACTAATAGTTTCCTAAACTTTGACTATATGTTGATCTTAGTGCAAACTGTATGTGATATTGTTGAAAGAAAAAAGATTTGGGTGAATTTTATCAAGTAAAATAAAAAAATAGTTCTGAAGAAATAACAATAAGTCAGTTTGATATTTTGAAAATGGGCCACTTCAGAAATTGGATTAATACTATTATCTTTGATGTTCATATACTTTGCATTGATTGTATTAGATACATTAATCACTTGATATTTACTTACTTTAGATGATACTGACTTGATAATTTTCAAGAATTAATATTTTTATTCTTAAAGTAAAATACATGGTCAACATTTTTTCTGAGATAAATTGTAATTCAGAACCTGACTAATCAGTTTGAATCACAATCAAATAAAGAGTTTTAAAAAATGGTTTTATCTTCAATAAGTTTATAATTCTAAATTGTATTTCCCCTTCCCTACATTAATTATTAAATCTTTTAAATTCTGTTATCTGGGAAAATGGTGTGATATACAAAATTCTTTTGAATGAATGCAGGTATTTTATTAATTCATTTATTTATTTATTAGAAAAGATAGATATTCCTATGTATTATTTTTTAAAAAAAGAATGATTTCTATTCTCATGTTTGTTTTCTTTCTTTTATTATCAGAGTGTCTTGGTGTTGCTTAGGATAAATAAAAAAAATTAGAAAAGTAACATTTACTATGCTACATTGATCAGATGCACACAAACTAACTTGATTTTTCCTCATAACCAATCAACATTTACATTATGTCTGAGTAAGAATAATGAAAATATAAAGATTTATTGATATGAAAGTGATTTAATTAAAAAAGAAAAAACAATTTTTTTGTAATTAGCTTAGGCTTAAACAAAAGCTAATTTAAAGTTAGGATTTTTTTTTTAATCCTTTCAATGAAATTAAAGATGCATTTTCATTGAAACAAAAAAACATTTGTCCAAGGGGCAAATCCTAGTTTGTTCATATTGTGAAAATACTCTAAATCTAAAGAAAAGGTAGACAAATAAACTAAAAACTTAAATTAAGTTTTACCATTTTATTCTTCCAATCAGATATTCTTCATAAAAAGAATTTTTTATTTTTTTACTTATGAATTGGAAAGCAGAGTTTTAAGTTAAGAATAAAGCCCATTTATGATTTATTTCAGAATAAAAACAAAATCTCCAAATTGCGATTTTTTTAAAAATCTCATTTTGGTTAAAATACTATTTCATTCATTTACATTTCATAATTCCTTTAAAAAATTGAAAAACTAAAATATTTAAAAGAACTTAGATCAGTAACTTCTAGACAGTATTTCTATTTCTATTTTAGTTAACATTTGACAATAGATTATACACAAATCTTTATAAATATAACAAATGATTAGGAAGAGTTTGTCTCCTACACAGTCAATATGGTTCAATCTAGAGCTATCAAATTTGATGTACTTATTGAACTCAATAGGTTTTAACATAAAAAAAATTCTTCATGAATAATGGGGGAGGGAGCTACCATTGAGAGAAGGTTTCTAACAATGAACAGTATTAGTGGAGAGTTATGTTGCTGTAGAGTAGAAATGGACTGTCCCATTAAGTTTAGAAGAACTAAACTATACAACTTGACTCCTTCAATAGTATATAAGAGCCTGTCTTTTTAGAGGTCAGGAAACTCATATTCACGTTGAATGCTAGAAAGTATCTTAGTGTAAATACTACTACTACTACTACTGTGTTATATTTACATGGCACTGCAAACAGGATCTGGTTTACAAGTTGAAACAAGCAGGGCTCTCAATCTAATTGCTCAACTCATACAACAAGTGATAAAGTTACCAAGGGAGAGAGGAACTCCTAACACAATGCAAATGTCCAATACAAAGAAACCAGACCATTCTGTTATCCAACCTATTGCAACAAACAATGACTGGACTTTATTTCTTGAAGCATGGGCCCATTATAAGGGAATGTGTCAGATGACATGCTCACCTGAAGTCAACAGGCTTGTTTTTTTTTACCTTAAATTCAGCTACGGAGAGAACACTTTTGTCACATATTCAATTTGTCACACAGTAAAAGGCTTACACAAGGACGTTCACTGGCAAATCTTCCTTTCCACACGCCAGGTAGAAGGCAAGTCAATTACTCAGTTTTTAGCAAAATTACAAACCCAAGCCAAATTTTATTCATTCACAGTTGATTTTCTAAACACAGAAAGTTGCAGACAGCAAGTCAACTACTCAGGTGACATGATAGCTGGGCAAATGATTGCAGGACTTGCTAATAAGGAGCATCAGAGTCAAGTTTTGGCTGAAGCTGCCAATCTCAAAACATTCAAGAAAAAGTTTGACTCATCAGCTTGGAAATGACAGACAAATCAGTAGCATGGTTACAAAATGAAATCAACCTGTCAACCTCGTCCTACCTACAAATATCTGGTCATGAGATCCAGGTAGCTCAGCAACCTTATAAAACTAAAATATCTATTTCTTGTCAAATAAAAATCCTTGTTCTGGTTGTGGGAAGACATGTCACCCCAATGGATCAATTACTTGAAGGCATTGCCCAGTAGTAAAACTGGTATGTCACAATTATGGAATTAGGGACCACCTCGAAAAAGGTGTGTTTGAAATTACTTAGTATAGGGGTTGCTGAAAAGTTCTCAGCTGACCAAGAAGTTAATGACTAGAGCCATGAAATGTTCATATTTATTCCACTCCTTCCTAGTTCAACATACTTGGCACAAGTTTCTTTAAATTTAAAACAAAACAAAAAAGGAAAATATCAGTAAAAATTTTAAAAAGAAAAATAAGTAATTCACTTCTTCATTGAGATTGAAAATGAATAATAAAAGTTATTTGTTATAAATTGATTTTTATACAGAATATGCAAATTAGTTATCCCCATTAAACAAAAACTACTAAATTAACCAAAATATAAGAGACATTCTGCTCAACATAAACGTTAAATAAAATAGTTCAGAGATTTATATTGTTGTTATTTTTATAACACAATTTTATATAATAATCATTTTCTGCTTCTTTTTTCTTCATGCTTCTTAGAATACCAATGGAATACTTAACTTAATATTTCTTCATTGGTCAGTGATCATCATTTTAGTCATAATTAGTTGAAATATAACTGGAAACATCTTTAGCTTTTATTGTTGGTTAGAGAGAATTGTGGAATAAGAGATATGATTAATTATTTCACTCAGATTAGCTGACCCTAATGAAATCTGCCCCCCTCCCAAATGGCCAAATCTTCTATATGTTTGAATTGTCAAAAACGTTTAATCACATTTTTTGTCTGCATTTTTTGTTAGGCAGAGTTTATTGTAAATCATTTTTTTTATCAGATGGACTATTTTCCTCATCTATGTTGCTCTTCTTCACAATATTTCAGCTGCATACTGTTTTCTTCTAATGTATTTACAATGGAATTGTCAGTATCAATCATTGATTGAGAAATTTCCCATTTATGAGTCATGTCACTTCCAGGTTTTTCTTTTGAGAAGAAGGGGGGTGGTTATTATAGGTTTCCAGATGCTGTTTAATTCTAGACTGGGTTTACTGATAGGGTTAACTAAACACACATTATGTGTGCAGCTTCTTTAAGGAAACTTATTCTTTTCTTTTCTTTTTTTTTTCCTTTTTTTTTCTTTTTTTTTCTTTTTTTTTTCCTTTAACAGAAGGATAACCAAGAGAAGAAATCTCCAGCATCAGGTCTTTTTTCTGAAGAGGAAGACGACTTATTTTCTTCATCAAAACCTAAAGAAAGGTTTGTTTGTTTTACTTTTTGTCAAATTCATAATCCATATGTGCATTGTCAATATTTTTTCAAGTTATAATGTCAACAATAAATGATTTCATTAATTTCAAATTATTTTCAGTCTTTACCTTCTCTATTTGAATAATATTTACCAGTATATAGATTGGGCAAGAAAGCTCAGTAATGTATGATAATTTGTTGATTTATACTTCTCTATGAAATATTTATAGAGATAGGATCATTGATCATTTATTCTGACATGTTCCAAAGTTTTCATCATCATCATCATCAAACTAACAACTACCATTACTTACTACTAATGATGGTAATAACTGTAAACTAAATAATCATTATTAGTTGTAATATATGAAAATTTATTGCTTATACATATTTTGATAATCATAATAAATATAATAAATTCTCTTTAGTTATAGACTGAAGCAGATTTGGATTGTACACCCATTCTAAACGGAGGTGAAAACTTACATTTTAATTAGTAATCTCCAGAGAAAATATTGCATGTCTATTTTGACAACAACAAACAAAAAAAACTCAATCAAAAGAAGATGGATTATTTTTGATTTTACTGATTTGCCTTCACTGAAAAGAAAAGTCTCATTGAACATTATGGATGTTCATGCGATATATATGCTAGTGTACAAGAAACTTATGCACATCTTTTTTATCATAACTTTAATGCAACTTATTTCCCACGTGAACTTTTTCATTTAAAAATTACAGGTAAAATGTAGCAAAATATCTTTTTATTTTGATTTTCAATAAATCGCCCTTTAACAATGATTCTATCCAATGAAGATTGGTAGTAATTATTTGTTTACTTCCATTTCACTTTCCTGTGATTTATATATTCTTCTCATAAAACAAGTTTTATATTGATAAAAATGTTACCTCTAATTATTAGTTTTATATCTGTTGATAATGACTGTAAATCCTGTATAATTATTACTTATAATGATGATAATAATAGCATAATATTTTCATTGCATTCAAATGAATCTGTTTTGTCTTACTCTGCTTGCTACTAAAATTCTATTGTCTTTTGGCTACAGCTATTGTAAATGAGTCTTAAAAATAGAAAAAAATCAAATAAAATTTCCTTTTAAAAAATACACTACATTTGAGTATTTATAAAAAAGTAGCTTTTCTTTTGAGATTGAACACAATACCTTATAAGGGTTCAAAATGCAAAAGTATTTGTTCATTTGTGAACTATAATTTAGAATTTCTTTTATTTTGTCTGTTATTTTATTGATATTGTGCATATACTTGTTGAATCAAAAGGCAGACACAATTTAAAAAATTATCTGGAAAACTGTAAAGGTTATTAATAAAATAAAGTGCAATAGTTTTAAATGCTGTTGATTTAATGGTTTTAGCTAAAGTTAGAATACAGCTATGAGATTATTTTATGTATCATATATATATATATATATATATATAATTTCAAATTATTACAATTGTAAATGCAGCACAAGGAATGTATTATTATAGGAATGTTGCTTGACAACAATAATATTACTACTATAATTATAGTTAGGACTATAAAAGATATAAGCTAAAAGTAATGTAAAATCTCTTTGTATCTAAGTGATAATTACTCAAGTCAAATTGATTCTATTAATCATAATCATTTAAAAAGATTGTAAGTGTCTGGGTGTTTACTTAGTAGGCAATAGGGCTGAAAACAAAAATTACCCATAATTAAATCGTTGTAGCCTTCACACGTTCCTTCTTTGATATCTTTCTCTTTTTCCTCTTCATGGGACAGTGTTACTCAAAGTGACCCAGTACAGACTACTACCCACTTTTATGACAGTTGGCAGAGTCCTTATGCAAATTATCTGTCTCACAAGAATCAATGTGGCAGTCTCATTCTCCACAGAATCATTCTGTGAATGAGAAACAGAATGGTGGTCTCTCACATGGTAAGACACTCCATCCACACACACCATTTGGGAGCTCACCAATTCTGTCACTGTCCTCTAGTGCACCTGTTCAGATGGGTTTCTAACAGCACGACATCTCCTTTCTCATAGATCTCATGCTTGAATTCAAGTGGCAGCAGTGGAATCTCATTGACACCTTTCACCTGGATTTCATATGGGTACAAAACTGGAGCAGTTGCACTGTGGACCCCATCCTTTGGTGTAACATTGTACCAATAAACCACTTCCTGAAGAGTGCATTGTTTTCTATCAGCAATCCATTTTATGGATCTGTGGGATCATTCAACAATGCTATTTCCAGATGGTGTTTATGCACATTGGAAATGCAGGTGAGCATCCCAACACTTGGCAAACACTCTGAAACTCCTGCTACTGAACACCATGCTGTTGTCAGTCCTTTCAGCAAGTCCCTCTCAAGAAAAATAGACTCTGGATCACAGTGGCAGAATCTTCTCATTATAGAAGTTGCCAGATAGCAAACTCGGTAGGCCCACAATCGATCAGAGCCAGGTAATAAGCATCCCTATATTAGGTGACATCCATGCCCAACCTTTATCATATATTCATTGATTCTAGTTTGCCATTGAATTGGCACTTGGTCAATAAACAAATATTCATGACAGGATCCAATTGTAGACCTCATGGTCCTTTTTGTTGTGGACGGGGCAATCTTCTTGATAAAGTAAGTCATCCCTTTTACTCCAGGGTGCCTGCTGTGCAAATGTATTTATTGTATTTGGCTTGGCTCTATGCTGCCACCAGCAGTGGCACATATCTGCTGCACAGGCTCGACCACCTTCTTAGAGGAGCATCATTGGTCTGGTTGTCCCATACTTTTGTCACCCTGCTTGCTCTTTGCTTGATGATGCCAGCATTTTTCAGCTGGCCTCCTTTGCCTCCACAGTTGACATAATCAATGCAAGCCTGTGTAGGTCATTTTTCAATATGGTTCTCACTCAGGTTAGAAGCTGGGAAATATCCATCTCTTCCATTTGGGAAGAGGCATGCAGGAGCTGCCAGACATAGTCAAGCAGTCCATAGATGAAGGTAGTTTTAAAGCCTTTCTCAGTCATACCATGAAATGGTATGGAAAGCTTCTACAGGTCTACCAAGAAGACATCAACAGTTTCAATAATGGATTGTCTGGGATATATGCCACTGAACTCCATTATCAGCTCCAGGTCAAACTTATCTGCCATTATATGCTGAAATGGTTTGTAAGTCTCTGGGTATACACTTAGCGTAAGTGTAGATGATATGGGCAAAAAAAAAAACGAACCACAATTGAATCACTATAGCCTTCACATACAGCTTCTGACATCTCTCTCTTCTTTCTCATGGGATGGTGTTGCTCAAAGTGACCCAGACAACTACTAGAGTTATTTTGCAAATCATCTGTCCCATGAGAATTAAGCAGTAAGTGCCAGTTGACTCTCCCTTGCACAGCACAGGCGATCTTATGTCACTTAGGTTGGGGGAATAGGCTGTGTACACTACAAAATTTAGTAGAAACTGGTCAGACTTTAAACTTGACAACTAAAGTTCAAAACCGGACAGTATATTTTTAAAAATATATATAATTAATCCTTTTAAATTGTATATTTTAATCACAATATTTTATTTCTGATTGTCTAAAAGGTATGATATACCCAATAAAATAAAATATTATATATCAATGAGAAATTATCATGGGAAGATACTACTTGTATAGTGTTTTTTTATAAACCAGCTAAATAGTATGTTTAACTTAACCAATAAATGAATTGAAGTACATTTTTGGAAATCAAAAAAAATTATGGCTTAGTTGCTGAATTTAAATATAATTAACAATAGTTTCTCTGTTTATATTTCACTTACTTTACTATAACTAGATACTAAATGTAGCCTATTACTGTGACCTACAATTTTCTTCTTATTGATTAATATGATAAGATGAGTATAAGCAACAGAAATTATTATTTTATTATGAATAATTCAACTTTCTGTATTCAAGTTTCATATAATGAAAATGTGATGTCAAGATTAGATTCATTGGTCATATATATTGTTGTGGCCTGGTTAGGAGCCAGAATAAAGACACAAGAGAGAAAATGAGTTAAACAAATATATTAACAAAGTACAGTAGTACAAACATATATGAATGAAAGGTTACTCGAGAGGCTGTCTTATTAGCTGTCTGCTGAAATATTAACTCTTGCTTAAGTGCAGAACCTTCTGCTATCTATAGTTGGAAGAGTTCATGTGTGCATGGTAAATTACCATAATATATATAAATATATATTACTTTGTCTCTTGCTTCACATATATCATTATTCATTTTAATAATTCCTGGAGTATATTATAAGCTTTCTTTTGCTTTGAATTTTCTTATTGATAAGAATATAGAATATTTGCAATTCTTGTAATTATAAATATGCTAGCAATAAGCTGCAAAAGTATTTAAACAAAATAAAGATATAAAATAAGTGCTGAAATTTAATCTGTTTTCTACTGTCCTGTGGTTTGTATGTTTTTACTTGTTTTTCATTTTCAGTGAAAATCCTGTGCCTTTTCATTCTTCAGTCTCAGTCAATAAATATTCTTTTTGGATCTCTAATGAAATCTATCCCACATATCAAGATATATAATTACATTTAGAATAGTATTAAAAGATGTGTAATATTAGCATCAAAATGAAATTAATAGATTTGTTCAGTTGTGGTTAATATTGGTCTTTCAAATTATTAAAATGCATCTCTCTTAAAATGGCTTTCAAAGGAGAGTTTAGTTTCATTGGCTTTCTTTGCTTTTTTCACTAGTTAAACTTTGTTTCTTTGCAAAATGTGTTGAAAATGTACCAATGACCATTTCAGTTTAGAAGACTTGATCTTATCTTAATACTATAAATGTTAACATTGTTAGTAAATATCTAAAATTCCTCTGATACTATCTGTGCTCACAAGTTTGACCAAATAAACATTGCTGGTGAGTAATTCGGTTAAATTACAAGCTTCTAAGAAATATTATCTCAAATTAATGTTATTAATTATTATAATTAATTTTGGCAAAAAATAGGTCCTATAAAAAGAAATCTCAGTTTTACTGACCCTAATTTTATTTTGTATGTACCAGTTTGTTTGTTTTTTTTTTTTCAGCTAATTGAATGGTTTCTTTTTTGTCAAGATGGAAATCAGATATCTTGTATCTTGTGAATCCTTGGCATTGTTAGCAGATTTCTAAAGCCTATTTTGTTTCTCTTTTGAAAGTCAAACCCCTGCTGATAAGCATGGGCTACTACAAATGCCAAGTACAAAAGCATGACTTTACTCTAAGCTGTTGCAACAGCCTACACAATTAATTGCCAATGGTTTTCTCACTTAATTCACAGTAAAAGAGGATAGTTAGGATACTAGCATTGAGAGAAAGAAAGCAACTAAAAGGATCATATTTCAGAGAAGTTTATCTCTCAGTTGTCTGTGATGCACGTTAAATAGTTTTTTGGGATTTTTTTTGTTTATTTCCAAACTTGTTCTTTTTTTTTACATTTCCAAGATTTGTAAAAACAAAAAAAAAATCTTTTCTCTGTCCATATGGTTTTTGAATTCCCACTTTAAGAAAATGGAGTGGGATGAAATAAATTTTTTTAATGTTTATTATTTAAGTTTTATTCAACTGCAATTTTATATAAATTACAAACTTTTCAAATTTTCTAATGTTTTCTGCTGTTGAACTTAAAATGGTAAAGATAAAAAAAAAACCCAGTCTAAGAGTTCAACTTTAATTGTCAATGCAATCTACTAGACATGAAAAAGATTTCTTGAAATTAACTGCCTTTTGTGTTATGATTTAGTACATTTTTTAATATTTATATGGTTGTATTTGGAAAATTAAAATCTAGGATATAATTTTGAAGATAAGGAATTCTTTACTTTTTTTTGTGTTCAAGTTTTCTATATCTTAATGTGGTAACATATTGAGTTATTTCATGTGAAATGA
Organism: Doryteuthis pealeii; assembly: GCA_023376005.1. NCBI lineage: Eukaryota > Metazoa > Mollusca > Cephalopoda > Myopsida > Loliginidae > Doryteuthis > Doryteuthis pealeii. The sequence continues at coordinate 52,733,575 of CM042148.1, read as the reverse complement.
AATAATCAATTCAAGTATATCTAAAGTTAAGTGTCATTCCTTTTATGTTGTGTGTATATGAGGGCATAAAAAATGCTGACTTAGAAAAGAAGATAAAATATTTTCCATTAGAAAAATAAGGAAGTGGTAAATATTGGATTAAAGTGGTTGTCTAATGTCTAACTTGATATTATTTACTTAATTTAATTGTATTTAGGGGGGGGGGGGCTCTATGCTGTATGCACTAATATTTTTTTTCTAGAAAGGTCATTATCACTTTCAATAGTTTTTTTTCTTTTGTATCTGTTATGTTACCTTATAAAATAAAATTATGAATGCATTTCTTTCTTTTTTATATGTAGATGAATGATTTATCTAGTTTCAAATTATTCTTCTATTTATTGCTATTATTATTACTGACTTTTTTGGCATTAATATTTAGAATTAAAATGGTGTAGTTTTTATTTATATTTGTTTTTACTTTTTAGGAAAGTGATTGTTTTATTTATGATAAATTATTTCTAAAGATGTACAATATTAACAAACAAAAAAATATTTATTTTATAATTATCAAGATTATTCATATGCTATATTAAAATTATTTTAAAGGTTGTTACTAATTTTCATTGAGCAATTTGGTAATGTAAAATCATTTCTTGCATAGCAAATATTTACAATTAGAAAACATTTGTCAATGAATTCCATTGAATCTGCTGTGCTGCAAGATTTTACCTGTCATTTCATCATAAATTTCTTTTCATATAATCTGTGTACATTTTTATTATGAATAATCTTTCTGTTTAAATATTAATATGACTATGGTCATGTGGGAAATCATTTATTATATTTGGAAGTAATTATTACATTGAAATTGATTTAAATAAGATTGCGAATTTAATTTCTCTCTTCACTAACAAAAAATTACTAAAATATAGATGATTTAAAAAAGAAATTGAATTCCCTGTCATTATCATCATTACCACTTTTTTTTTTTTTTTTTTCATTTGAGAGTTTTTGTTTATCTGAGTTCTTACATTGTTTTTGGTCGATATTAAATGGGAGGAAAAAAGTTGCAACCTTTGTCAAATTATGTACATAGGCTACCCAAAAAACTTGTTTTGTAGCAAGCCAAAGTTTAATTTCCCAGTCATGGTCATACATTGAAGAAGCTTGGCTTGGGGTCATCTCTCCAGGTAGCACCTTTCCCTCTTTTTAAAAGGGAAAGGGTCACATTCATGCCTTGATCCTAAAGCACCAGGCCCTCAAGAGAGGAATGCCAATGGAGCAAAGAGCCATTTTTAGCACTGTGTTAAACTATTCATCCATATAAATAAAAATATATTTTTGAAGCTATCAAAATGGCAGCAAATAAAAACAGAGCTCCAGTGTTTGAACAGAGGCCTTTCATCAAAGATCTTTGTAGCGAGAGAAGAGCAAACCCATGTTGAAATTTGCAGAAGAATGTGTATGGATAAGGCAGCGTTTTAGGTAAAAAAATTGCGCTTTACAAATGGGCGTAAACATGGCTTGCCACTATGAGCCTGAACTTGAAAAAGATATTTCCAGGAAAGAGAAAAAGACACAGATTCTCTGGCTATAAGAAAAAAAGTGCACAGTGGTCAGTAAAGAAGGTTATTGTTTACAGAAAACACTGCGACATCACTATTGATTTCCTATGAAAAAGGTGCAACAATAAACTGCCCTTCCTATACCAACTCCTTAGACAAAAATTCACCTTATTTATTGAATGCTCCTCCATATGGTATTTGATATACAGTTGTGTTGGGTTAAAATTTGTTGTCTTAAATATTGTAAAAAATGAAAATAACTCTGACATCCCACTTTATCAGTTTATTACAAAAAATTATATGAAAGTATGTTTGGAAAAAACTATAGATTAAAATTTATTCAAAGAAATCACCATTAGCTTCAACCCTCGGCTAGCAGGACAACTTCAGAATATTCCGGCCAACCTTTCTGATGGTCTTTACAAATATAAGCTTTGAACTGCGTAATTAATGCAAACTGCTCGTCATTATCCTTGCCTTAAGATCATCTTTTGGGTGTGCCATAGAATTTATTGATCTCTCGCTCAACCATCCCCACACATTAATAATTAAGAGTTTTTGAAATCTGCGCGGAGTGACCAGATTTAAAGGGGTGATGCAGTTGCCAGAAAATTTTTTTAGACAGCCAAAACTCGGTTTCCCCTGCTTTTGTTCAAGCATGGTGCAGAGTCTCACTGTTAACAGATATAGGGTTTTGCACACTATCTCTTCCAGGCACTTCATGTAGGTCTCCATGTTGAGTCTGAGGCCATATAGCGAAGATGAATGTCTAGTGACCACCCCAAACATTACTGATGTAAAACTGTTTGATTGATTCTCATCCTCCTCAATATCTCATTGTAGGACAGGAGCAAGATGGTTGTTCTGTGAGTTCACCATCTGATCCTAGCAGAAACAGTTTCTCATTTAGACATGATAAAAAGAAAAAGGTTATTATTTAACTCAAAGGTGGTAGCCTCTGTAAATAGTTACTTAATACACTTATATTGCTTATCACTTAATAAAATTAAACATTAAAAGTTGTCATTTCTTAAATTTTAACTTTGACATTGTATACAATGCAACCTTTCTCATTCCTTAAGTAAAATATTTATTTTTAGGAAATCATCTTTATTGGTGTAGAGGGGGGGGGGGGGAATTTGAACTGTCATAATTTAATGTTTCTGACACTCATTGATGAAAAGACCATATATTTTCTATTCTTTACTATCATGTCTAGTTCACATATAACTAAATGTGAAAATTGAAATATTTTCAAGATTCAAGAAACTCTTTTAAAATATTCCATCTCGTGAATCAAGAAGAAAGTTAGATGTGCAATCAAACTTAAAAGATTTTAACCATTTTCCTCGTTTTTCTTTTCAGCTTCTTCTGCTTTCTCTTTTCTTCATCATCTCAGGCAAAGGATCTTGCCGCCAGCGTCAAATAAGGACACACGCACCAATGGGCTTCTAATCAAGCTGGAAGGGCTGCATCTGATTTACTACATGAGGAAAATAAGATATTCATTTGGTGAACATTATTTAAAGAAACATACAACAAAAGTAACAAGCAAATAGATTAACAAATATCATAGTATTGGTCTTTAGATTTGTTGTAAAAAGTATAAAGAGAAAAAGTAAAAAGTAATTATTGCTTCAAGAATGATAGACCAAATATTAGCATAAAATAATTGGGAGGAGTGAATTTTTTATATATATTAAAGATAAGCTTGTGCATTAAATGTCTGTAAAAAGTATGTGAGATGAAGATATAGAAAGACGGTAGGGTTTCTTTTGATTGTGTTTTCGAAAATATTTTCCTTTGGTGCATATTTATCCTTGTCTAATTTATGTAATTAGGAATGAGCTAGAGTTTCGGCGGTAAAATTTGCGATGCGTTGTAAGGACGATGCGTACAAATAGTTTGACATTATCATGCTGTAGTGGCGAACAACTTGAGGCTTGTGAATGTCTTTGAAGGTGACAATGAAGAATAAAACTCTTCTTTTTTTTTGTTGCACAACACAAATATTTTTTTAGAGAGACAAAGACATCACACAGAGGAAAGCTAACACAAGTTCATGGTGCATCAAGGTTATGAAAGAGGATCTTAGTGGGCAGGAGTATAGATACAAAGTTTGTAACAGAAGGCATGGTTTTTATGGTCTAGAAAACTGTGTTAATCATGTGTTGTCTTTCATGTTCAAAAATGGTTCTTTAATATCATCGAGCCTAGAAAATAATACATTTAACTTTTCTTGTTTATGGCTCACATTATTGATCATATATATCAAAATGTATATAAAAGATATAAAGCAAGCAACAAATATAACTACTTGTATTTTGCCGTCAGTATGGTCAAGTTTATCTTTAATAAAAACTTCAAATTTGTTTATAGTGGCTTTATAATATTTTGGATAGGCTTTACATAATTCCTGTCAATCATGTTCTAAATTGTTTTGTAAATAATAAGATCAAGTTGCAAAATTGTTGTAAAATCCCTATAAATAAAAACATATAAACTAAATATCACCAGTTTTATAGAATGTAATAAGAGAAATGATTCAACTCACAGTCTATTAAGTGACATGCAAGAATCAGGCAGATTCACGCTTGGTGTAACCCCTTTCAGTAGTTAGAAGTCCTACGTGAGCGGCAGTGGCTGTGCGCAGGCAAGTTAGGATCAGAGATGGTCGGAGTTTCGAATTTCGTATAAGAAGGTAAGGATATTTAAAGTAAGTAAGGATAATGTGATAAAAAAGTTTATACTGAGTAATTTTGAAACCAGTTTCTTTTTGTATTCAATGGTAACTAAAGAGAAATAGATTCAAAAAGTTGAATCAATAGGGGGGAAACTTATAAGAGTGTAATAAATACGTCGATTATAGAGTGATAATAATGGCATAGGAAGAAAAATAAGAGAGAAATGATAGTCCATGGTATGCAAAAACCTAAAGTAATGGAGTAATTAATACGGAACGAAATGAGTAAAGATGGAAACGAAGAGATTATAAACAAAGGCATAGTCTATACACAGAGATAATGACGGGGCAAGTGGTATGAGACACACGTACGCTTTGTGTTCAGCATCTTCTGTGGGTATACACTATCTGCAACAGAGTCGGTACTGCGGGCCGGGTGCATCACTGGGTTAGATGGGTAGCTGGTACTGGTACAGAGATTCTTTCTAGGAGGAATAACAAAGAAAGGAAAAAAAAAAATCAAGTGCTTCTCATACAGCTACGCTGCTGAAGTATATAAGAAGTAAAATATAAAGAACCTAATGTGTTGTGAGGGAAGCATTTTAAAATGATTATATTATCACAATGACATTTTTTATAAACGTTTCATGGAGTCTTGAGCAACACGTCGTATAACTGAGAAAAATCAACAGATGGATTCTCTTTCAGGTGTTCCAAACAGAACATCTTCACCTCAAACAGAGATTTTGTCCTTTGTTTTGTACTGTAACATAATTAAGTAGAAATGTTATGACTGTTGGTATAGAAGATTTTAGAAATGTGTGAAAATATCAATCAAATACCTGTTCCCAGAAAAATATACAAATATTATTATGTTAAAAACCAAGACAAATATTGCTATATTAAATAACCAAGACACCTATATTGCTTACTATAAACATAAACAAAAACAAAACATAGCCAGTATGATAAGTATACTTTACTAAGTACTAAATTACTCTAATGTAAATTATGCAACTTGATATATTTGTCTATTTTTATAAGTTAGTCCATACAGATTTTGTACATTATAGTGTTTATTGAGATCAACATATGTTACAACACACAAAACAAAAACAACATTACTTTCACTGATAACTGACTGATATTGTTGGCACCTTTCTGTCCACTAAGGACGATGGCGTAGTGTCAAAAAAAAAAAAAAAAAAAAAAAAATATCTGCATCTGCACAAGTGACTGTGGAGGCCAATTCCTGAGTGACAGTCTTTGGTGCACCGATTGCACACAAAACTGTGATGCTTTCTGGGGCTGCTGTCTTTTCTCCCTCTTTCTGGCTCTCTTTGACATTGAGGCTTACTCTCCTCTCCAACTCACCCCTCTCTGTGCATTGCTTAACGTTAAGGTGGCCAAGCCGCTTGATTTTTTGTCATCTAACCTCCCAGGTGTTTGTGTCGAATGTGGCATATCCTCATGTCTCTCCTGCAGACATTCTTTAAAGCGTAGGTGGGGTCTACCTACCAATTAGGAGCCTTTTACTAATTCGCCATACAAAAGATCTTTTTTGGGATGCAGCCATTTTCCTTCTCCAAACATGCCCAAGCCAGCAAAGGTGCTTCTTGCAGAGAAATAGAGAACATGCTGTTCATGTGGTGCAATCCAGCACATCAGTGTTGGACCTTTATCCTGCCAGTGGATGTGTAGAATAAGTCGTAGACATCGGAGGTGGAAATTATTGAGTTTCCTTTCGTGGCTTGTATATGTTGTCCATGTTCGCTACTGTAGAGGAGTGTACTAAGAACACACGTTTTGTAGGCATCCAGACTACTAGAAATCATCACTTCCTTCCATGCAGATATACACAGCACAGTCTGTTTTATTGGTACAACATCTGAGGGCATTTCCAGTCAACAGCGAAGTGAAGCAGGGCTGTGTCCTTGCATCTACACTGTCCGGGATCTTTTTCTCTATGCTTCTCCAGGATGCCTTCAGGGACTGCAATGAAGGAATTTACATTCACACAAGAGCTTGACGGCAAGTTATTCAATATTGCTCGTCTTCGTACCAAGAGTAAAGTCAAGAAGGTCCTCATTCATGAAATGCTATTTGTTGACAACACAGCCTTGAGGTCACACACTAAAGAAGGCCTGCAACAGATTGTCAGTCGCCTCACACATGCTTGTAAGGAGTTTGGATGTTCCATAAGTCTAAAGTAAGACCAAAAGTCGTAACACAAAATGTTGACTCTAAACATCAATATTGATGGGTGCAGCCTTGAATCCTTGGAGAATTTCATGTACCTCAGGTCCACCATTTCCAACTGACTGATATAGTGTTAGATTAATCTTAATTTTCTTAAGTTAAGATTATGGTTGTACTGTGGGGAAATACAATCGCAGTAATCCATATCGATGTATCATATCAATTGAAAAAAATACTTGTGAACAAATGTTTGGTATATTATTATGAAAAAGTATTAATCAACTTTATTCTATTTATATTGGTAAAAAATTAGGCATTAGATCTTTATATTTGGTGTCTAGAAATAATATTATAAGATAGAATCATACTAGACTGAATATTATTGCAAAATACTTTAAACAAAAGCAGTAGGTCCAAATCTATATTTAGAAATCAAGTGTCATTATTCTTAGTTACTTTAAATTCATTGTTATCACATTCTTAAATAATAGAGACATTATCAATATTTCAAAAATTAAATTGAAAATTCTAAAGCAATATAGCTAATAGACACTCATAGCAAATTTATTTCTTTGTAAGTTACATACTTACATTGAACATATAGAAATAAATGCAATAATTGAAATTGTTTCTTATGGGTCTCTAGGAAACAACTAAACAATAGATATTCTGCTTAATAGATATGATTCTATTGATTTGAGGAATATTCATAAGGATAAATACTGTTAAAATTTATATTAGATATTCTGGTTATATTGTTAGGAAATTTAAGATATTTATCAAAGAGTGATTAAAGCTGAAATATTGAGGCCATCTTTTAATACAATGCTTTGATGGTATTTGGAGATAAATATAGCTTTGACGAGTGGAGAGAGAGAAATATACTTTATGTTCAAAAGAAAGATTTCAATGAACTGTATTCAATGATATATAATGGTTACCAGTTGTAAAACACAAAACAGGCCTCAATTGTGTCACAGACTGCATATATATATCTAATATATAAAACAGAGATTTTGGTATGTACGTGTCGACGTATAACTCCAAAACGGGAGGTCACTCAGATTTAAAATCTTGCAACACATTGATATCGTTCTAACTAAGAAACACTCCAAATTTGGTTATTATTTTTACTGATTAAGGGATATAATTAATTAATCAAACAAAAATCAAACGATTTTTCGAAAGCCATAGCATAGCTGCTGCTGCTACTAAATGCTTGGTATATCAGCAGAGAGCTCGGCTGACTGTTTTACCAGCAGAAAGAAAGAAAGAAAGAAACAACGAAAATGTTAGCGACTCGCCTAAACAGTCAGGCGAGTCGCTAACATTTTCAGCAGCAGGAAAGAAGAAAGAAAGAAACAATGAAAAATGTTAGCGACAAACTTGAACTATGACTAAATTTTAACGTAAAATAAATTCGTTTTTTTTTATAATCTTTCTAAATATTATTTATTATTTATCGTATGTTTTTGAACTAACTTTATTTTACAATGTACACTCACTTAAATTAAATTGTTGTCATGCACAAAAAATTGTAGAAAAAATGAAAATTGTTTCAAAACACAAGTTACGGTTACATTTTTTTAAAATAAGATTTTAATGTCAATAAAAATCAGTCACCAGTATAGGGTTGTATAAATGTAAATTTAAAAAAAATGATAAAACGAGTTGTTTAGTAATTAATACTAATGGTTTTAAAAAAAGTCTTAAATAGTTTAGAGAACTAATGAAGACGTTTAAAATGTAAGCAAAAATAGATATTGCATTCTTTTTTATCGTTAAGAACTAGATTGAATTGTCATGTAGAAAAAATTCAAAGAAATAAATTACAATCTATTTCTAACTTATCAAGCAATTAAAAACTGAATTTAAAATTGTCCCAACAAATACTATTTATTATTTTCAAACTGGAGTTTCAGTGAAACTTTTCGTGAAAGAAGAGAAAATAATCTTGTCAATTTATAATTTGTACGAGTCTTTATCAATTGAATTATTTTTATAGCGAGTAGAAAAAAATTATTTGCTTCGGACAGCAAAAGTATGTTTTAAGGAAAAATCAAATTCTATTCATATCGCAATCTTTTTAATTCCTGTCTTTAAAATTTTAATTTAGTTAGAAATGAAATGAAATAATCTATCTTCCAAATATTATTGGTAAGAAAGAGCGAAGTAAAGTAAAAAAAGAAAAAAAGTAAGCGCTTATTGTTTATTTAATAAATATAATCTAACTCAAATTTGTATATACGAAAAATTAAAAACCAAGGAATTTAGAAAGAAAAGCCTTTTACAAAAATAGGTAGTTAAATATAACTACTTATTTCGTACTAAGTAAACATAGTTGTGTATTCGTATTGTAATAAAAAACAAAACAAAAATTATAATAAAAATACGATGTAGTTAACATTTCGTATATAAACAAAACAGGTGATGATATGTTCTTACCTTAAACATAAATAAAAATGATTCTAATGTACGTAACTTGAATGAGAAAATTTGTTTTAATTTATCATAATTCTAATGATAAATAAATAGGCAGATTTTTTTTTTGCCTATTTTTTATTTTTAGTCCGGTCATGGACGGGTACTTTAGCTAGTATATATATATATATATATATATATTTTTATATATATATATACAATAAAGTTAAACCTAATGAGTCAGATATACCTACTAAATAGTTTCGCTTAGTAGGTCATCATATATATATATATATATATATATATATATATATATATATATATTCTTTCTTTTGTCTTAACCCTTAGAAATTGAATTTGGAATAAATGGTACACTAAAATCTGGAATATATAAACCTCAATTTTGTAGCTTTTTCCCATTTTCCTCATCACAAGTAAATTATTTCCATGAACAATACTTACTTCAGGTTTTGGTGCTGTTGGGGTCACACCTGCAGCAGGTTTAGATAATGGACTGAAAAGTGCATCTGCTTCTTCATCTTCATCATCATCAATAAATGATAATGTACTTTGCCTGGGTTGGGACTTTGCTGATTCACTCTTTTTTGCCTCTTCCTATCAAATGAGAAAGAATTTATTATTAATGTTGATGTTTATAAAATATTAATATATTAAATATCAGTTTAATAAAGATACAATGCTTCAATTCATAGATTATCTTTCATATGAAAATCTATTCTGTGCCATTTTTAACAGAATTTGGCATTAATATATGAGGTTTAATATCTCAGCCATAAATTCTGTCAAAATAATTTTCAACAATTACTTGCAAATAAAATATATTTATTTATTCTATGTGTACAAATTATGAAAAAAAAATGCATCTGTTTTTAGTTGTATATAGGGATTATAGAGTGAAAGAGTGGTAAAAGTTATAGTTCTTGTAATACTTTTATCAATTAACACCACTGTTACTTAGTCTTAATTAGAATTGATTTGTATTCATTTAAATATGTTTATTTGTGGATCAGAAATTTTTTTATAATTAAAATTATTGATCCAGGAGACTAAAATATTCACATATAAAATATAAACAAAAAAAACCCCAATGTTCTGTCTGGTTGAAGAGTCAGAAAAAATGACAATATCTGATTCATCAACCAGCTAGAATATATATATATATATATAGAAATATATATATATGTATGTGTGTGTGTGTGTGTGTGTGGTGTGTGAAATGTAAGAAGTTGTTTTATTGCTAAATTCACCTTATCTATTGCATAACCCCCCAATATATATATAAATATACTAGACAAATGTGACCCATTGAGTCACCCATTGATCTCTAGGTAGATAATTGGGATTAGGGAAAAGTGAGTTTGCAAAGTGAATGAAATTTAAAAAAAAAAAAATACTGCCAGTGAATTTAAAAAAGAAACATTAAAATCATTTTGTAAGATTTTTAAGAATGTTTGACCTAATCTAAATTTAAATGGACTTGATTAGAATGTTTAGAAGTTACGGGCTAAGTTCTGAAACTTAACATACAAATACATTTCACACTCTCTAATCATTCTATTTACACTCCCAGAGAAACTAACATATAATGAGGAGGTAATCAATATATTCATAGAGAGAGGAAGTGAGAGGCAGAATGTGAAGTAAAAGACAGGTCAGTTTTTTGATTTAATTGCAAATTTGGTTAAAAAATCCCTTAAGGTCACCAACTATAATAAAAGACACTTGAAAAAGACCAGGAGTACCTATGGCCATAAAATTGCCAGATAAACAATCAAGATGAGGACAATAATATGAACAATAGCAAAGGTTGTATTGTACCCAATATGTATCATCTTAATTAGTTTAGAGTATAATCTTAAAAAATACACAAAAGATTAACAAGTGGCTGCCAGTTAAATGCATGAAATCATAATAACTTATAAAAATATATTATTCTGAAATTGTAAAATATGAAGCATAATAGAGCAAAAGAATTAATGTAGATGAGGAAAAGTGAAATAAATTATAATGATATAACTGTTATTTGATTGCATTTGAGTTTTTTTAATGTTGTTTATCATTATAAAGATTACATTAATTATTCTTTTGTTTTATTCTTTTTACTAAAGGTACAGAAATTAGTTTCAGATTATCTAGTAATTCATTCTTTATTTAAAGTCCTTATTAAATAGACCTACTATGCAACAGCAAGTAAAATAAATATAAAACAATACTGGGAATTGAAGTGTAAACAATCTTTAATTTCCCATGCTAAGTAATTTTACTGTTAAGAAGGTTGATTCATTTTTTTAGTGTATTATTGAAATTATGACCATTTCTCTAAGAAGAATTTATTAATAAATAACTAATTATGTATTTGAAAATGTGTTCCTCTGATCAATAAACATCACCAAAACTTCTTAATTAACAATGTATTCAATTGGCTAATTCTAAGATTTTTATCTGATATCAACTCAGAAAACAACTATACTCTTATCATTATCAAATTTCCACTAGTCTTTCTTCATTTCATTTATGTTGCTTTTAATTGCAACTGCAAGATTATTATTCTATGACCATAAATGATTGTAGCATAACAAAATAAGATAAAAGAAAAGCTAATAAAAATTAATCATAACAATAATGCTACATTTAAGAAATTTAATTTCCATACTTGGTAACATTTTTTTCCCCTATTCTTCACAGAATTATATTTTATAGTTTGGATGAGTTGCATTGAAAGTATGTTGAGACTCTAAGTGTGATCTATTTTTTTATTTAAAGTAAAGAAAATAATAAAGAATTTGCATTTGAATTAAAAGAGGAAAATCAATGAATCTTATTGATTTTATTTCCTTTTCACTGAGAACAGATTTTAGTGACTGATTTTGGATTCAACAATTAGAAAAATTTAAATAAGTAATGAAAAATTACATAGAAAAAAATTGATTTGAAATTATCCTAGTTTCTCAGAATAAAATAAAAATTTTATACGGAAAAATAAATTTGATTGGTCACATGTTTAGTGTTTGGCAACTATTCGTAAGCTTTTTATATAGACATCAACTGACAAGGGTGCATCAATAAGTCTGATAATAGATATTATTTTGACCTGAAATTTTCAATGAATAATCTTTTAACAATATCATTAATGAATTAAGTGCATTGGCAAATGAGGAGTTTATGATAAAACATGAATATTTGTTATGTAAAATAATAACTTTTTTTCACTGAAAACTTATAATTATGTACACAAACATGCAAACATTCACTCCAAGATGCATAAAAATGAAATTCCCAAAAGGTATTAACTGATTTTATGTTTAAGTGTGGGATTATTTTGGATTGTAATGTAAGGAAAATATTATAGGGCCAGTTTAGCTCACTTGCAAGATTCCTTGTTCAATACCGGCCCCCGCCAACTCAGCATATGAGTAGCACAAGGATTTGTGTGGTAAAGTGAGGAGCTGATAGTAGGTGTGGCGCTCCACACCAAAACAATCTCCTCTGACATTAGGCCACCTCATCGACATATATATATATATATAAAATGGAGAATGAATGGGAAAATGAAGGTGCTCAATGCTAAAATAGCAGAGCAGATTTAAAATCAGAGATTAGATATTTATGGTTTTAATATCCCGTAACTGCAGCTTCATGCATACTTGCAATTGTCACCGTTTTTTTTTTATTTTAAATCTTAACATTTTTGACTCTCTGATAATTGCAAGTACGCATGAAACTGCAGTTATGGGATATTAAATCCATAGTATTTAATCTCTGATTTTTATATATATATATAACATTCTTTAATTGCATAAAGGCATGTATATGGGTATCTATTTTGTCATATCTCTATGTATGTATATGTGTATACATATAAATATTAAGTGACAATCATGTATATGTATAAAACTAAAAAAATGTGATATTTTCCTTCTTACATGTTATTATAAACTCATTGATCATGAACCACATAAAGTCTTATATAAGTAAAAAGTAAGTCGTCGGGGTGGCCTAATGTCAGTATCAGCCAGACAGCGAGGGAGTCTATCCCCTTTTCACTAGCACTAGACCAAGGAGATTGTTTGGGCATCTGAGGCAGAGCACCACTCCTACCATCAGTTCCTCACTTTACTGTACATATCCATGTGCTACTCATACACTGATTGGCGAGGGCTGGAATCGAACCAGGAACCTCAAGGTTCCCAGCCAGACACTCTACTGACCGAGCTATAGTAAACCTTATACAGGTAGATAATCATTAAATTCTAACTAATTTACATGTTAAGTATTCTATGAACACAGAAATTGTGCACAATTCAATCAAAAAGTATTTATCTGATTATCTATTAAACATTCCCAGAATACTTTCATATAAAAAAGTAAAATAAAAGCCCTCAAAACTGCAAGGAAAATCGATAAACATAAGCACATTATCAATACTTTGTCTTTAAAATGTAATAAAAAATTTACAATAGTAGAAAAAACCACAACACACAAATCATCTTTACAAACCTTCTTTTCTGGAACATTTTTTTCTTAGAAAATATGTCGACATCTCAAATAAGGAAACTCCACCAATTGGTTTCTTTTTCACACTAAAAAGAAAATTGAAAAAGAAAAAATTATCTACATGTATTTTATAGATTGTTACACTCTGTTGTAAAAGTTGTGCATACAAAAATAGATTTACTGTAAGCAAACCATTCCACATGTAATTTGAAAACACTATCTATGCAATAGTAGCAATAGTAGCTTATTTTAATAGCTATCCTTAGCAACCATCAATGTTTTTTTTAAAGAACAGCACTTAATATTCCCTCAGAGGTTTGCTACTTGATGGTGAATTGTATTTTATACATTTTTGGTTCATTAAACAATAGCCATTGTTGTGAATATTAGTAAAGTATAGACATAAAACTTGTTTGTGAAAAACAGAATAATCAGGCAAGTTTCACAGTATAAATAAATAGCAAATAATTTGGTGTTTATGTATCAATGTCTCATTCAAAATGAATTGTTCAAGATATGACAACTTTCTGGATCTACTTTGTTCATGGTGTGCATTGTAGAGTTTTGTTGTCTTCTGATTTTTCGATTGTATAAGTTATTTCAAAAGGTAAAAGTTATGGGTATTCTTTTTCAGAATGAATTTAATAAAATTTCAGTTCATCTTCATATAACTATAGTCATTCATCTTCACTGCAAGATATTCAAATAAAACCAGTCTGTAGTGATAAATTAATAAATTACAAATAGTTTCAATTTANAAGCATAAAAGACGATTTTTTAGGAATGGTCAGTTTTATAGAATCATTTGTTGGCAATCAATTTAAATTTATTTATAATTATTAACATCTGTGAGAGTGTGAGATAGACAGAGATTTTAAAATAGTAAAGTTAATTTTTTGCTCTAAAATGAAGGTTTATTATTTTAAATAAAGTTAAATGTCCAATGTTTTCCACAATGGAGATATATACTTAATCATTTTTGTAAAATAACAAGAATTTAAAATTGTAAATGTTTAATTAATTATTATCAGAAAAGAACAGATGTGAATGTTGACTCTAAAGGTTGAAAAAGATGAAAGAAAACTTTTTTGGCCAGCAGAAATAAATTTTGTTTTTAACTCTGAAAAAAAAAAAACGCTTAATTAATTTGATCCTTAGGAAGTTGGTAAATATGTTAATGAAATAAAGAAAGAAAGAAAAGGGAAGGGAAAGAAAAAGGAAGAAAGAAAAGCTAAACTGCAGAGAAACAGTTAACCAGAAAATGCATGAAAAGATGATCGAAAATGCTTCTTCGCATTAATCATAGTTTTTCATGAGCCAGTATGACTTGGTTTCAACGATTTTTTGTAATTCAAATTAGAAAATACACATTAAGGAGCTAAAATATAATCAGCTGACTATAAGTGTAGTATTCATCACATAGCCTATAAAAACAGCATTTACTAAATCAAGGCATGAATCTAAAGGATCTCTAAAGTTTCCTCTGAGATTGTTTCCAGTGGTGTTAACAATAAGTTTAGGATTGAGAATCAGATAAATTTTTGTGGGACAGCGCCACACAATGAAGTTCCATGTTTCTCAGCCGCATTTCAAGTTGTGCCTTGAAACGGGATGCATCTTCCCTATTAAAAGATGCAATTGCTATTGTAGAGACTTTGCCATGAAAAGGTTGTAATGGTCTTCAATAACATTGAGTTAGTGATAAACACGAGGTACCGTTCCACATAACACAGTTTTTCCAGCAAAATGTTGCCCAATTATACACTGTCTCTAACCAAAGATACAGCCAGGATAATTGATGAGCACACACCCTACCATTTTATTCAAGAGAAAACAGATTCATTGGACTAGATGATCTTCTTCCATCAATACAAGATCCAACAGTGTCTTAGCTGAAGTACTTCTGCTTGTCTCATATATAACTAAAGATTCAAATTGTACTATGTGTTGTGACAATCTTTCCTTCACCTGGTGCTTTGAAATCTTTCTGTTGGTTATAATTAGAAGAGAAAGCATCACATTGCTTACTTGCATCTATAAATTTTGCCCATCACCAGAATTAAAGGCTGGTAATGTTTTTTCCTTGGGTCACTGCCACTCATCACAACTGAATATGAGCACCTAACAAAGTATGTGCAGTTTTTGGAAATCTTTTGTCCCATAACAATTTGGTCTTTATCAAAGTCACTACTTGTATTTTTTTTCTCTGTTTATATTTTTAACATTCACCAATCAAAATGAAGAATTTATAGTCAGCATTTATAGTTGTTACAAAAAACAATAACTTGTAATCTTGCCATATGTGACAGATCATAAAGTATAATTAGTTTTTTGCAAAAATGCCAGTGATGTTATCTGAATTTATATTGAAGAGTACCAACTGATTTTGGGATTCATGCTTTTCCTATTACCATATACATGTAGTTTGTGAAATATCTCGTGGGATATATTACCTAGGTTCTAATGTGACACTGTAGACTAGGATGGGTTAATTGGTATATTTTGTGACAGAAAATGGAGATATTTCTGAGAGTCTTTAAATGTATTATGAAAATTATTGGAAGCCAACTAAATTCCCATAGTTTTGAAAACCATGGGAACTTTTTTGACACATCCAAGGTAACAATGACCTGTAGTCAACTCAAAATCTGTGTGTGTGTGTGTGTGCATGAACTATGGAAGGCCTGTCAGATGTAATCACACAGGGAATTTTTTTTTTAAGAAAGTGAAAAATATAGAGAAAGGGAGAAGAAATACTTTGAACAGGGTTTGGAGAAGGAGGAAGAAAATCATTATATAAGCAGTGGATTTTTGGCATTAAAGAGTAAAAATTCATCCACTACTGGGAAGCCATGTCACTTTTGTAAGGCCTCCTAACCCAGACCTTGTGCCAACCTTCATAGACATGTGACTTTTAACTAAGTACATTGGGGAGGATTTGAACAATTATGCATAAGCTAAATAAACTAAACTTTGTTACATTCTCACCAGTGTTTATTTTTTTTTTTGTTGGGAGTTATTTTTGTGTACCCATTAATTGTCGACTTGTCCTTTTACTTAGTGACTTCATCAAGTGATCTTCTCACCTGCTGTGATCAAAAACAAACACAATGTGAGCAGAAAGGTGGAGGGTCATGAAAGAACACTGACAAAGTTAACTCAAGTAGAACCGTGCCTAACAGCATGACCTGACGAAATATCAGTGACACATCTAAAAATGTGAACATAACTTTGTTCTAGAGATTTAAGAATCATTGTGTAAAGAGTTACACTAAGAAATATTGAGTTGTTTAGATTGTCACTTTGGTCTTGTGAAAGTGTTAAATCTTATTAAAATTTAATTAAAGATTGGTAGCAAGAGGAGTGAAATTCTAGAAATAGTAAAAAAAAAAACTATCAATATTACTTGTAACTGGTTGACTGAATCATGCTGTTCAGACTGTAAAAATAAAAACAATAAACAAGCAAAATTGCAGGTAGGCTTCATTCATAACACAATCAATGTGTTGGGTGAAAGCAAATTGCCATTAATTGGATTTCTGTCTGAATATGGAAATCAATCATGGATGATTAGAAAAATAAATGAAATAAAAAATTAGGATTGAATCTGAGAGCTAAAATTATTTTTGAATTTCTATTTAGGGCAGAAAAATTGAGGCCATTTTATATTTGGTGTTAACTCTTCAATTAGTCATGTAAGTCACCAATTTGTTTTGGGGCAGAACATCAAAAAGAAGTCATAAGTAAAACTAATACAGTATGAAATAGACAAAAGAAGAAATTTGAATATTTGTAGTTTAGGTCAGAAATCTTTAAGTTTATGACACGCAAGAAATTTGTTTAGATTAAATATATTTATTCTTTTTATTAAAGTTCAGGTTTTGATAGGAAAATTCTCTTCCTTATATATTAGCAGATCAATTATTCAGTAAAAAAGTGAAGATAAAAAATGCAGTAACTAAATAATAAAAATCTTTAAAACTGTTCTAAATTTATTGGTATATTTCCTGAAAATATGGCAAATTTGATTTATAAAATACTTCTTGTTTATTTGTGACTGAACTAAGTAAAATAAATAAATAGATATAGAAGAAAAAGTTGAAAACATCTATTCAGACAGAAAATGTGAATGAAAAAATTCACTATATCCGCAAAGAATGCAGTCACAATTTGCAATTGGGAATATGAAAATTTAACAATGGTAATAAGATTAGTAAAAATAGGGAACAAAAGATTAAAATTCTGTAATTCATGTTATGATCAGTTTGATATATTATTAACATGAATAAGTATAAAATAGTTTACAGTATCAAAAAGATAATAAAATTAAATAATCTTGAATAGGGTTTCTTAAATTTGTTACAATTTTCATTATATACTACATTTCAAATTGAGGAAGCCTTGTTTTGGTTTGCCATTTTCATTTCACCGTAACTTTACACTGAAAATACGAATTTGTTCGAATCAATACAACTGCATGCTTTAACATGAAAATATCATAAAATGTGTTCTTGATTGTGCTTGTGAATTATTTGAAATGAACTTAATTGTTATTAAGGCTTCCTCAAATTGGAATGAGGGGAGGTTACTCTAATTTATGTAGCTAATGTTCAGATTACTGCTTATTAATTGTTTTTAACTAGTTTCTCAATCTCTGTGTTTTAGGGAAAAATTAAAGTTATTTTTTAGGATTTAAAAAAAAGCCATACCGACACAATGAAGGGTTAAAACTTTGGGTACTGAAGAAAAATGTTATATTTCTGGATGAATTTATTCAAATTCTGTGAAAAAGTTACTCAGCAAGACGATTCATGTATTGAAAATAATATAACACTTCCCTTGCTACCTCCCTCCAACGTATTTACATTTACTTGGCTTTAATTACAAATAGAAAGTCATTGTAAAAAACTTTGATACAAAACTACATTCATAGAGCACTCTACTTGAGAGAAACACACTAACTACTTCCATACAACAAGTGCTCCATCACTGACACATTGATATTAATACAAGTTACTCTAGACCTCTCAATTACAATGGAAGTTATATTATTGTTAAGACTAAAATGCAAGTAAATCTTTTTTTTGTTTCTAAATTAATCACTATCATGCAGAAAACACAAAAATAGGCACAATTTAACCAAACATTATATACATAAGCAATTTCTGAATCTGGAATAAAAAAAAGATATATCTACCAAAGAATTTCTAAAATAATAGTATGATATTTGATAATTTTTTAGTATTTCTTTTTTTAAATTTATTTATTTATTTAAAAAAAATATCTTTCATAGTTATTAAACAAAAGTTTGATTTTAATTCTAAAGAAATCCTTAATATTCCAAAGTTTGGACATTTAAACTCATTCTTTGTGTTGATGTTGTTATTGTTGGGGTTATTAAATTTTGGCTAATCCAATTTACAACTTTTTTTCAAGTAAATAAAACTCCCTTTTTTCTTATAAACAATATAGCTGAGAAATGTGTAGAATGGATTAATCAAAATGTATTATTGATATCAACACAAAAGAGTTCAATTGTTGGAATAAAATTAAGAACTATAACTATTTATAAAAATAAACTGAAATTCTACCCAACAATATTTAATCAAAATAAAAGTCATTATAGAGTTTAACATTCCATGACATTTTTTTTATAAATTCCTTAGACTTCTTCTTAAGATCATTATTATCAATTCTAACTAGTATTCTTCTTCATCACTAAGAGCTTATCTTTTGTTGTTTCCAGACTGATCTTCACTGTCAAAATGTGTGTGTGTGTATATATATATATATATATATATATATATATATACACACACACACACACATAACATATAACCTTAGGACATTTTGTTAAAAAAAACCAAAAAGAAATTGCTTTTTGTATAATAACACAGAGGAAAAGCTAGGAAAATTGCAAAACCATTATCAACTATATCTATCAACAAAGAAACATCTAAATTAAATGTAAAGGACAGTTATGTATGCATTGAACAGGGGAAAAATGTATAAAGCACAAACAGTTCCAAAATGCAAAGCAATAACCATAAATATATGAACCATGTTTGTTATCCTTACCTCAACTTTTAATGGCTTTCTGGCTTTTGGAGGAGGAACTGATTCCTTAACTGTTGTCGGACTTTCTTCATCAGATTTTTCACAGTTGATGTAATGGCAGGAGTTTCTGAAATGATGCAATAGACAAAGAATAAAGAACTCACAAAAATCAAAAGAAAAAGAATGCACAAAATCACTTAAAGCTGATAATATTAGGATGATTTACCATGAGAGGTTTAGGTTTGGTGGTTTTAGAAGAGGTCAAATTGGTAGTTTTAGAGAAGGTCAAGGTTGGTGGTTTTGAAGAGGTCAAATTGGTAGTTTTTGAGAAGGTCAAGGTTGGTGGGTTTAGAAGAGGTCAAATTGGTTAGTTTTAGGAGAGGTCAAGGTTGGTGTTTTAGAAGAGGTCAAAATTGGTAGTTTTAGAGAAGGTCAAGGTTGGTGGTTTTAGAAGAGGTCAAAATTGGTAGTTTTAGAGAAGGTCAAGGTTGGTGGTTTTAGAAGAGGTTCAAATTGGTAGTTTTAGAGAAAGGTCAAGTTGGTGGTTTTAGAAGAGGTCAAAATTGGTTAGTTTAGAGAAGAGTCAAAGTTGGTGGTTTTAGAAGAGGTAAAATTGGTAGTTTTGAAGAGGTCAAATTGGTAGTTTTAGAGAAGGTCAAGGTTGATGATATTAGTGCAATCAAGAAGGATTATCAATGCTATAACATTCAAACAAAAAACAATTTATTAAAAATAAGATTGAAAAATAAATAGTTATCAATTTTCTAATAACCTGTTTTCTCTTTCATTCATTTTAATAAGATTTTTTAAAGCAAAATAAACATCCCATTAGGAAAAAAGTTGCAACCTTTGTCAAATTATGTACTAGGCTACCAAAACTTTGTTGTAGCAGCAAAGTTTATTTCCAGTCTGGTCATACATTGAAGAGCTTGGCTTTAGGGGTCATCTCTCCAGGTAGCACCTTTCCCTCTTTTAAAAGGGAAAGGGTCACATTCATTGCTTGATGCCTAAAGCACCAGGCCTCAAGAGAGGAATGCAATGGAGCAAGACATTTTTAGCACTGTGTTAAACTATTCATCCATATTAATAAAAATATTTATTTTGAAGCTATTCAAAAATGGCAGCAAAATAAAACAGAGCTCCAGGTTTGAACAGAGGTCTTTCATCAAAGATTTTGGTAGAAGAGAAGAGCAAACCATGTGAAAATTTGCAGAAGAATGGTGTATGGATAAGCAGGTTTTAGTAAAAAAAATTGTTTTACAAATGGGGTAAACATGGGCTTGCACTAATGAGCCTGAACTGAAAAGATATTTCCATAAAGAGAAAGACAACGATTCTCTGGTAAAGAAAAAGTGCACAGTGGTCAGTAAAGAAGGTATTGTTACAGAAACACTGGGACATCACTATTGATTTCCTTGAAAAAGGTGCAACAATAAACTGCTTCTATACCAACTCCTTAGACAAAATTCACCTTATTTATTGAATGATCCTCAATATTATTATATACAGGTTGGTTGTTGGGTAATTGTTGTCTAAATATTGTAAAAATGAAGATAACTCTGACATCCCACTTTATCAGTTTTATTTACCAAAATTATATGAAAGTATGTTGAAAAACTATAGATTAATTTTATTCAAAGAAATCACCATTGCTTCAACCCTCGGCCTAAGAGACAACTTCAGAATTTCCTGCCAACCTTTCTGATGGTCTTCTTGTTTGAACTGGTAATTAATGAACTGCTGTCATTATCCTGCCTTAAGATCATCTTTGGTGTGCCATAGAATTTTATTGATCTCTCGCTCACATCCCCACACATAATAATTAAGAGTTTTGAAATCTGGGGGAGTGACCAGATTTAAGGGTGATGCAGTTGCAGAAATTTTTTTTGACAGCCAAACTGGTTTCCCTGCTTTTGTAGCATGGTGCAGAGTCCTGTTAACAGATATAGGGTTTTGCAGCACTATCTCTTCCAGGCACTTCATGTAGGTCTCCATGTTGAGTCTGAGGCCATATAGGAAGATGAATTTCTAGTGACACCCCAAACATTAATGATTAACTGTTTGATTTCATCCCTCTCAATATCTCTTGTAGGGACAGAGCAAGCAATGGTTGTTCTGTGAGTTCACCATCTGATCTAGCAGAAAGTTTCTCATTTAGACATGATAAAAAGAAAAAGTTATTAATTTTAAACTCAAAGGTTGGTAGCCTCTGAAATAGTTTTACTTAATACTTACTTTATATGCTTATCACTTAATAAATTAAACATTAAAAGTTGTCTTTCTTAAATTTAACTTTTGACAGTTGTATACAATGCAACCTTTCTTCATCCTTAAGTAAAATATTTATTTTAGGAAATCATCTTTATTGTGTGTAGAGGGGGGGGGGGGGAATTTGAAACTGTCATAATTTAATGTTTCTGACTACTCATTAAGAAAAAGACATAATATTTCTATTTACTATCATGTCTAGTTCACATATAAAATGTGAAAATGAAATATTTCAGATTCAAGAAATCTTTTAAAATATTCATCTCGTGATCAAGATGTAAATTAGATGTGAATCAAACTAAAAGATTTAAATTTTCCTCTTTTTTCTTTTCAGCTTCTGCTTGCTTTCTCTTCTTTTTTATCATCTCAGAGCAAAGGATCTGCATCCACCAAATAAGGACAGACCACCAATGGGCTTTTTAACAACTGGAGGGGATGCATCTGATTTCTACATGAGAAAAATCAAGATATTCATTTTGGAACTTTAAGAAACATGATAAACAAAAGTAAAGACAGCAATAATAATACAAAATATCAATTAATTAGGTTATTCAAGATTTGTTAGTAAGTATATATTATTTGCTTACAAATGAATTACAATCGATTAGCAAAAAAAATAATTGAGGTTTATTTATATATTAATAGCTTGTGATAAATTTCTGTAAAAATATGAATGAAGTATAAAATAACTAAATTCTAGGTAGTTTTTCTTTGATTTGCTTTGAAAATATTTTCTTTGTGCATATTTACTTGTCTAAGTTATTGGTAAATTACTAAGAATCTGAGCTTAAAATTTCCGATGCACATGTAAAACGATCTAAATATATTGACATTACTCATCTGGTAGTGGCAACACATTGAAGCTTGTGATGTCTTGAAAGTGACAATGAGGAATACATCTTTCTTTTCTTTTTTGCACAACACAAATATATTTTTTTAGCAGAGAAAAGACCATCACAAGAAAGCTAACACAATGTTTCATGTGCATTATTATGAAAAATCTGTATGGCAGAGTAATACATTTTTAGCAGCTCATTTTTATGTCTAAAAACTTGTTATCATGATGTTTTCTTCATTCATTTTTCATTCATCGAGCTTAGAAATAATCATTTAATTTTCTTTTATGCTTCTACATTAATGATTCATTATTTCAAATGTATATATAAACAACAAAAAAAATATAACTACTTGTATTTTTGCCTCATATGGTCAAGTTTATCTTTAAATAAACTTCAAATTAGTTTATAGTGGTTATAATATTTTGGATAGCTTTAACATAAATTCTGTAATCATTTTCTAAATTGTTTGTAAATATAGATCAGTTGCAATATTTGTAAATCCTAATAAACATATAAACTAAATATCACCATTATTATAAGAATTAATAAGAGAATGATTCAACTCACAGTCTCTTTAGTGAATCAGAATCAGCAGATTCACCTGTGTAACCCTTTCAATATTTAGAGTCTACTAGCGGCAGTGGCTGTGGCAGCAGTAGGATCAGGATGGTCGGATTCAATTTTCTATAAAAGGTAAGATATTTAAAAGTAAAAGGAATTGATTAAAAAATTTAACTATAATTTTTAAACCAGTTTCTTTTTTGTATTCAAATGGTATAAAAGAAATAATTAAAAAATTAACAAATAGGGGGAAACTTATAGAGTGGTATAATACTCATTATAGAGTGATAATAATGCATAGAGAAAAATAAGAGAAGATATCATGTATCAAAAACTGCTAAATATGGAGTAATTAATAAAAAATAGAAGATGTGAAAAGATCTATAAACAACAGGCATGTATTACATTTTAGTGAATGGGCAAGTGTATGAAGTAACACAGCTACCTTTGGTTCAGATTTCTTGGTCACACTATCCGAAACAAGTCGGTGGTAGCATCAGCTGGTTTGGATTTAGCTGGTACTGGTACAGAAGATTTTTTCTAGAGAAAACAAAGAAAGGAAAAAAAAATAATGCTTATAAGGTTGTGAAGTAAAAGAAGTAAATATAAAACCTAATGTTTTGTGAGGACATTTTAAAATGAAATACACATAAATGAATTTTTAAAAGCATTTTACCTTCTTAGATGCCAATGGGCCTTCTGGAACTAAAAAGATCAACAGATGGATTCTCTTCAGGTGTTCCAAACAGAACATTTATCTCACAGAGATTTTGTCCTTTGTTTTGTCTGTAACATTAATTAAGTAGAAATGTTTATGCTGGTTGGTATAGAAGATTTTAGAAATGTGTGAAATATCAATCATACCTGTTCCAGAAAAATATACAAATATTATTATGTTAATAACCAAGACAAATATTGCTATATTAATAACCAAGACACTATATTGCTTACTATAAACATAACAAAACAAACATAGCCAGTATGATAAGTATACTTTACTAAGTATAAATTTATCTAATGTAAATTATGCAACTTGATATATTTGTCTATTTTTATAGGTTAGTCCCATACAGATTTTGTACATTATAGTGTTTATTGAGATCACATAGTTTACACAAACACAAACAAAACAACATTACTTTCACTGATAACTGACTGATATTGTTGGCACCTTTCTGTCCACTAAGGAGATGCGTAGTGTCAAAAAAAAAAAAAAAAAAAAAATATCTGCATCTGCACAAGTGACTGTGGAGGCCAATTCCTGAGTGCAGTCTTTGGTGCACCGATTGCACACAAACTGTGATGCTTTCTGGGGCTGCTGTCTTTTCTCCTCTTTCTGGCTTCTCTTGACATTGAGGCTACTCTCCTCTCCACTCACCCTTCTCTGTGCATTGCTTAACGTTAAGGTGGCCAAGCCGCTTGATTTTTTTGCATCTACTCCCAGGTGTTTGTGTTCATAAGTGGCATATCTCATGTTCTCTCCTGCAGACATCTTTAAAGCGTAGGTGGGGTCTACCTACCAATTAGGAGCCTTACTAATCGCCATACAAAAGATCTTTGGGATGCAGCCATTTTCCTTTCTCCTAACATGCCCAAGCCAGCAAAAGGTGCTTCTTGCAGAGAATAGAGAACATGCTGTTCTGTTGTGTGCAATCCAGCACTCAGTGTTGGACACTTTTCCTGCCAGTGGATGTGTAGTTGAATAGGTCGTAGACATCGGAGGTGGAAATTATGAGTTTCCTTTCGTGGCTTGTATATGTTGTCCATGTTTTCGCTACTGTAGAGGAGTGTACTAAGACACACGATTTGTAGGCATCCAGACTACTAGAAATCATCACTTCCTTCCATGCAGATATACACAGCAC
The DNA here is from genome assembly GCA_023376005.1 of Doryteuthis pealeii. NCBI lineage: Eukaryota > Metazoa > Mollusca > Cephalopoda > Myopsida > Loliginidae > Doryteuthis > Doryteuthis pealeii. Next base: position 52,708,620 of record CM042148.1, on the reverse strand, counting down.
AGTCTGTTTTAATTGGTAGCACATCTGAGGCATTTTCAGTCAACAGCGAAGTGAAGCAGGGCTGTGTCCTTGCATCTACACTGTCCGGTGATCTTTTTTCTCTATGCTTCTCCAGGATGCTTCAGGCAGCAGCCCTGCTTCACTTCGCTGTTGACTGGAAATGCCTCAGATGTTGTACCAATAAAACAGACTGTGCTGTGTATATCTGCATGGAAGGAAGTGATGATTTCTAGTAGTCTGGATGCCTACAAAACGTGTGTTCTTAGTACACTCCTACAGTAGCGAAACATGGACAACATATACAAGCCACGAAAGGAAACTCAATAATTTCCACCTCCGATGTCTACGACTTATTCTACACATCCACTGGCAGGATAAAGTGTCCAACACTGATGTGCTGGATTGCACCAACATGAACAGCATGTTCTCCATTCTCTGCAAGAAGCACCTTTGCTGGCTTGGGCATGTTAGGAGAAAGGAAAATGGCTGCATCCCAAAAGATCTTTTGTATGGCGAATTAGTAAAAGGCTCCTAATTGGTAGGTAGACCCCACCTACGCTTTAAAGATGTCTGCAGGAGAGACATGAGGATATGCCACATTGACACAAACACCTGGGAGGTAGATGCAAAAAATCAAGTGGCTTGGCCACCTTAACGTTAAGCAATGCACAGAGAGGGGTGAGTTGGAGAGGAGAGTAGCCTCAATGTCAAAGAGAGCCAGAAAGAGGGAGAAAAGACAGCAGCCCCAGAAAGCATCACAGTTTGTGTGCAATCGGTGCACCAAAGACTGTCACTCAGGAATTGGCCTCCACAGTCACTTGTGCAGATGCAGATATTTTTTTTTTTTTTTTTTTTTTTTTTTTTTTGACACTACGCCATTGTCCTTAGTGGACAGAAAGGTGCCAACAATATCAGTCAGTTATCAGTGAAAGTAATGTTGTTTTTGTTTTGTGTTTTGTAACTATGTTGATCTCAATAAACACTATAATGTACAAAATCTGTATGGACTAACCTATAAAAATAGACAAATATATCAAGTTGCATAATTTACATTAGAGTAATTTAGTACTTAGTAAAGTATACTTATCATACTGGCTATGTTTTGTTTTTGTTTATGTTTATAGTAAGCAATATAGGTGTCTTGGTTATTTAATATAGCAATATTTGTCTTGGTTATTTGACATAATAATATTTGTATATTTTTCTGGAACAGGTATTTGATTGATATTTTCACACATTTCTAAAATCTTCTATACCAACAGTATAAACATTTCTACTTAATTATGTTACAGACAAAACAAAGGACAAAATCTCTGTTTGAGGATGAAGATGTTCTGTTTGGAACACCTGAAGAGAATCCATCTGTTGATCTTTTTAGTTCAGAAGGCCCATTGGCATCTAAGAAGGTAAAATGCTTTTAAAAATGTCATTATGTGTATTTCATTTTAAAATGTTCCTCACAAAACATTAGGTTTTTTTATATTTTACTTCTTTTACTTCACAACTACTTATAAGCATTATTTTTTTTTTCCTTTCTTTGTTTTCTCTAGAAAAAATCTTCTGTACCAGTACCAGCTAAATCCAAACCAGCTGATGCTACCACCGACTTGTTTGCGGATAGTGTGACCAAGAAATCTGAACCAAAGGTAGTGTGTTACTCATACACTTGCCCATTCACTAAAATGTATATACATGCCTGTTGTTTATAGATCTTTTTCACATCTTCTATTTTTTATTAATTACTCCATTATTTAGGTTTTTGATACATGATATCATTTCTCTTATTTTTCTCTATGCATTATTATCACTCTATAATGAGTATTATTACCACTCTATAAGTTTCCCCCTATTTGTTAATTTTTAATTATTTCTTTTAGTTACCATTGAATACAAAAAAGAAACTGGTTTAAAAATTATAGTTAAATTTTTTATCAATTATCCTTTTACTTTTAAATATCTTTACCTTTTATAGAAAATTGAATCCGACCATCCTGATCCTACTGCTGCCACAGCCACTGCCGCTAGTAGGACTCTAAATATTGAAGGGGTTACACAAGGTGAATCTGCTGATTCTGATGTCACTAAAGAGACTGTGAGTTGAATCATTTCTCTTATTAATTCTATAATAATGGTGATATTTAGTTTATATGTTTATTAAGGATTTTACAAATATTTGCAACTGATCTATATTTACAACAATTTAGAAATGATTGACAGAATTTATGTAAAGCTATCCAAAATATTATAAGCCACTATAAACTAATTTGAAGTTTTATTTAAAGATAAACTTGACCATATGAGGCAAAAATACAAGTAGTTATATTTGTTGTTTATATATACATTTGAAATAATGAATCATTAATGTAGAGCATAAAAGAAAAGTTAAATGATTATTTCTAAGCTCGATGAATGAAAAATTGAATGAAGAAACATCATGATAACAAGTTTTTAGACATAAAAATGACTGTAAAAATTGTATTATCTCTGCCATAAGATTTTTCATAAGATGCACATGAAACTTGTGTTAGCTTTCTTGTGATGTCTTTGTCTCTGCTAAAAAAATATTTTGTGGTTGTGCAAAAAAAAAGAAAGAGTTATTCTTCATTGTCACTTCAAGACATTCACAAGCTCAAGTTGTTTGCCACTACCAGATGATAATGTCAAATATTTTAGATCGTTTTACATGCATCGGAAATTTAAGCTCAGATTCTTAGGATTACCAATAATTAGACAAGGTAAATATGCACAAAGAAAATATTTTCAAAACAATCAAAAGAAAACTACCAAGTTTTTATACTTCATCTCAATATTTTTACAGAATTTATCACAAGCTATTAATATATAAAAAACCTCAATTATTTTTTTGCTAATATTGGTAATCATTTTGAAGCAAATAATTTATATACTTACAACAAATCTTGAATAACCTAATTATATGATATTTGTTATTATTTGCTTGTTACTTTTGTTGTATGTTTCTTTAAATGTTCCAAATGAATATCTTTGATTTTTCTCATGTAGAAATCAGATGCAGCCCCTCCAGTTGTTAAGAAGCCCATTGGTGGTGTGTCCTTATTTGGTGGAGCAGATCCTTTTGCTGAGATGATGAAAAAGAAGAAAGCAGCAGAAGCTGAAAAGAAAAAAGAGGAAAATGGTTAAAATCTTTTAGTTTGATTCACATCTAATTTACATCTTGATTCACGAGATGAATATTTTAAAAGAGTTTCTTGAATCTGAAATATTTCATTTTCACATTTATTATATGTGAACTAGACATGATAGTAAAATAGAAATATTATGGTCTTTTTAATGAGTAGTCAGAAACATTAAATTATGACAGTTCAAATTCCCCCCCCCCTCTACACACAATAAAGATGATTTCCTAAAAATAAATATTTTACTTAAGGATGAAGAAAGGTTGCATTGTATACAACTGTCAAAGTTAAATTTAAGAAAGACAACTTTTAATGTTTAATTTTATTAAGTGATAAGCATATAAAGTAAGTATTAAGTAAACTATTTCAGAGGCTACCAACCTTTGAGTTAAAATTAATAACCTTTTTCTTTTTATCATGTCTTAAATGAGAAACTTTCTGCTAGGATCAGATGGTGAACTCACAGAACAACCATTGGCTTGCTCTGTCCCTACAAGAGATATTGAGAGGGATGAAAATCAAACAGTTTACATCATAATGTTTGGGGTGGTCACTAGAAATTCATCTTCCTATATGGCCTCAGACTCAACATGGAGACCTACATGAAGTGCCTGGAAGAGATAGTGCTGCAAAACCCTATATCTGTTAACAGGACTCTGCACCATGCTACAAAAGCAGGGGAAACCAGTTTTGGCTGTCAAAAAATTTCTGCAACTGCATCACCCTTAAATCTGGTCACTCCCCAGATTTCAAAACTCTTAATTATTATGTGTGGGGGATGGTTGAGCGAGAGATCAATAAAATTCTATGGCACACCAAAGATGATCTTAAGGCAAGGATAATGACAGCAGTTCATTAATTACCAGTTCAAACAAGAAGACCATCAGAAAGGTTGGCAGGAAATTCTGAAGTTGTCTCTAGGCCGAGGGTTGAAGCCAATGGTGATTTCTTTGAATAAATTTAATCTATAGTTTTTCAACATACTTTCATATAATTTTGGTAAATAAAACTGATAAAGTGGGATGTCAGAGTTATCTTCATTTTTACAATATTTAGACAACAATTTACCCAACACAACCTGTATATAAATACATATGAGGATCATTCAATAAATAAGGTGAATTTTGTCTAAGGAGTTGGTAATAGGAAGCAGTTTATTGTTGCACCTTTTTCAAGGAAATCAATAGTGATGTCCCAGTGTTTTCTGTAAACAATACCTTCTTTACTGACCACTGTGCACTTTTTCTTTACCAGAGAATCTGTGTCTTTTCTCTTTATGGAATATCTTTTCAGTTCAGGCTCATAGTGGCAAGCCCATGTTTACCCCATTTGTAAACAATTTTTTTACTAAAACCTGCTTATCCATACACATTCTTCTGCAAATTTCACATGGTTTGCTCTTCTCTTCTACCAAAATCTTTGATGAAAGACCTCTGTTCAAACCTGGAGCTCTGTTTTATTTGCTGCCATTTTGAATAGCTTCAAAATAAATATTTTTATTAATATGGATGAATAGTTTAACACAGTGCTAAAAATGTCTTTGCTCCATTGGCATTCCTCTCTTGAGGGCCTGGTGCTTTAGGCATCAAGCAATGAATGTGACCCTTTCCCTTTTAAAAGAGGGAAAGGTGCTACCTGGAGAGATGACCCCCTAAAGCCAAGCTCTTCAATGTATGACCAGACTGGAAATAAACTTTGCTGCTACAAACAAGTTTTTGGGTAGCCTAGTACATAATTTGACAAAGGTTGCAACTTTTTTCCTAATGGGATGTTTATTTTGCTTTAAAAAATCTTATTAAAATGAATGAAAGAAAACAGGTTATTAGAAAAAAATTGATAACTATTTATTTTCAATCTTATTTTTTTAATAAATTGTTTTTTGTTTGAATGTTTATAGCATTGATAATCCTTCTTGATTGCACTAATATCATCAACCTTGACCTTCTCTAAAACTACCAATTTTGACCTCTTCTAAAACTACCAATTTTGACCTCTTCTAAAACCACCAACCTTGACCTTCTCTAAAACTACCAATTTTGACCTCTTCTAAAACCACCAACCTTGACCTTCTCTAAAACTACCAATTTTGACCTCTTCTAAAACCACCAACCTTGACCTTCTCTAAAACTACCAATTTTGACCTCTTCTAAAACACCAACCTTGACCTTCTCTAAAACTACCAATTTTGACCTCTTCTAAAACCACCAACCTTGACCTTCTCTAAAACCAATTTTGACCTCTTCTAAAACCACCAACCTTGACCTTCTCTAAAACTACCAATTTTGACCTCTTCTAAAACCACCAACCTAAACCTCATGGTAAATCATCCTAATATTTATCAGCTTTAAGTGATTTTGTGCATTCTTTTTTCTTTTGATTTTTGTGAGTTCTTTATTTCTTTGTCTATTGCATCATTTCAGAAACTCCTGCCATTACATCAACTGTTGAAAAATCTGATGAAGAAAGTCCGACAACAGTTAAGGAATCAGTTCCTCCTCCAAAAGCCAGAAAGCCATTAAAAGTTGAGGTAAGGATAACAAACATGGTTCATATATGTTATGGTTATTGCTTTGCATTTTGGAACTGTTTGTGCTTTATACATTTTTCCCCTGTTCAATGCATACATAACTGTCCTTTACATTTAATTTAGATGTGTTCTTTGTTGATAGATATAGTTGATAATGGTTTTGCAATTTTCCTAGCTTTTCCTCTGTGTTATTATACAAAAAGCAATTTCTTTTTGGTTTTTTTTAACAAAATGTCCTAAGGTTAATATGTATGTGTGTGTGTGTGTGTATATATATATATATATATATATATATATATACACACACACACATTTTGACAGTGAAGATCAGTCTGGAAACAACAAAAGATAAGCTCTTAGTGATGAAGAAGAATACTAGTTAGAATTGATAATAATGATCTTAAGAAGAAGTCTAAGGAATTTTATAAAAAAAATGTTCATGGAATGTTAAACTCTATAATGACTTTTATTTTGATAAATATTGTTGGGTAGAATTTCAGTTTATTTTTATAAATAGTTATAGTTCTTAATTTTATTCCAACAATTGAACTCTTTTTTGTGTTGATATCAATAATACATTTTGATTAATCCATTCTACACATTTCTTCAGCTATATTGTTTATAAGAAAAAAGGGGAGTTTTATTTACTTGAAAAAAAGTTGTAAATTGGATTAGCCAAAATTTAATAACCCCAACAATAACAACATCAACACAAAGAATGAGTTTAAATGTCCAAACTTTGGAATATTAAGGATTTCTTTAGAATTAAATCAAACTTTTGTTTAATAACTATGAAAGATATTTTTTTTTAAATAAATAAATAAATTTAAAAAAAGAAATACTAAAAAAATTATCAAATATCATACTATTATTTTAGAAATTCTTTGGTAGATATATCTTTTTTTTTATTCCAGATTCAGAAATTGCTTATGTATATAATGTTTGGTTAAATTGTGCCTATTTTTGTGTTTTCTGCATGATAGTGATTAATTTAGAAACAAAAAAAAGATTTACTTGCATTTTAGTCTTAACAATAATATAACTTCCATTGTAATTGAGAGGTCTAGAGTAACTTGTATTAATATCAATGTGTCAGTGATGGAGCACTTGTTGTATGGAAGTAGTTAGTGTGTTTCTCTCAAGTAGAGTGCTCTATGAATGTAGTTTTGTATCAAAGTTGTTTTACAATGACTTTCTATTTGTAATTAAAGCCAAGTAAATGTAAATACGTTGGAGGGAGGTAGCAAGGGAAGTGTTATATTATTTTCAATACATGAATCGTCTTGCTGAGTAACTTTTTCACAGAATTTGAATAAATTCATCCAGAAAATATAACATTTTCTTCAGTACCCAAAGTTTTAACCCTTCATTGTGTCGGTATGGCTTTTTTTAAATCCTAAAAAATAACTTTAATTTTTCCCTAAAACACAGAGATTGAGAAACTAGTTAAAAACAATTAATAAGCAGTAATCTGAACATTAGCTACATAAATTAGAGTAACCTCCCCTCATTCCAATTTGAGGAAGCCTTAATAACAATTAAGTTCATTTCAAATAATTCACAAGCACAATCAAGAACACATTTTATGATATTTTCATGTTAAAGCATGCAGTTGTATTGATTCGAACAAATTCGTATTTTCAGTGTAAAGTTACGGTGAAATGAAAATGGCAAACCAAAACAAGGCTTCCTCAATTTGAAATGTAGTATATAATGAAAATTGTAACAAATTTAAGAAACCCTATTCAAGATTATTTAATTTTATTATCTTTTTGATACTGTAAACTATTTTATACTTATTCATGTTAATAATATATCAAACTGATCATAACATGAATTACAGAATTTTAATCTTTTGTTCCCTATTTTTACTAATCTTATTACCATTGTTAAATTTTCATATTCCCAATTGCAAATTGTGACTGCATTCTTTGCGGATATAGTGAATTTTTTCATTCACATTTTCTGTCTGAATAGATGTTTTCAACTTTTTCTTCTATATCTATTTATTTATTTTACTTAGTTCAGTCACAAATAAACAAGAAGTATTTTATAAATCAAATTTGCCATATTTTCAGGAAATATACCAATAAATTTAGAACAGTTTTAAAGATTTTTATTATTTAGTTACTGCATTTTTTATCTTCACTTTTTTACTGAATAATTGATCTGCTAATATATAAGGAAGAGAATTTTCCTATCAAAACCTGAACTTTAATAAAAAAACTAAACAAATATTCTGAAATTTCTTTTTGTCTATTTCATACTGTATTAGTTTTACTTATGACTTCTTTTTGATGTTCTGCCCCAAAACAAATTGGTGACTTACATGACTAATTGAAGAGTTAACACCAAATATAAAATGGCCTCAATTTTTCTGCCCTAAATAGAAATTCAAAAATAATTTTAGCTCTCAGATTCAATCCTAATTTTTTATTTCATTTATTTTTCTAATCATCCATGATTGATTTCCATATTCAGACAGAAATCCAATTAATGGCAATTTGCTTTCACCCAACACATTGATTGTGTTATGAATGAAGCCTACCTGCAATTTTGCTTGTTTATTGTTTTTATTTTTACAGTCTGAACAGCATGATTCAGTCAACCAGTTACAAGTAAGTATTGATAGTTTTTTTTTTTTTTACTATTTCTTAGAATTTCACTCCTCTTGCTACCAATCTTTAATTAAATTTTAATAAGATTTAACACTTTCACAAGACCAAAGTGACAATCTAAACAACTCAATATTTCTTAGTGTAACTCTTTACACAATGATTCTTAAATCTCTAGAACAAAGTTATGTTCACATTTTTAGATGTGTCACTGATATTTCGTCAGGTCATGCTGTTAGGCACGGTTCTACTTGAGTTAACTTTGTCAGTGTTCTTCATGACCCTCCACCTTTCTGCTCACATTGTGTTTGTTTTTGATCACAGCAGGTGAGAAGATCACTTGATGAAGTCACTAAGTAAAAGGACAAGTCGACAATTAATGGGTACACAAAAATAACTCCCAACAAAAAAAAAATAAACACTGGTTGAGAATGTAACAAAGTTTAGTTTATTTAGCTTATGCATAATTGTTCAAATCCTCCCCAATGTACTTAGTAAAAGTCACATGTCTATGAAGGTTGGCACAAGGTCTGGGTTTAGGAGGCCTTACAAAGTGACATGGCTTCCAGTAGTGGATGAATTTTACTCTTTAATTGCCAAAAATCCACTGCTTATATAATGATTTTCTTCCTCCTTCTCCAAACCCTGGTCAAAGTATTTCTTTCTCCCTTTCTCTATATTTCACTTTCTTAAAAAAAATTCCCTGTGTGATTACATCTGACAGGCCTTCTCATAGTTCATGCACACACACACACACACACACACACACACAGATTTGAGTTGACTACAGGTCATTGTTACCTGGATTGTGTCAAATAAAGTTCCCATGGTTTTCACACTATGGGAATTTTAGTTGGCTTCCAATAATTTTCATAATACATTAAATGACTCTCAGATAATATCTCATTTTCTGTCACAAAATATACCAATTAACCCATCCTAGTCTACAGTGTCACATTAGAACCTAGGTAATATATGCCACTGATATATTTCACAACTACATGTATATGGTAAAATAGGAAAAGCATGATCCAAATCTAGTTGGTACTCTTCAATATAAATTCAGATAACATCACTGGCATTTTGCAAAAATACTAATTATACTTTATGATCTGTCACATATGGCAAGATTACAAGTTATTGTTTTTTGTAACAACTATAAATGCTGACTATAAATTCTTCATTTTGATGTGGTGAATGTTAAAAATATAAACAAGAAAAAAAATACAAGTGACTTTGATAAAGACCAAATTGTTATGGACAAAAGATTTCCAAAACTGCATACTTTGTTAGGTGCTCATATTCAGTTGTGATGAGTTGGCAGTGACCCAAGGAAAAAACTTACCAGCCTTTAAGTTCTGGTGATGGGCAAAATTTATAGATGCAAGAAGGCAATGGAGGCTTTCTCTTCTAATTATAAGCCAACAGAAAAGATTTCAAAGCACCAGGTGAAGGAAAGGATGTGTCACAACACATAGTACATTGATCTTTGTTATATATGAGACAAGCAGAGTACTTCAGCTAATGGACATCTGTTGGATCTTGTATTGATGGAAGAAGATCATCTAGTCCAATGAATCTTGTTTTCTCTTGAATAAAATGGTAGGGTGTGTGCTCATCATTATCCTGGCTGTATTTTGGTAGAGACAGTGTGATAATTTGGGCAACATTTTGCTTGGAAAAACTGTGTTATGTGGAAGGTACTTTGTTGTTTATCACTAACTCAATGTTATTGAAGACCAGTTACACCTTTTCATGGCAACAGTCTTCTACAATAGCAATTGCATCTTTTAGTAGGAAGATGCATCCCGTTTCAATGCACAACTTGAATGGGCTTGAGAAACATGAAGACTTCATTGTGTGGCTCTGTCCACAAAATTTATCTGATCTCAATCCTAGAACTTATTGTTAACACACTGGAAACAGATCTCAAAGGAAACTTTTAGAGACCTTTTAGATTTCATGCCTGATTTAGTAAATGCTGTTTTATAGGTATGTGATGAAACTACACTTTATTAGTCAGGTGATTATATTTTAGCTCCTTAATGTGTATTTTCTAATTTGAATGTACAAAAAAATCTGTTGAAACCAAGTCATACTGGCTCATGAAATTAACATGATGAATGGAAGAACATGAGTTTTCATCATCTCTTGTCTATTTGCATTTTCTGGTTAACTGTTTTCTCTGCAGTTTAGCTTTTCTTTTCTTTTCCTTTTCTTTCCCTTCCCTTTTCTTTCTTTCTTTTTTCAGTTAACATATTTACCAACTTTCCTAGAGGATTTCAAATTAATTAACTTTTTTTTTTTTTTCAGATTAAAAAACAAATTTTTATTTCTGCTGGCCAAAAAGTTTTTCTTTTCATCTTTTTCAACCTTTAGAGTCAACATTATCACATCTGTTCTTTTCTGATAATAATTAATTGAAACATTTACAATTTTAAATCTTGTTTATTTTACAAAATGATTAAGTATATATCTCCATTTGTGGAAAACATTGGACATTTAACTTTATTTTAAAATAATAACACTTCATTTTAGAGCAAAAAATTAACTTTACTATTTTAAAATCTCTGTCTATCTCACACTCTCACAAGATGTTTAAGTAATTATAATTAATTGATTGCCAACAAATGATTCTATATAAACTGACCATTCCTAAAAATGGTCTTTTATGCTAACTTCCTTCTCTAAAATCATTAAACCTTGATAGGTTGCCCTTAATAATCTTATTAAATGAAATAGGAAAAATACAATTTCTTCACCTTTTATTAAAAGCCTAAGTTTTTGTACTTTCCATAAATGGATTCAAATCACCTTTGCAATATTTTCCAAACTTACTATTTTTACTTACATCTTTCTATATAGAAATATAGTATATTAGGTCATCTTTACCATCTATTGATCCATCTATTAATGTATGTATCATATTTTAATGCAAACTTCCTTTCATTGATTTTTAAATGTTTGCCAGTTTATTTTTATGTACTATCTTAATTGATACAATGTGCGGCAGAAATACCTCTCACATTTTAAACTGTCACCTGTATGATAGGGTAACTGAACTATGGTAGCTCATCCTAGCTAATGTCTTACCTCTTTTTCTTTCTTTTTTTTTTTTCAATTAGTTATGATTGTAGCTTGAATTGGTGCACACCATGCATTTGCTGTTGAAACATTTTTTAAGACTGGTGAATCTGTAATTGCTACACAGAGAGCTTTTTGTGTTCATTTCAAGTTATGTTAGAATGATGCTATTCTGAATAGAAAATCAATATTGGTAAGGTTTGAAAATTTAATTCATGGTGTGTACCAGTTCATGATTGTAAAAACAAATGGTAAGACATTAGCTAGATTTTGGGTAATACAGGGATTTGTTTTTTGTTGTTTTTTTAAGCTCATTCTAATATTATATACAAATATCTATTTAAATAATTTAGAAAAAAAAATCTTGATTAGCTATTTTTCTTTTAATGAAATTAATTTTTTGAATTTATAATGAAAATTTCAATAACATTTCTAATCATGGTAATAGAATAATGTATAATGATAGAATGGAAGCAGAATTTTGTAAGTATTTTGCATGTAGATTGTTGTTTTAGTCATGACAATTTTAGTTTTTGCATTTCTCTGTTGTTATTTGCCATGTTGTTGCAAAATACAGAAAGTGAGGTAAACCAAATTGAAATAAATCTCTTGTTAAATTCATATATTTTAATTGTTTCAATTTCTTGTAACTTTTCTTCTTCTTTTTTTAATCCTATTTTTATCCAGACACTCTTTATTTTTTTTTAATTAATTTTGATTTATTTTTTTATAAACTTATTTTGAATTTTCAATTTATTATTATTGTCTGATAATTTTTTCTTGTTTTGTTTTGTTGTTCCTGACTCAAATTTATTTTATTTTCTAGATTCCTCGGCCACAACCTCCAACCAGTTTTGGTACTGATAAATTAGAGTCAGCTGGAGTTTCTTTTGATCAACCCCCAACTCCACAACCATTACAGAGTGCAACAGTCACAAAAGTACAATTTGATTTTGCATTTAAAAACATTTCTTATTTACATAATAAACTCATCGAGTGAAAAATTGTTTTAAATTTTCATTTTATTCTCATTACCACCAAAAAACTTTGAGTTTAATTTTTTGATAATGAATAATTCAAAGAATTAATTTTCAACATAATTCTAATATTGCTATCAATTATTACATAATGCATGAATTAAAAATCTGAAGAACAGTTTTACATAATTATTATTTTATCAATCATATATTCTCTTTTTATCCTTTTTGATTTGAACTCAATTTTTTATAAGCTTGAATTCCTGAATATTTCACTGTATATCTCATTACAGGAACGGGCTCGAATATTGTCTCGTCGGCGTCCTCAAAGTAGACGAGCACGACGAGCTGCAGCAGGGGCGGAATTTGACAGCACCGACTTTTCTCCGATTTCCCCACTGACAGCCGTACCGTATCTGAATGAAGAGGGTCCATTCTCACCTGTGAATCCAATTGATGCCATGTCAGCACCTGTCCTTTATTCTGACAAAGATCCTTTTAATTATAAAGAAATCCTCAATAGCAAAACAAAACCCTCTGCTCTCTCTACACCTACACAGGAAAGTACCCCACCCAAGGGATCTTCAGACTCTAAGGATTCCATTTCTAAAGAACAGAAAACTAACAAAACAGCAGCACCTCCATTGGAAGAGGATTTATTTGCAAATGCTGCAAAGAAAATGCCTTCCAAAAATACTAAAGATGACACAGATGATTTGTTTGGTCCAAGTTCTGTGTCAAGTGACAATAAAAAAGCTAAAGATGTTACGGACAAAACTAAAACTGATATAGATACTTCCAAAACTGAGAAGATTCCAGTACCAAAAAGTGAACTTGCAAAAAAAGAGACTCATGATGATGATGATGATGATGATGACATCTTTGCTGATGATTCTATTAAAGTAAAGAAAGGTGAAGCTGGTCATTTTTTTACTTTATTATTTACTGATAATAATCCTCTTTCAAAGATATTAAGATGAAGTGAGAACATTTTTGTATGAATTTCTGAAAGGAAGAATTATAATTTTATTTATTTATTTATTATTATTATTATTATTATTATTCACTCCTTGTAAGTTTTTCACACCAGCATTAGCTGATGGTCTTTCAGTGGAGTCTGAGTGACAACAAATCTCCTTGGGTCTCTAGGACTGAGTATTCTAGCCGATTTCATCAATGCTGTTGTCTGGATGGTCTCAATTCTTCCTTTGATTTCCAGTTCCTCTAGTCTTTTTTCTAAGCTTTTTGGGGCTGTTGCAAATGCACCAACTCCAATTGGTATCACTTTCATTCTCATATTCCTCAGTTTCTTCAGTTCTCTAGCAAGGTCCAGGTATTTGTCTATCTTTTCATTTTCTTCACCCTGTGATCTGGTGGAACTGCAAAATCTACCAGTTAATAAGTTGTCTTTTTTTTGTTAATCAATTCTAGATCTGGTTTTCTAGCTGGAATAAGGCAATCCATCTTAATCTCAGATTCCCAGATAATTTTATGCGTTTCATTCTCAAGAACAGATTCTGGTTTATGCATATACCATTTTGTTGTATGGTCAAAATTTAGTTTTTTGCATAATTCCCACTGGATCACCTTTCCAACCCCGTTGTGCCTAGCTTTGTATCTTCGTTGGTTTATGGTCTCATCCCTGTCACCACACACATTTGCTGTTCTGTTGTGTCTTATCAATTTTTGCTTTGATATAATTTGTTCTTATGGCATTATTATGTGCAGCAAATATTAGCTACTCAGCTTCTCTCTTGAGGTTTCCTCTTCTTAACCATGCACAGGTCTTTTCATGTGCAACCTCCCCAGTTTGTTGTTTGAACAATTTCAATAATTGTTTTTCTTCCCATTTCTGTTTTTGTTGTTTTTCTGTTTATCCATATGTTGCAGCTGTTGTTATTGGCTGCCATAAGTAATCTTTCTTTGCTCTTTTTTGTGTATTCTTCAAGTCCACGGATAGTGGCATCTACGCAATCCTCTATGTTGGCAAGACCTCTTCCACCTTCCTTTCTTGATACATATACTCTATCTCTATCGTCTCTAGGATGTAAAACCTTGTACATTGTCATTAATTTTCTTATCTTTTGGTCTATCTGTTTGAGTTCATCTTTTGTCCATTTTAAAAATGACCCAGAGTATCTTTTAATGGGGACAGCCCAAGTATTTATTCCCTTGAGATTTCTGCTGCAGAGCTTGGTTTCTAGTTTTCTTTTTCTCCTGATGTATTCATTTTTAACTTTTCCTTTCATCTCTGTTTGCTTGATGGTATTCACTTCTAGAATTCCTCAATATTTGTAACTTTCCTTTTCCCCAAGTGTTTTTATATTGTCCTGATTTGGTAATTGTATTCCATCCATTAATTCTCTTTCTCCCTTTTTCATCACTAGCATGGCACATTTTTCATTTCCAAATTCCATCCCGATATTTTGGCCGTATATTCTAATGGTTTGTAGCGGGGTTTCTAGTTCTTTTTCATTTATTGCAAAAATCTTTATATCATCCATGTATATACAGTGGTTTATTTTTTCCTGTGAATATGTATCCCCCTGTACATTTTTTAAGTTTATAACTGAGAGGCATCATTGTTATAATAAATAGTAGTGGTGATAGTGAGTCTCCTAGGAAAATGCTTCTGTGGATTGCTTTTAATTGAACTTTCCAGTTTCCCATGGCTTTTTTGATGAAATTTATGATGTTGGATATTTTGTACATTTTTTTAACATTCAATAATCCAAGTATAGGGGACCATGTCATAGGCCTTTTTGTAGTAGATCAATGCCATTGTGATATTTTTGCACCTAGTTTTAACATCTTTAAGGATGTGTTGATCTATAAGTCATGTGTTCCTCTTTTTCCTCTGCTGCATCCTTTCTGTTCTTCTGGAAATAGTTTGCACCAATTATGTGAGAAATATATTTCTTATTTTATTGCAGTCAATATTTTCCACATCATGGGTAGACAAGTTATTGGTCTATAATTGTTAGGGATGGTTCCTTTTTGTTGGTCTTTCTGGATTAGGGTAATTATTCCTTTTGTCATCCATTCAGGTATGTTTGATTCTTGTAGGCATCAGTTTAATTGTTGGACTAGTCTCTCAAGGATGGAAGTGAATTTTTTAAACCAGAATCCATATATACCATTATGGCCTGGTGTTTTCCAGTTTACTACTTTTTTGAGTGTTGCTCTGAGCGTAATTATGTGCATGCTTGCTACAAGTCCTTCCTTGATTTCCTTCAGTTCATTTTTAAGATCACTTATCCATTTTGATGTTTTGTTGTATTCTTTTTTCTCCCATATTTTGCTCCAATCACATCTGGTTGTTTGTTTGTGTTTGTTCTTGATCCACCAATTTCTTTGTAAAACTTATTTTGTTGTTACGGAAGGTCCTATTTTGTTTATATTGTTTGGTTCTATCTTGGTATCTTTGGAGTCTTCTTTCTGTGGCTAATATTTTTTCATTTATTTCTTCCATCTTAATTTGCTGTTGTCTTTTTAAAGTTTCCTCGTGGACTTGAATTCCTTGATTTTCCTTTCTACATATTTCTATTATCTCAATATCAGAGAACATTTTTCTATTTGGGGTCACCCTTGCTTGGTCTGCCAGTTGTTGGCTGGTTGTGCTGAAATTATTAGTGTCATTCCCACAACAATAAGTAGTAGTAGTAGTAAAAAAAGTTTAACTATGATAACAAAATTAACTTTTTATAGTTCTTAAAGAATATTGAATCTAACATGATTTAATATATTGGTTTTATGTTCACTACAAAAATTTCCTAATATTTTTATTAGATGATATGCATTTCTATTTGAAATAGACTTCCAAATTACAGATCTAATCATAATTAGCATTTTTTTTTTAAGTGATTCTTTCTGTGCAATTAAAATATTCCTAAGAGAATTATTATTTATTACTTGAATTCCATTTTTCTTCTTCAGATAAAAAAAATGATATAAAAGATGATGGTGATGATGATGATGATATATTTGCATCAAGCAGTGTCAGCACAAAGGTAAAACCAAATCTGTTATTTGTTCCATTAACCTGAAAACTTTCTTAATCCTTTCATTATGATAATCACCTTGATTGTTGCCTTTAATAAATCATCAAATTCAATCTTTAATTATCCAATGTTTTTTTATATATATATATATATACATACACACTACCAACCAAAAGTTTGGGACCACATTGATTTTTTCCTCTAAACTTAAAAAAAGAAACAAGTTTCTTGTCTTTAAAGAAAGGAATTTATTTTTCCTATGTTTGCATACAATTAAGCAAAAGCTAAAATCAAAATAAATATAAAATAATTATAATTTCAATTAAAACACATTTATATTTTCTTTTCTTCAAAGAATACACCACAAGCAAATTCTTGGCATCCTTTCTAGTAACTTGTTGATGGAAATGATTCCTAAACAGTGTGTAACAACTCTTGAACTTTCTAATGAATTTCATCCCAGACCAATTCAATTAGTGAAAGATTTGGAGATTGAGAGGACCAAGTCATGATTTGCAAAATTCCCTTATCTTCATTTGATTTTAGATAATTATCTTATTGCTAAACAAAATTTTGGTCAATAATCCAGCAGATATAAATTTCTTAACTGACACAAAAGCTCATCAGAAAGAAATCCTCTCTTAAGTCATAACAGATATTGGATGTTAATGTATAAAATTAAATTAAGCAGTTCAGGAGCAGTTTTTCTTCTGTTCCTTTTGTTAGACACAATCAAGTGTCTATCCTTCACTGTAGATATTAATCTGGGCCTCCCAGATCTTTTTCTGTTGACAACTTTGCACAAGTTTCTACATGTCATCACTGCAGACAATAATGCACCCCAGTTTTTGATATCTGTAATTTTCTAAAAATCTGATGCTCGGGAAATCCTTCTATAGAAAGAATTTCCACTTAGGCTCTTTTTTTTTTTTTTAATACTAATCTGTTTAGTTCTTGGCATTTTAATGTTTTCTGAAAATTAATTTCAATCACACAATAATCTTGATGGAATTGAACCTCTACCAAACAGTGAAGTGGAATTATTTGTAAATTTCTGCTCTACAGTTCAGAAAAAGTATCAATCAGATTGTAACTAAATTTCCAAAACTTATGCAAATAAATTTATTAAACTTGGAGAAAAATGTTATTTTTGTTTGAATTTTATATAAGGGTTTGTATGTACACAATAGATGAATTTATTTATCCAAATATTCAAAATTAGCCTTTATCATGAACTTACAGAAACAATTCAGGGTGATTCCAAACTTTTGTTACTGTAACAGAGCTAAAATGGCACATTGGAGAGAGTTTTTTTGTTTGCACAATGATATTAAAATGCCTTTTGAGAATGAAGTAATTTTCAATTTAATTTTCAGTTTAATAGTGTTGATGTTTATATACATTGCCTCAAAGGTAGCATTTAAGCAAGTATAAAACAGGAAACAATAATGACAGCAACAGTTTTAATTAGACCATTTGATTATAAAAAATAATTTAATCTTAATCAAACCAAATAAATAGAATTAAATATTCTGTTTATTTGGCCTGATTCAAATTAAATTGCCTTATTGTTTATTAATCAATTCAAATACAAACATTATCACCTATAAATAAGTACACACCTAACAATTTTTTATAAAAATGTGACCAAAAATGAAATTGCATAAATATGTAAGGAGTGTACTTATTTTCAGATCGCTGCATATTCATATTATTGCTTACATAGTATCAATGCAGTAGAGTTTGGTAATAAATAATACCTAATAATGTTTATATTGATTGAAATAATGAAATCCTAATATCTTTGGTTTTAAAGAATTTTTTTTTTAAATTGTCTTGTGTCTACTTATTTATGGTACAAGAAAAAGTATTTTTCAATTTCTATCTCTTTTTGATATACTCTTATACTTTTTGCTCTTAAGATTTTCTTACTATGATTTTTTAGCTATGATTACTGATATATTTCTTAAAACATTATTTCTTTTATGAGCTCATTTTTAGGAAAGTTTTATTGTACATGATTTCTGATGACCAGAAACTCTAAATGATTGTTGTTGATCAATGAAAACTCTTTTGGCTGCTACTATCATTTTTCTCATTGATAATCTTTACTTTTTCTTTATAAGAAATTATTAATTATTCTGCTCAGTTCAACAAAAACAATTAAATTCAGTTTCAGTGTTATAATAGGTTGAAATTAGTTTATAAACAAATATCTATCGTCATTTTTTGTACTCAGATATTTACAAGTGACGGATGCTACCTTTTAATTATGTGCTAAACTAAAACAAAATTAAGTCTGATTTGTTTTGTAAACTAATATTAAGTATTTTCATGTGTTTGATTTTTAGGTATTGGGGACAGATTCTAAAAATGGAAGTTTGAAAAAAGCTGGGAAAAAAACAAAGAATGTTTCAAAAGATGATGACCTTTTTGCTGATGATACAGATATCTTTGCTAGTTTGCCAGCCACAAAACAAAAGGAGAAGAAAACTCCAACAACAACAAAATCTGCTTCAAAGCCTTTGTTCAAAGAAGACATTGGTAAGTTACTTATCTTTAGTCTTGTAATGTTTCATATATTTTTCTCTTCTCTTTACTTAATTGAAATTCATAATTTCTACTTTCATTTCAATTCTCCTTTTTATCTACATTGACCAGAGATGCATTTAAATAAATTGTTTTTATTAAATAACATGGCTAATTAATTACTTACTATGCATTTGTTGACTTCCCCACCCAAGACAACAAATCCCCCCACCCCCACAACATCTGCACCTTTAGACTGAAAAGATTCCATTTCTAAAGAAGAGAAAACTAACAAACCAGCAGCAGCAGCAGCATCTCTATAGATGAAAATGCATCAATGGTTAATAATGAATGTATACATTTATATTTTGGATCAATGTCTTTTTCATTTGCTATACAATTCTGTCAGTGAAGAAAATCAAGATTATATTAAATTGTAAGACTTTCATGTAAAAATCATTTATATGATTGAAGATGAAACTTTTCTGTGGATCTGGTTATAATTCAACACTTGATTACCAAAAAACAAAAATCTATTCTGATTCAGTATCAATTTGATTTGTTTTGTAAAGGAAGATTTTAACAAAAGAATTATGTTGCTAAAGTGAACATATTTATAGATTAAAAAGTATGTAAATAACATTAGAAAACATAACAACTTTTATTAGTATTTAAAATATTTAAGCAAAGTTATGATAAAATATATTAATTCAAATTAATTTGTATTATTTTAAAAAACGAAATTATTTAATAAACAGTGGCAAAAAATTGAATTAAATAAAAAAATTTTTTAAGAATTTCAAAAATAGCTTATAAAAATATTTTAATTAAATTGCAAATATTCTTTCTGAATTTGCACAGTTTTTATTTATTATTTTTAATAAAGGAATCATTGTTTAAAATGTCATTTTTCTCTGAAATGAAATCTTTTTCTCTGAAATGAAATCTTTTTCTTTAATTAAAAAAAAAAACAAACACATTTTTAATTTTTATCTATTTGAACAATTTTAAGCATGAAATACTTTCATAAAGATGAAAAAGTATTGAATTAAAATGAAAAAAAAAACATTGGTACATAAATATGTCATTGTCCTATTTTTAAATATGTTCTTAAACATTATTAAAGAGAATGTTCAACATTCTCTTTAAACATAGGAATTTAATTTTTTTTAAAAATGTTATTAATTTAATTGTAATGAATATTGTCCATCCTCCAATTTTTTTTCCTAGGCTAAAATTTTCTTGTTTGTTTGTTTCACAAAATCAAAGGATAATCTTTATCAATATTCTAGAAATTGTGCACTTAATTAGAAAACAGCTTAAACTGCATCAAGGGGGTTGTTCTTTTTTCCTCTGCGACCTTTGGAAGCAAAACCTCTACCAATAAAAGTTGATGCAGGTTCCTTCAAAAAGTATAAGCTAAGGAAAAAAAAAAAAAGAAGCACTACATCCGTAATAGAAGATAGTCTCAAAATTATTTTGATATATAATATGTGACATTTGGATGATGGTTAACTGTCAGGATTTTTTGTTGAACATTCAATTTTGGAAGAAAAAAAACTTACGATAGTGTTAAAACATTAAAAAAAATATAATCACACACTGGCCGGACAGGCTTTGTTTTAAAAAAAATGATGTAAACAGGTATTCTATTTCTTGTATGTAATACAACATAGCAAGTATTTAAAAAGGTATTTTTAAGTTCAAAGTGATGTTATATCTTTAAATTAATACTATATATGTGTATACATGCAGTATTAAAATGAAAATGTTGAATAATCTTGTGGTAAACTTAAAAAAAACCTGCTATCTGTACCTCTTATTCTCTAAATAATGGCTTACAGCATAGAGATACATACAATTTGAGTGCAAAATCTGGAAGAACATAATTTTACATAAGAATTCCAAGTTTTATCAAAATTGCTCCAAAATAAAGAAATGGTAAAGCAATTACTGAATTTCTTGTTTTGAATTGGTCCATGATTTGACATGTTTTGAACAAAATCATGTCCACTTTTGTACCCCTAATTTCAGGGCTTTAAATTCTCATAACTTTTGAACCACTGGGGATATTTGCATAATTCAAACAGTTCTGAATTCCATTTATAGAGCTCTATATAACTAATGTGATAACAATAACCTCAAATTAATTTTTTTAATTTAAATCAATGATTTATATAAAATATTCAAAAGACAAAATTGTTTGAGAAATTTCCTAAGCATTTGAAACAACATGCAACAAATATTCTCATATTTATTGAAAGATTTGATTTTTAGTTGAAATCTTCTAGATACCTCAGAATATAATTTGTATAGTAAAGTCATCTGAGTGGCCTATTGTTGGTATCAGCCAGACAGCAAGGGAGTCTATCCCCTTTTCACTAGCACTAGACCAGAGAAATTGTTTTTGCATCTGAGGTGGAGTGCCACACCTACCATCAGCTCCTCACTTTACCACACAGAAGCTGTGCTACTTATGCGCTGAGTTGATGAGGGTTGGTATCAAAACCCGGAACGTTGTGGTTCTGAGGCAGACCCTCTATTGACTAAACTCTAAACCAGCTCTCATTTCAAAGAATGTTGCATTTCAGAAAATATGGGAGACAATTTTTTATTTGACAGTATGAGAAATTTATAGTTAATTTAAGATTTGTAAAAAGTCATATATTCCAAGTATTCATTTAAGTGAGGTGTTCTATTTATTGATATGTTTCTGCTTCTAAAAATCCTTTATTAATTAATTTATTTTAATGAATTGTTTAGTTTATTACTTCTACTTTTTTATTGTTAAATCCTTGAGAATCAGATTTAAATGAATAACAGGATATATTTATCTTCTTGTTTCCCTTTGTTGTTAAGTCATACAATTTTTAGATTTGGATTTCACATGTCTAAGATTATTTCAGAGGATTCATTTTATTTTGGTCATAATATTTCTTTCTCTTTGAGCATGTCTTAATAAAACCAACTATCATTCTGACTTGTCTTCAACAGAAACCATTAAAAGTTATTTTGTCTGCTTTGAATTAAACTATTAATTTTTTCTGATACAAAATCTGTGTTATTAGATCATTGGAAATATTTGCTACAGCCATTATCTTCTATTGTCAATTCATCTTTCTATTATTCCTTTGTCATTTTAATGTTAAAGAATTTTCTCTTTTCTTTTTCCAGATGATATTTTTGCTGACAGTCTGCCAAGCAAGAAGAAAGAAAGCACAGCTAAAAAAGACAATGGTGTTGCCAAGAAATCAGAGAAGTCATCATCGAATAAAGTTTCTTCCATATTTGATGATGATGATGACACCAGCTTGTTTGATGATCCACTCAGTGTAAAGAACAAATGATAGAGAAATGCCTCAAATGATGTATGGGCATTTAATGACAATAATAAGGATGATGATGATGATGATGGTGATAATGCAGATAAACTATAATTGTTATAAATTATTAATTTTCTGAAGAATATATTTGAACATATTGCTGCCACTCAATCAATTACTGGATTTTTTTCAAACTCAAAACCCTGATTCATTTAAGGTGAAGATCTCTGAAATATTTTCAAGTGACTGATAAAAACTTTTGTGATTTTTCTGCTCTTCAGATTGGTTATTGTTAAATCCTCATCCAAGAAATGGTCTTTTGAGGAAACTTTTTACCTTTCTCAGCTGATCTACCAGCAGGAAATTTCAACAAGTTTAGAAATTTTTTATTTGTTTGTTCAAGAAATTATCCTTTTAATAATTGTGTATTTGTTTTCAAAAAGAAATCTGCCATCACCCAGCCTCTACCAACCTATTTCTTTATATGTTCATATTGAAAAGAAAATCAATTTTAATCGTGATAATCAATGAGTATTAGATATACAAGTAATACTCTCATTCTGATTAAACATGTTTATTTAATGCTTTTTACAGATTTCTATTAAAGAAAGGTAGTTTTGATAACTACTGAAATCTTGTAGATATGCAAAAACAAATTGGATTTATTGTTATTAAAAACAAATGATAAATATATCTTCGTAAAATGGAAAGAATTCTCATATTATTATGATCATTACTTAAAACAAAAAATCCTAATATTTTAAATATAAAAGTTTTGTTATTATTTAAAAACAAAATCTGTACATAAACAGTTGTATTTCTTGTTAGGTAATTCATTTTTAAGTATTAAAGTTTATTAAAATGAATTTATTTATATTGAAAGTTACATTTTTGTTTTTCATTATCAACTCTTTCCTTGAAAATTGCTGTTTTGAATAAAAAAAATATTCTGTATCTTTTAACTAAGATAATTTTAAATCATAAACTATATATATATATAAATAAAATATCAACTATTTGTTTTTGTCAGTTTGAAGTGATCAATGGATATTCAGTGCAAATTGGTTCAATTTGCACAGAAGCAGCCAAATAAGCAAATATGAAATCTGCAAATATCTCTCATTAATAACACAACATGAATATGAGAAAGTGGAAAAGACAAGAAAGAAAAAGGTAGAGACTGAAGTGATGTAACAGATACGTAAAGCAGTTCAAACAAAGATCTGCCAACTTATAAATTGGTGAAAGATATTTCTGCCAAACTTTTATTTTCTTGGTTTATTCTTTTTTGTCTGTTTAAATCATCCATTGGAATTGGACTGCAGCAAAATGAAAGAAGAAACAAAACAAAACAAAAACTGCAATTCTTTTATCTCCATGTTCTGCCACTGAATGGCATCATTTTACTTTTTGTTGCTGGAGTCAAAATAAGAGAAAATATTCAAAATGGACAGAGATGTCCATTTTTATCAGCCAAGTATTACAATGCTTTCAAAACTGTTTCTCTCCCTCAAACACACAACACAATGGATGCTAAATTTTCACACACAGCTTAGTGAATACTTTAGTAGTTCAATTTTTTAAGGGGTGGGTTAACATGAACACATATCTAGCTACCTCTATTTACATATATAAACACCTATTTACAATTGCCATTGTTATTTGTAAGGCAATTGTTATAAAAGGATTGTTACTGATGTGCGTATAAAGTTAGGTCATGAAATAAAATGATTATACTTAAATAGAACAATAATAACAATTCCTTTCTCTTTTCATTTTACTTTAAAATTGAGGCCTTTATAAAAATTTACAGACAAGAATGACCTTTTTTTTAATTTACAGACAAGAATGACCTTTGTTTTATATTGTGTAGCCAAAATAGAAATCAGTTTGTATTTTAAGCTAACATTTATCTTAAAATAAATATTAGTTACAAAAATACTGATTAGATAGATTTTGATGTGATTCTATCAACATGCTTAGATTTGTCTAAGTTTTTTAATTTATTGTAACCATCCAAAAACCTGATTGAAAGGTGAAAACAGTTCTTTTTAGTGTTATTTTCAACTAATGTTCTTGCAAAAAGGCATGAAAATTTATTTTGCTCCTTTATAAATCATCTTAATTGGATTTGGCATTTGCAGAACCAACATCAGACAGAAAATTCCTTTAATGGACATCAAAAACTGATTTTTTTTTTTTTTAAATACACACACTTGCCTAGGTTTTAGATATTCTATTAAATCAAATAAAATACTATGATAATTTTTTTCTTTAAATCATCTTTAAAATGTATACTGAAGAATATTTTCAGTTTCCCTTTGAAATGTGCTGCAAAAATGTTCAAACCATTAGAAGAAGAAAAACTATCAATATTAAACCAGTTTTTTTTTTGTTTTTTTTTATGTACAAGTTATTTTCTCCTCATTTCACTTTAAAGCTGAACTTTTTTAAATTTTGGTTTCAAACTTGGATCAACAATCATACAAAATATCCTTGACTTGTTGACTGTTTACTAAAAAAAAAAAAATACTTGCAGCAGTGAATTGAGAAGCATTGTTTTTCAGAATATTTTGTTTATTATATATGATCAATTGGGTAAGAAAGGGAAACTGCATCACTTAATAAAACATTCAATTAAATTGATATCAGATTAAATAAAGTCCACCCAATCTTTGCTGTAAAAGACCAAAACATCTGACATTTTTTTCTTTGATTGGATTAACCTTCTCTTTGTGATTTGATTTTATTAGAAATAATTTTCCTAATATTCAAGAAGGGCAATTCTAAAGTTTTTAATATTTTGTTAAAGAATGAGACATTAAGGAAAGATAACAGAGTTTTAATTAACATTATTCAAACAGAATTATCACATCTTCAGTTGTGGAAGGCTAATGTCTACCATCAGCTAAAATTTTACAAAGTTTCAATTTTGATTATTCAACTAGTATTTATTGTTATAAGAAATCATTTCACAAATTAATTCTAATGACACTTGATCATTCTCTTGATTTTTACACATGAAAATTTCAATGGGAAAATCAGCCACAGATTGAACTTAGCTTCTTTGTGATTTCATGAAGTTGGGGACATTTGATCAAGAACAAAAGAAAATCACTGCCACGTTAGGAATACACAAATTAAAATTTTACCTTGCCTTTAAAAAAAAAAAAAAAAATACCTGGTTGCAGATTTTGGTAAAAAAAAATATTTGCATATTCCATTTTTATTTTTCCTATTTATGAGAAAATGAAATTTAACAAGTTTTTTTTTTTTTTAACGGCATCTTAACATTTTTCTTTGCACCGTTTGTTCCCAGGCAAAAAGCTGCCATCAAAGAATGTTTCAGAAAAGTTTTGTATTTTGCAGGGAAACTGTCCAGAAATTATTTACCTGTTTGAACTGATAATAAAAATGGGCAGCTATGGACTGGATGTTTTGGTAAAGACCAATTATACTGACTCCTGAGCCCTAAACAAAATATGTAAATAAAAAATTAAATGAATGAATTCTACAAAAGAGATTATCATAATCAAATAAAATCCTGGTGAAGATTTTGAAAACTTTTTTTTTTTTTTTTTTGTATTCACTTTTTTCCTTTCAATTTATATTTTGCATATAAATCTTATAAGTATAATGATTTATTGTGAAATTTACCCAATGTACATGATCAAATGAGCTCATACCAACCAGCCAACTTTGTTAACTGTTAAAGTTCTCATTGATGTCCACAATCAATTAACTTGTTCACCTTGAAAATCTCTTAGAAAATAATCTTTGAAGATTGGCTTGTTTATAACTAATTTTCACGGCTACAAACATTAGAATATTGTTATATATTTAAAAAGAAAGAAAAAGTATCCTGTGATATTCTAAACACATTTTATTCAGTATTATTTGGATTATTCGGACTATTGTCCTCATCTTCATTGTTATCTGTACGTTTCGGCCGATGTGCCCTCCAGCCTTCTTCAGGTATTTCTTGTCAGACTCAGGAACTTTCTTTTTGAACTTATACTTAAAAAGGCTAGATTAGTTTTTTTTTAAAAAAACAAAAACAATATGAGTCAAGGTAAATAAAATTATACATAAGTGCATAGGTAGATATTCTAGACAAAATAAGACATTAGGTTTATAAGTTCCCAAAATTCACACTGAATTGGACATATAACCTAACTCCTTTATCAACTAGGCTAAGTGACAGTTATCTCTAGACTGCAGGTTCAATCCTGGTCAGGGGCAGCAGTAACATATAATAATGATTAACAGCTTAACACCTGTACCCCAGCTATGGTTAGCAGAACGAGAACAGGATACCCCCATGGATTGAATAAAGGGTTAGGTTCAAAGTTCCGTAATGGCTCCCAATTACGACAGGAAGGTTTCCAATTCCAAGAAAGTTCCCGAGTCCGACAAGAAATACCTGGAGGGCACATTGTTATCTATACAACATTTCGGCCAATGAAGATGAGGACAATAGTTCGAATAATTCAAATTATCAAGCCTCATCTCAAAAATTTCAAGAAATAGTACATTTTATTCATCCTCTTCTAAAAGTACTTCACATAGATACATCCAAAAGTGGTTATCAAGCAAGGTTTCCTTACTATTTTGATATTTGTGCAACAAATACAGTTTTTTTCCACCTTCATGCACATAGACACCTTTTGTTACTTAATCTAGGGATCACCCCCCCCTCCCCTTCTAACATTTTTCTATGCAATTGTTGCATTTGAAATTAAGATATTTTTGCATTGATTTGACTTTTCTGCCTTTGGAGAAAGTCATTTACATGAAGTTTTTAAATTAATATTTTGGGATATAATCATCAGAATCCTACAATAAGGAGACTAAATTTATAAAGTTATTGACTCCCCCCCCCCCCCAACAAATACAAATTTACTTTTTATGGGGTCTGGTATATTAGGAATAAGTTTAGTATTTGTAAAATTTTATTTTTGGTACCACAGGATGACAAGGAAGTTTAACTGCGGGGAGGTGATGATGCAATTTCTCACTTAGCTCATAGCTTAAATGGATTTACAAAACCAGAAATAAAAATAGTCAATGGTTCATTAGTTTCATGTCATATAGCATAGATTAAATGTTCTGCAGAAAATGTCACATATAGAAGAACCTTCAGACTGTCACGGCTTTACTTCCAATATTTGGGGTTTTTTTAATCATTGAATCAAAATTATTCTTTCATAATTCGCTTTGAAGATCTTAATTAAAAATTGAAACTTTTGCATAAACCATATTTGACTTGAAAGCAATGTTACACTTAATCAAAGTTGAGAATATGAAAACATAACTATTGAAGAAGTTCTATCATGAGATTAGTGAAGTGCTATTTCAAGATTCATGCAATGACAATATAAATTTGTAATGCTTAGTAAAATGAATAACAGAATTAGCATTATCTTAAAGTTAACATCAATTAATAGCTTTTTTTTTTTTTTGTAGTTAAATAACATTTTATCACAAAAAATAGTCCTAATAATCTAAGGATTTACCTAATATAGTACAAGAAAACCTGCTAAACCTAAACTAGCGATGTCCTACCAACTAAATAAGGTGATCAAATAGGGTAATTCTCATAAGTGCCTGGGTTAGCCATCTTGTCTTACAGACTACTTTTACAGTGAGTTTGAATCATCTCACAATATGGTGAATGTAACCTTATTACCATGTTTTTTCACAATATTTTCTTTTAAGCAGTTCTCCATATCAAATTTACTATAAAAAAAATTTTAAAAACTCCCTCCAGACAGTGTAAATATAGATTTTTGAAATTAAGGAGTGGGAAAATTAAATAAAATGTTGTTTTTAATTAATTAATTAAAAAACATTCACTCTACTCCACTGCAATATTTGTTTTGTTTTACAACAGTTTCTAAAAATTTCTGATTCAATTATTCAGCAAGTTAGACATGTAAAAGATCTATAATTTTTATTAGTTTTAACTCCTCATCTTTAGAGAAAAAGTTTTAGGTCACCTAACGAAATAGACTTAAACAAAAATAGAGTTGCTTCCCTTTGATCAATCAAAGCGTTTTTGTTTACATTTGAATGTATGTTTGGAACACAGACTGGTTAAGTTGTCCGCGAGTTAAAAAGCATTTTCTACTCTGTGTTTTAATAAATCCTTTGTTAATTTTCCAATAACCTTGCATTTATCATTCCTATTTCATATAATTTCATCTGTATGTTAAAAACATAACAGAATGTTCGCAATTTTAGGAGAAATTGGAGACATGAGTCTACCCTGCAAAAGTTATGGCCAATTTCTGGGTGGCCAAATCGGGAGCAGGATGATTCTGCATATATACCAGTCATCTCGTAGCCCAAACATCAGATTCAGACACCCTTTTAATAGTTGACAAATGACAGAGTTTAAACAAAGAAGCACTGTTTAAGACAGTCAACTGAAGAAAAATTAGAATAATAATGTATAACCCTTAAACTAGCCCAAACGAGAAGCAGATAAGTGTAAGACGGATGCACTGGGAGCATGTACCTCCAAGAGTCCCATTTATGGCACCAATTGTGCTTGGTAGAGCTGTTTAGAAATAACAAGGAGGGTATTCAGTAAGCTTGTCAAGTGGAAGTTTCTAAGAGAACCATAATGCCACAAGGCCATAGGGATGTCCAATAGAGTTTGGGTGGTGGAGAGGAGGTTAGTCCTTTGACAGGTATGTAGGGGAAGGTTGATAGTAACTATGAGCAGAGCCCCCTCTGACTATTATTAGTTTGCTTATGGAGTGCTCAACCTTGGGGGGAGGGGGTCCATCACAATACCATTTTATTCAGGCATAGGATGAATTTGAAACTAAGTACTCTTTCCTCGTTCTCTCAAACATCTCTTCTAGCAGGTGGGCGGATATGTGGAACCCTTTAGTGGGGGAGATCACCCAACCTATGGGTAAATTGCCCCCAACTGCTAGAAAACATAGGAAAGATTAACTGCACTGTGTATAAGCTGGAGACTGTGGAAAGGAAAATCCCTATATTGGATGATTAGCCCACGGGTACCATAACCTGGTCATCACTGGGGTGTTGTGTAATTGTGACCTGATTCATTGTTTGAACAGAATTTTAAAAAAACAAAAAAAAAAAACGGAAATATAGATTGTCTGGGTAGTTTTTGGGTCAGATTCCATCTGGAGTAAAATCAAAACAGATGGTGGCTATCATAAGGTCACCCGATATGATTAGAAAATCTTAAGTGGTTTGGAAAACTCCCCAGGGAAATCCCACTAGAGTCAATTGTAATTGTTAGAAATAGTCTTTTGATGTGACCAGATTTATTGGCATCAGGAAATCGGAAATAGCCACTAAGTCAAGTGGTGACAAGTAATAGTGAAGTATGACAATATGTATTGCTGCACAAATGCAAATCTGGTGCAAGCAAGTGTGCATGTGTGTATATAACGGTATAGTTAGTTATATAAATACGGGCAGTAAGACCAACCACGTATAAGTATATATATGTGTATTCAGTGTAGATCATGTGTGTGTGTGTGTATGTGTGTGTATACATGTACAGATAACTGTATGTGTGTATGAGTGTCAGTAACACCATTAAGAACTAAGATGTAGAATTATAATAGATAAGAGTGTGTTAAGACCATTAGCCAGACGAAATTTCTGGGTTAGCTAGAGGTCAAGATGGCCATAAATCTCATCAATGGGTGGTCTTAAACACAAAGGCTTTTCAAATCTCATCAGAAGTCCCCCAAAGATCATATCCAGGGAAGCAAAGTCGAAGAGCTGAACCCAACAGTATCATTGTGTGTGTGTGTGTGTGTGTGTGTTGTAAGAGGTGAGGATCCCACCCACCACCAGTGCAGTTTTTTTGTTTTGTTATTTTTTTTGCATGTGTGTTTTAAGGGTGGTGACTGAGCCCCCTCATTTACCAAGGGTGTGGCAATCCGAGGAAGGCAGTGGTTGATAAAGAGCAGGGTGAAAATATGCCAGAAAAGAGATGAAGATGTAAAATCAGCTAATCTGAGAATCCTCTGCTTATTACTGTGAATTCTTTCTACTCAATTGTGACCTGTACATTAAAATGAAATTTTTTCTCTCATGTTGGTGCGCCGAAATGAGATGCATGGTGTCATGTTTCTGTTGTAATTTATGAAGAAATTGTAGAAACAATGATACTCACCATCGCAGTGGGGTTCTAACTACCGTCGAGTTAGCAGACGAGAACAACAGGCAAGCTGTAACTTAATACAGTCCTTGCATGCTGCTGGCATAATGCAAAGTGGTGGCTGAAGAGTGGGTACTTATCCCTGTTCTTACTAACCCTGAAATCCAACAGCCAATCAGAACTCAGGAAATGAACTTGCCTGAGTTCATAATGGAACAATCCAAAGCTCCATATAAGCCACCTACCAAACTCTAGTTTTAGTCTTGCATTCATCTTGTAACAGAGTTGAATACTTTACACAAAATCCAACAGAAATGACAAAAATGGTTGAGGGAGCCATGTGACACAATTGTTGAGTGAATACAGTCAGAATAAAAATAGAATATATTAGGTCCATACATATGTGTGGGTGTGCGCCTGTAGGGGAACAAAGGATCATTGTGTCGATCAATGGAAGTTCAGGAAGGCCATAAAAACATGGCAGTTGATAGCAAATAAGCAGGGTGTTGCGAGAGAAACCACGAATGTAGTAAATCGAAGTGTGCACGACTGTGTTTGGCATGCAGAATGAGATCAGAGGCGAGTGGGGAGATTGAACTCACATCCTCCTGATTGTGAGTCGTGGCCTGACGCATGGGAATTGCTAAACTGTCCAGAGTGGCCCGGATGTGAAGGATTGACGCATGCTGATTAGTGTCGCACGTGTAGGTCAGAGTAAGGAGCCCAGATGAACACTGTAATTGTGTATTTAATGACCAGCCCTCACAAACCTGGCAGAAAGCTTGCAGTAGCATTTTGGCTGTTGTTACGAGTGGACGAGAGACAAGATATTTTGATAGTGTTGGTGAGAAGATTGTTTCAGACTGAACACTTGGTCAATTGGGAGAGTAAAAGCGTCGGACTTAACTGTGCCCCCCAGAGAACATTCTTATTAGAAGCTATTTCGGCATTATGGCCTTCGACCCCAAGTTGATACCCCTCTTTGACGGGACCGATTCTGGACAATCAGTAGTTGAATGGGTAGAGAAGGTAGAATTAGTGTGTCAGCTGAGCGGCAGGAAGAGAATCGAGAGCGTGGTTCTGATGCGCCTCTCAGGCGGTGCATATGCTGTTTACCAGCAACTGAGCAACGAAAAGAGGGCTGATTTTGCTTGTATAAAAGAAGCATTATACACAGCATTTGCCCTCAACTCCATGACGGCTTACAAGCAGTTTGCAGCACGCTGCTTGCGCCCGGGAGAAATGGTCAATGTTTTCTTGGCAGAGCTGTTTGGAGGTATGACAGAGCGGGGTTTGATATGTGCATTCATTGCCGGGTTGCCAGAACATGCAGAGGAACTTCTCCA
This sequence comes from Doryteuthis pealeii, assembly GCA_023376005.1. Lineage (NCBI taxonomy): Eukaryota > Metazoa > Mollusca > Cephalopoda > Myopsida > Loliginidae > Doryteuthis > Doryteuthis pealeii. The sequence goes on along the minus strand of CM042148.1, from coordinate 52,676,908 downwards.
GGCCACCTCCCGGGTGGACGACTTGGGCATATCAGAAATATTGGCGCGCGTCCAAGCAATATTAAAAGACAGCTCTGGGGGTATAGGGCTGGCAGCCACAGCAACACAGCCACCATGTTATCAGGCAAAGGAAACCGCAGCTCAAACGAAATGTTACACATGTAACGGGCCCAATCACGTGGTTGTCTCATTCAGCGCGAAAGTCCCAGGCCGCAAACAACCCTCACCTGTTACCGGTGCAAGCGACAGGGGCACATTGCTCAAAATTGTCTGGGAAAACAGAAAAGGGGACGACTCTTCAGCGCCAGTCTCCTCCCCAAACCTCAACTGAGCGGCGCGCTGCCTGTGATCACAGTATGGATCAATGGGACGATACGTCCCGCCCTAGTGGACGCGGGTTGTACGCAGTCACTGATACGCATGGCATGCTGTTGGACGTGGCGAAGAGAGAAGGTGCAAGTACTCACAGTGGGCAGAAGGACACTCGGTTGCTGCGGAATTGGAGTAGTCAAACTTGGCGAAAGTAACAGCCCCACCCCTCCTTGACATTAAAGTTCTAGTCGTGGATGGGGCGTTACTAGGATTTGACTTGTGGCTCGGATTGGACGCAATCAAGCAGCTGGGCAGAGTGTTCGTAACTGGCAACAACGACGTAAATTTTCCCCGGTCTAACGAACCGTTCTGCGCTGCCATCTGGATCAGCGAGCCCGACTTCTGTGCAGAGTATGATGCAAGTGAAAGGATTTGGACCGCATCGTGGAAGTGGTCTGACAACCACATTGAAAAACAGGCTAGCAGAATATCCCATCCCTATCCATCTCCAAGAGGAGTACAATCGCGAACTGCAGATTTGGATAGACAACGGCTGGCTGCTTCCGTACCCTGAAGATGAGCTTGGACCCCCAAAGGCCGTACTACAGGAGAACCAGAAGGTTCGACCAGTCATGGACTATCGCGAACTGAATGCGCATGTGGATGCTTACACAGCCAATGCAGAGTTTGCGCTCAAAAGCTGAGGGAATGACGACAGCAAGGGTCAAATGTCGCTATAGTGGACCTGCGCCGGGCATATCTACAAATTCACAAGTCCTTGTGGCCATTCCAAATGGTGAAGGTTAAGGGGCAAAGGTATTGCCTTACCCGCTTGGGGTTCGGGCTGAATGTGGCCCCACAGATCATGCGATCTGTTGTCAAAGCTGTGATCGGGCAAGATAAAACAATCAACAGCGCTTCCTCATCATACTTTGACGACATATTCGTTAACGAGAGCGTGTGTCTGGCAGCTCTTGTGTGTGAAGGCGCATCTTGAGCTGTTTGGGCTGACCAGTAAGGACCCAGAGCAACTTAGTAGTGACGCTCGTGTGTTGGGCTTGTACGTCTCGGTGGAGCATGGTAGACTTCGATGGCGACACGACAGCGAGTGTCCGATGGCCCGACGTACTTACACGTCGAAGCATCTTTTCCGTGTGTGGGCGGCTGACAGGGCATTTTCCAGTGTGCGGCTGGCTCCGTGTTGCAGTAGCGTTCTTAAGAGCGAACGCCGTAAACAGGATGGGATGACAAAGTTCAAGACCCTCTACTGCGTCGGATGCTGGAGGAGATTATTTCGAGAACGGCACAAACTGATCCAGCACACGGTGACTGGTGCGTGAACGGTCGGGATGTCACTGTGTGGGTAGATGCAAGTTCCTTGGCCACTAGTGTGGCTATTGAATATGGCGGAGCCATAATTGAAGACGCAAGCTGGCTACGACCGGTACACTCAGATCAGCACATAAATCTGGCAGAGCTTGATGCAGTGTTAAGGGGTATCAACCTGGCGCTACAATGGAAGGCGAGCGTGATTCACCTGCGGACAGACTCTGCCTGCGTGCAGTGGTGGTTTTCGGACACCCTGTCTGGGAAAACGAGGGTACGGACCAAGGCGGCATCAGAGATGTTAATAAAACACCGGCTGAGCACGCTCCATGAATTAGCTGCGGAATATGGGCTGACAATCGACATGGCGCTCATCAAATCTCACGCAAACCGAGCTGATCCACCCACCAGAGTGCCCCAGCGATGGCTGGATGCAATCCGTAAAGAAACGGAACCCACTGTGCACCACGTCCATAGAAGAACTGGATCCCATTCGGACTATTCACCGATCTTGTGGACATCCCGGCATAAAGTGCACACTCTACTTTGCAAGGTTGGTTAGTCCCAAGTCTCTAAGGCAGCTGTGCGGGAAGTAGTCAGAGACTGCGAAGGAGTGTCAATCCATAGATCCGGCTACGGTAAGGTGGAAGACGGGTAGACTGGACATATGTGAGAACTGGAGCAGGGTCAGAATGGACGCGACCCACCTTGGAGGTCGGCATTACCTAATGTTGATCGACTGCAGTCCCAGTCGATTTGCCATTTGGAGGCTGTTACTATGCCAGCATCATCCGGCAGCTGGAGACTGTATTCCATGAAAGGGGGGCGCCTGCCAAATTACTCACAGATAACGCCACAGCCTTTAGTGGAGAGACGTTCACTAACTTCGCCGAGCACTGGGGCATCCGCATGAGATTCCGATGTGCATACGTGCCGTCGGGTAATGGAATCGCAGAGAGATCCCATCATACGATCAAGCACATTGCCACAAGAACACAGTGCTCGGTGATGGAAGCAGTGTACTAGTACAATGTGACTCCCAAGGATACACGGCCTGTATAAAGGGCATAGATGTTGCATCGCTACCAGAAGACACCGGTCCCAGTAGTTATAAAGTGGGGGATATCGTCTGGGTTAAGATCCCACATGGGCAATGTACAACTCAGTTTGGAAAGGGACAGATAACAAATGTCTACAGCCCACAGTCGGTCCTTGTCGACGGGACACCCACCACATAAAAGATGTTCGTCCTCTGCGTCGAGCAGACGCCACTAGTTGCCGCATCACTTCCTCTGATGAAGCGCCGAGGCTGTATAAGGATTTGATGCAGGAGGATTCAGCAGCGTCTGAGAGCGATAACAATGAGTGTGGCCAGAGACACATCTGATGATACAACTGAGGACGAAGGACACCGAGGATGAAGATATCACCGAGCATGTCCCGCTTAGACGAAATAGCAGACTAAAGAGACCTGCTCCGCACTGTAGTATATGTGATCATGAGATCAGGGGTGAGTGTGGCGAGAGAAAACACAAACGTAGTAGTTTGAAGTGTGTACGACTGTGTTTGGCATGCAGAATGAGATCAGAGGCGAGTGGGGACATTGAACTCGCATCCTCCTGATCGGGAGTCGTGGCCTGACACATGGGAATTGCTAAACTGGGACCCACATCCAGTGAAGCCAGCAGTCGACTTATAGTTAAGAGAATTTTCTTGCCAGCTGATGACAAACTGCACAAAGTGTCACACCTTCCTGTCTACAAACATTGTGTTGTCGTGTTTTTCTTTTCCTTGTGAACTGGTCTCTGCCTTGTGCCTTTCAAACCGGCCAGAAAAGAATATTACAATATGGGGTCATCACCATTGTGCAACAAAGGTGCACAAGTGTGGAGCAGGTATTCTCACACACATGCGAATTACATATTTTGAAAGATTATATGGTTGGAAGGAAAATAAAATAAATATTTCAAAGATTGGACCAGAAATTGCAAGTTGAACAGTTTAAGTTGCAAATTTGTCAATATTGTATGAAATCAGAAATTCTGGGAATGGTATCCATTAAGAAAATGAATGGTTTCCTTAGAAAGCAAAAATACTAAATTAAAAACCAAATCTAATACCACGGTATTAAAGGTGATAGAAGAAAAAAAAGAAAAGAAATTGATACCAAAACATAAGTTGCCAAAACGTTCAATCACAATTCTGTTTATGAAATATTGAAAAAATTGTAAAGACAATGCTAATAAAGAATGTGTTTATGGGTTTTTATTTATTTTGGTGAGCAAATAATGATAAGAGAAAACAACTTACATTGAAGCTATAAATGATCCATCAGATATGGTCAAAATAAACAATGCAGACTGACAAAAGTGACAGTGCTGTTGGAAATATGATCTTGCACAAAAAAAAAAAAAAAAAAGTTTTTTTCAAAAAAAAAAAATTAGAAAAGCCAGCCAGACCCAGTTTTATGAGCTAGGTTTGACAATAAAGACACATCATCATCTCAATTAACAGCAGTCATCATGAGGATCACGTTCCTTCTGCTCAGGGATTAATTTAATCATGTCATCAATTCTAAGAATTGTAATAGCAGCCTCAGTGGCAAATTTCAAAGCTTTGATCTTGGACATTGCTGGTTCCAGTACACCTGCTTTCTTGTTGTCACGTACAGTGCCTTCATGGAGATCCAAACCAATCCTAGAAAATAACATATGGAGATCTTTAGATATTTCTTCAATTCCAATTGTAGTTAAAAAAATTGTTTTTAGATCACAATTCTAAAGATTTAGAAGTTAAAGGTTGGGGGGAAGAAGTCATTTTTATTTTAACTATTTTTGTTCACTACAGTGAAGCAGATTTTTAAAATATATTGAGAGATATAACAAATTTCAAACCTTAGAAAAAAAAACAAAAAAAAACAGGTCATCACTTTTACTGTAATTCAGAGATATTTTGAATTGTTTTGTTTATCAAATTAAAAAGCAGTTTATATGAAATATTTGAAATTTTTATGGAAATATTTTGAAACCTTAATTAAGATAAGAGTAATTACAATTTGTAATATTCTTATAAATATCAGCATATTTGTTAAATTCAATAAAATTTGATGGGAAATAATTAAAAACACATGGTTAGTACGATCATGTACAAAAAGAACAAAGATTTCTAGATGCAATAAAAATGTCTATTTCAGTCAGTCCTTGGTGCTATCATGTAAATAAATGTTAAACAAAGACCTTTACCATTTAAGATCTAAATGCTCTGGTTTTGTTTGAGCCATATTGTGATAGGCTCGCAGCTTGGCTACTAATTCTGTAGAGTCTTGTGCAGCATTTACTGCTAATTGTTTGGGAATCACCAACAGAGAATGGGCAAATTCAGCAATTGCCAACTGTTCACGGGAACCCTAAAGAAAGAAAAAAATAAATAAAATAATGAAATCATTAAGTTTATGCATTAGGAATTTAGGATCCTAATTCAAACACAAATTTCTGATTAGTCTTTTGCTCTTTTTATAACTTTTCTATGATCACTTTTGTCACACACCAAACCAAATATTCAACATCCTTATTTCTTAAGTCACTGAAAGTAGGAATTCAATTTTTCTCTCTATTGAAATGAAATCAAAAATATAAATCTTACATTTATTTTTAGAAAGCAATATAGGAAGAAATAATTTCATTGCATGAATTTATTACAAAAGTAATTGTACCTGCAGGAAAAATAGATAAGTTTAGATTTAAACCATCCACATTTTCCAACAGCAGTTTACTGTTTCCCATGCGTATAACTGTTCACCTATTGCAAAGAAGAACAGCAAAATATTGGGAATATTTGCTGTTAAAAAAAATAAAAACCAAAGCCCAACTGTTCCATCAATTATGTAAAAAGAATGAAAATCTTGAAACACTTTGATCACTTTGTCAAAACTGACACTGACTTAGTTGATAAGATAAACAGCATGAATTAGCAAAAGCAAACAATTTCAGTTTAAAATTAGATTGTTCAACTCTGAAAGGGAAATTCTGTCAATATCCATCAATGAAATGTCATTTGAAATTATTTACAGATGATAATTTGAGGATTTTCTGTGCACAGTTACAATAATTGAAGGATGATTATGAGACTTTAAACTGAAGATTCCTGACTGGGTAAAAAACCCATTTGTGTGCAAAATAAAACTGATTTTTGAAAACTTGTCTGAAATGTTGTTGCAATGTAATTTGAACCTTCTTTATTGTGGAACTAGAAGAGGTTAACTGGTGAAGCAAAAGAAAAGAAAAAAAAGAAAAAAAAAAGAAAAAAAAGAAAAGTAGTTTGCAAACTAGTCTTGGAGATCCATCAATACTAAATAGCAAGTTCAAACCTCACAGGATGCCCATAAAAATTTTTAAAAAAAGAAAAAGAAAAAAAAAAAAAAAGACAATTTTGCAACTTTAAAATATGTTGACATTAGAAAAGTAATCTGACAAGGTTGACTAATCAATTCATTCTATAGAAAAGAATTTTCTAGGAATGAAATATGTTTGCATATGCCTAGCATGCAAGAAGACTGAAAAACTCAGAAAAAGAAACCAGACCACTCCAAAGCCATTATTTAAGAGATAAGATCTTGGAGCCAAGAGAATTGGTGAAATTAAGTTGAGGCATATACAAATTTCTAAGAGAGCAGACAATAAAAGAGCACAAGTTTGTTTTTTTTAAACTACTTACATGCGATTTATTGGTTTGCAGTAGTAATATTATTGGAATTTTGTTGGACCTGTGATTCAAATGAGTCACCTCTTTTCTCTGCCCCCTGAATTCTTGATTTTCAGACAAACTCAATTATTCAATTTGAAATTGATTACCTGGATCAATATTTCAACACATTTTACCTCATTAGTAAATTCAATTAAAGTACTTATTGCAGTCATAAAAATAATTCATTAATTTGAATAAAGAACAAAGATCCATTGTTTATTTTGTTTTCTTAAAAGCATTGTACAACAGCATAAGAAAGAAAAGCTTTTTAAACAATTCTCATTTCTTAGCTGTCATTTTCTATATCCCATGCGTATAACTGTTAAACTAGTACAAAGAAGAACAGCAAAATAATGGGAAATGGTGGACATTTTTTCCTGTACATTAGCAATATATATATATATATATGTGTGTGTGTGTGTGTGTGTGTGTGTGTTGTGTGTGTGCTAGAAATTAAATATCCATATAAAACTACATGTTAAGAATTTCATCTTAGACTTCCAAAAGGACATAAGCAAGGATTCTTTTACAAAAAAGACTAGACAAAAAGTATTATGCTTTAAAGAATATTGTTTAAGAATTATATTTTCTAATATAATAAAATTACTAAATGACAAGGACATTCTAAAAACCAATTTAAAAAATATTCCAATTTTATAAATTGTTGGCAACAAGTTTTTTCATTCTTTATTCTGGTAACAACCCCAGCACTAGTTGATTTTGTTGAACATATGATAAATTCCGATCTTAATCAGTTTAAATTGCAATTTCTTGCCCAAACTTAAAAATATGTGGTTGAAAAGAAAATGAAATAATCTTTTTAAATATTAAATTTGTATGTGTTTTTATTCATTGAATAATTTTTTATGTCGAGTTAAAACAGTAACTAGCTTAGAACAGCTAAAAATACGCAATTTTTTTCCAAGACAAAATTTTACATGCAATATTTTTTTGTAAAATCAAAGTGGCTAATCTTTATCAATATTCTTGAAATGTTACACTTAATTAGAACACACTACAAGCAGGATCATTTTTTATTCTTTTCTGACCTTTGGAAGCGAAACCACAATAGACCAAAGTTGAAGGAGATTTCTTCAAAAAGTATAAGATGAGCAAAAGAAGAGCACTATATCACTAATAAAAGACACTTTCAGAATTATTTTCATATATAATATGTGAAATTATAATGATGGTTTACTGTCAGGGAATTTTGTTCCAGGTTTCAATTTTTGAAGAAACTAAAAATTACGAGAAATGTAAATAAAACTGTCAGCACACGCCGGACCGGCTTGGTTTAAAAATATATATAAAGAGGTATTCTATTCAACATGGGTATTTAAAAATGTATTTTTATAATTAATACCATATATGTGTATACATGCAGTATTAAAATGAAAATGTTGAATAACCCTGTGGTAAACTTTCAAAAAACAAACAAAAAGTGCTGCTATCTGTACCTCTAATTCTCTAAATTAGGTCACAGCATAGAAATAAATACAATTTGAGAGCAGAATCAGAAATAACATACAATTTTACATAAGAATGCCAAGTTTTATTAAAATTGCTTCAAAAATAAAAGAAAAGGTAAAGAAATTATTGAATTTCTTGTTTTGAATTGGTCTGGGATTTGACTTTTTTTTTTTATAAAAACAAAATCATGTCCACTTTTGTACACCCAATTTTGGGTCTTTAAATTCTCATAACTTTTGAACCACTGGGGATATTTGCATAATTCAAACAGTTTTGAACTTCATTTACAGAGTTCTATATAACTAATATGATTAAATAACCTAAAAACAAACAGGAATGCTAATACTGGTACCTAAGAAAGCAGCTAAAATGTTAGGTACAGCATTTATTTTTTTCAGTTAAAAGTAATCTTTTTTAAAAACTTTTCAATACATAGCCTTTTGCTTTAAATTGATTACCTGGTTCAATATTTCAACACATTTTACCTCATTCAGATTAAATTAGGAAATTCAATTAAAGTACTTATTGCAGTCATAAAAATAATTCATTAATTTGAATAAAGAACAAAGATCCATGGTTTATTTTGTTTTCTTAAAAGCATTATACAACAGCATAAGAAAGAAAAGCTTTTTAAACAATTCTCATTTCTTAGCTGTCATTTTCTATATCCCATGCGTATAACTGTTAAACTAGTACAAAGAAGAACAGCAAAATAATGGGAAATGGACATTTTTTCCTGTAGATTAGCAATATATACAAATATATAAGTAAAGCAAGAAATATATATTATTCACACACACGAATGAATCTTTACTAAAACATAAATATCCAGATAAAACTACGTTAAGAATTTCCACTTCTAAAAAAGATATAAGCAAGGATTCTTTTAACCCCCCACCCCACCCCACAAAAAAAAGCTTTCCCAGACAATAAAAGATTATGAGTGACAGAACAAACAAGTTTTTATTATTATTTTTTAATTAAACTCAGTATTGTATGTGTACTTTGTTCATTTGTGGAAAACTGCTTTAGTATTGTTGCAGATTTTTGTTGGAATTTTGTAATCCAGATTTTTTTACCCTTTTTTCTCACCCCCTCTTCCTCTTGATATCAGATGTGAACTAAATTATTCAACTTGAAATTGATTAGCTGCATCAATTTCTCAACAAGCTATTTCATTGAAAATAACTTCAATTTGACCAGATGTGCCAAAGGAAACATTTAGAACACATAGTCCCCTTAAAATTGATGGTTGGTGCATTTGCTGTCTACCAGCAACTGAAAGAAAAGGAGGATTTCAGCCAGATAAAATCCACACTATACATGGCTTTTGCCAAAGATGATTTCATGCCATATGAGCAATTTACCAAGTGACAGCTCCATCACAAGGAATACATTAATATTTACCAGGTGAAGTTGTGGAAAATTTCAGTGTTGTCCAAGAGAATAAGAGACTGTGGCCTGGCATGTGTTCATATGATGACTTACCAGACCAAATGAAATGCCTCCTTTATGCTTCAACTTGGATGAACAAACTATTTATTGACCAGTAGTTGGTTTGAACATGGGAAATCATGAAAGACAAGATAATGCAGGAGGAACTGGCAGTTGCGGTAGAACAAACAAGTGAAGAGACAAAATTTCCTACTGGGAATCGCACGACACCATAACATGCTGTCGTTGCAACAGTCCCAATCATTTTGCAAAGAAATGGACACCAGAAGGCGGATACCCTGGATAGGATGTTACAAGTGCAACAGAGTAGGCCATATGTTCTGCAATTGTCTGAGAAACGAACCAGGAAATAAGCCTCAGTACCACCAGTCTGCTCCCCAAGCCCTATACGAATGAATGCACTACACAGAATCACTGTATATATCAATGGAATTAAGAGTTTGGCCTTATTAGATACAGGTTGTTGATGGTCACTTGTAAGCAGAATTTTTTGTTATTTTTGAAAAAGGAAATAAGTGGACATGCTGCCTGTTGGTGAAAGGAACCTTTAGGTGCTGAGGGATTGGATTTATTCAACTTTATGTGAGCAACATCTATTAATATTGAGGTTCTGGTTGTAGACAGGAAATGCTGCTCAGATTGGACATCCTTGGGAGGAGGGGAGGAGGGTATATGTGACCATTGATGGGACTGAGAGCTTTCCTCAACTTTAACAACTTTCATGTGCAGCCATCAACTAAGCCAGATTTCCATGTGGAATATAAACAGAACAGGAAGATCTAGGTTGGGTCTTGGAAGTGGTCCAAAGACCAGATGCCATCTGCGCTGAGAACCAAACAGATGAGTATGCAACACCAAAGCAGCTCAGTGAGGAGTATACGCACAAGTTTGCATCTGAATGGACAAATGCTGGCTACTTCTGTATCCCAAAGCCCCCCCCCATCCGGATCTGATCCCTCTAATGGTTCTGCTGTAAGAAAACAGAGGGTCCACCTGATCATGAATTATTGGGAGCACAATCATACATTGATGCCGATATAGCTAATGTAAATGCTGGAGTGCAAAAATTGAGGCAGTGGTAAGAGGAAGGATCAAATGTCACCATGCTGTACTTGTGTCAGGCCTATTTGCAGGTCCATGTTGATAAATTTTTTATGCCACTTTCAGACAGTGAAGATAAAAGGGCAAAGATATTGCCTTACTTGTTTGGGGTCAACTCAGTACATGCAATCAATTGTGAATGCTGTGGTCAACCAGAACAAAACCATTCAGAGGGCCACATCCATCTATATAGATGACATATTTGTTAACCAGAGTATGTACTGCCGCAGGTATGAGAGCACACATTCAACAATTTAGACTGACAAGTAGGAATCCAGAGTGGTTAAAGAATGGCACCTACGTGCTGGGTTTACATGCCTGGGAGAAGCATGGGAAACTGCAATGGAGTAGTGAGAGCGAGTTCCCACCACTACCTAATGTGCTCAAAAATCGGCTGGTATAGCAATGGAGGGCAACTGTGATTCAATGGAAGACTAATTTGATGCGTGTGCATCGATGGGTTTCCAATACATTGTCTGGAAATACAAGTGTGCGCATGAAGGTGGCATCAGAAATGTTAGTAAGACGTTGGTTCAGCATAATCAAAGAACTGGTAGTGGAATACAGAATAGAGTTAACAATTGACTTAGAGATTATCAGAATCCATATAAACTGAACCAATAGATCACTAAAGAGCTTCAATGATGGCTGTATACACTTTAGAAAAAAACAGAACCAGTGTACAATACATCCATTGAAAAGCAGGAATCTACCCGCACACAAGCTATCCATCAACTTTACTGAGTAACCTGGTGGAATTACAACCAGGAATTCCAAGGTGGATCAGCCCTTTGATCTTAGAGGCAGCTGTTCAAGGTAGTGTCATAGAATGTGAGGTGTACCAATTCAGAGAACTGGCACTAGTGCATTGGAAAGTCGGAAAATTGGATGTTCATGACAATTGGTTGGATGTTTCACAGCATATATCAAATTGCTTACAGTATATGCTGTGCTTAAATTGTCACTCATCTATATGACAATTGGAGCAGGGTGAGGATGAACATAAACCATTATGAAGCCAGTATCACCTGACTGATAGACTATGGCTAAAGCTGGTTTTCCAATTGGGCAACCATTACTACATCAAAATACTGCCAACATCATCTGATAGTTAGAGTCACCTTTCTGTGAGAGAGGGCCACCTTCTAAGCTGCTAATCGATAATGGTGCAGCGTTCTGGCAGTGGACTGGGGCATCCAACTTAGATTCCAGTGTGCTATGTACAACAAGGGTATAGCATTGTGAAGAGATGCCATCATACCATCAAGTGTATCACTGCTAGGACATAATGTTCCATTATGGAGGAGTTATATTGGTATAACATGACACCAAAAGACAATGCAATAGCTTGATACCACAGTTAGAGCTAGGTTTGACAATAAAGACACATCATCATCTCAATTAACAGCAGTCATCATGAGGATCACGTTCCTTTCGCTCAGGGATTAATTTAATCATGTCATCAATTCTAAGAATTGTAATAGCAGCCTCAGTGGCAAATTTCAAAGCTTTGATCTTGGACATTGCTGGTTCCAGTACACCTGCTTTCTTGTTGTCACGTACAGTGCCTTCATGGAGATCCAAACCAATCCTAGAAAATAACATATGGAGATCTTTAGATATTTCTTCATATTCCAATTGTAGTTAAAAAAAATTGTTTTTAGATCACAATTCTAAAGATTTAGAAGTTAAAGGTTGGGGGAAGAAGTCATTTTTATTTTAACTATTTTTGTTCACTACAAGTGAAGCAGATTTTTAAAATATATTGAGAGATATAACAAATTCAAACCTTAGAAAAAAAAACAAAAAAAACAGGTCATCACTTTTACTGTAATTCAGAGATATTTTGAATTGTTTTGTTTATCAAATTAAAAAGCAGTTTATATGAAATATTGTGAAATTTTATGAAATATTTTGAAACCTTAATTAAGATAAGAGTAATTACAATTTGTAATATTCTTATAAATATCAGCATATTTGTTAAATTCAAAAAATTTGATGGAATAATTAAAAACACATGGTTAGTACGATCATGTACAAAAAGAACAAAGATTTCTAGATGCAATAAAAATGTCTATTTCAGTCAGTCCTTGGTGCTATCATGTAAATAAATGTTAAACAAAGACCTTTACCATTTAAGATCTAAATGCTCTGGTTTTGTTTGAGCCATATTGTGATAGGCTCGCAGCTTGGCTACTAATTCTGTAGAGTCTTGTGCAGCATTTACTGCTAATTGTTTGGGAATCACCAACAGAGAATGGGCAAATTCAGCAATTGCCAACTGTTCACGGGAACCCTAAAGAAGAAAAAAATAAATAAAATAATGAAATCATTAATTTATGCATTAGGAATTTAGGATCCTAATTCAAACACAAATTTCTGATTAGTCTTTTGCTCTTTTTTATAACTTTCTATGATCACTTTTTGTCACACACCAAACAAATATTCAACATCCTTATTTCTTAAGTCACTGAAAGTAGGAATTCAATTTTTTTCTATTGAAATGAAATCAAAAATATAAATCTTACATTTATTTTTAGAAAGCAATATAGAGAAAAATTTCATTGCATGAATTTATTACAAAAGTAATTGTACCTGCAGGAAAAATAGATAAGTTTAGATTTAAACCATCCACATTTTCCAACAGCAGTTTACTGTTTCCCATGCGTATAACTGTTCACCTATTGCAAAGAAGAACAGCAAAATATTGGGAATATTTGCTGTTTAAAAAAAATAAAAACCAAAGCCAACTGTTCCATCAATTATGTAAAAAGAATGAAAATCTTGAAACACTTTGATCACTTTGTCAAACTGACACTGACTTAGTTGATAAGATAAACAGCATGAATTAGCAAAAGCAAACAATTTCAGTTTAAAATTAGATTGTTCAACTCTGAAAGGGAAATTCTGTCAATATCCATCAATGAAATGTCATTTGAAATTATTTACAGATGATAATTTGAGGATTTTCTGTGCACAGTTACAATAATTGAAGGATGATTATGAGACTTTAAACTGAAGATTCCTGACTGGGTAAAAAACCCATTTGTGTGCAAAATAAAACTGATTTTTGAAAACTTGTCTGAAATGTTGTTGCAATGTAATTTGAACCTTCTTTATTGTGGAACTAGAAGAGGTTAACTGGTGAAGCAAAGAAAAGAAAAAAAAGAAAAAAAAAAGAAAAAAAAGAAAAGTAGGTTTGCAAACTAGTCTTGGAGATCATCAATACTAAATAGCAAGTTCAAACCTCACAGGATGCCCATAAAAATTTTAAAAAAAAAAGAAAAAGAAAAAAAAAAGACAATTTTGCAACTTTAAAATATGTTGACATTAGAAAAGTAATCTGACAAGGTTGACTAATCAATTCATTCTATAGAAAAGAATTTCTAGGAATGAAGTATGTTTGCATATGCCTAGCATGCAAGAAGACTGAAAAAACTCAGAAAAGAAACAGACCACTCCAAAGCCATTATTTAAGAGATAAGATCTTGGAGCCAAGAGAATTGGTGAAATTAAGTTGAGGCATATACAAATTTCTAAGAGAGCAGACAATAAAAGAGCACAAGTTTGTTTTTTAAACTACTTACATGCGATTTATTGGTTTGCAGTAGTAATATTATTGGAATTTGTGTGGACCTGTGATTCAAATGAGTCACCTCTTTTCTCTGCCCCCTGAATTCTTGATTTTCAGACAAATCAATTATTCAATTTGAAATTGATTACCTGGATCAATATTTCAACACATTTTACCTCATTAGTAAATTCAATTAAAGTACTTATTGCAGTCATAAAAATAATTCATTAATTTGAATAAAGAACAAAGATCCATTGTTTATTTTGTTTTCTTAAAAGCATTGTACAACAGCATAAGAAAGAAAAGCTTTTAAACAATTCTCATTTCTTAGCTGTCATTTTCTATATTCCCATGCGTATAACTGTTAAACTAGTACAAAGAAGAACAGCAAAATAATGGGAAATGGTGGACATTTTTTCCTGTACATTAGCTAATAATATATATATATATATGTGTGTGTGTAGTGTGTGTGTGTGTGTGTGGTGTGTGTGTCTAGAAATTAAATATCCATATAAAACTACATGTTAAGAATTTCATCTTAGACTTCCAAAGAAGGACATAAGCAAGGATTCTTTTACAAAAAAGACTAGACAAAAAGTATTATGCTTTAAAGAATATTTTTAAGAATTATATTTTCTAATATAATAAAATTACTAAATGACAAGGACATTCTAAAACCAATTTAAAAAATATTCCAATTTTATAAATTGTTGGCAACAAGTTTTTTCATTCTTTTTCTGGTAACAACCCCAGCACTAGTTGTTTTGTTGAACATATGATAATTCCGATCTTAATCAGTTTAAATTGCAATTTCTTGCCAAACTTAAAATATGTGGTTGAAAAGAAAATGAAATAATCTTTTTAAATATTAAATTTGTATGTGTTTTTATCATTGAATAATTTTTTATGTCGAGTTAAAACAGTAACTAGCTTAGAACAGCTAAAAATACGCAATTTTTTCCAAGACAAAATTTTACATGCAATATTTTTTTGTAAATCAAAGTGGCTAATCTTTATCAATATTCTTGAAATGTTACACTTAATTAGAACACACTACAAGCAGGATCATTTTTATATCTTTTCTGACCTTTGAAGCGAAACACAATAACCAAGTTGAAGGAGATTTCTTCAAAAAGTATAAGATGAGCAAAAGAAGAGCACTATATCACTAATAAAAGACACTTTCAGAATTATTTTCATATATAATATGTGAAATTATAATGATGGTTTACTGTCAGGGAATTTTGTTCCAGGTTTCAATTTTTGAAGAAACTAAAAATTACGAGAAATGTAAATAAAACTGTCAGCACACGCCGGACCGGCTTGGTTTAAAAATATATATAAAGAGGTATTCATTCAACATGGTATTTAAAAATGTATTTTTATAATTAATACCATATATGTGTATACATGCAGTATAAAATGAAAATGTTGAATAACCTGTGGTAACTTTCAAAAACAAACAAAAAGTGCTGCTATCTGTACTCTAATTCTCTAAATTAGGTCACAGCATAGAAATAAATACAATTTGAGACAGAATCAGAAATAACATACAATTTTACATAAGAATGCCAAGTTTTATTAAAATTGCTTCAAAAATAAAGAAAAGGTAAAGAAATTATTGAATTTCTTGTTTTGAATTGGTCTGGGATTTGACTTTTTTTTTTTATAAAAACAAAATCATGTCCACTTTTGTACACCCAATTTTGGGTCTTTAAATTCTCATAACTTTTGAACACTGGGGATATTTGCATAATTCAAACAGTTTTGAACTTCATTTACAGAGTTCTATATAACTAATATGATAAATAACCTAAAAACAAACAGGAATGCTAATACTGGTACCTAAGAAGCAGCTAAAATGTTAGGTACAGCATTTATTTTTCATCAAAAGTAATCTTTTTTAAAAACTTTTCAATACATAGCCTTTTGCTTTAAATTGATTACCTGGTTCAATATTTCAACACATTTTACCTCATTCAGATTAAATTAGGAAATTCAATTAAAGTACTTATTGCAGTCATAAAAATAATTCATTAATTTGAATAAAGAACAAAGATCCATGGTTTATTTTGTTTCTTAAAAGCATTATACAACAGCATAGAAGAAAAAGCTTTTTAAACAATTCTCATTTCTTAGCTGTCATTTTCTATATCCCATGCGTATAACTGTTAAACTAGTACAAAGAAGAACAGCAAAATAATGGGAATGGACATTTTTTCCTGTAGATTAGAATATATACAAAATAATAAGTAAAGCAGAAATATATATTATTCACACACACGAATGAATCTTTACTAAAACATAAATATCCAGATAAAACTACGTTAAGAATTTCACTTCTAAAAAGATATAAACAGGATTCTTTTAACCCCCCACCCACCCCACAAAAAAAAGCTTTCCCAGACAATAAAAGATTATGAGTGACAGAACAACAATTTTATTATTATTTTTTAATTAAACTCAGTATTGTATGTGTACTTTGTTCATTTGGGAAAACTGCTTTATATGTTTGCAGATTTTTGTTGGATTTTGTAATCCAGATTTTTTTACCCTTTTTTCCACCCCCTCTTCCTCTTGATATCAGATGTGAACTAAATTATTCAACTTGAAATTGATTAGCTGCATCAATTTCTCAACAAGCTATTTCATTGAAAATAACTTCAATTTGACCAGATGTGCCAAAGGAAACATTTAGAACACATAGTCCCCTTAAAATTGATGGTGGTGCATTTGCTGTCTACCAGCAACTGAAAGAAAAGGAGATTTCAGCCAGATAAAATCCACACTATAACATGGCTTTTGCCAAAGATGATTTCATGCCATATGAGCAATTTCCAAGTGACAGCTCCTACACAGGAATACATTAATATTTACCAGGTGAAGTTTGCAGACCCTCTTACTGCGTCGGATGCTGGAGGAGATTATTTCGAGAACGGCATAAACTGATCCAGCACACGGTGACTGGTGCGTGAACGGTCGGATGTCACGTGTGGGTAGATGCAAGTTCCTTGGCCACTAGTGTGGCTATTGAATATGGCGGAGCCATAATTGAAGACGCAAGCTGGCTACGACCGTACACTCAGATCAGCACATAAATCTGGCAGAGCTTGATGCAGTGTAAGGGGTATCAACCTGGCGCTACAATGGAAGGCGAGCGTGATTCACCTGCGGACAGACTGCCTGCGTGCAGTGGTGGTTTTCGGACAACCCTGTCTGAGAAAACGAGGGTACGGACCAAGGCGGCATCAGAGATGTTAATAAAACACCGGCTGAGCACGCTCCATGAATTAGCTGCGGATATGGGCTGACAATCGACATGGCGCTCATCAAATCTCACGCAAACCGAGCTGATCCCCCCACCAGAGTGCCCAGCGATGGCTGGATGCAATCCGTAAAGAAACTGAACCCACTGTGCACCACGTCCATAGAAGAACTGGATCCCATTTTGGACTATTCACCGATCTTGTGGACATCCCGGCATAAAGTGCACACTCTACTTTGCAAGGTTGGTTAGTCCCGAAGTCTCTAAGGCAGCTGTGCGGGAAGTAGTCAGAGACTGCGAGGAGTGTCAATCCATAGATCCGGCTACGGTAAGGTGGAAGACGGGTAGACTGACATATGTGAGTACTGGAGCAGGGTCAGAATGGACGCGACCACCTTGGAGTCGCATTACCTAACGTTGATCGACTGCAGTCCCAGTCGATTTGCCATTTGGGGAGGCTGTTACTATGCCAGCATCATCCGGCAGCTGGAGACTGTATTCCATGAAAGGGGGGGCCCTGCCAATTACTCACAGATAACGCCCACAGCCTTTAGTGGAGAGACGTTTCACTAACTTCGCCGAGCACTGGGGCATCCGCATGAGATTCCGATGTGCATACGTGCCATCGGGTAATGGAATCGCAGAGAGATCCCATCATACGATCAAGCACCATTGCCACAAGAACACAAGTGCTCGGTGATGGAAGCAGTTGATGTACTAGTACAATGTGACTCCCAAGATACACGGCCTATAAAGGGCATAGATGTTGCATCGCTACCAGAAGACACGGTCCCAGTAGTTATAAAGTGGGGATATGTCTGGGTTAAGATCCACATGGGCAATGTACAACTCAGTTTGGAAAGGGACAGATAACAATGCTACAGCCCACAGTCGGTCCTTGTCGACGGGACACCCACCACATAAAAGATGTTTCGTCCTCTGAGTCGAGCAGACGCCACTAGTTGCCGCATCACTTCTCTGATGAAGCGCCGAGGCTGTATAAGGATTTGATGCGGGGAGGATTCAGCAGCGTCTGAGAGCGATAAACAATGAGTGTGGCCAGAGACACATCTGATGATACAACCGAGGATGATGAAGATATCACCGAGCATTGTCCCGCTTTAGACGAAATAGCAGACTAAAGAGACCTGCTCCGCACTGTAGTATATGTGATCATGAGATCAGGGGTGAGTGTGGCGAGAGAAACACAAACGTAGTAGTTTGAAGTGTGTACGACTGTGTTTGGCATGCAGAATGAGATCAGAGGCGAGTGGGGAGATTGAACTCGCATCCTCCTGATCGGGAGTCGTGGCCCGACACATGGGAATTGCTAACAGGGACCCACATCAGTGAAGCCAGCAGTCGACTTATAGTTAAGAGAATTTTCTTGCCAGCTGATGACAACTGCACAAAGTGGTCACACCTTCCTGTCTACAAACATTGTGTTGTCGTGTTTTCTTTTCCTTGTGAACTGGTCTCTGCCTGTGCCTTTCAAACCGGCCAGAAAAGAATATTACAATATGGGGTCATCACCATTGTGCCAACAAAGGTTGCACAAGTGTGCAGCAGGTATTCTCACACACATGCGAATTACATATTTTGAAAGATTATATGGTTGGAAGGAAATAAAATAAATATTTCAAAGATTGGACCAGAAATTGCAAGTTGAACAGTTTAAGTTGCAAATTTGTCAATATTGTATGAAATCAGAAATTCTGGGAATGGTATCCATTAAGAAAATGAATGGTTTCCTTAGAAAGCAAAAATACTAAATTAAAAACCAAATCTAATACCACGGTATTAAAGGTGATAGAAGAAAAAAAAAGAAAAGAAATTGATACCAAAACATAAGTTGCCAAAACGTTCAATCACAATTCTGTTTATGAAATATTGAAAAAATTGTAAAGACAATGCTAATAAAGAATGTGTTTATGGGTTTTTATTTATTTTGGTGAGCAAATAATGATAAGAGAAAACAACTTACATTGAAGCTATAAATGATCCATCAGATATGGTCAAAATAAACAATGCAGACTGACAAAAGTGACAGTGCTGTTGGAAATATGATCTTGCACAAAAAAAAAAAGTTTTTTTCAAAAAAAAAAATTAGAAAAGCCAGCCAGACCAGTTTTATGAGCTAGGTTTGACAATAAGACACATCATCATCTCAATTAACAGCAGTCATCATGAGGATCACGTTCCTTCTGCTCAGGGATTAATTTAATCATGTCATCAATTCTAAGAATTGTAATAGCAGCCTCAGTGGCAAATTTCAAAGCTTTGATCTTGGACATTGCTGGTTCCAGTACACCTGCTTTCTTGTTGTCACGTACAGTGCCTTCATGGAGATCCAAACCAATCCTAGAAAATAACATATGGAGATCTTTAGATATTTCTTCAATTCCAATTGTAGTTAAAAACAATTGTTTTAGATCACAATTCTAAAGATTTAGAAGTTAAAGGTTGGGGGGAAGAAGTCATTTTTATTTTAACTATTTTTGTTCACTACAGGTGAAGCAGATTTTTTAAATATATTGAGAGATATAACAAATTTCAAACCTTACAAAAAAAAACAAAACAGGTCATCACTTTTACTGTAATTCAGAGATATTTTGAATTGTTTTGTTTATCAAATTAAAAAGCAGTTTATATGAAATATTTGAAATTTTTATGGAAATATTTTGAAACCTTAATTAAGATAAGAGTAATTACAATTTGTAATATTCTTATAAATATCAGCATATTTGTTAAATTCAATAAAATTTGATGGGAAATAATTAAAAACACATGGTTAGTACGATCATGTACAAAAAGAACAAATAGATTTCTAGATGCAATAAAAATGTCTATTTCAGTCAGTCCTTGGTGCTATCATGTAAATAAATGTTAAACAAAGACCTTTACCATTTAAGATCTAAATGCTCTGGTTTTGTTTGAGCCATATTGTGATAGGCTCGCAGCTTGGCTACTAATTCTGTAGAGTCTTGTGCAGCATTTACTGCTAATTGTTTGGGAATCACCAACAGAGAATGGGCAAATTCAGCAATTGCCAACTGTTCACGGGAACCCTAAAGAAAGAAAAAAATAAATAAAATAATGAAATCATTAAGTTTATGCATTAGGAATTTAGGATCCTAATTCAAACACAAATTTCTGATTAGTCTTTTGCTCTTTTTATAACTTTTCTATGATCACTTTTGTCACACACCAAACCAAATATTCAACATCCTTATTTCTTAAGTCACTGAAAGTAGGAATTCAATTTTTTTTCTATTGAAATGAAATCAAAAAATATAAATCTTACATTTATTTTTAGAAAGCAATATAGGAAGAAATAATTTCATTGCATGAATTTATTACAAAAGTAATTGTACCTGCAGGAAAAATAGATAAGTTTAGATTTAAACCATCCACATTTTCCAACAGCAGTTTACTGTTTCCCATGCGTATAACTGTTCACCTATTGCAAAGAAGAACAGCAAAATATTGGGAATATTTGCTGTTAAAAAAAAAAAAATTTTAAAAAATAAAAACCAAAGCCCAACTGTTCCATCAATTATGTAAAAAGAATGAATCTTGAAACACTTTGATCACTTTGTCAAACTGACACTGACTTAGTTGATAAGATAAACAGCATGAATTAGCAAAAGCAAACAATTTTCAGTTTTAAAATTAGATTGTTCAACTCTGAAAGGGAAATTCTGTCAATATCCATCAATGAAATGTCATTTGAAATTATTTACAGATGATAATTTGAGGATTTTCTGTGCACAGTTACAATAATTGAAGGATGATTATGAGACTTTAAACTGAAGATTCCTGACTGGGTAAAAAACCCATTTGTGTGCAAAATAAAACTGATTTTTGAAAACTTGTCTGAAATGTTGTTGCAATGTAATTTGAACCTTCTTTATTGTGGAACTAGAAGAGGTTAACTGGCGAAGCAAAAGAAAAGAAAAAAAAGAAAAAAAAAGAAAAAAAAAGAAAAGTGGTTTGCAAACTAGTCTTGGAGATCCATCAATACTAAATAGCAAGTTCAAACCTCACATTCTTAAAAAAAAGAAAAAGAAAAAAAAAGACAATTTTGCAACTTTAAAATATGTTGACATTAGAAAAGTAATCTGACAAGGTTGACTAATCAATTCATTCTATAGAAAAGAATTTTCTAGGAATGAAGTATGTTTGCATATGCCTAGCATGCAAGAAGACTGAAAAACTCAGAAAAAGAAACAAGACCACTCCAAAGCCATTATTTAAGAGATAAGATCTTGGAGCCAAGAGAATTGGTGAAATTAAGTTGAGGCATATACAAATTTCTAAGAGAGCAGACAATAAAAGAGCACAAGTTTGTTTTTTTAAACTACTTACATGCGATTTATTGGTTTGCAGTAGTAATATTATTGGAATTTTGTTGGACCTGTGATTCAAATGAGTCACCTCTTTTTTCTGCCCCCTGAATTCTTGATTTTCAGACAAAATCAATTATTCAATTTGAAATTGATTACCTGGATCAATATTTCAACACATTTTACCTCATTAGTAAATTCAATTAAAGTACTTATTGCAGTCATAAAAATAATTCATTAATTTGAATAAAGAACAAAGATCCATGGTTTATTTTGTTTTCTTAAAAGCATTGTACAACAGCATAAGAAAGAAAAGCTTTTTAAACAATTCTCATTTCTTAGCTGTCATTTTCTATATCCCATGCGTATAACTGTTAAACTAGTACAAAGAAGAACAGCAAAATAATGGGAAATGGTGGACATTTTTTCCTGTTCATTAGCTATATATATTATATATATATATATATATATATATATATATATATATATGTATGTGTGTGTGTGTGTGTGTGTGCTAGAAATTAAATATCCATATAAAACTACATGTTAAGAATTTCATCTGAGACTTCCAAAAGGACATAAGCAAGGATTCTTTTACAAAAAAGACTAGACAAAAAGTATTATGCTTTAAAGAATATTGTTTAAGAATTATATTTTCTAATATAATAAAATTACTAAATGACAAGGACATTCTAAAACAATTTAAAAAATATTCCAATTTTATAAATTGTTGGCAACAAGTTTTTCATTCTTTATTCTGGTAACAACCCCAGCACTAGTTGATTTTGTTGAACATATGATAAATTCCGATCTTAATCAGTTTAAATTGCAATTTCTTGCCCAAACTTAAAAATATGTGGTTGAAAAGAAAATGAAATAATCTTTTTAAATATTAAATTTGTATGTGTTTTTATCCATTGAATAATTTTTATGTCGAGTTAAAACAGTAACTAGCTTAGAACAGCTAAAAATACGCAATTTTTTCCAAGACAAAATTTTACATGCAATATTTTTTTGTAAAATCAAAGTGGCTAATCTTTATCAATATTCTTGAAATGTTACACTTAATTAGAACACACTACAAGCAGGATCATTTTTTATTTTTTTCTGACCTTTAGAAGCGAAACCACAATAGACCAAAGTTGAAGGAGATTTCTTCAAAAAGTATAAGATGAGCAAAAGAAGAGCACTATATCACTAATAAAAGACACTTTCAGAATTATTTTCATATATAATATGTGAAATTATAATGATGGTTTACTGTCAGGGAATTTTGTTCCAGGTTTCAATTTTTGAAGAAACTAAAAATTACGAGAAATGTAAATAAAACTGTCAGCACACGCCGGACCGGCTTGGTTTAAAAATATATATAAAGAGGTATTCTATTCAACATAGGTATTTAAAAATGTATTTTTATAATTAATACCATATATGTGTATACATGCAGTATTAAAATGAAAATGTTGAATAACCTTGTGGTAAACTTTCAAAAAACAAACAAAAAGTGCTGCTATCTGTACCTCTAATTCTCTAAATTAGGTCACAGCATAGAAATAAATACAATTTGAGAGCAGAATCAGAAATAACATACAATTTTACATAAGAATGCCAAGTTTTATTAAAATTGCTTCAAAAATAAAAGAAAAGGTAAAGAAATTATTGAATTTCTTGTTTTGAATTGGTCTGTGATTTGACTTTTTTTTTTATAAAAACAAAATCATGTCCACTTTTGTACCCCCAATTTTGGGTTTTTAAATTCTCATAACTTTTGAACCACTGGGGATATTTGCATAATTCAAACAGTTTTGAACTTCATTTACAGAGTTCTATATAACTAATATGATCAAATAACCTAAAAACAAACAGGAATGCTAATACTGGTACCTAAGAAAGCAGCTAAAATGTTAGGTACAGCATTTATTTTTTTCAGTTAAAAGTAATCTTTTTTAAAAACTTTTCAATACATAGCCTTTTGCTTTAAATTGATTACCTGGTTCAATATTTCAACACATTTTACCTCATTCAGATTAAATTAGGAAATTCAATTAAAGTACTTATTGCAGTCATAAAAATAATTCATTAATTTGAATAAAGAACAAAGATCCATGGTTTATTTTGTTTTCTTAAAAGCATTGTACAACAGCATAAGAAAGAAAAGCTTTTTAAACAATTCTCATTTCTTAGCTGTCATTTTCTATATCCCATGCGTATAACTGTTAAACTAGTACAAAGAAGAACAGCAAAATAATGGGAAATGGACATTTTTTCCTGTAGATTAGCAATATATACAAATATATAAGTAAAGCAAGAAATATATATTATTCACACACACGAATGAATCTTTACTAAAACATAAATATCCAGATAAAACTACGTTAAGAATTTCACTTCTAAAAAGGATATAAGCAAGGATTCTTTTAACCCCCCACCCCACCCCACAAAAAAAAGCTTTCCCAGACAATAAAAGATTATGAGTGACAGAACAAACAAGTTTTTATTATTATTTTTTAATTAAACTCAGTATTGTATGTGTACTTTGTTCATTTGTGGAAAACTGCTTTAGTATTGTTGCAGATTTTTGTTGGAATTTTGTAATCCAGATTTTTTTACCCTTTTTTCTCCCCCCCTCTTCCTCTTGATATCAGATGTGAACTAAATTATTCAACTTGAAATTGATTAGCTGCATCAATTTCTCAACAAGCTATTTCATTGAAAATAACTTCAATTTGACCAGATGTGCCAAAGGAAACATTTAGAACACATAGTCCCCTTAAAATTGATGGTTGGTGCATTTGCTGTCTACCAGCAACTGAAAGAAAAGGAGGATTTCAGCCAGATAAAATCCACACTATACATGGCTTTTGCCAAAGATGATTTCATGCCATATGAGCAATTTACCAAGTGACAGCTCCATCACAAGGAATAAATTAATATTTACCAGGTGAAGTTGTGGAAAATTTCAGTGTTGTCCAAGAGAATAAGAGACTGTGGCCTGGCATGTGTTCATATGATGACTTACCAGACCAAATGAAATGCCTCCTTTATGCTTCAACTTGGATGAACAAACTATTTATTGACCAGTAGTTGGTTTGAACATGGGAAATCATGAAAGACAAGATAATGCAGGAGGAACTGGCAGTTGCGGTAGAACAAAAAAGTGAAGAGACAAAATTTCCTACTGGGAATCGCACGACACCATAACATGCTGTCGTTGCAACAGTCCCAATCATTTTGCAAAGAAATGGACACCAGAAGGCGGATACCCTGGATAGGATGTTACAAGTGCAACAGAGTAGGCCATATGTTCTGCAATTGTCTGAGAAAACGAACCAGGAAATAAGCCTCAGTACCACCAGTCTGCTCCCCAAGCCCTATACGAATGAATGCACTACACAGAATCACTGTATATATCAATGGAATTAAGAGTTTGGCCTTATTAGATACAGGTTGTTGATGGTCACTTGTAAGCAGAATTTTTTGTTATTTTTGAAAAAGGAAATAAGTGGACATGCTGCCTGTTGGTGAAAGGAACCTTTAGGTGCTGAGGGATTGGATTTATTCAACTTTATGTGAGCAACATCTATTAATATTGAGGTTCTGGTTGTAGACAGGAAATGCTGCTCAGATTGGACATCCTTGGGAGGAGGAGGAGGAGGAGTATATGTGACCATTGATGGGACTGAGAGCTTTCCTCAACTTTAACAACTTTCATGTGCAGCCATCAACTAAGCCAGATTTCCATGTGGAATATAAACAGAACAGGAAGATCTAGGTTGGGTCTTGGAAGTGGTCCAAAGACCAGATGCCATCTGCGCTGAAGAACCAAACAGATGAGTATGCAACACCAAAGCAGCTCAGTGAGGAGTATACGCACAAGTTATGCATCTGAATGGACAAATGCTGGCTACTTCTGTATCCCAAAGCCCCCCCCCCATCCGGATCTGATCCCTCTAATGGTTCTGCTGTAAGAAAACAGAGGGTCCACCTGATCATGAATTATTGGGAGCACAATCAATACATTGATGCCGATATAGCTAATGTAAATGCTGGAGTGCAAAAATTGAGGCAGTGGTAAGAGGAAGGATCAAATGTCACCATGCTGTACTTGTGTCAGGCCTATTTGCAGGTCCATGTTGATAAATTTTTTATGCCACTTTCAGACAGTGAAGATAAAAGGGCAAAGATATTGCCTTACTTGTTTGGGGGTCAACTCAGTACATGCAATCAATTGTGAATGCTGTGGTCAACCAGAACAAAACCATTCAGAGGGCCACATCCATCTATATAGATGACATATTTGTTAACCAGAGTATGTACTGCCGCAGGTATGAGAGCACACATTCAACAATTTAGACTGACAAGTAGGAATCCAGAGTGGTTAAAGAATGGCACCTACGTGCTGGGTTTACATGCCTGGGAGAAGCATGGGAAACTGCAATGGAGTAGTGAGAGCGAGTTCCCACCACTACCTAATGTGCTCAAAAATCGGCTGGTATAGCAATGGAGGGCAACTGTGATTCAATGGAAGACTAATTTGATGCGTGTGCATCGATGGGTTTCCAATACATTGTCTGGAAATACAAGTGTGCGCATGAAGGTGGCATCAGAAATGTTAGTAAGATGTTGGTTCAGCATAATCAAAGAACTGGTAGTGGAATACAGAATAGAGTTAACAATTGACTTAGAGATTATCAGAATCCATATAAACTGAACCAATAAGATCACTAAAGAGCTTCAATGATGGCTGTATACACTTTAGAAAGAAACAGAACCAGTGTACAATACATCCATTGAAAAGCAGGAATCTACCCGCACACAAGCTATCCATCAACTTTACTGAGTAACCTGGTGGGAATTACAACCAGGAATTTCCAAGGTGGATCAGCCCTTTGATCTTAGAGGCAGCTGTTCAAGGTAGTGGTCATAGAATGTGAGGTGTACCAATTCAGAGAACTGGCACTAGTGCATTGGAAAGTCGGAAAATTGGATGTTCATGACAATTGGTTGGATGTTTCACAGCATATATCAAATTGCTTACAGTATATGCTGTTGCTTAAATTGTCACTCATCTATATGACAATTGGAGCAGGGTGAGGATGAACATAAACCATTATGAAGGCCAGTATCACCTGACTGATAGACTATGGCTAAAGCTGGTTTTCCATTGGGCAACCATTACTACATCAAAATACTGCCAACATCATCTGATAGTTAGAGTCACCTTTCTGTGAGAGAGGGCCACCTTCCAAGCTGCTAATCGATAATGGTGCAGCGTTCTGTGCAGTGGACTGGGGCATCCAACTTAGATTCCAGTGTGCCTATGTACCACAAGGGTATAGCATTGTGAAGAGATGCCATCATACCATCAAGTGTATCACTGCTAGGACATAATGTTCCATTATGGAGGAGTTATATTGGTATAACATGACACCAAAAGACAATGCAATAGCTTTGATACCACCAGATAATTCCATATATAACTACCAAGCCCACATAACAGGTATCTATGTTGCACCATTACTTGAACACATAGATCCTGGAATCTATAGAGTGGGAGATGCAGTACAGATAAAGACCCACATGAATGATGTTTGACAAAATTCAAAAAAGGAACAGTGAAAGGGTGCTATAGTCTACTTTCAGTTCTCAACAAAACACCACACCATATCAGACACCTTTGGCCACATCAAAGATCTGCACCCTTGGAAGACAATGGCAGTGAAAGGTCGTCTGAGAACGAATCAAGTATAATGCCATTTTTTTTAGTGAAAGGCCAGATGATTCATCTGCAGAACCATGAGATAAAGAATTATTAAAGACCACAATACCAAGAACAGAGAGACCCCCATTCCAACTCTACATAGAAGCACTCATCAAAGGCAACCACCATCTCTATGCCATTTATAAGATCCTATCAGGAAAGAGTGTAGAAGAGGTGATGGATTACCTTTATGAATGAAGTATGTTTGCATATGCCTAGCATGCAAGAAGACTGAAAAACTCAGAAAAAGAAACAAGACCACTCCAAAGCCATTATTTAAGAGATAAGATCTTGGGCCAAGAGAATTGGTGAAATTAAGTTGAGGCATATACAAATTTCTAAGAGAGCAGACAATAAAAGAGCACAAGTTTGTTTTTTTAAACTACTTACATGCGATTTATTGGTTTGCAGTAGTAATATTATTGGAATTTTGTTGGACCTGTGATTCAAATGAGTCACCTCTTTTTTCTGCCCCTGAATTCTTGATTTTCAGACAAATCAATTATTCAATTTGAAATTGATTACCTGGATCAATATTTCAACACATTTTACCTCATTAGTAAATTCAATTAAAGTACTTATTGCAGTCATAAAAAATAATTCATTAATTTGAATAAAGAACAAAGATCCATGGTTTATTTTGTTTTCTTAAAAGCATTGTACAACAGCATAAGAAAGAAAAGCTTTTTAAACAATTCTCATTTCTTAGCTGTCATTTTCTATATCCCATGCGTATAACTGTTAAACTAGTACAAAGAAGA
Source organism: Doryteuthis pealeii (assembly GCA_023376005.1). Lineage (NCBI taxonomy): Eukaryota > Metazoa > Mollusca > Cephalopoda > Myopsida > Loliginidae > Doryteuthis > Doryteuthis pealeii. Next base: position 52,648,794 of record CM042148.1, on the reverse strand, counting down.
ACAGCAAAATAATGGGAAATGGTGGACATTTTTTCCTGTTCATTAGCTATATATATATATATATATGTATGTGTGTGTGTGTGTGTGTGTGCTAGAAATTAAATATCCATATAAAACTACATGTTAAGAATTTCATCTTAGACTTCCAAAAAGGACATAAGCAAGGATTCTTTTACAAAAAAGACTAGACAAAAAGTATTATGCTTTAAAGAATATTGTTTAAGAATTATATTTTCTAATATAATAAAATTACTAAATGACAAGGACATTCTAAAAACCAATTTAAAAAATATTCCAATTTCATAAATTGTTGGCAACAAGTTTTTTCATTCTTTATTCTGGTAAAAGTTTTTGGTACTTATGAAAGCAGCTTATTTATGTTGTGCATTTAATCTTTCAGTGAAAAGTAATTCTTTTACCTTTTTTAAAAACTTTTTAATACATAGCATTTTGTAACATAAAAGAAAAAAAAATCAATAGCTCATTACAAAAGACAAATACAGAAAATAAAACTAATAGATTTTCGGTTATTTCCTATAAGTCCAACATAAACAAACTTGACTGATAAATTATTTGTTGATCTACTAGGAAAAAAAGGAGACGGGATAGGGTTAGTTTAATGGGAAAATAAATTATCAGTCATGAGTGGTTCCCCTTTGTTTACGTTGGACTTAACCAGATTTCAATCGGAATACAAAGAAAATTACTATGTGTACTTACCAAAGATGTAGCAAAGTTTTCTAAATATATAGAGAGAGCAGCTTCTACAGCTCCACCACCAGGAACAACAGACTTTGATTCTAGTACACGTTTGACAACACACATAGCATCATGTATTGACCGTTCCATTTCATCACACATGTAGTCATTGGCACCACGAAGGATGATTGAAGCAGCAGAATGTGCTTTGGGTCTGAAGAGAATGAAAAACAAAACAATTGAAAAAGAAGAAATAATTAAATGATTGTCAAATGACAAACCCAACCCCCTTTATTTTGGTAATTCTTTATTTTAACAATTTGAAGCCTAGCTGAGATTATACCAATTTTTAATATTTAAAAAAAATATTTTAAATCTACCCAATTTTTTTCATAGAGAAAAAAAAATCTCTATTATTATAATGGTTGGTTTGGTTTGGTTTATTAATTTTAACGGCATATCAACCCGTCCAGGGTTATATCATGCCTAGCGGTTGGGTTGTTATACATATTGTGTATTCATATATATATACATTTAGTAATTGGTTTTAACAATGTGTTAGCATTATTGGGAATCATACTGTATGCCATTGATTTGTTTCATGTCTATATTCTATGGTATAATTTTATTTCCCTCAAAAAGGAGAAAATATCCTCTATGTTAACATTTTCAAATAGGTCCTTCATATTGTTTGCTTTAAAATAATGTTTTCTGATGTGAGCAAAAAATCTGCATTCCATCAATAAGTGTTTGACTGTCAGGGGTGTTTGACATGTTTCACATTGTGGTTGTTGTTCTTGTTTGAGTATATAAGAGTGTGTTAGTTTTGTATGACCAATGCATAATCGGGACATAATGACTTGTTCCTTTCTAGACTTCCTTAAAGTTGGTCTGCAGCCTCCCAAAGTCGGTTTGATTAGGAAGAGTTTATTGTGGATACAGTTATTCCAGTGTTGCTGCCATTTTGTATGAAGGAATCTATTAATTTTAGGTTTCAAGTCAGTATATGGTATCTGGAACTTGTCAGGGATTAAATCTAGAGCCGATTTAGCTGCAGAGTCAGCTCTTTCATTCCCCTCACTCCTATATGACTTGGTATCCAGCATATAATAATCTCCTTAGAGTTAGACATTGAGTCTAATCTATTCAGGAGCTTAATGATGAGAGGGTCTTCCAGTTTTTTATTTCTTAATGATAGTAGGACTGAGAGCGAGTCTGAAAAGATGATATATTTTGTGTTTATTTTCAGAGATGATGTCAAGTGCTATATCTATTGCACGGGTTTCAGCTGAAAAAATTGAACTTTCGTTTGGAAGGGCTTTTCTTACAATTTTTTTTATTTAAAAAAGCTGCACATGCCATTTTGTCAGTCCTTAGAGCCATCTGTAAAGATGTGGAGGTGGTTGGGGTAGCGTTCTAGAACATTGTGGAATTTGTCTTGGTAAGTGCTAGGATGGGTTTTTGTTTTAGGAAGTTTACTTGATTGATCTCTTTAGACTAAAAATACATGCAAGAATTTGCTTATGTGAATAACATTTTTGTAAGAGGATCTTACCCTTTAATGATAATAAGTTCATCATCACAAACTCGCTCCATGGACACCTGTTCAGCCTGGCCTAATTGAGAGACTTCAAAGGTTTCTTCACCCTCCAAATTGGACATATTCATAGTGAGACTAGCTGCAAAGAGTAAAAAACATTTAGAAAAAAGTTATAAAACAATGAAGTTTGTTAAATAAAAAGGTAAATAAAATTTGTTTACTTCATTCTATTAAAAACAAATAAATTTTTATGGTTGTTATTCTATATTTCTTTATATCTTGGCATTCATTAAGAGGAGAAATTTTGAACTTTGATTAAAAAAAGTGATAAAAATAAAACAAAAATAGGAAGCCAAATATTCCTTGTTATCACAATAAAATATCAAAATAAGATTTGCATGAAAAGAATTTTCTAAAGGCATTTCCATTTATATTGACACAATGAATCATTTATGCATTTTTATATTTTTGGTCAAAGCATGTAATGCATAGATAAGGCTGTTCCTAACATTGTTCACAAAATGTGGTGACTCTACGAGCCTTATTTCTTGCAATTTTCATTCAATGAAAGTTTTTCACAGCATCTTTTTCAAAACTAATGCAATAAAGGAAATGTGACAATGTCAGTGAGGAGAAACTACCATTTGAGAAAACATAGGCAATGTGTTAAAAAAATTTTTTTTAAATTACCCCCAGTTGCTTTGGCAATCCTCTTCAAATCAACTTGTTTACAGCGTCTTACAGCCATAGCCTTAGCTTCTACAAAGTATTTAAGGCAAAGATCATCTATTCCACCAGAAACAAGGATTACATTGGCACCAGTTGCCAAAATCTTCTCAATTCTCTCCTTTGTAATGTCAGATTCCCTGAAAGATGTAAAAAAAAACAAAAAACATTTAGCATAATTATTTCTTAAGTCACTGAAAGCAGGAATTCAATTTTTTTTCTATTGAAATGAAATCAAAAATATAAATCTTACATTTTTTTTAGAAAGCAATATAGGAAGAAAATTTCATTGCATGAATTTATTACAAAAGTAATTGTACCTGCAGGAAAAATAGATAAGTTTAGATTTAAACCATCCACATTTTCCAACAGCAGTTTACTGTTTCCCATGCGTATAACTGTTCACCTATTGCAAAGAAGAACAGCAAAATATTGGGAAATTACCATTTAATGATGGTAATCTTGCTGCTGACACAAAGACAGGGACCCCCCCCCAAAAAAAAAAAAAAAAAACTGTGCTAATACCTATACTAACACTGATTAGTACATTTTTTTTTTAAAGAAATTCAAATGCTATTACCTTTTCCTCATGTCTTCAAGTTTTTCAGGATCTTCAATAAGAAGCTGCACACCAAGTTTCATCTTTTCTTTCCTTAGACCAAAATCCAGGCAGGCAATCTTGGCTCCAACAATAGTTCTAGGCATAGCTATTAAAAGAAAAAAATGTTTATAGCATTAAAAAAAATCAATATATGATTTAGATTTTAATAATCCTATCATGAAATTAAAACAAGGAATTACCAATTCTAGAATAAAATTGAAAATTACTATGTACTTTTCAAGACAATAAGATGAATGCTATACTATAAAACTAATCAAGAAACTCATCTTCATTCAGGTTACTAAGATAATGTACTTAATAAATCAAGAGAATATCATCTACTTTTAATAATCAATTTAAAATGAATGCTTTACCTCTTGAAGCAATTGTGCAGTTTAGAGCATAACCATTTATGAGGACACTTTCCTTGCTGCTTCGGCCATGTGCCTTTAAAACATTGACAGCTTTCACCGGATATCTAGAATTGCCTTTACTGTCTGTCACTTTTACAGCTGTTACTGCATCTACAACCATCTTGGAAAAGAAATCAGCTTCACTGGGAGAAAGTAAAGGAACTTAACAGAATCAAACAACATCCAATTTACTAACAAAATTCTAAAACCAAGGAACAATATACAATCAATTTCTTCAGAAGAGATCAGAAAAAATATAACACTGGGATTTATTACTCTAATCTTTCAGCTTGGTAGCATTTTAACGTAATAATACCCCCCCCACACACACACAAAGGTAAGATCTGCTAGACAATTGCCATAGATTTGAAACTATGAATACTGGAACTAAGTGTAGTATGATGCAATAATAAAACAGTTAATTTCTATTATGTCAATGACTTCCCAATTACTTCAGTTCCACCTTATGTATGAAAAATTAAAAAATCAGCTACATCCTATAAAAGTTGTTCATTTATAATGGGAGCATTAAAATTGATTACACTATTATAACAAACAAAAAAAAATATTAAAAATTCAGTCAAGTGACTCATTTTGTTTGATCAAATTTAAATTTCCAAAATCTTAAGAATTTACTTTTTGCTTTGTTTAAACAAATAAGACAGTTTTTGAAAAGGAAAAACAGAATACTATAACTGAAACATTTTTAGCTAAAATGAATGTCAGGTAAGCTTTTTTTTTAAAATTTATTTCTAAATTGTATAGTTACATGATAGCTTTTAATTTTCTTTCGTCATATTCATAAAATAATATTAAAAGTTGTTTAGAATCTTTTACTTGTAAATTTTATGAAAAGCCACGAGGAAATAAATGTTAAATTTTGTTTGATCTTTCTATCTCCCCCTTCCAATTTCTACAAAACTATTGACCTATCCTCCTATTTCCAAGTATTTAAAAATAGACTAGTCAAACATTTTCTTTTTTTTGGATTTTAAAAGGAAAAATAACTAATATTCTAAAAATAAAATTATCAAAAATCAAGGATATGTTATTATATTCTATTTATCTAAATGTTCAACAAAATCGGAGAGACAATTAAGTTTTGAAAGAATATATAATATATATATATAAAAAATGCTTAGAAATTTAAATTTGTAAACCTCAGGGAGAAAGGAAAAAAAAAAAAAAAAAAAAAAAAAAAAAAAAAGGTACATTTATAGCAGTACAATAAAATCCAAAAGGATACGCTCCAATCAGTTTGCTGGACATACTGGTCTTGGCAGCATTTACAATGCATTCATTGTCCAATTCCTCTGTACCAACACAAAGATTTTCTTGAATGTATCGACAAGCCTCCCTAAAACAAGAAGAAATGTGAAATTGTAACATACAAAAGAGAAGATATATTACATTTGTAAAGACAAATTTGTAAAGTTCTGTTGACAAATTGGTGAAAGAATGCTGAAGAAAATCACAAGGTGGCAACTTTACAGAAATATCAAAATGACAATAGTTGAAAAAACACACCATTCACATGATACCATATATTTATAACATTTACTAATTTCATACTAAAAGATTAAAAAAAAAAAAAAAAATTAAATTCCTTAATTAACCTTATACACATACTAAGTGGGAAAAAGTATCCATTTCATAGTGTTTAACTTTTAACATACAATTGGTGTGAACATAAAACAAACTTTAGACAAGTTAGAGAACAAGAGGAAAGTTGCCTTTTACAGTTAAAAACAAAATGCTAAGCCATTAACAAGGTTTCAAAAAATCTTTCAAATTAGAACTTGTTTTTTTTTCTTTTATGTAAAAGTTCACTTTTGTTAACAATGACAGGATGAATTAGCAACATTCACTCACACTAATGATCATGATGGTTAACATCTTCTATGGTTTATATCCTAGTTTTTGTTTTTGTCATATTTTCAGATGTCCATTAAAAAAAAAAAAAAAGAATTTTTAAAAATATTGGTGGAGGCCAGAGAACAAAAAACAAACCCTGCTGGCCAGACTTTAAGTCTGGAAGATCAAGGAATGTTTAACTTATCTAATTAGCAGGCTTTAATTGGGGTTTAATAAAAAATCAACACCAGCCTTAGTTCACTAGGTTGGACAAACCAAATGAAGAAAAGTTTCTGCTGGGCAAACTAAGTCGAAAAGATCAAGGTATCTTTTACTTGTCTAATTAACCAGTTGTAATTAGGGGTATAATAAAAAAAAAATCAACACTAGCCTTAGTTGAATACCCCAATTTAGACAGGTCAAATGAATAGAAAATACCGGACCTCCCAGATTCTTAATGAATTGTTAGATGGTCAGACTCAATCAATTATTCTGGTTGATTTAGACTCAAAAAGAGGTGTGCCAGGAAAAAAGGTTACCATTGGAAGCAAAATTTTATGCTTAGAAAGAAAGTAAAAACTAGTTATACACAATATTTTTATGGCCATTCTTCCTAACAATTTTCAAAGAACTAATTTCCAGTTCTTCAGTAGGGACACTGGGGGTCAAGATTCACATCCTGATGTTGCAAGACATTGATCAATGATATCACTCTTGCTTTTTGGGTTGAATGTTGAACCAAATTATATATTTGGGTGAAAATGGTTGATCATCAAACTTTTCAGACTGGATTACTGTTTCCTATGATGAAACCAGGAGGTTCAAGTAGAATTCTGTTTCTCTCCCCCCAACTTTGAGAATAACACAATTTACACTCAGTGGGTGGCCCACCAACAATGTAGGCCACAATGTTTATACATTAAATAGTAAGAACACCCTCCATGGAATGCATATATATGCTGTATCTACACCATTAAGACAGCAGCAACTCAGAGTTTTGAATCCACAAGTCCAACATCATAAGATCATGAAATTTGGAGCAGCTGTGGCAAACAAGGTTTGGTTTGATGTGGGTTATTTAATGCCAACTCTATAAAATATACATAATCTTCAATATATTTTTATTTCTTGGAAGAAGGACAATATGATATCTAAGTTAACATTTTCAGACAAATCTTTCATGCTATTTGCATTGAGGCAAAAATATTCCCATTCAGTGGTATGAACCATCTTCAAAGCCGGGTTTCATCAGAAAAATTTCAACCATTCATGGTGTTGTAACTTCCATATGTTCTATTTCAACAAATTGGCAAGGACGGATTATTTCAAGATGTATCAGCCGGAATGCACTTGCTCATATTACAATGCTGCCCATCATTAACTTGAGGTCTCCAGATGACGCATATATATATATATATATATATATATATATATTCAGCATTGTTATTTTTGAAAACTCAAGCTGAGCATCTACAAATTCCTACGACATGCATGATCTTTGATCAATCTTTGTAGGGGAAAGATTGATAAATTGATGCTAAGTCTATGGGCATATTTGGTAGGCTTTCATGCCCCATTATGAGTTTCTTGGGAAGTTTTGGTACTCTTATGAATAGTGCTGGGTTGTCTAAGTTGCTGGCTACTATCTATGAAGACAACTCTGTAGCACATATTCTTTCCAGAAATGCTGTCAAGCTTTGCAAGCGCACTTCTTGATACATACAGCCTTGATGAGTAAACTTATTGATTCTGTACTTCTATCAGAACAGTAGATGTGGTCCAGGATAATTTCCATTAAGTGGCACAAGGGTGTTTGACTGAGAAGCTAGAACAATCAGACATGGATATTCTGTTCCCACTCGTTTTAGGAAATCATTTTCCAGGACAGCATTTGTTCATGGAAATTTCATAATTTAAATCGATATTAATCTAATAACTTTTGATGAAAAACCCTAAATTTTTTTTTCAAGCACCATATGCTTACTAGTGGTACGGGGAGAGGTGTGCCCCCACACCGGAAAATTTAGCTGTGGCTGGTGAGTTATGGTGATATCTTAAAATTTTAAATAAAATTTCAATTGCAAAAACAAATTTAGTAATAAAACTATATTTTGGATGTGAATTTTCACCACGCTGCTAAAAGATTTTTTGGATTAATTCTTTCCTCCCACCCTACCAAGTGAACATTTTTTTTTATTATTACTAAAAACAGTAACACCCCCAATCCTTAAATTTTTTTTTTTAAATATGTGTTAATCCTATACCTTTAACTCTTTATCTCATCTTAAAGTAGTCAAAATATCACTTCATCAGATGAAATCAACAAGTACCCAGCCAATCAGAATCATTTTTACCGTTTAATGAATATTCATAACTAATTTGGGAAATCTTGAGTCGATTCGGTGAGCGTTAAAAATAAAAAAAACACCATTCTTGTTATTTTACTAGTTATATTTGCTAATTTTGTCTCAGATAATTCAAATTTTCCAGGACAAATTACAAAATTTTTCCAGGATTTTGACAAAAACCATCCCTTTTCCCAAGTTTTCCAGGACACGTGGGAACCCTGATAAAATAAATGGATTTTATGAAAATGTACAAATCAGCAGTGATGACATAGCCAAATCTACAGCTCTCTCCTAAGTGCAACAAGTGTTTGAAACTTTGATGCATGAACTTAGGGACAGATCATGAAGCTGTTCATGTGTTGTGAGAGAACAGGAAACTGGAATTTGCATGTGTTTGGTTTGAGGACAGAAATGTTCTGTGAATTACCTTTTTGGTTAAGATTTTATTTTAAAAAAGAGGCAGGAAGGATAGTAATTCAACTCCTGAGTGCTTATTTTCATGTAATGTACTCTTTCATTGCTGTATTTTTTAATATAATTGTAATACCAGAAAGATATTCTGCAACCTAAAAATAATAGTAAATTAAAAGTAAATTGAATGATCAGCATATAAAATTAAAGAATAAAATAAACTTACTTGCAAGCCAATCTATAACCACTGATAATTGTTGTTGGATGGATTTTGCTTTTGACCAATTCATCAGCATTCTTCAAAAGCTCTGCAGCCATAATTACCTAAAACAAAGAATTTGTTATATAATCATTTAAAGATAAATATCACAACCTTCACACATCTAAGATCAAAGGACACCAAATCATAATACATTATTAGTATGGTATGTTAGACTGCAATTCCTCATGTAAAAAGGAAATGATTATATTGTGTATTTAAAAACCAGCATTAATTTCAACTTGTATATTAGACACAAAATGGAGTTAATTATAAGAGCATGTTAGAAAAATTAGGGAAAAGTTGGGAAACTTTTATAAAGATCATATCAAATATTGATTAGTTAAAGTAGCAGAAATTGTTTTTCTACCAGCAAATAGTCTAAACCAAACTGACACACATAACTTAACATGTAGGGCATATTACAAGCAAATTTGTCTCAAGAAAACTGAAACTAGCATGATATAAATGATGTTTATAGAACATCCTGCTTCTTTATTATCAACAACACTTCTAATTATTTTCCATCTTAATCTTTAATAAGCCTATAGATTGTGTCAGACAAAACATCTAAATTATTTGTATAATTTTAGCCCAGTCAATAGAGCCTAGGAATTGAAAGGTTCAGGTTCAATATTGGTCCCTACCAGCTTGTGTAAGCTGACCCGGGGAGGTCATAAATTTAGTTAAAAAATACTTTTTTTAGCACCTGGGAGCTGATGATACTGCATTAAGACTTTTTTTTTTTTTAAATACATTTTTTTATATCATGAGCATCAAATTAATTTTTAGAAAATTTGATTGTTACAAAAATAATTTTTTCAATCAGTTTTAAAAATTTAATTTCAATAAACATTGATACAAATTGGGATTAATAAAAAATATGAATATTGAATTTAGATAGTTTTTGATATGATTGTTTTGCTGATGGTAGGTGTGGCACTCCCCCTCAGCAAAACAATCATATCAAAAACTATCTAAATTCAATATTCATATTTTTTATTAATCCCAATTTGTATCAATGTTTATTGAAATTAAATTTTTAAAACTGATTGAAAAAATTATTTTTGTAAGAATCAAATTTTCTAAAAATTAATTTGATGCTCATGATATAAAAAAATGTATTTAAAAAAAAAAAAAGTCTTAATGCAGTATCATAAATTAAAGAAAAACCACAAGAGGCATGAAAAATTGCAAGGCAGCATATGAACAAAAAGGTTTATACGCCTCCATATATGGTAAACAATAGAAAAAACAAAAAATGTATTAATATTCACCGAGTGAACAATTTATGACAATTAGCGCAATCAGTAGTGGATCTGCCTAGGAACCACAAGTTTCCAAGTTCGATACCAACTTGGATCTGTATGGTAAAGTGGGGAGCTGATGATAGAGCTAGTGAAAAGGGGATAGACTCCCTCGCTGTCTGGCTGATATCGACAATAGACCACTCTGCTAACTACACCCCCCCCCACACACAAATATATATATATATATATATATATATATATATATATATATATAAACAAACATTAAAATACTTAGAAGTTAAGTGAATGAATGAAATAAAAAATTTAATGAATTTTCAGCTGTTTATTGAATAGCTAAAAATTCACCTCTTCGACGAATGGATTATTTTTTTCATGTCACCACCACTGCTGCTGCAAATAGTACCCCCACCCCACCATTATTTATCTAAAATTTAAGTTCCCATTCATGAAAATTCAATTTCTTTCAATAGTTCTTTATGTTAGTTTAATATATTAATATTCTTCAGCAATTTAAAAAATAATTCTTTTAAGATTTTGTAATTAAACTTGCTCTTAGATTATTTTTTTATATTTGAGAAAAAAGAAAAGAAAAAATGAGCATAATTCATATTTGATTGTTTCAAAATCTAAGTAATGATATAAAGAAAAACAGATTATTTTCTATCATACGTTAGCTAGGCCTTTTTTCCCCCCCAAGTTTATTTAAAATGAGAACAAAGAAGTCAAGCCTAGGTGGATAAATAGGATTTTCTAATTGGCAAGCAGCGACAAGAAATACAAACATTAATTCTACAAAAACAATTTACAAAAATAGAAATTATGGAAGAAAGAGCAGGACAAGAAAACGACCTTAGCAACAGGGGAAAAAAGCATCACAAACACCAACATGTGTGAGGTTACAGACACTACACATCCACTGTTAGTTTAAACTTTAAAATTATCAGTATTGGCAGTGATTTTTTTGATTTAGTGTGTCCTGGGACACATTTTCTTTGAAAATCTATGGATCCCAACTATAGTAAATTGTAGTTTTTTTAAATTTATGATATGGGGAAACAACTAAAGCCGCCTAACTCCTACCTTGTAACCTATCCTGTGTAATTCTTTAAGAAACAACTGAAATGTATTTACAATTAGCTTGAAATGATGAGGGAAGAAATGAGAAAAACACTGGAACATATGGATATGATTTTACTGCGTCCTTTTAGATTTTTGTGCATCAGGGACCGAGGACGTGTACCTATAAGTATCTCTGGTATTGGATTTCACTAACTTGTAATAACTTCTTCAAACATATCTAATTGGACACAATTTAATTTTCACTGAGTAATATCTATATTATCACAGGGAATTAAGGATTAAAAAAAAGTAAATACTTACTACACTGGTTGTACCATCTCCAACTTCTTTATCCTGCAACTCTGCCAATTCTACAAGGATTTTGGCAGCTGGATGTTCGACTTCTAAGAGCTTCAGGATGGTTGCACCATCGTTGGTGATGGTAATGTCCTTAATAGTCAGAAAAAAAAGGGGGGGGTCAATATTATTCATGTTAACTAGCTTTTTAATCAAAAATTACAAAAAATTGAACAAATAGGACAGATTAATATATTATATTCAAATTCTCACACAAAAACAAGGCTTATCTCTAATTTTCATTAAAAATTTAATGAAAATTAGAAGTAAAAGCCTTATTTTTGTGTGAGAATTTGAATATACATAAATTTATGTACCAGAAGCTAATATACTTAAGGATTTTTAGAATTCAGTAATACAGTGTAATTTGAACAAATATATAAAAAAAAATTAAAATAAAAAAAACTTACTCCAATATCATCCACCAACATCTTATCAAGACCAACAGGACCAAGACTGCTCTTTACAATGTTGGCAATAGCACATGCTGCCATAACTGCAAAAGAAATCAATATAACATTAAATGTAAAAATAAATGATAGACAAAAGGACAAGGAGCAATTCTGATCAAATATTAAAATCAAAACACTTGTAAATTCATAGCATGATTATTTGTATTTAGACTCCCTTTTTTTTTCTTTTTTATAACACCTAAATTTGATTAGAATGCAACTACAATTTTGAAGTTTTTCCAATATAAAAATTCAGTTTTTGCATTGTCTTGTAATTGCCATATAATGCACAATTTGTTTGCTTTTCAGGGTTTAATAGACAGTTTTTTTTTTTTTAATGAAATAGAGAAAAAAAGTAATTATTGTAGAAAATGTAACGTGCCTACAGCTATCTAAATTGAAACCCAAAACAAGTTTTTTTTCACATGAATTAGAATGTTTAGTATTTAAAGCCATGATTAATTGATTTAAGGCTCAAAGGACTAATCTATGGAGATACATTTTCTTAATGAACGAAACAAAATTATTCATGAGAACTACTTTAAAAAAATTTAAAAAAAGTTAGAATTCTTAACTTTACCTATTTGGTTTTTTTATCTGGAGGAGAGAAGTTAGTTCAAATTATATTTTTGGTCGGTTGGTTTTATGACCTGTCCAGTTATTTTAATGCCAGTCTTTTTTCAAGCAATTATATAGTTTACACTAACTATTACGAATACACAATTTGCAGAACTATATAGTTTCAAGTAGGGATGGGTACTCTTTGTAAGGGGAGATAATAAAATTGTTTTTAAAATCTTTCAAGTTTTCAAACTATTACCAAAAATCGTGGAATTTTCTGATTTTAATGAAATTTTCACTACTTTATTCATTGATGACTCAATTTTATAATGAATAGCTTATTTTATTAAGATAACTAGAAAAAAGTTATGAATTCAGAAGGGGGAGGGGCTAATTTTTACATTTCTAGATGGAACAAAGCTTCAGGCTTAGAATAAAATTTTTTTAATTTAAAAAATTCAACACCTGAAAAAAAGTGATTTGAAAATTTTAAAGTTATCTTATAAAAATAAAAAAAAAAAAAAAAAAAAAAAAAAAAAAAAAAAAAGTAGTATTTTCTCCAATTCAATTGTCCTATTTTTATTCTCTTAAAAAATGTAATAGTGAATTTTAAACGTCTAGAAGCAACTACGTTGAAGTCAATATTTTCAGAGATAAAATCTAAAAATGTGCAATTTTGTGCATCATGCACAAAATTGCAAATTTTTTCAAGATTTTTATATATCTAAAATATTACTAATGATAGTTCTTTTTTTTTGTGGAAGACTGGAGACATGTGGTTAACATGTCTCCAGTCTAAAAAATCCCCCCTAAAAAATCCAGATTTTTACTCTGGGGCTTGAACTGTTCAGTGCACATTGTTATTTTTTTCTTATATATTTTGGCTACGCTGTGTAACTTTTTTTGTATGAATCGTTTTTTTTACACATGTAGGCTTCCATAACTTTGCCTAACTCGTAAATTAATATTTATTGATATATTTTGAAAAATAACCTTATAATTTTCAGACATCTATTTGACACATAGGTGGAACCCTAACAATTACCACTCCGGGTCAGGGTAAACCCGAAAGTAATAGCAACTAATAGTGTAACTCCTTTCCAAAGCTCCAGAACTGGAGCCTCACCATCGGATGTATTTTAGTGTCATAACCAGGACAACCCTTTTTGAGAGGATTTCTACCCCTATGCAGTGGTAACGTATTCTAAACCCAACCGATAGAGTAGATACTGGGAGTGAGAGTATAAAAATATAATCTTATAACATCATAAAAAATGTTCCTCGAATTGGACCATAAAGCTTTTTTACTAAGGTTTTTTCTTCAAGGTAAAATAAGATTCTAATTATCAAAATTAATTCATCCAATGAAAAAATATAAAATATAAAGAAAAATATAAAATATTGTAAGCACAATTTCCAATAATGTATGAGCCCCCCCCCTCCTAAAAGACATGTCATCGGACCAATTCATAATTTTATTTTTTCTTAAAAATCAATGACATATATACATACATATATATACAATATATATATATATATATTACAAATGAAAGTGAAGGAGGCAAAACCTTTGTCTGTGATTTTTTTTTTTTTTTCAACATTCCAATTTTAACTTAAAAACATGAAAATAAAATGGCAGAAATTTTGCAAATAATATTCATAGATTTAATTAAACAAAACCAAGAGGCACTTTTAAGGCAGCACTTACTAAAAAAATAAAAAATAAATTTAAAAATCAAACTAAATGTATAATTTCTTTTTCGAAAAGAATAGACAAAAATGTCTTGATCATCTTACGATTTTTTTTTCTTTTTCACCAATGAATAACGAAAAACAGTTATGATTTTAGAATATTTTATTTCAAAGAAATTCTTAAGGTTTTAAAATTTTGAGCACGATATTTTAGTTATTTTAAGTTATTTAGTATTTTTTTTCTTTCTTTTTTTTTTCTTTAGATATGCATAAAAAATTTTAATGCCTTTTTGAATGATGCTTTAATAGCAAAAAAAAAAAAAAGAAAGTAAAAATTTGGTTTTCCTTTAAAACATTTAAGCTAGTGTACCATCCGAAATACTTAATACTTTCATTTGATAAAAACACTATTCCATGTAAAATGTTAATAACAAATTTATATGTAAGGTACTAAAATGATGAATAAAAAATATCCATTGGAATATCAAAGATTCATTCTAGAAACTTCCCGTTCTGCACGTGAGACAAAAAAAAAAGAAAAACCATGTGCGGCCGGCATCACATTTCAGACAATTCTAATATATATATTGACATTAAAATATAACAACATCTACAATGAGTTTTGTCTATAAACGAAAATAATATAATAGTGGTTATATATTACCATTTTGGTTGCGAACAGTTTGTCCAGAGGTTCTATCACCGCCAACAATTAATGCTGCTGCTGTATCGGCCGCCATGATGACAAATGTATTCCCGTTACTACTGTACAATAAAAGAAGAATGCAGTGAAAAGCTGGATCAGAAAAACTTCCAGGTGGAACGAAATTATTTTAATAAGAAATGTTTATCTATAAATAAAAGAAATTTATTTATAAATTATTTTTAGATAAAATCATAGAATAGTGATTTAATTTCAAGTAATAATTTCTGCACAGATTTATTATTAGCATATCAAAATATAAAAGAAGTCGTTGCTTTAAAAGGTTATTATATGTAAATTTAAAGGGTTGTATGTAAAACTTAAAACAATCGTGGCTCACTTAATTGATAACTCTAGCTTTCCTAATTTTTCTTTATTTTTAGAATCATATAATTAATAATTAGATAATCAACGAGGTTAATAAATAATGAAAATATTTTGTATGAAATGTTAAGATATTATTAGGGCATTTTTTTTCTTTTTTCAAAATATTTTTATTATATTATCTTGATCACTAACAGTTTGGTTATTGTTTGGATACATAAATCACTAAGAGTTACAGGTTTGAATATGTGCAAATACATTAGGAATTTACATTTGTATGCTGTTTAAATATGTAATTTAATTATGTTAATAATTTGATTATGTTAAAATTGGTAAAGTTCACCAAAGTAAACATTAAATTTCTCAAACAAACCAAAATCGAATTCACCACCAATTAATTGCAA
The DNA here is from genome assembly GCA_023376005.1 of Doryteuthis pealeii. Taxonomy (NCBI): domain Eukaryota; kingdom Metazoa; phylum Mollusca; class Cephalopoda; order Myopsida; family Loliginidae; genus Doryteuthis; species Doryteuthis pealeii. The sequence continues at coordinate 52,633,120 of CM042148.1, read as the reverse complement.
GATCATAATGTTAATCCCTGAATTGATCAAGTAGGTGGGTCTACTAGATTGTTTACATATTGCTTTGTATAGTATTTATCTACCTAGATTTGACATAAGGTCAAGTTTAAAGTTGGTACTCACATATGGGTAGAGACTAAAATTGATCAATTCCATCAACATTGCTGATGATCCACACCTTTAAGTGCAATGGTGGGATGACCCTCCAAAGCTACATACTCTTTATACCCTTTACATATTATCAGGGAACTCTGGCCTGGGTCAGGTAGGTATATCTGAAAATATACTTTTCTAATTTTCAGGTTTTCCAATATTTCATATAGTCTTATTTCAACATACAAAAAAAAAATACAAATGATAACATTTTACTTAGATGATCATCAACATCAAGCCTGCATATATGAGCATAATATTTTCTATATAACCATTTACTATCCTATTACATGTTTATGCTACATGTTAGTATAGTATAAAGATGTCTATGATTTAAAATAACAGATTAGATTTTAGATTATTTTTTTTTTCTCACAGCAAAATTGTGACTTTAAACTGAAGGCTCAAGTCTTTAAACATACTGTTTAATTACTGTTGATTACTGATGAACTGAAAGATTTTATTCATCATGACATTGCAGCAATACTAAAGGTAATGATTGGGCAAGCCATTGCAAAAATTCAGGGTGAGGCTTCAAGAGATGTATAGCTCATGTGGACAATCATTTAGATGATATAATCATTAAAACAAAGTGATGACAAGGAGAAAATAAAATGAAAAATATTGTTGTTTTTTTTTATAGTGAAATTAAATTTTGAATCAGATCTCTGTTGCCTTTTTTTACCAACATTCCAAACCTAGGGAATCATTCCGCCAAACCTAAAGTATCATTCTGCCAAACCTAAGGTATCATTCTGCCAAACCTGAGGGATCATTTTGCCAAACCCAAGGGATCATTCTGCCAAACCCAAGGGATCATTCTGCCAAACCTTAGGGATCTGTGGGGATCAAAATAAAACACAAATAAAATTAGAATACCCCCCCCCCAACAAACTCCCATGGGGCCTTCACCGGAAGAACCCTCTGCGCATGTCCGACAAAAGGACTGTCCCATAACCACAAAAAGAGTCTCTCGGCCATTTCGAGTCAAGCCTTAACTGGATCTAGTAGCACCTACTAGCCAGGGGGATATTCCCTTACTACAGATGACTATGACCCAATCAATAAAACCTAAGTCATAAAACCACCTTCTGCCTTTGTCTCTTTCCTTTTAGTTCTTTTTCATTCGTTAAATTCCATTTCAGCTTATCAGCCCACAAGAAGGAAGAACCAGCTTTATTGGGGATAGGATACAAGTATGAACGAACTAAAACCTTACCACATAGATCATTCTGCCAAATCCGAGGAATCATTCTGCCAAACCCAAGGGATCATTTTGCCAAACCCAAGGAATCATTCAGCCATACCTGAGGGATCATTCTACTACATCCGAGGGATCATTTTGCCAAACTTAAGGGATCATTTTGCCAAACCCGAGGGATCATTTTGCCAAACTTAAGGGATCATTTGGCCAAACCCGAGGATCATTTGGCCAAACCCGAGGGATGATTTTGCCAAACTTAAGGGATCATTTTGCCAAACATGAGGGATCATTTTGCCAAGGGATCATTTGGCCAAACCCGAGGGATCATTTTGCCAAACTTAAGGGATCATTTTGCCAAACCCGAGGGATCATTTTGCCAAACTTAAGGATCATTTTGCCAAACCCGAGGGATCATTTTGCCAAACCGAGGGATCATTTTGCAAACTTAAGGGATCATTTTGCCAACACAAGGGATCATTTTGCCAAACTTAAGGGATCATTTTGCCAAACTTAAGGGATCATTTGCCAAACCCGAGGGATCATTTGCCAAACTTAAGGGATCATTTTGCCAAACCGAGGCATTTTGCCAAACCCGAGGATCATTTGCCAAACAAGGGATCATTTTGCAAACTTAAGGGATCATTTTGCCAAAAGGATCATTTTGCCAAACCAGGGATCATTTTGCCAAACTTAAGGGATCATTTTTCATTTTGCCAAACCCGAGGATCATTTTGCCAAACTTAAGGGATCATTTGGCCAAACCCGAGGGATCATTTTGCCAAACTTAAGGGATCATTTGGCCAAACCAGAGGGATCATTTTGCCAAACTTAAGGGATCATTCATTTGGCCAAACCCGAGGGATCATTTTGCCAAAACTTAAGGGATCATTTGCCAAAAGGGATCATTTTGCCAAAGGGATCATTTGGCCAAACCGAGGGATCATTTTGCCAAACTTAAGGGATCATTTTGCCAAACCCGAGGGATCATTTTGCCAAACTTAAGGATCATTTTGCCAAACCCGAGGGATCATTTGGAGGGATCATTTTGCCAAACTTAAGGGATCATTTTGCCAAACAGGATCATTTTGCCAAAAGGGATCAATCATTTGACCAAACCAGAGGGATCATTTTGCCAAACTTAAGGATCATTTTGCCAAACTTAAGGGATCATTTTGGCCAAACCAGAGGGATCATTTTGCCAAACTTAAGGGATCATTTCTGCCAAACCCAAGGGATCATTCTGCCAAACCTGAGGGATCTGTGGGGATCAAAATAAAACACAAATAAAATTAGAATACCCCCCCCCCCAACAAACTCCCATGGGGCCTTCACCGGAAGAACCCTCTGCGCATGTCCGACAAAAGGACTGTCCCATAACCACAAAAAGAATCTCTCGGCCATTTCGAGTCAAGCCTTAACTGGATCTAGTAGCACCTACTAGCCAGGGGGATATTCCCTTACTACAGATGACTATGACCCAATCAATAAAACCTAAGTCATAAAACCACCTTCTGCCTTTGTCTCTTTCCTTTTAGTTCTTTTTCGTTCGTTAAATTCCATTTCAGCTTATCAGCCCACAAGAAGGAAGAACCAGCTTTATTGGGGATAGGATACAAGTATGAACGAACTAAAACCTTACCACATAGATCATTCTGCCAAATCCGAGGAATCATTATTATATAAAAAAGAAAAATCGAAAAATAAGAGTGTGTGCTGATTTTTCGACCGGCTTGAATGATTGTATGAAGGACCATACATACCCTCTATCGTCAGCTGAAGACATATTCACTAAATTAAACGGAGGTAGAGTGTTTTCAAAGTTACACTTATCTGAAGCTTACCTTCAGGTTAAATTCAGTGAATAATGTTCAAAGTACCTGACAATAATCACCCATTTTTACACTGATTTTTACTGAATAAATCTAAAATTAATGCCAACATTAAACATTTACTTTAAAATTGTTTAATTCTCAATAAAAAAAAAATGATGTTCTTATAACAAGAAAATTATTTTCTGTACAATAATGTCTTAATTCTTTTTCTTTCTAACTTTACTTTTCCATATTTGGGCTCCCAGAATTTGTAATAATTTCTATAATACTACCAACTCTTTTCCTCTAAATAAAACTTAGAAAAAGTTCTAAGAGGTTACATATAGACATTTAAATAGAATAGGTAGAGTAAAATGAAGTATCTGATCTACTATTGCAATAAAAACTTTTTAAAAATTTTTTGTTAAGATGATACATTAAAATTATCTATTAATGTTGCTGCAGCCAGGAACAACCAAAAATCAGCAGTAGCTAATCAATAGATTGTTCTATGCCAACTCCGCCCTGTTCCTTAGATCCCCAGTGACCTGATCATGGAAATTTCATTTTCACCAAAGAATGTAGTTCCTAATATTTGAATATTGAATATTGTAATCTAAGTAAATTTTTCATATTTTGGGTAAATTTGTTTGTGATCCATATAATTCTAGTAGTTTTCAATATTGTATAACAAAAACATCAAACAAAATTCTAAGATTGATTTTTTGTGGATATTTTGCAAGTTTTGTAGTCACTAGCCAAACCCTACCTTTGTAAATTGGTTAGGCTCATTGTCAAATCAGGTTATATTTAATAATAAGTTGCAAATAGGAAGTACTCTATAATTAACATTTAGGTTATCTCCCCTAAAAATTATAAGGATCATAGTAAGGTACAAACACACACTACACACAATTATTATTAGGATACCCATTTTTTTCGTCTGCTTTTCATTTTAAAAACGAATTAATTAAATCGAGTATTTAAGGTCAAATTTTGGCAAAACTTGCAAATTGGTCGGAAATTAAACGGTAACTTTTTTGGTGGTCCCCCATGGACAGTTTAACTACAGTGTATGAATGAACTTTTTGCGAATTGGGTTACGGTTTAGGGGTCTGGGATTAAGGTTGTTTTTTAATTACGTATTGCTTAAAAACAACATATTAATACATTTAATTAACCATTGAAATTAATTATTGAACCCAACGGTAGACACATTAGTCTCAGTTGTTCATGTTAGTATTGAAATGTATAATTTCAATTAAACTTGGTTTTAAAATATATTTTTCAGCATTAAATGTATAGAGATTTGGGTTTAAAAAAATTTTTTTTTTTTAAAGCAATACGTAATTAAAAACCTTTATCTCCAAACACCTAAACCGTAACCCAATTCGCAAAAAGTTCATTCATAGACTGTAGTTAAACTGTCATGGGGGACCACCAAAAAAGTTTCCGTTTTAATTTTCAAGTTTAGCCCAAATTTTTGTCCAAGTCGAAAAGTAGTAACATAATAATCAGTAAAAAAAGCCAATAAATATTACACATGTAATTTATTTTTAATACATTAAAAACTATTTTTGCGGTCAATTTTGATATAGCTTAAGATGGCGCGTGTGAGTTGCCATAAAATCCGTGCTTACAAAATAAATTTAACACTCGGTTGAAAAAAAAAAAAAAAAAAATCAGGGATTTATCCGATTTTAATGAAATGTTCATTATTGATTTATCAATGAATGAATTTCATAATGCATCAGTTATTTTAGGTATTTCTGAAATTAATATATAAAATTCATTTAAAATATAAGCAGCATGATGTTACAAATTGGGTATACCTAATTATTACTAAATAGTAGATTGAATTAGAAATTGTTTATTCTCCAAATTATAGCATTTAACTAAAACAAATATCCCACTACATGTACTGTACCATTATGGTATAATATACAAAAAATCAGATTTGAATAATTTGTAATTTACATCATCTTAAAGAACATGCAAATGCGTTTGTCCTAAAAAAATTAAATCCACTTTATCTACAAAATTTTATTTAATTTTACTTATAACTTGAATTTTTTTATTTCAGGGTTTCTGAATAATACACTCCGAACTCTAAATTTTTCATTGTTAATTGTTTTGTAAATGTCTTCGGATTATTTTTTTTTGACGAGAAAACATTCAGATTATAAAAAAAACTGTTGAAGAATTATTTTATTTGTTCAATCTGTAATGTTTACAGTAAAACAGTCTCCGATTTTAATTCCGGTGTTAGATTTTTAGCATCTGCTATGAAAAATATAGTTGGTGACTGGTGACTCAGCAGACACGAAATAACATGCGCATTAACGTTTGTATGTTTTGTTTGCAAGAGTTAGGCAGTTTTTGAAAGGATACTAAAGTTAACACCTTTACAAAGACAGGGTCAGTTTTAGTATTCACATAACATACATTGTAAGTTGAATCCCTTTAAAACTTAATAAAATAACTTTTCGATTGTTTATTTTTTTGCATAATCTCTCGATTCCAAATTTTTAATACCAAGTGACTTATAAGCTTGTATTTATCCTACGATTGTTAAGCTCAAAAATGACAAAATGAAACTTAAACCTTGATAGTGTCTGCTAGTAGTAACACGCACTTGTCGAAAAAAATGACAATTATTCAATATGATTTATATGAATTTTAACGCTTTAATCATTTATCTTTTTATTTGGATGAGGCAATAAGAAATTAAAAAATATTTTGTAATAAAGTTTTATTATTTTAAAAAATCCCCTGAGATAAAAACGTATTATATTTAGTTCTGTATATTTAGCTAGACATCCAGACCGGACGGAAGTGGTATATCCCATAATTCTTCTTTCTTACTGAACCTCTTTTCTGCCTTAGATCGTGTCTTTTGAAGTAAGTTTTTCTGATCTTATTTTAACATTATTTCGTGACCATTACAAAAGAGCGGTAAATTTTTCTATTACACCCGTCTCATCCACGACTATTATTTATGCCCTCGATATTCTTATTTTTTTCTCAACCAACGTCGCAAATGAATTGTTTTTTTCGTTCTCGCACGTTGATTGTTGTAGGTGTTGTAAATAAAGAACAAAATCAAAGTTGTAAGTAACCTAGCCTTCTAAATATTTACAGAAATGTTATTTTGAATTTCAGAAAGTACTTAAGTATCTTCTGAAAATAGCAATGCTCACGACCCTTAAAACATAGACATTTGCATTTTTCGATATGTTCCATCTGAAAAATGCTTATAAGATCGCGATGAACACAGTCAAACTCTAAAGGAAATTGATTCATCTACAATTTATCAAGGTTGTTTAACGATGAAATAGAAAGGAAAAAATCAATATTCGAACAGCCGTTTTTTCGTGTTTAAATTCACTTGCACGAGAGGTGTTTGTATATTTCTCTTATTTACAAAAACTCAGGAAGTGTGTCGTATTTCTCATAGAAAACGATGTTGTATAACTCTATTCCCGTTTTTAGGGTACTCGTTGCCTCAGACCAGCATGGCGGAAGTGCCCGGTGAACGAGAAGTTTTTGTACCCTGTGTAGCTACATACATTACAATGTGAGTCTGGTCAAATTTGGCTATTTAGATAGGTATGTTACTTTTTTTGTTCTCAAAGTTCAACGTCTGTAGCATAGTAATTTTCATTGTAAAAATTAGTGTCAATCACTAATCGATGAAACATGTTGGATTATATCAAGTTCGGTACCTCGGCGAGCCCCCAACAGAATTAACGAGCTTACACAATAAAATTATAAGGCGAAAGCACACATATAATCTTCTAACCTGTTAAGGGGTTAATCATTCAACTTCCTGTCCCCTGACACAGGAGGCGTTCCACTAAACCCACAATATTCCTCCCCACCCCTCAAATACGAAGTATCTGAAAAAAAGAAAAGGAAACAAAAGACAAAAATTGGAGGGCAAAACCCAAAAAATAAATCCTAATTAGTCACAAAGTCTTTGGAAGTGCCTAGGCCATTTTATCTGCCTCCCAGAGCGTGTTGTTTTTACTCATCTTTATTGATGGGGCACTTTCAATGGGACTATACTGGGTGGGTGGGTGCTACTTCTAAGTAGTTGTCCTCTAAAACCACTGGTTTTAGCCTGTCTATAGAAATGGTCTGGGGGTTGTTCTTATAAGTACAGTATAGTACTTGTGCTTATGATAATTTTGTATGGTTCACATACAGAGGTTGCAGGAGTGCACCCTGGCTATTATCCCGGACAATATGCATGTGCATGTTTTCAATAGGTTGGCATGTAAACCTTGTCTTTCTCTTTTCCAAAGGTGAATAGGCCATTTCAGCCATTTTATTCATCAGTCCCTCGATGAAGGATATTATATCCACCATTTTCTTTGGGGGATTGAGGAAATACTGGTAATTGCAATGTGGTCCTATACAGTGCTTCAGCAGCTGAACAGTTCATCTTTCTTCTTCACTGTGGTGTGAAGTCACAGGAAGATAAGTGGTAAATACTTCAACCAATTGGTGCTGGTCAGCTCTGCACACAGGAAGCTTTCAGACTGCTGTGCAGTCTCTTCCATGTCATTTGCTTGGAGATGGTTCGTGGTAGTGTGAATGTTCTTGGTGTCCAGAAGTTGTGACAATTTGTGAAATAATTCACTCAAACTGTCATCCTCTGTCCGATGGCACCCAAGATGGCACCGCTAACATCAGCAATTTATAAAAACGTGGGTGTATGTCCCACATAAACCCAGGTCAAGTCCATACACTTCTCGCCATAGGTGTGTATTAACGAAGCATTTACTGTTTTGCAGGTAAATTTACCAGGCTAGAACCTTTCCCCTTCGTTGCTGGCAAGGGACACTTGTGCCTCACTGTCCACCAGAAGAAATGTTTTGGACACCTTATCGATCACATAGAGTAGCGCGCAGGAACTAGGTACTGCCTGAGGAAAAGTGCCCTTGGATTGAGCTAATATTGTTTTCTCATTCACCGACATGGCTATGCGAAGACCTAACTAGTATGGTTATTTACATTAAGAAACATTTTAGTTTTCTGATGATGCACAGGTCAGTTTGTCAAGCTTTGTAGTTACGCCTCTGTGTAAAAAATATAAAGATTTGCATGAGGGGTCTTCAGGGTGGAATGGGAGAATAGGGAGGATGAAAGGCGTTTCTGCCATCTTGTCACCCTTTAGTTAACTAATAGTAGCAGTCACTGTCTTGTTTGCAACAATTTGGAAGAGGCTTAGTGGTGTGATTGTGTGGGTTAATCAATCATGTGCTTAGGCATGAACTAGATAAAGAACAACATATGCACATATACTATGAATAATATTTATAGAAAAAATATGTATGGAGAGAAAAAAAAATATGTATCACATTTGGGGTCACCAGTTGTTGGATGGGTATACCTACCAGTTCGATACATCGTGAGCCCAACAGAATTAATAAAATTATAAGTTATATGTTTATTACATGTTACATATTAAAAAAAATGTTTTATAAAAGTACAATTGTACTCACAGTCTAATTCTCCGTTCAGCATGAGGGGGTCTTCTCTGAAAGTCTTAGAGTTTATGCTCCTCACTGAGGAGGTTGTTCTTGTTACCATTAATGGCTGGCATCAGTAGCCTTGAACTAAGAGTTCTTTTCATTAGCTTAAACCAGGTTGGACTAAACTGATCTTCTAACCCAATTTCCTTCCCCTGACACAGGGAGCATTTCCACTAATCCAACACATTTAAAGGGGAAGAACCAAATAAATCTTTGTTTACCGTTGAGTAGCATCTTAATCGTGTCATGTACTGTAACGATTACCCCACGTTTCCACCACCCTCTTTTCTTCTCTTTCTCTCTCTCTTTCTCTCTGTCTCTGTCTGTCTCTTTCCTCTCTTCTCTCTCTTTCACAAAAAAAACTTTCTCTCTCTCTCTCTCTTTCTCTCTCTCTCTGTCTCTCTCTTTCTCTTTTCTCTCTCTGCCTCTCTTTTTCCTCTTTCTCTCTCTGCTGCTCTCTTTTCACTTCTCTCTCTCTCTCTCTTCCCTCTTTCTCTTTCCTCTCTCTCTGTCTCTCTCTTTCTCTTATCTCTCTCTGTCTCTCTCTTTCTTCTTTCTCTCTCCTCTCTGCCTCTTCTCTTTTTCATCACTTTCTCTCTCTCTCTCTTTAATCTCTTCTGTCTCTGTCTCTCTCTTTTTCTTTCTTTCTCTCTGCTCTCTCTTTCACTTTCTCTATCTTTCTCTCTTTCTCTTCTCTCCTTTTTCTTTCTTTCTCTCTGTTTCTCTCATCTTTCCTTTCCTCTCTGTTCTTCATCCTGTGTCCTCTCTTTCTCTCTCTCTTTCTCTTTCCTCTCTCTCTCTCTGTCTCTCTCTGTCTCCTATCTGTGTCTGTCTGTCTGTCTTCCTCTCTCTTTCTTCTGTGTCTGTCTCTCTCTGTCTCCCCTTGTCTCTGTCCCTCTCTTACCTTTCCAAATAGCTTTTTCTTTTAGTCTTCTCACTACGTTATGGACGTTATAAAATGTATAATAATATATAGCAATAAACTCTTCCTCGCTTATTCATCGAACAAGTCTATCAAAGTGGTGATATCACACCATCCCCAGAGGGAGATAGGATATCAAACGGGATCGACAAATGCTGGGGGTCAGAAGAGGGTGCATCACCCTGAGATTGTTGGTAGGGAAGCTACATATATAGGGTTGGTGTATATAGATATAGGTTAATTTATCAATCTTGTTTTTATATATATATATGAGGTTCTGTAACCGAAACTATAATACTATTCAAGTATTACTTAGATTTATATTATTGATTTATAATTATTTTATTAATAATTATTTATTAATTTATCAGATTCAGATAATTACAGGTATTTGCCTCTCATTCCACATATATGAGATACTATTTATGTGGCATTAGGTGTAAATAAGAAAAATTGCGTTATATAGGCATATCCTCCAAGGGGGCGCCTCAGGCACTGGCAATTAAACCCAGCACTGTCGCCTTTAAATCCGAGGGCAGGTGTTGTCAGGAGTGGATAGCCCTGCAATCGACGCTATTAATAACTTGTAAGGTCACGGCATAGTGACCCCGGTCAGGAGATATATGTATTATTTTGCCTCATACCCACTTATATGGGCTGGGCACATACCTCGTTAAATGTGGGGCCACCCACAGCCGAAGCTCATGGTGGGAAAGACAAAATTGACGTCTATCCACTTCGCGCAATCCCCCACAGGGCTGGGCAATAAACCAGCCCTGCCACTCCTTAAGTCAAGGCGGGCAGAATAATTTCCTGGGGGCATGTCTCCTGGATCGAGATATAGCTTTGTAAGGTCCAGCAGCGCAGAGAAGAGGCCGGTCGAAACCGGATTAGATATGTTGGATATTACCAATAGTATTTACCAGATACCGGTCAGGCACAAAGTCCCTATTAACGTGGGACCACCCAAAGCGAAGCTCATGAAGTGGCAGGTAAAAAATTTGCGTCGATCCCGTCGCGCCATATAACCCCCTCAAGGGGGCGCCTCAGCACTGGGCAATAAACCAGCCTGCCCCTTTAAATCGAGGGCAGGTGTTGCCTGGGGGGATGGCCCCTGGGATCGACGCACGGTTATTATAATAATGGTCCAGAAGGCGGAAGCCGCCTGTTGAGCCATATCTACATATAATATATGCAATGTATTTATATACCCAAACAAAAATAGTGGCTTTACAGTGTGAACGGGAAGGCTAATTTGATATTGATTATTAAAAATTCTGATTTTAATAAATATGTACTTATATTCATTGATTTCTAATTGTTTTGATTTATCCTAATGAATAAAGAGCAAAAATTTCGGGGATAAATCCTTAAAAGAATTGATTAAACAAGAAGAATAAACAGTAATTTGATTCTTTCTTCCAATTTAAATAAAGTTAAATTAAGAAAATTTTAGCAATGAAGAGACGGGAGTAATGGAAATATAAGTTCAAGTTTTTCTATTTTTCAGATTATACCTCCTCTGATTCAAATCCTTTTATTTGCATTCTTATTTAGTTTTATTATTTTTCTGATTTAGTATAAATATTTTATTGTATTAAAAACTGAGATACTTGCAACCCTACGATGGTGCACAATTTGCCTAAGTATGAATACATAAATGAATAATAAAACCAGGATTTGTAATCAATTTAACCGTTGTTGGTTGGCTGGTTGATTGAATTTATTTTTATCTCATATCACCCTTTTTCGGGTCTATTTCTTTGAATTTTTGAGATAAGGTTGATAAATTAGATTATTAGGATTATTCGGACTATGTCTCGTCTTTATTTTATCAAGCACAACGTTCGGCGAATGTTAACGCTTCCGGCTTCTGTCAGTGGTTTCTTGTCGAACTCGGACCCTTCTCTCTTCGAACTCGGAAGCTTCTTGTCAATTCGGGAAGCTTTTGGAACTTCGAACCGAACTCTTTATTCAATCCACGGGTGTGAGGCGGTTCTCAATTTAGTTAACCATGACCGGGTACAAGTTTTTAAGTTGTTTGTGTATTCTATGTTACAAATCGCCCTTGGCTCAGGATTGAACCTGCAACCCACAGATTGTCACTTAGAACTGTGATTACTCAACTGTATATCCGTTACGAACGCGCCACGTGTTAAACTTTTCGGGTCATTTAATGCCGAGTCGTTTTGATAAACAAATGATCAGATTGCTTACAGTACCGTTTTTGTTGCTTTAGTGGTCACTAAGTTAAGTATTTAACAGGCTCTCGTTGCTTACTTCGTTGATCTAAGGCGGGAACCGGGGTTTCACGTGACTATAGGGACCAATCAAATTAGTTTGTCTAACGAAAGAGAGCTCTTTGGTTTGAAGTCAGTTTTCGTTCTCCTCGACTGCCGAGGTTAAAGAGCCAGTTGCTCTTACCCATAGTTTTGGATGGAGAATAGTTGGATTCGTAAACTCTTCCCAGGAAGGTGTAATTAGCGCTATGTGAAATGCAACCAGCGCAACCTCAGATTTGAACTGTCTCGCTGTAATCCATTTTCCACGACGAATAACCATTTATCACTTGACCGTAAGGTTTATTATGAGTAGCATCTTATGTTGTCATGTACAGTTAATTTTAACCCTTGTGTCTCCCCCTCCCCCCTCTCTCTCTCTCTCTTCTCTCTCTCGTCTCTCCTCTCTCTCTCTCTCTCTTCTTTTTTTTTATTTTTCCTGTTTCACAGCTTTTAATCTTTAAGTCTTTCTAAACGTTTGTGGAAGTTGTAAAGGTCAACATCTGATTATTAGCAAAAAAAAAAAAAAAGAAAAAAAAAAAAAAAAAAAGGAAAAAAAAAGAAAAAAAAAGAAAAATATATAAATGAATAAAAATATAAAAAATAAATGAATGAATAAATAAATAAACAATAAAGAAATTAAAAGAAATAAAAAAATCATGAAAAATAAATCTAAATATAAAGCTTTCATTTATCTTAACAGATTCTGGTAAATGCAAAAATAAAAAAATAAAAAATAAATAAAAATAAAAAATAAATAATAATAACATAATGAATAAATAGAATAATAAATAATAAAAAAAAAATGAATGAAAAAAAATATATATAAAGCCTTCAGTTATCTTAAAAGATTATGTAAATGCTGGATATTAATATCTATTTGCTATGATCTTTTCTACGCAGCATTCATTTGCGAATTAAAGCCCACAGACACCTGTAGACCATTAATTCAATTTGGTTTTAGCATTTACAGCCATTTTAATTCCACTTTCTCTAATTTCAGTTTGCTCTTGAGGATCGACTTTAGATATGCACTCCCGATTTTATTCAAACACTAATCTACAAATCTACCGCTCGCATTGATTCTCCGGACCCCCCCTCCTTAAAGGATCCCATACGATCCATTGTAATCAGTCCATACTTCTTCAGGTAAAAATATCAAGGTTTTGAAATAAACAGATTGAAAAGAGAAGCCTTTCGCTTGAGAATAAGACTTTTTTTTTATATAGCAACATACCCTACTCTTTCTTTAATCAAACAATTAAAAGCAGAGATTCACTCAAGTGGTTCGATATTAAACACCCGGGTGTCGATGGGACTATCTAAGGGTCGACAATTGCCCGGGTGTCAGAAGAGGGTGGATAATGGCTTGTGATGATAGGGTTCGAAAACGCTGAAATTGAGTTGGTTGTTGGTTGGTTGGTGTCCTAACGGCATATCAACCCCTGTGTGTTATTTAATCGTATATATATATATATATATATATATATATATATATATATATATATATATATTATTTCATTATTTATAATATATAGTATATATATATTATTATATTATATATTTTTATATATATATATATATATATTGACAGAAATAGATACACAGAAACTACTCGAGTTTCATTCGCTAGAAATCATCAGGGTTAATCCACTGAATTAATCGAGTTACCGATAAGGATTGCAGCTAATCACACGTTTCTGTGTACTATTTCTTCAATAAATTTGCTTACTAGCTTTGTTATTGAGCAACTTTGTATTTGTTTTATCACGAAATTAACCCTGATCCTGTGCACCTCCAAGATCGTGCCCATATTCACCGGTAAGCCACCCATTCTATATATATTATATATTATAATATATATATAATATAATGAGGTTAGCTAAAAAACAATGTGTTTATTTTTATATCTTTAAGCGAACAATTTTTGGAGGGTATGTGTTAATGAAGTCATATCGATTTTGAAAATTAAATTTAGTTAATAATTAATGAATTTAGGCGAAATGTACATTAAGGGATTGACATTTTCTCGATTTGTTTAGCCTTACATTTAAACATATATGCCGCGTAAAATTAATTATTATATGAATTAATTTTCAATTAGTTATGATTCAATTAAACTATCTCAAATATATATATATATATAACATTGCTCCCATTTTCCCGTAGAGCACAGTAGAAGGAGACATTAAATTTACCGTTTAGCGTATTTAAAGACTTGAGCTCTCCTGGTGATTGTAAAAAACACATCTGTAGTATGTATCAATCAGTTGTTTCGCCTGGACTGACAAGTAGCTGATGGCCGAAAGGGTAGGAACTTGGGTAAGGGAAAATTCAGTCGTGTTAAAAATTAAAAAAAAAGTGTTTAAAAAGTCGAGCCGCAATGATGAGACGTAAACGTCGAAACACGTGTCTGTGGATGACTGATATATATATATATTATATATAATATATATAATATATATATATATATATATTTATATTAATATTTTTTAACTTCATGTGTATTAATAAACTAGTAGAAATAATTTTCATTAGCATTCATGTTATTGATAAATTGGTAGAAATGATTTCCATTAACTTTCATTATTATTTCACTCCATTAGAGTTTTTCAAACACCGTCTAAGCGGGTTTCACAGAGGCTGAGTGACAACCAGTCCCCTCAGGTTTTTTCAGTTTTCTTCTTCTGAGTATTCTACTGATCTTAACAATGCGTAGCTTAAGGTGGTCTCGGTCTTCCTCTGATTTCCAATTCACCCATAAAAATTTAAAAATCTTTTTCAGACGCCTTGGTTACAGTTCTAAGTGCACCAATACAATTGCAACGACCAATACCCATATGGTCCAACAGTTTTCCCAGTTCTCTGGCAAGGTCAAGTATTGTATATCTTTCGATTTCTTTCATTTTCATTTGGTGTCTGTCCGAGATGGCAAAATCCACGATAACAGGTTCTTTTCTTCTTGTTAATTAATATAGGTCTGTTCTCACTAATCCAGGATTAGGTGATACTTTTGTATCTCAAAGTCCCTTATTATTATTATTATTATATTATTAATTATTTTATTGTTAAAATAATAAGCGTAAATAATAGGCAGCGAAAATTTCTAAAAGGGTATCTGAACATTAGCGACATAAATGGAGTACCTCCCCTTGTTTCTTTCACTTTTGAGAAAACCTTATGTTGGGTCGGCATTTTCATTTACCGTAAATCTACACTGAAAATACGAATTTGTTCGAATCAATTGCAACTGCTGTTTTGTAAACTCGAAAATATCATAAAAAACCGGTTGTTTTTTTCTAATAACAATTAAATTCACTTCAAATAATGCGGCAACGCAACAATTAGAAACATTTTATGATATTTTGTGTTAAAACCTGCAGTTGTATGATTCGACAAATTTGTATTTTCGTGTACGGTGAAAGATGAAAAATGCGCCGACCCAACTAAGTGAAAAAAACAGGAGGTTACTCTCATTTATGTTAGCTAATGTTTAGATTACTAAAATGTAACAAGAACAGGATTGTAAATAAGAACAAATATTAAGATAATGCAAATTTCTATGCACCATTCATTTCCTGTGTGATGATTGTTGCTTAAATACAGGAAACAATTGTTGCTGGCGTAAGTTGGTTGGCTGATTTGTGTCAACCCTG
>CM042148.1:52428146-52617455 GCA_023376005.1 Doryteuthis pealeii | reverse complement strand
CTGTATCGAACCAGAACCTTGTGTCTTGTGACGGCTACCGACTAAAAGCTAACCGGCCCTAAATATATTTGGATTATTGTAAAATTTCAAACTATGCTACCAAAAGTCAAGGAATTGTCCAATTTAATGAAATTTTCACCTATCTTTATTCATTGATGACTTACATTATTTATAAGACTGCTTTTTTTTTTTTTAAATTGAAAAATAAAAAAAGGTTATTAAAAAGACTTGAAAAAAAAATGTTTATAAATTCAGAATATAGGGTGGAGGTGAACTTTGTTCATTTGAAGGAAAGAAATTTTCCAGTTCCTGATCTTTTACATTTCTGGAAAGAATCAAACCCTTAAGACATAAAAGAAATAAACACTATAAAAAATATTAAATTCAAACACTGAAAAACTGATTCTGAAAATAGTTATTTTTCTTAAAACCTCAAAAATAATTCTATATAGTATGTTTTTCTTTAAGTTTTAAAAACAATATGTTTTTATTGATGTAAAAAAAAAAAGATTTTTCAATGTCTGAAGCAATGTATGTCGATGCTCAAATATTTTCACCAGAGATAGAGCTCTAAATTAATCTATCAAAAAATATAAGTTAAAATGTGCAATTTTTGCAGTAAATTTCTGAGACTTTATATATTTAAAATTATCACTGAAACAGTTCTTTTCTTTGTGGGATGAAATAAAGGACATAAGGTATTCCCCTTTTCCAAAAAATGCGCGGGATAGTCTGGGTGTTCGGGTGGGTATGCGGACTTGAACCAATATTCAATTCAACAATATCATTGTTATGTATTATTTGTTATTTTTCATTTACATGCTATAGGCAATGAAACTTTTTTTGAGGAAATTTCACACATGTAGGCTTCCATATCTTTTGCAAATTGTAAATTAATACTTATTGAAAATTAATAATTTGAGGGAAGGGGAGATAAACATGATGTTACCTCCCTTGGTTGCACATCCATATATAAATAATATATATATAATAATATATAATATATATATATATATAAAAGTTGTTTTTGCTTTTTTTTCTCCAATGCTTTTAGACAGTTTGTTTATAATGTTAGCGTTTGTTTGTATTCGCCTGTGGAGTTGTTCTGCCCACTTTTAGTTGGATGATGCCCGCAGAGCACCAGTATTAAGGCGCCGGTTTTCAAACACTTTCGCGCTCTTTATAGTTTCAGCAACTACGAGCACATGGGGTAGATTCTATCTAAACCCTCTCGTGCGGGCTCCGCCCCCTTACATTTACTGTAAGTCCTCACAGCATGGACTATTCCTAGTCTCATAGCTGTGCCTTTTGATTGTATATCCTGTATCATTCATGAATGTGTCTATCTTGATTGTGAAACCTCTTTTAATATCCGTACTCTTTACTTATGAACATTGTATCAACTTTTATCCATGTCTCGTGTTTATTAAAATGTTTGTCTATTAACCTTCGTCGGAGTTATTTGTATTCCAAAGTAGTTGAACTTTAAACCATACGTTACAACTGGTGACATCCCGAAGTTGATATGAACACTTACCTTTTTGCCCAAGTCAGCCATAAAAATGGTTCGTAAAAGTACTTGGACTTTCAACACGAACTTTTTTTAAAAAAAGAAAAAAACGGTGAACCCCCTCAAAGAAATATATTTCTTTTTCTCCGACAGTATGGACAACATTTTTTTTTACACTCTGGATATCTTCTAAAAGAAAATTAAAAAAAGATTCAACAACCAAGAATTCTTTGTTACCGAGAGGAAATGTTCAGCCATCACCGGGACAGTTTGACACGTTCCCCACCCCAGGGACACTGACTGCTTCATTCAGCGATTACTACTAAGTGATACGCACATGGCCACAACCTGTGACCCGGATTCAACCGCAAGGACTACTCAGCGAAAAATTTTTTTCTACCCTCAGAAGTTGAAGATGTTCAATCTAAAATGTCCATTTCAGAATTAAGTATTTGTGCCTCACAGACTAAAAGTACCGACTTGAAAATTTCAACTCGACTTTGCCGACTAAGGAGACATTGAACCAGATCAGCATTGAAAAAATGGAACGAAGAGACGTTGAATTTTCAAGTTTTATTATCCACACCACACAGAACATTTGCTACCCATATTTTTCCTAAACTGTTGAAAATTGTACACCTGTACAGAAAATCTTACGTATGCTAAAAGTTGAACCTGAAATAACGTTCGTAAAATTCTTTTAACATTGTGTTCTTTTGAAACACTCTTTTAACGATTTCCCGTCGTTATTGGGGGCATTTTGTGCCTACCATTTTGTTCAGCGATAAAAATATCCCAATGGATTAAAGCAGTCCTTATTTTCACTCAGATATTGAAGAAAAGTTGCATTTCTTTTAAATTGTAACCATACCACATAGGAGTTTTCCCACTGGACTTATACATGAAAAATTCTCATTGTGCTGTATTTTAAATTACATTCCTGTTTTTCATGTTTTTATTTTATAGTTTCGGGAATATGTATATGCAAATTTATTCTCTGTTTTTTGGAACTTTTGAACTTTGAACATTCGAGACTCTGTCTTTCCTTAAAGAATATATATATATTTTTTTTTTGTTTGTCATACTTGTCTAATGAAATTTTTACCCCACTAAAAATTTAGGGGGGAGTATTTTAAGCGTCTTGTTTATTCGCTGGATGGAGTGTTGCCCCTTTTTAGTTTGATGATGCCCGCTAGAGCACCCAGTATTTAAGTTGCCGGTTTCAAACACTTCGCCTCTTTATAGTTTCAGCAAACTACGAAGCCACATGGTAGATTCTATCTAAACCCTCTTGTGGGGCTCGCCCCCCTTACATTACTGTAAGTCGCTCACAGCATGGACTGATCCTAGTCTCTATGTCTGTGCCTTATTGTATATCTGTATCATTCGAGAATGTCTATCTTGATTGGGGTGTACCTCTTTTTTATATGTACGTCTTTACTATGAACTTGTATCAACTGTTTATCCTGCTGCTGTGTTTATTAAGAATGTTTGTCTATTAACCTCTCGATTATTGATCCAAAGTATGTATAACTTTTGGCACCCTTTTACAATAATATCAAAGAATTATTTGGTTTCTTCCCTTTAAAATGTGTTGGATTTAATGAATGCTCCTGTTCAGGGGACAGGAAATTGCGTTAGAAAGATTCAGTTAGTCCAACCGGTTAAGCTACTGAAAAAACTCTTAGTTCAAGGCTACTGATGCCAGCCATTATGGGATAACAGACCAAAAACCTCCTCAAGTGACGGAGCATAAACCTCTAAGAACTTTCAGAGAAGACCCCCCTCATGACGGAGATAGAAACTGTGAGATACAAACTGGTACTTTTATAAAACATTTTTTAATATGAACATGTAATAAAACATAGTAACTTATAATTTTTATTATTCTGATTGGGGCTCAACCGATGTATCGAACCTGGGTAGGTAACCCCAAACCAACAAACGGGTGACCCCAAATGTGATACATATTTTTTTTCTCTCCATACATATTTTTTCTATATATAATTCATAGTATATGTGCATATTTGTTTCTTTATCTAGTTCATGCCTAAGCACATGATTGATTAACCCACACAATCACACCACTAAGCCTCCAATTGTTGCAAACAAGACAGTGACTCTACTATTAGTTAACCTAAGGGGTGACAAGATGCAGAAACGCCTTTCCATCCTCCCATTCTCCCATTCCACCCTGAAGGACCCCTCATGCAAATTTATATTTTACACAGAGGCATAACTAACAACTTGACAAACTGACCTGTGCATCATTCAGAAAACTAAAAATGTTCTTAATGTAAATAACATACTAGTTACGTACTTCGCATAGCCATGTCGGTGAATGAGAAAACAATATAGCTCAGATCCAAGCACTTTTCCTCAGCATACCTAGTTACCTGCCGCCTACTCTATGTGATCGATAAGGTGTCCCAAAACATTCTTATCTGGTGGACATGAGGCACAAGTGTCCTCTTGCCAGCAACGAAAGGGGGCTAAAGGATTTCTAGCCTGGGTAAAATTTACCCTGCAAACAGTTTAAATGCTTCGTTAATACACACCTATGGCGAGAAGTGTTTATGGAGCTGACCTTGGGTTTTTGTGGGACATACACCCGACGTTTTTATAATTGCTGATGTTAGCGTGCCATCTTGGGCCATCGGACAGAGGATGACAGTTTGAGTGGAATTATTTTCACAAATGTCACAAACTCTGGACAAAACCAAGAACATTCACACTACACGAAACCATCTTCAAGCAAATACAGGAAGAACTGCATCAGCAGTCTGAAAGCTTCCCTGTGTGCAGAGCTTGCAACCAGCACCCAAGGTTGAAGTATTTACCAATTATCTTCACTAGTGACTTCACACCACAGGAAGAAGAAGATGAACTGTTCAGCTGCTGAAGCAATGTATAGGAACCACATTGCAATTACCTAGTATTTCCTCAAATCTTCCCAAGAAAATGGGTGGATAAATAAATCCTTCATCGAGGACGGATGAATAAAAATGCTGAAATGCCTATTCACCTTTGAAAATAAGAGCAAAGACAAGGTACATTCCAAACTATATGAAACATGCACATGCATATTTGTCCGGAATAGCAGGGTGCACTCCACTGCCAACCTCTGTATTTGAAATACAAAATTATCAATAAGCACAAGTACATTACTACTTATTAAGAAACAACCCCCAGACCATTTCTATAGACAGGCTAAAACCAGTGGTTTTAGAGGACAAAACTACTTAAAGTAGCGCACCCACCCACCCCAGTATAGTCCCATTGAATGCCCCATCAATAAAGATGAGTAAAAACACACGCTCTGGAGCAGATAAATAATGCCCTAGGCACTTCCAAGACTTTGTGACTAATTAGATTTATTTTTGGGTTTGCCTCCATATTTTGTCTTTTGTTCCTTTTCTTTTTTCAGATACTTCGATTTGAGGGTGGGAGGAATATTTGTTGGGTTTAGTGAACGCTCCTGTGTCAGGGGACAGGAAGTTGAATGATTAACCCCCTTAACAGGTTAGAAGGATTATATGTGTGCTTTCGCCTTATAATTTTATTGTGTAGCTCGTTAATTCTGTTGGGGCTTCGCGAGGTACCGAACTTGATATAACAAAACCAACATGTGTTCATCGATTAGTGATGACACTAATTTTTACATGAAAATTACTATGCTACAGACGTTGAACTTTGAGAACAAAAAAAGTAACATACCTATCTAAATAGCCAAATTTGACCAGACTCACATTGTAATGTATAGTAGCTACACAGGGGTACAAAAACTTCTCGTTCACCGGCACTCCGCCATGCTGGTCTGAGGCAACGAAGTACCTAAAAACGGGAATAGAGTGTATAATAACATGTTTTCTATGAGAAATACGACACACTTCCTGAGTTTTGTAAATAAGAGAAATATACAAAACACCCTCTCGTGCAAGTGAATTTAAACACGAAAAAACGGCTGTTCGAATATTGATTTTTTCCTTGCTATTTCATCGTTTAAACAACCTTGATAAATTTGTAGATGAATTCAATTTCCTTTAGAGTTTGACTGTGTTCATCGCGATCTTATAAGCATTTTTCAGATGAACATATCGAAAATGCAAATGTCTATGTTTTAAGGGGTCGTGAGCATTGCTATTTTCAGAAGATACTTAAGTACTTTCTGAAATTCAAAATAAACATTTCTGTAAATATTTAGAAGCTAGGTTACTTTACAACTTTGATTTTTTCTTTATTTACAACACCTACAACCAATCAACGTTGCGAGAACGAAAAAAACAATTCATTTTGCGACGATTGGTTGAGAAAAAAATCTAAGAATATCGAGGCATAAAATAAATTAGCGTGGATGAGACGGGTGTAATAGAAAAATTTTACCGCTCTTTTGTAATGGTCACGAAATAATGTTTAAAATAAGATCAGAAAAACTTACTTCAAAAGACACGATCTAAGGCAGAAAAAAGAGGTTCAGTAAGAACGAGAAATTATGGGATATACCCACTTCCGGTCCGGTCTGGATGGTCTAGCTAAATATACAGAACTAAATATAATACGTTTTATCTCAGGGATTTTTTAAAAATAATAAAACTTTTATTACAAAATATTTTAATTCTTATTGCCTCATCCAAATAAAAAGATAATGATTAAAGCGTTAAATTTCATATAAATCTATTGAATAATTGTCATTTTTCGACAAGTGCGTGTACTACTAGCAGACACTATCAAGGTTTAAGTTTCATTTTGTCATTTTTTGAGCTTAACATCGTAGGATAAATACAAGCTTATAAGTCACTTGGCTATTAAAAATTTGGAATCGAGAGATTATGCAAAAAAAATAAACAATCGAAAAATTATTTTATTAAGTTTTAAAGGATCAACTTACAATATGTTATGTGAATACTAAAACTGAACCCTGTCTTTGTAACGGTGTTAACTTTAGTATCCTTCAAAAACTGCCTAACTCTTGCAAACAAAACATACAACGTTAATGCGCCATGTTATTTCGTGTCTGCTGAGTCACAGTCACCAACTATATTTTATTAGCAGATGCTAAAATCTAAACACCGAATTAAAATCGGAGGTGACTGTTTTACTTAAACATTACAGATTGAACAAAATAAAATAATTTCTTCAACAGTTTTTTTTATAATCTGAAGTTTTCTCGTCAAAAAAATAATCGAAACATTACAAAACAATTAACAATTAAAAATTTAGAGTTTCGGAGTGTAATATCAGAACCCTGAAGAAAAAAATTTCAAGTTATAAGTAAAATTAAATAAAAATTTTGTAGATAAGTGGATTTAATTTTTTTTAGGACAAACGCATTTTGCATGTTCTTTAAGATGATGTAAATTACAAATTATCAAATCTGATTTTTTGTATATTATACGCATAATGCGTACAGTACAATCGTAGTGGGATATTTTGTAACAGCAATTATAGTTAAATGCTATAATTTGGAGGAATAAACAATTTCTAATCCAATCTACAAATATTTAGTAATAATTAGGTATACCCCAAATTATGTAACATCATGCTGCTTATATTTTAAAGGAATTTTATTATAATTAATTTTCAAAATACCTAAAAAACTGATGCATTATGAAATTCATTCATTGATAAATCAATAATGAAAACATTTCATTAAAATCGGATTAAATCCCTGATTTATTTTTTTTATGCAACCGAGTGTTAAATTTATTTGTAAACACGAATTTATGGCACTCAACCGCGGCCATTCTTAAGCTATATCAAAATTGACCGCAAAAATAGTTTTTAAATGTATTAAAAATAAATTACAATGTGTAATATATTTGCTTTTTTTTACTGATAATTATTTACTACTTTTCGACTTGGACAAAATTTTGGCTAAACTTGAAATTAAAACGGAAACTTTTTGGTGGTCCCCCCATGGACAGTTACACTACAGTCTATGAGATGAACTTTTTGCGATTGGTTACGTTAGGGTGTTTGGAGATAAAAAGGTTTTTTAATTACGTATTGCCTTTAAAAAAAAAAATTTTTTTAAACCCAAATCTCTATACATTAATGCTGAAAAAATATTTTTAAAACCAAGTTTAATTGAAATATAGCATTTCAATTACTAACACTTGAACAACTGAGACTAATGTGTCTACCGTGGGTTCAATAATTAATTTCAATGGTTAATTAAATTGTATTAAATATGTTGTTTTTGAAGCAATTACGTAATATAAAAAACAACCTTAATCCCAGACCCCTTAAACCGTAACCCAATTCGCAAAAAGTTCATTTCATTACACTGTAGTTAAACTGTCCATGGGGCCCACCAAAAAAAAAAGTTACCGTTTTTAATGTCCGACCCAATTGCAAGTTTTGCCAAAATTTGACCTTAAATACTCGATTTAATAATTTGTTTTTAAAATGAAGCAACGAAAAAAATGGGATCCTAATAATAATTGTGTGTAGTGTGTGTGTACCTACTATGTATCCTTTATAATTTTAGGGAGATTAACCCTAAAATGTTTAATTATAGAAGTTACTTCCATTTGCAACTTATTATTAAATATAACCTGATTTGACAATGAGCCTTAACCAATTACAAAGGTAGGGTTTGCTAGTGACTTACAAAACTTGCAAAATATCCCACAAAAAATCAATCTTAGAATTTTTTGATGTTTTTGTTATACAATATTTGAAAACTACTAGAATTATATGGATCACAAACAAATTTACCAAAATATGAAAAAACTTTACTTAGATTACAATTTCAATATTCAAATATTAGGAACTAATTCTTGTGGGGTTGAAAATGAAATTTCCATGATCAGGTCACGCGGATCTAAGAACAGGGCGGAGTGGCATAGACAATCTAATTGATTAGCTACTGCTGAATTTTTGGTTGTTCCTGGCTGCAGCAACATTAATAGAGAATTTTAATGTATCATCTTAACCAAAAATTTTTTAAAAAAGTTTTATATTCAATAGTAAGATCAATGACTTCATTTTACTCTACCTGATTCTATTTAAATGTTCTTATATCGTAACTCTTAGAACTTTTTTCTAGTTTTATGTAGAGAAAAGAAGTTTGTAGTATTTATAGGAAATATTAACAAATTCTGGAGCCCAAATATGAAAAGTAAAGTTAAAAGAAAAGAATTAAGACATATTGTACAGAAAAATAATCTTTCTTGTTATAAAGAACATTATTTTTTTTTTATGAAATTAAAACAATTTTAAAGTAAATGTTTAATTTGGCATAATTTTAGATTTATTCAGTAAAAATGGCAGTGTAAAAATGGGTATTATTTGCTCAGGTACCTTTGACATTATTCACGAATTTAACCTGAAGGTAAGGCTTCGATAAGTTGTAACTTTTGGAAAACACTTACCCTCGTTTAATTAGTGAATATTCTTCAGCTGACGATAGAGGGTATGTAGTGGTCCGTCATACAATCAAATTTCAAGCGGTCGAAAAATTCAGCACACATCTTATTTTTTCGATTTTTCTTTTTTTATATAATAATGATTCTCGGATTGGCAGAATGATCTAGTGTAAGTTTAGTTCGTCATACTTGTATCCTATCCCAATAAAGCTGTTCTTCCTTCGTGGGCTGATAAGCTGAAATGCGAATTTAACGAACGAAAAAGAAACTAAAAGGAAAAGAGACAAAAGGCAGAAGGTGTTTTGATGACTTAGGTTTTATTGATTGGGTCATAGTATCTGTATAAGGGACATATCCCCCTGCGCTAGTAGGTGCTACTAGATCCAGTATAAGGCTTGACTCCGAAATGGCGAGAGATTTCTTTGTGTCTATGGGACAGTCCTTTTTGTCGAACATGCGCAGAGGGTTCTTCCGGTGAAGGCCCGCAGTGGGAGTTTTTTGGGGGGGTATTCTATTTTATTTTGTGTTTTATTTAGCCCACAGATCCCTCAGGTTTTGCAGAATGATCCCTTGGGTTGGCAGAATGAATCCCTTAAGTTGCAAAATGATCCCTGCTTGGTTGCAAAATGATCCCTTGGTTTGGCCAAAATGATCCCTTAAGTTTGGCAAAATGATCCCTTAAGTTGGCCAAACCGAGGCGATCATTTTGCCAAACTTAAGGGATCATTTTGCCAAACACGAGGGATCATTTTGCCAAGCTTAAGGGATCATTTGGCCAAACCGAGGGATCATTTTGCCAAACTTAAGGGATCATTTTGCCAAACCCGAGGGATCATTTTGCCAAACTTAAGGGAATTTTGCCATTTTGCCAAACCCGAGGGATCATTTTGCCAAACTTAAGGGATCATTTGCCAACCCGAGGGATCATTTTGCCAAAGGGATCATTTTGCCAAACTTAAGGGATCATTTGCCAAACACGAGGTATCATTTTGCCAAACCCGAGGGATCATTTTGCCAAACTTAAGGGATCATTTTGCCAAACACGAGGGATCATTTTGCCAAACTTAAGGGATCATTTGGCCAAACCAGAGGATCCTTTTGCCAAACTTAAGGGATCATTTTGCCAAACCAGAGGGATCATTTTGCCAAACTTAAGGGATCATTGCCAAATTAAGGGATCATTTGACCAAACCAGAGGGATCATTTGGCCAAACTTAAGGGATCATTTTGCCAAACTTAAGGGATCATTTGGCCAAACCAGAGGGATCATTTTGCCAAACCAGAGGGATCATTTTGCCAAACTTAAGGGATCATTCTGCCAAACCCAAGGGATCATTCTGCCAAACCTGAGGGATCTGTGGGGATCAAAATAAAACACAAATAAAATTAGAATACCCCCCCCCCAACAAACTCCCATGGGGCCTTCACCGGAAGAACCCTCTGCGCATGTCCGACAAAAGGACTGTCCCATAACCACAAAAAGAATCTCTCGGCCATTTCGAGTCAAGCCTTAACTGGATCTAGTAGCACCTACTAGCCAGGGGGATATTCCCTTACTACAGATGACTATGACCCAATCAATAAAACCTAAGTCATAAAACCACCTTCTGCCTTTGTCTCTTTCCTTTTAGTTCTTTTTCGTTCGTTAAATTCCATTTCAGCTTATCAGCCCACAAGAAGGAAGAACCAGCTTTATTGGGGATAGGATACAAGTATGAACGAACTAAAACCTTACCACATAGATCATTCTGCCAAATCCGAGGAATCATTATTATATAAAAAAGAAAAATCGAAAAATAAGAGTGTGTGCTGATTTTTCGACCGGCTTGAATGATTGTATGAAGGACCATACATACCCTCTATCGTCAGCTGAAGACATATTCACTAAATTAAACGGAGGTAGAGTGTTTTCAAAGTTACACTTATCTGAAGCTTACCTTCAGGTTAAATTCAGTGAATAATGTTCAAAGTACCTGACAATAATCACCCATTTTTACACTGATTTTTACTGAATAAATCTAAAATTAATGCCAACATTAAACATTTACTTTAAAATTGTTTTAATTCTCAATAAAAAAAAAATGATGTTCTTATAACAAGAAAATTATTTTCTGTACAATAATGTCTTAATTCTTTTTCTTTCTAACTTTACTTTTCCATATTTGGGCTCCCAGAATTTGTAATAATTTCTATAATACTACCAAACTCTTTTCCTCTAAATAAAACTTAGAAAAAGTTCTAAGAGGTTACATATAGACATTTAAATAGAATAGGTAGAGTAAAATGAAGTATCTGATCTACTATTGCAATAAAAACTTTTTAAAAATTTTTTGTTAAGATGATACATTAAAATTATCTATTAATGTTGCTGCAGCCAGGAACAACCAAAAATCAGCAGTAGCTAATCAATAGATTGTTCTATGCCAACTCCGCCCTGTTCCTTAGATCCCCAGTGACCTGATCATGGAAATTTCATTTTCACCAAAGAATGTAGTTCCTAATATTTGAATATTGAATATTGTAATCTAAGTAAATTTTCATATTTTGGGTAAATTTGTTTGTGATCCATATAATTCTAGTAGTTTTCAATATTGTATAACAAAAACATCAAACAAAATTCTAAGATTGATTTTTTTGTGATATTTTGCAAGTTTTGTAGTCACTAGCCAAACCCTACCTTTGTAAATTGGTTAGGCTCATTGTCAAATCAGGTTATATTTAATAATAAGTTGCAAATAGGAAGTACTCTATAATTAACATTTAGGTTATCTCCCCTAAAAATTATAAGGATCATAGTAAGGTACAAACACACACTACACACAATTATTATTAGGATACCCATTTTTTTCGTCTGCTTTTCATTTTAAAAACGAATTAATTAAATCGAGTATTTAAGGTCAAATTTTGGCAAAACTTGCAAATTGGTCGGAAAATTAAAACGGTAACTTTTTTGGTGGTCCCCCATGGACAGTTTAACTACAGTGTATGAATGAACTTTTTGCGAATTGGGTTACGGTTTAGGGGTCTGGGATTAAGGTTGTTTTTAATTACGTATTGCTTAAAAAACAACATATTAATACATTTAATTAACCATTGAAATTAATTATTGAACCCAACGGTAGACACATTAGTCTCAGTTGTTCATGTTAGTATTGAAATGTATAATTTCAATTAAACTTGGTTTTAAAAATATATTTTTCAGCATTAAATGTATAGAGATTTGGGTTTAAAAAAATTTTTTTTTTTTAAAGCAATACGTAATTAAAAACCTTTATCTCCAAACACCTAAACCGTAACCCAATTCGCAAAAAGTTCATTCATAGACTGTAGTTAAACTGTCATGGGGGACCACCAAAAAAGTTTCCGTTTTAATTTTCAAGTTTAGCCCAAATTTTTGTCCAAGTCGAAAAGTAGTAACATAATAATCAGTAAAAAAAGCCAAATAATATTACACATGTAATTTATTTTTAATACATTAAAAACTATTTTTGCGGTCAATTTTGATATAGCTTAAGATGGCCGCGTGTGAGTTGCCATAAAATCCGTGTTTACAAAATAAATTTAACACTCGGTTGAAAAAAAAAAAAAAAATCAGGGATTTATCCGATTTTAATGAAATGTTCATTATTGATTTATCAATGAATGAATTTCATAATGCATCAGTTATTTTAGGTATTTCTGAAATTAATATATAAAATTCATTTAAAATATAAGCAGCATGATGTTACAAATTGGGTATACCTAATTATTACTAAATAGTAGATTGGATTAGAAATTGTTTATTCTCCAAATTATAGCATTTAACTAAATTGCTGTTACAAAATATCCCACTACGATGTACTGTACCATTATGGTATAATATACAAAAAATCAGATTTGATAATTTGTAATTTACATCATCTTAAAGAACATGCAAATGCGTTTGTCCTAAAAAAATTAAATCCACTTTATCTACAAAAATTTTTATTTAATTTTACTTATAACTTGAATTTTTTTATTTCAGGGTTTCTGAATAATACACTCCCGAACTCTAAATTTTTAATTGTTAATTGTTTTGTAAATGTCTTCGGATTATTTTTTTTGACGAGAAAACATTCAGATTATAAAAAAAACTGTTGAAGAATTATTTTATTTGTTCAATCTGTAATGTTTACAGTAAAACAGTCTCCGATTTTAATTCCGGTGTTAGATTTTAGCATCTGCTATGAAAAATATAGTTGGTGACTGTGACTCAGCAGACACGAAATAACATGCGCATTAACGTTGTATGTTTTGTTTGCAAGAGTTAGGCAGTTTTTGAAAGGATACTAAAGTTAACACCGTTACAAAGACAGGGTCAGTTTTAGTATTCACATAACATACATTGTAAGTTGAATCCCTTTAAAACTTAATAAAATAACTTTTCGATTGTTTATTTTTTTTGCATAATCTCTCGATTCCAAATTTTTAATACCAAGTGACTTATAAGCTTGTATTTATCCTACGATTGTTAAGCTCAAAAATGACAAAATGAAACTTAAACCTTGATAGTGTCTGCTAGTAGTAACACGCACTTGTCGAAAAAAATGACAATTATTCAATATGATTTATATGAATTTAACGCTTTAATCATTTATCTTTTTATTTGGATGAGGCAATAAGAAATTAAAATATTTTGTAATAAAGTTTTATTATTTTTAAAAAATCCCCTGAGATAAAACGTATTATATTTAGTTCTGTATATTTAGCTAGACATCCAGACCGGACCGGAAGTGGTATATCCCATAATTCTCGTTTCTTACTGAACCTCTTTTTTCTGCCTTAGATCGTGTCTTTTGAAGTAAGTTTTTCTGATCTTATTTTAACATTATTTCGTGACCATTACAAAAGAGCGGTAAATTTTTTCTATTACACCCGTCTCATCCACGACTATTATTTTATGCCCTCGATATTCTTAGATTTTTTTCTCAACCAATCGTCGCAAATGAATTGTTTTTTTCGTTCTCGCACGTTGATTGGTTGTAGGTGTTGTAAATAAAGAACAAAATCAAAGTTGTAAGTAACCTAGCCTTCTAAATATTTACAGAAATGTTATTTTGAATTTCAGAAAGTACTTAAGTATCTTCTGAAAATAGCAATGCTCACGACACCTTAAAACATAGACATTTGCATTTTCGATATGTTCCATCTGAAAAATGCTTATAAGATCGCGATGAACACAGTCAAACTCTAAAGGAAATTGATTCATCTACAAATTTATCAAGGTTGTTTAACGATGAAATAGAAAGGAAAAAAATCAATATTCGAACAGCCGTTTTTTCGTGTTTAAATTCACTTGCACGAGAGGGTGTTTGTATATTTCTCTTATTTACAAAAACTCAGGAAGTGTGTCGTATTTCTCATAGAAAACGATGTTATTATAACTCTATTCCCGTTTTTAGGGTACTCGTTGCCTCAGACCAGCATGGCGGAAGTGCCCGGTGAACGAGAAGTTTTTGTACCCTGTGTAGCTACATACATTACAATGTGAGTCTGGTCAAATTTGGCTATTTAGATAGGTATGTTACTTTTTTTGTTCTCAAAGTTCAACGTCTGTAGCATAGTAATTTTTCATTGTAAAAATTAGTGTCAATCACTAATCGATGAAACATGTTGGATTTGTTATATCAAGTTCGGTACCTCGGCGAGCCCCCAACAGAATTAACGAGCTACACAAATAAAATTATAAGGCGAAAGCACACATATAATCCTTCTAACCTGTTAAGGGGGTTAATCATTCAACTTCCTGTCCCCTGACACAGGAGCGTTCCACTAAACCCAACAATATTCCTCCCCACCCCTCAAATACGAAGTATCTGAAAAAAGAAAAGGAAACAAAAGACAAAAATATGGAGGCAAACCCAAAAAATAAATCCTAATTAGTCACAAAGTCTTGGAAGTGCCTAGGCCATTTTATCTGCCTCCCAGAGCGTGTTGTTTTACTCATCTTTATTGATGGGGCACTTTCAATGGGACTATACTGGGGTGGGTGGGTGCTACTTCTAAGTAGTTGTCCTCTAAAACCACTGGTTTTAGCCTGTCTATAGAAATGGTCTGGGGGTTGTTCTTAATAAGTACAGTATAGTACTTGTGCTTATTGATAATTTTGTATGGTTCACAATACAGAGGTTGCAGTGAGTGCACCCTGGCTATATCCCGGACAAATATGCATGTGCATGTTTTCAATAGGTTTGGCATGTAAACCTTGTCTTTGCTCTTATTTCCCAAAGGTGAATAGGCCATTTCAGCCATTTTATTCATCAGTCCCTCGATGAAGGATATTATATCCACCATTTTCTTTGGGGATTGAGGAAATACTGGTAATTGCAATGTGGTCCTATACATTGCTTCAGCAGCTGAACAGTTCATCTTCTTCTTCACTGTGGTGTGAAGTCACAGGAAGATAAGTGGTAAATACTTCAACCAATTGGTGCTGGTCAGCTCTGCACACAGGGAAGCTTTCAGACTGCTGTGCAGTCTCTTCCATGTCATTTGCTTGGAGATGGTTCGTGGTAGTGTGAATGTTCTTGGTGTCCAGAAGTTGTGACAATTTGTGAAATAATTCACTCAAACTGTCATCCTCTGTCCGATGGCACCCAAGATGGCACCGCTAACATCAGCAATTATAAAAACGTGGGTGTATGTCCCACATAAACCCAGGTCAAGCTCCATACACTTCTCGCCATAGGTGTGTATTAACGAAGCATTTACTGTTTGCAGGGTAAATTTACCCAGGCTAGAACCTTTAGCCCCCTTCGTTGCTGGCAAGAGGGACACTTGTGCCTCACTGTCCACCAGAAAGAATGTTTTGGACACCTTATCGATCACATAGAGTAGGCGGCAGGAACTAGGTACTGCCTGAGGAAAAGTGCCCTTGGATCTGAGCTAATATTGTTTTCTCATTCACCCGACATGGCTATGCGAAGTACCTAACTAGTATGGTTATTTACATTAAGAAACATTTTAGTTTTCTGATGATGCACAGGTCAGTTTGTCAAGCTTGTTAGTTATGCCTCTGTGTAAAAAATATAAGATTTGCATGAGGGGTCTTCAGGGTGGAATGGGAGAATAGGGAGGATGAAAGGCGTTTCTGCCATCTTGTCACCCTTAGGTTAACTAATAGTAGCAGTCACTGTCTTGTTTGCAACAATTTGGAGAGGCTTAGTGGTGTGATTGTGTGGGTTAATCAATCATGTGCTTAGGCATGAACTAGATAAAGAAACAACATATGCACATATACTATGAATTATATATAGAAAAAATATGTATGGAGAGAAAAAAAAATATGTATCACATTTGGGGTCACCAGTTGTTGGATTGGGTATACCTACCAGGTTCGATACATCGGTGAGCCCCCAACAGAATTAATAAAATTATAAGTTACTATGTTTATTACATGTTACATATTAAAAAAAATGTTTTATAAAAGTACCAAGTTGTACTCACAGTTCTAATTCTCCGTCACTGAGGGGGGTCTTCTCTGAAAGTTCTTAGAGGTTTATGCTCCGTCACTGAGGAGGTTTTGGTCTGTTATCCCATAATGGCTGGCATCAGTAGCCTTGAACTAAGAGTTCTTTTCAGTAGCTTAACCCAGGTTGGACTAACTGAATCCTTCTAACCCAATTTCCTGTCCCCTGACACAGGAGCATTCCACTAAATCCAACACATTTTAAAGGGAAGAACCAAATAAATCTTTGATATTATTGTAAAGAGGGTGCAAAGTTATACATACTTTGGATACAAATAACTCCGACGAAGGTTAATAGACAAACATTTAATAAACACAGCACATGGATAACAGTTGATACAACGTTCATAGTAAAGAGTACATATAAAAAGAGGTACACAAATCAAGATAGACACATTCATGAATGATACAGATATACAATAAAAGGCACAGACATGAGACTAGGAATAGTCCATGCTGTGAGGACTTACAGTAATGTAAGGGGGGCGGAGCCCCACGAGAGGGTTTAGATAGAATCTACCCCATGTGGCTCGTAGTTGCTGAAACTATAAAGAGCGCGAAAGTGTTTGAAACCGGCACTTAAATACTGGTGCCCTAGCGGGCATCATCAAACTAAAAGGGGCAGACAACTCCACCAGGCGAATACAAACAAACGCTACAAATACTCCCCCCTAAATTTTTAGTGGGGTAAAAAATTTATAGACAAGTATGACAAACAAAAAAAAATATATATATATTCCTTTAAGGAAAAGAACAGAGTCTCGAATGTTCAAAGTTCAAAAGTTCCAAAAACAGAGAAATAAAATTTGCATATACATATTCCCGCAAACTATAAAATAAAAACATGAAAAAACAGGAATGTAATTTAAAATACACACAAGAGAATTTTCATGTATAAGTCCAGTGGGAAAAACTCCTATGTGGTATGGTTACAATTTAAAGAAATCAACTTTCTTCCAAATTCCTGAGTTGAAATAAGGACTGCTTTTATCCTTGAGGAATAATTTTTCTCCTGGAAACAAAATGGTAGGCACAAAATGCCCCAAAAAACGACGGGAATCGTTAAAAGAGTGTTTCAAAAGAAACAAATGTTAAAAGAATTTTACGAACGTTATTTCAGGTTCAACTTTTAGCATATAAAATTTTCTGTACAGGTGTACAATTTTCAACAGTTTGAGGAAAAATATGGAGCAAATGTCTCTGTGTGGTGTGGATAAAAAACTTGAAATTCAACGTCTCTTCGTTCCATTTTTCAATGCTGACCTGGTTCAATGTCTCCTTAGACGCCAAAGTCGAGTTGAAATTTTCAAGGTCGGTACTTTTAGTCTGTGAGGCACAAATACCTTATTTCTGAAATGGACATTTTAGATGAACATCTCACTTCTGAGGGGTAGCACAAAAAATTTTTCGCTGAGTAGCCTTGCGGTTGGAATCCGGGTCACATGGTGTGGCCATGTGCGTATACTTAGTAGTAATCGCTGAATTGAAGCAGTCAGTGTCCCTGGGGTGGGGGAACGTGTCAAACTGTCCCCGGCTGATGGCTGAACATTTCCTCTCGGTAACAAAAGAATTCTTGGTGTTGAATCTTTTTTTAAATTTTTTTAGAAGATATCCAGCGCTGTAAAAAAAAATGTGTCCATAACTGTCGGAGAAAAAAGAAATAATTTCTTTGAGGGGGTCACCGTTTTTTCTTTTTTTAAAAAAAGGTTCGTGTTGAAAGTCCCAAGTACTTTTACGACCATTTTTATGGCTGACTTGGGCAAAAAGGGTAAGTGTTCATATCACTTCGGGATGTCACCAGTTGTAACGTATGGTTTAAAGTTCAACATACTTTGGATACAAATAACTCCGACGAAGGTTAATAGACAAACATTTAATAAACACAGCACATGGATAACAGTTGATACAATGTTCATAGTAAAGAGTACATATAAAAAGAGGTTCACAAATCAAGATAGACACATTCATGAATGATACAGATATACAATAAAAGGCACAGACATGAGACTAGGAATAGTCCATGCTGTGAGGACTTACAGTAATGTAAGGGGGGCGGAGCCCCACGAGAGGGTT
This sequence comes from Doryteuthis pealeii, assembly GCA_023376005.1. NCBI lineage: Eukaryota > Metazoa > Mollusca > Cephalopoda > Myopsida > Loliginidae > Doryteuthis > Doryteuthis pealeii. The sequence goes on along the minus strand of CM042148.1, from coordinate 52,599,016 downwards.
TAGATAGAATCTACCCCATGTGGCTCGTAGTTGCTGAAACTATAAAGAGCGCGAAAGTGTTTGAAACCGGCGCTTAAATACTGGTGCCCTAGCGGGCATCATCAAACTAAAAGGGGCAGACAACTCCACCAGGCGAATACAAACAAACGCTACATTATAAACAAACTGTCCCTAAAAGCAATTGGAGAAAAAAAAAAAGCAAAACAACTTTTATATATATATATATATATATATATATATATATATATATATATATATATAATGGATGTGCAACAAGGGAGGTAACTCATGTTATCTCCCTTTCTTCAAAATTACTTAATTTTTCAATAAGTATTAATTTACAATTTAGCAAAGATATGGAAGCCTACATGTGTGAAAATTTCCTACAAAAAAAGTTTCATTGCCTAGCATGTAAGAAAAAATAACAACATAACAATGATATGTGAATTGAATAATTGGTTCAAGTCCCAGACTAAAAATCCGGATATTTTGGAAAAAAGGGGAATACCTTATGTCCCTTTATTCATCCACAAAGAAAAAGAACTGTTGTCAGTGATAATTTTTTAAATATATAAAAGTCTCAGAAAATATACTGCACAAAATTGCACATTATTAAACTTATATTTTTTGATAGATTAAATAGAGCTCTATCTCTGGTGAAAATATTGACATAGACATACATGCTTCCAGACATTAGAAAAAATACTTTTTTTTTTTTACATCAATTCAAAAAAAATATTGTTTTTAAAACTATAAAAGAAAAAAACATACTATATAAATTATTTTTTGAGGTTTAAGAAAATAACTTAAATTTTCAAATCAGTTTTTTCAGGTATTGAATTTATATTTCTTTATATGTTTATTTCTTTATATGTTCTTAAGGGTTTGATCTTTCTAGAAATGTAAAAATCAGGAACTGGAAAATTTCTTTCTTCAAATGAACAAAGGTCACCTCCACCCCTATATTCTGAATTAATAAAAACATTTTTTTTTCAAGTCTTTTTAATAAAACCCTTTCTTTTATTTTTCAATTAAAAAAAAAAAAAAGCTAGTCATTATAAAATTAAGTCATCAATGAATAAAATAGTGAAAATTTCATTAAAATTGGACAATTCCTTGACTTTTGGTAATAGTTTGAAAATTTTAAAAATCCCAAAAAATATATTATAGGGCCGGTTTAGCTTTTAGTCGGTAGACCGTCCAACTAAGAACCACAAGGTTCCTGGTTCGATACCAGCCCTCGCCAACTCAGCATATGAGTAGTGGAGGGATCTGTGCAGTAAAATGAGGAGCTGATGGTAGGTGTGGTGCACCATCTCAGACGCAAAAACAATCTCCTTGGTCTAGCGCTAGTGAAAATGGGATAGATTCCCTCGTCTGGCTGATACAGACTTTAGGCCACCCTAACAACTTTCCTTTTTTTACTTTATATATATATATATATATATATATATATATATACAGAGGTCCATTTAATGTGTGTAAGAATTAGGCATTTTTAAACTTATATTTTTAAATAGATTAAATAGAGCTTTATCTATAGTGAAAATATTTTGTTCAACATTTGTAAAAAAAATTGAATTAGTAAAAATACTTTTGTTTGCATCAATTGAAAGAAAAAAGAAAAATGCTACAAGTATTGGATTTTTATCCTTTTTTTTAATTTTTTTTTTTTTTGTTCTTCAGGATTTGATCTTTCTAGAAATTCAAAAATTAGTGACCTCCAAATTCTTTTCTTGAAATGACCAAAGGTCAACTACATTCTGAAGTAATGAAAAATTTTTAATAAAATAAGCTATTCATTATAAAATTAAGTCATCAATGAATAGTTTGGTGAAAATTTCATTAAAATGAAACAATTCCCTGATTTTTGGTAATAGTTTGAAAATTTAAAATAATTTTAAAAAATTCATTACATCCCTTTGCGATGTCTGCACATACCTATATGTATATATGTATATATATATGTGTGTGTGTGTGTGTATATATATATATATATATATACATATATATATATATATATATAGGAAGGTAGGTATGTGCAAAAGATCTTGGGGGAGATAAGTCTTTTTTTGTTTTTCGTGTTTTTCATCTGAAAATAAACTTAGCTTACGGTGGGACAAAATCTACAAAGGACTACATGTGCAAAATTTCATTTTTGTACTTACACTGTATAGCCAAAAACAACACAATAAGGATATGCAGACTGAACAGTTTTTGAAGTAAAAAGGGGAATAACTAATAAGACTATAAATCTTCCATTAAAAAAAAAAACAAAACAAAAAAAACAACCATTAGTAATAATTTTTAAATATATAAAAATCTCAGAAAATATGTTGTGTAAAATTTGCACATTTTTCAACCAACATTTTTAGATAGATTAAATAAATTTTGATTTATGGGGAAAATATTGAGTGCAACATGCTACTTTCCAGATGTTCAAAATTCACTTAAAATTTAAAAATAGGCCAATTGAATCACAGAAAATCACTTAAAAAAAAAACAACATTTTTTCCCCCCAATTCAAAGAAAAATATTGTTTTTAAAATTTAAAAAAAAAACATGCTACAAAAATTAGTTGTTGGTTATAGAATTTATTATCTCAATTTCAAACCAACTAATTGCATATACATAAACTATGGATTTTACAACACTGCAAATTTTCGCAGAGTTCATTTCGTCCACAAGCACATTAACATGATGGCTAAAGTTAGCCATCTTACTTGATTCAATGGCCCAATTTTCCATGCAGCAAATCTAAGGTTCACTTTCCCTTGAAAGATTCTTGTGCCATATTCTAAAAGTAGGTGATGGACACTACTTAAATCATCCATTGCCTCTGCAGATGATGGTAAATTCTACCTGAGAAAAATCCTGATAATCTACTTCCACAAAGTTTATCTACAGGACCAATAAAAATAGTGGCCTCTTGTAGTTCCATCAATGGAATAGTTAAACAAAAATTAGTCGGGTGTTAGTTCAAAGTTAACACCCACATTCCTATGATTCAGTAGGTTATCCAAATGAAGGTTACCCAACCCAAAATGTTTGGCATAAAATATAGTTCCAATCCCAAACCATAAAACAGATACAAAGTGTTTCAAGGAACATGAAGAAAGGTTAATCAAAAAAGGTGTGGAAGCCACTTACTATTAATAGGCACACGTGTGTTGCTGTTAAAGAAGCAAAAAGACCATACATCTGACACTTTCAAGTCTTGTTAGAGTAAAAGAGATTTTTTTCTTGTCACGTGACTAAATGGACATGTGACATAGGAAAGTCCTGCCTCCAATATAAAAAAATAGACAAGATATTAACTGTGTTTTTTTTTGTTTTTTTATATGGTAATTCAGTATTAATAGCACTACACTGAACGGTTTTGGTTTTGTAAAATATTTCAGTACAGTATGAAGATGAAATCAAAAAACATCAGTTTTGTCAGTTAAATTGCCCATCTCTACCAAGGGACATAACCCTTGATGCTTATTATCATCAGAAATTGCTTACTGATGCAACACTATTACTCAAGATAAATTTATGAAAATTCACATAGTAGTAGTTTTCAATATAGGGAATAAAATGGAACTGTTCCTGACCATGTAGATGTTGCAATCATCCAAGATGGCTGCCCAAAAGTTCATATTCTGTTACTTTAGTATAAGAAGAAGGCTATTATCTGGTCATTTATTAGTCATCAGTTCCCAATTAGGTGCCCTTTTATCCATAGAGGCCATTTAACATCAATAGATATTATCAACTAATATTAATGGTAGCCATTATTAATTAAATTACAAAAATAGTCAAATTATATATTTAAAAAAAAGCTCCGAGTTGATCAACAAGTTCATTTTTTCCAAAATTGAACGTTTGACAAAAAATCCTGACAGTTAACCATCATCCAAATGTCACATCATATATCAAAATAATTCTAAGACTATCTTCTATTAAGGATATAGTACTTTTTTTTTTTTGTACATCTTATACTTTTTAAGAGAACCTGCATCAAATTTGGTTGGTAGTGGTTTTGCTTTCCAAAGTCAAAGAAGAAAAAAACAACCTACAAAATGTAGTTTAAGCTGTCTTCTAATTAAGTGTTCAATTTCAATAATATTGATAAAGATTATACTCTTTGATTTTGCGAAACAAACAAATAAGTAAATTTTACCTTGGAAAAAAAATTGTATTTTGTGTTTTCAGCAGTTCGAAGCAAAATACTATTTTAAATTGCTGTAAAAAATAATTCAATGGATAAAAACATAAATATAAATATTATATATTTAGAAAGATTATTTTCTTTTCTTTCCAATCATATAAATATTTTTAAGATTGGATCAGAAATACTTGAGAAATTGTGAATTAAACCAATTTAGGTTGCAAATTTTTCAATGTCCACCAATTTCAGCAAAGTGCTGGTAATGCTACTTTAATACTTGACTTAACCCTTTGGTTGTTTGGAGGGAAGCAAGAAGTAATCTTTAACAGTTCTGTTTCAGATTACATCGCTAGTAGATCAAATTCAACTGTGTATAAGTTATGACTGAAAATGAAAATAAATAAGTGGTGAGCAGTAGTAAAAATTGATATTTCTAAACTATTTTTATATAAAGTTAAAAAATAATCTATTTTTAGACAAGATTTCTGATTGTGGTGTCCCATATTTTTTACTCATCATCACGGAAGTAAAAGTCTATTCAAATGATAAAATAATAAATTCAATATTAATGTATTTTAGGATTTATGATTATAAGTTATTTTATGAAAATGAAAGTTATCAATATTTTTTTCCTTACAATATAGAGAAACAAAACTCATTATTCACATAATTTTCTCATAATTTCTTTCAATAAAGCTTTATAAAAAATACATATTTGAATATTTTATTTGATCATTTTTCCAACCATATAATTTTTTAAAAGTTTTTTTTCTCAAATAAGTGAGAATTTTCTAATTTAGAAGAAACTCGGCATTCAAGAATTGTTTATGTTCAAGCGTCAAACTCAGAATAGCAGAATCAACTGCTACTTTATTTTACCTATTTTCAAAGTTGAATTCAAAAAGCTTTACAAATTAAAATGGAAATTCCAAAGAAGTTTAAAAAAATGTTCTGATAATATTTATATAAAAAGATGCAGAAAAGCATTAATAACTAATATCCAAGTGTTGATTAGTGATACCTTACTTTATTTTTGTAAATTTTGCAGTTAACTTCAGCTTGTAAAATAAATTTTTAACAAGATAATTGCCATATATAATACATTAAATTTAAGTGTTACTAATTGATCAGAAAATTCCACAGAAATATTCTTAATAGCTTCACAGGAATTTTATTTTGAAAATTAATGCTTGTAATTGAGGTTACTGCTGGTGGCCTCAAAAATTTGTTTCAAATTCAAACAAAAATTCTGGAAACGTTTACAAATATTTTTTCCCAACATTTTTAACACGAAAAAAATTATTAACTAATATCCGAGTGTTAAAAAATAATATCTTAATTTATTTTTTAACCTTTTTTTAAAGTTTTATAATTGTTAAAGTCTATATTTATCTACATTTTAACCATGTGAACCAGTGATGTATTGAAAACATTTATTGTTTGAGAATTTAAATGAACTAAATTAAAACAAAAATGTCAAATTTTTTTAAGTCAGGTTTCACTGAAATCAAATTTATTTTTGAAAAATTCTCAAACAATTAGATTTTAAAAACCTTTTTGTACATGTATATGAACACAGATAAATAATTGCCTAGAAACCTATCAGAACTTCAGTCTGTGGCCCCATTGAGGCCTGTTTTGTGTTTTACTCAATAAGTTTTTACTGCTAATTTAAACCCATTATATTGTTGAAATCTTTCTTTTGCACATAACATCTATTTTTCTCTCCTCTCCAGATCAAAAATTATGGAAAAAAATGAAGAAAAGGACCAAGTTGAAGATTGTGTTTTGGAGCCAAGAATAAACGAAAAAGTTATAGAAAAAAATGAAGAAAAGCACAGAGTTGAAGATCGTTTATTGGAACCAAGAATAAACAAAAGACAGGGAATTGTTGTTTCTTACACCCCCAAGAAGAAGCATAAGGTTGTGGACAAACCATTTCTCGAATATGTAGTGAGTTTTGTGAAAAAAATCGACCTAGGAGCCTTACCAAAGAGGAGAAGCTTGATATTCTCTCTGTACAAGCCAAATTTCGTCATGAACATGTCTTGCTGAACAGCAATAAGAAACCTGGACAAATAAAGAAGAATGTAGATGCCACAAACCGTACTGCAAATTTACTTGGTCGAAGTAATAAGCTCTGCAGTGAAATCTGGACCAAATTTGTTGAGACTGGAGAAATTTCCGAGCAGAAGATGACTGGAAATCGAAATCCAAAGGCTTCAGTTATCCCGGATCTTCATCTTGTGACTTCTGTAATCCAGAAATTTGTCAGAGATCGTCAAGTGACTCACACTAGGACTGTTGCTCGGGATGTGATGGACTGCTGTATTGAAAATGGTTTTATAGCTATTGACCGTGATCAACCAAAACAAGTTCAAGCAGCTCTGCGATCTGTTCAAAGATTCCTTAAGCGAAAAGGATATCGTCGGGGAAAGAAGAAAGGAATGATGTGCTACAAACTCCGAGCTGAGAACATCCGTAAACGTGATCTCTATACAGTCAGACTAGTTTCACTCAACACAGTGAAGGAGCGACGAATTGTGTACATGGGTGAAAGTTATATTCACAAGAATTATGTTCGAAATGATGACATTTTGTATGATCCAAATGATGAGCAGGACCAACAAGTGAAAATGCAACACAAAGGACAGCGATACTGTTTCATTGCAGCCATCATTGATGCTGACTATTCTGTGCCAGAAAAAGATCGAAATGAAAATCAAGTGGCTCACTTAATGCAAGAAACTCTGCATGTGTTTGTAGGAGGAAAACAAACAAGAGATTATCATGGGATGTTCGACCACAAATATTTTGTTGAATGGATGGAGAAACTCTTTAAATCTCTTGATAATCAAGAGATTAGTAATGCTGTCATTGTGATGGATGACGCCAAATATCACACTATTCTCCCTGAATCAACACCAAAAGGATCGTGGAAGAAAGCTCAAATGCAAGCAGCATGTGAAGAACGAGAGATTCCATTCGAAGCAGGAGATCAGAAGTGTGTGCTATGGGAAAAACTGAGGGAGTACAACAAACTACATGTCTTACCAGTCGTTTGTTCCATGGCAAGAGAAAGAGGTCATGAGGTCATCTTTTCTCCATCGCATCATTACGATTTGCAGCCAATTGAACTTGTATGGGCTATTGTCAAGGGAGAAGTGGGAAGACAGTACACCACAACCACCACCTTTGAGCAAGTTCTGTCACGACTGTATACAGCATTTCAGAATATGGAAAGCAAAACAGTTCAAGGATGCATTAACAAAGCCAATTCTCATTTGATTGAGCTTTATGAGCATATTAAAGCCATTGAAGACTATGAAGAGTCTGAAGATGAAATCAGTGATGGTGACAGTAATACTTCAAGCAGTAGTGATGAAGATAACTTCAATAAATGATAAAATACATTATTTATAACCATGGTTTATTTTATTTTCTCACAAAATTGAAAAACGTTCATAACTTTTGAACCAGAATTGCAGAACTACCAAACTATAGTTTATTCTACTCATCAATGCCATATTTTTCTCCCAATGAAAATATTGTGTTAAAAAAATGGCCTCAATGGCCTCAACACTGAATTTCAATAATACATTCCTACATAAATGTTATAAATTTGTTTTTCAAACTATTCTATCTGATTAATGCTGCATTTTTCATGAAAGAAAGTGTTAAGTTATGAACACATCAGATGTGATAAGAAACAAATATTTGAAACAATCTGTGATCAAATGAGTTTAGTTCTCAATATGGTATGTAATGGTGGTGCCAAAGGAGGCACAGATGACAATCAAGGTCGATGAGGCTTTTTTTTTTCTGGAGAAAACTATAAAACTCTGTGTTGAGGATAAATATGTCAATGTTCTTAAACTTCATGAGTTAATAAGCTCAATCTTGAGTTATGTATGGCAAAATGTTTAGAAGTAAGTTTTCTGATTGCAGACTTGTACCCGTAAGTCAAAATAAACCACACCTGTACATGAACTACTTGAACACTGCTCAGCTTATTTACTTAAATGTTAGCTATTGTGATGATATGCTCAGATACAAATAATCCCTTAGAAGTTATCCCCCTTAGACCGATCTAAGTTACCTCCCTTATCTTGAATTATTCCCCTTAACAGTTTCTCAACGGGGACAAAAGCCCTAATTCACTTTGGCTTCCATGCGCTCGGCGTGTAATTCTTCCCTTTTTAAATCAATCACCGTTCCGTACAGATGCAGCCTTCATCCCTCTCTCTACCCACTTATTTTCTATGAGGACTAACTTTTTACAAACTTTCGTGTAATGATTAAAGCCTGTCTTTTATACCCACGGTATTCGTCAGAGTTTTCATTATTTGGGAGAGTTGAAACTACACACTACAAAACCCAGCTGCGATGCCTTGGATAGGATAGAGCTGTTATTAATGGAACTGTGATAGTAAAAAGCTTATCCAAGAGATAGACAATGTAGCCTAAAACTCCTCCTGGAATTATAGTATCCCTATCAAATGTCAGAGGATGTAACCTCTTCGACACCAGAGGGTTATCGTCCCAACGGAGTTGCTTTTCTACACAAGAGAGAGGAGTTGTCATGAACTACTGTCTACGTAGTTCCTCAAATCCAGCGCGCCCAAGAGAAACTGTAATTCTGCTAGAAAGGAAAGCCAGTAATCTCTTTCAGTGTCAACATGGTGGATAACCGGTCCTACAGATCTTACTCCTCCCACCACACACGTTTGTCAAGCAGAATCTCTGCTGCTGCCTCTGCTGCTGCTGCTGCCCGAACGAAGGTCGAGGCAGCCAAAACCCGCTTCAACTTTATTGACAGAGAGCTGAAAATGAAGAGTTGGAAAGGTTGCAGATAAAAAAAGAAATGGCTGCTGTCATAGCCGAAGCAGAATCTCTGAAAGTAGCCACAGAAGAGTAGAACCCCAGCCCCAGTCACCTGAAGTTTGACTCTGCATCAGCCGACCCTGGGCCACACATCAGGAGGTAGTTGGCTGAACAGTCAAGTCGATATGGAGTACCAAATGCTGAACCCCAGCCACCCTGGAACCAAGAAAACAACCAGGTATATTAAGAAAGACTGCCTGGACTTCTTAACCAGTCTCCCCCTCTCGGAAAAAGGAACCAAACCCTGGATGCACCACCCATCATTAGCTACCACACACCTGCCTCATATGCTGAAGCCAGCAGACCACCTAACGATAGACAGCATGCTAACTGATATACCTCAGAACTTGTTAGGTACTTCCCACGGCGTAAGCTTGTCACCACTGGACTGACATAATTTTCCGACAAATCAGAGGACTACAGAGTATGAAGACAGTCCTTTCAAAACATCACAGGGGATCTCGGCCTCACACGCAACAAGGAAATGGACCTCCTCATAAAATGACTTCACAAGGAGTCTAGCATGCATACAAAAAGAATAAGGTCTGTCCACCTGAACCACCCAGATGAGGGTCTCATGAAGATATGAGACCAACTAATGGAATCCTACGATGCCCCTGAAGTGATCGAGGAAGCTCTCTTCGGTTGGGTAGAAAATTTCCAGAAGTTATCAAGCACTTACCTGGACACCGCTTGAGGACTCCATCCCTTGGTGGCCAAGCTACCATTCTCACTTCCAGAGAAGTGGCTATCGGTCGGCTGTAAGTATAAAGACCAACAAAGTCCCATTTCCCCCATTCTCCATATTTGTGAATTTCGTCACACAGCAGGTGAGGATCAGAAATGACCCAAGCTTTAGGACAGACCCACCAGCAAGCCAACCCCCTCTACATGAGGACAAGCGGAAGTTCATATCTGTAAACAAAACCAAGTTGTCGAGTGTAACAAAATACCCGATAAATTTTAACTCGAACATAGACATGAATGCTGTCAACATGCATCTGGCAGAGCATGGCTGCATCTTGTTGTTTAACCCTCCCCATGCTCCACATATTGGAGGGACTTGGGAATGAATGATTAGCATAGAAAAAAGAATATTAAATGCTGTTTCTGCAGTGTAAACAAAGACTGACCCACGAACTACTCTTAGCAGAGGTTACTGCCATCATCAGTGTAAGACCTCTCATCGCAGTGTCAACAGATCCGGAAGAGCCCCCCCTACACACATGCACATGAGTTTGGGACTAGAGAAGCACTCACTAGTCATGGAAATTTGTCCAGCACCTGGCAGAGACAATTCTGGGGTAAGTGGAAGAAGGAGTACCTAGCTTCACTCCAGACACACACCAAATGGACTGCACAAGAATTTACCTCAACCCGGGAGTGTGGTGCTACTTAAAGACAACCGAGTAGTACAGAATGAATGGCCCTTGGAGCACATCACACAAGTCTTCCTTAGCAAAAACAAGCTAGTGAGGAAGGTAGAAGTAAAGGGGAGTGTGATGATGCGCTCAAATACAAATAATCCCTTAGAAATTATCCCCCTTAGATTGATCTGTTACCTCCCTTATCTTGAAATATTCCCCTTAGTGGTTCAGTTTCTCAACGGGAACAAAAGCCCTAATTCACCGTCTACTTTCACTTCCATGATCTCAGCGTGTAATTCCTCCTTTTTAAATCAGTCACCATTCCGTACAGATGCAGCCTTCATCCCTCTCTCTACCCACTTAGTTTCTATGAGAACTAAGCTTTTTACAAACTTTTGTGTAATGAATAAAGCCTGTCTTTTATACCCATGGTATTTGTCAGAGTTTTCATTATTTGGGAGAGTTGAAACTACACGCTACAAAATGCAGCTGCAATGCCTTGGATAGGATAGAGCTGTTATTAATGAAACCGTGATAGTAAAAAGCTTATCCGAGAGATAGACTAATGTTCCCTAAAGCTCCTTCTGGAATTATAGAATCCCTGTCAAACGTCATAGGATGTGACCTCTTCGCCACCAGAGCTATGGTTTAGGTTCCATGTTTAAAGAAGGTCTGGAATCAGAAAATAAACATATTAAAAAATACCTGCATGCACTGAATTCTAGAGAGGTCAAATCCACCAGTTTTATTGAAGTGAAAATTGATCAAACACTATCCATGGTCACCTCAAATCATTCATGGGACCCAAATTAATTATGTGACACTGCAGTAGAGGAATTGTTATTGTCATAATTGTTTATCTGTTGAAGATTTTACCATATAAAAGCAAAAATTTACCCACACCGGAGACTAAATTCCTCCAAGGGGAAAGTGAGAAGCAGTGAATTAGCAATAGAAGAAACTAAAACTGCTCTTACATCCTTGGGAGTCAAAGACATCAAAAGAATTACCCCAAGGAGAAAAGGAAGAACCATAGAAATGAACACATACATTTTCACTTTAAACACTATTCTATGATTCCTAAAGAACTGAAAATAGGCTATATGATAGAATGAGTGGAACAGTATGTTCCAAATCCTCTGCAATGTTTCAAATGCCAAAAATATGGCCACCATCAAGATAGGTGTTTGGGATTCTTGACATGCATGAAGTGTGGTGAAAAAAACCCAGACAAGTCAGAAAAAAAATGTGACCAAGAATATAGCTGAAACATGAAAGAATTATTACATTCCCACAGGTCAGTAAAATTGTGGAAGAATATATGAGAGAGCAACCCTATGCCAGTGTAGCATGGGAATCTCATTTAAAAACTACCAATCAACTGGAAAAATTCCAAATTTTTTATCGAGAAGGTAATACAACTGGGATCAGAAGACTGGCCAAAATTCCTATCAGAAATATAAATGACTTTAAATAAAACTAAACCAATTGAGATTCCAGATTCACAGATTCCACAACTAAAATTTAATGGATTTCAACTCCTAATCCAGAAAACCCAACGGAAAATATCCCAAAATCTCACACAAAATATAACCAGACAAAAATCAAGAAGATCTATCCGTACTCCAATGGAAAAAAACAACCTTACCCCCCCCCAAAGAAACCACAAAATATCAGGATCAAACTAAAAAAATCACCAAAAAAAAAAGAGATTATTGAGAAAGCAAATATCAAAGAAGACCATACAATATAATTCCCAAGGATCAAAACAATAAAACCAAGATCTAAAAGTGTAGAAAGTATGGATATTGAAACTGACATTATTTTAAACCTCAAAGCAGTAGATATATATTTAAAAATATAAGATACATCTACGAAACATGACTAACTACAAAGCATATGTCTGTGAAGCAAAATTCTCTACTAACTTTGTTTTGCTAACAGTTTAATTACAGATTATATATTATATATATATATATATATATATAGCATTAAATAACCCACTAGGGTTGATATGCCATTGAACGAACTAACCTATCCATATATATATATAATTTATTTCTATTTATTATATCTAGACATTTTCTAACAATAAATGATTTAACTTCATTTTCTATTACGTCAATTTTCTCTCATAATCAAAAATATCAACTCTATTAGCACCGTGGTTGGTCCCTAGGCAAACAAATTTTTATTATTGTAGAAACCTGCTGGTCTCAAATTAAAATAAAAATAAAGTATATTTTGGGTTAGGGTTAGCTCTCCGAAATTTTTCTAAAAATAACTGAAATATAGGCATGAGGAAATGTAGTAGAGTTGATATTTTCAATAATCACCAATTGGGGTGCATTTTACAAGACATTTACATGGTAAATTAAACCCACCTCATATGTACCTCAAAATTAAGCCCTTGGACAATTTTTTTCATGGATTATTTGGTGCTTATTAAAAAAAATGAAAAATAGGCAGTGTTTACCTTGGATTTTCAACGGTCTGGAAATATAATAGACTTTGGATATTTGATAAGCACCAGTTGGTTTATTTTATGAGACATTTACATGGCAAATTGAAATGTCCTCGTTAGTACCCCTTCTCATTTTTTTTATTTGGATTCTTCTGTGCTTAATCAATTGGGATCAAAAGAATTTTTTCTAAAAAAGATGAAAAAGAAAATATTTTCACCATGGGGTTGCAACCGTTCACTTTGACAAAATTGATTAAATAAATAGGGGGAAAATGAATAATTTTTAAAATTTTTATTTTTTTATTTTTTTACAAGTTAAGCAATTATCTTTTTTTAAGGAAACAAAAAGAATAAATGCCACATTTTTTTTTGCTGTTTATATTCTTTTAGTTATACATACCATAAATACCAAAAATTTACTACAACTAAACCCACAATAAATTTTGGTTTCTTTTGCATTATTGAGTTTATAAGTCTAACCCAAATAAATGATTTACCAGCAAACTGCTCTATAAGATGGGCTTGTTAACCATCACACTATGGCTGGCACTTCAGTAAAATGAGTTTTAAAAAAATGCTTACTTTTTGACTAAACACAATTTATAAAAATTGCTTACTCTCTCTCTCTCTCTCTGATAATAGGAAATTTTACAAGTAATTGAATATACTAAGTGATTACGGAAGATATGTGAAGCACCCTTCATGAAATTTGAAACCCAGCTTTAGCTGGATTTAAATACCCATAACGTGTCAATGAAGTATGGCGCTTACACCCAATACACTATTGCTTGTTTTGGTAACTGGCACATGAGTGAAGAACCTCTAGCTTATATTGATGGAAGCAATTGAAATTTGCTGAATTTCAGCAAGCACCATTTGCTAGAAATTCCACAATTCTGTGTATGCCAATGTAAATTTGCTAAATCATTTCATTTTTTAATAATTTGTTATCTTATAAATAAAATGGTCCATTTAATTCGCATTACCTTTATTTTCACCTGCTCAAATATCATAAGCAAAATTATGGTTAATTTTCCTCATTTGCTATTTTTGTTTACTTCAATTCTTACTATTTCTCCTCCTATTTTATAAGGTTTATTAGATTACGTCTTTTTTATCCTATTTCCTGATCATTCATAGATAAAATAATTTATGCATTGTGAAAGTTTAGAACAAATATTCATTCAATAATTACTACTACAAAATACAATATTAACTATTTGTAAATAAGATTGAAATCCTTAAAAAATCTGAACTATTGAAATATTTCAGTTGAAGTTTTTTTTCATTTGTTGAGTACTTTTTTAAAAAGTTCATTTTTAAATAAATGGAAAACATGATGCAACAATTTTTACTAAAAATGTTTATTGAATTGTGTTAATAAATTATTTTAATGAATGTAATTTTAATAATTGTAATAATGTATGCTTTGAGGAGGTTATGACTGTTTGCTTACAAACATTTATTTTTCTAAATAAAATTATTTATGGAAAATACATGTACTATTTCAATTAAATTAAAATAATTTCTTGTGATTATTTCATTTTTTTTTTCAGAGAAATATACTATGGAAAGATAGTTACAACTTGATCTTGGCAGTGTTCTATCTCTTGGGCAAGTTTCTTTTACTCACTTAGTAGAAAATATTTTGAACATATTTTACCATTAATAACTATAGATAAATAAGTGTGAGTCAATATGTTTGTAACATAACATATGAATGAGTTTGATTTTATATATACAACTATATATATAAAAGGAAGTTTGGTATGTACGTATCGACGTATAACTCCAAAATAGGAGGTCACTCAGATTCAAAATCTTGCATACACCTTGATATCCTTATAACTAAAGAAATACACCAAATTTGGTTATTGATTTTTTACTGATTAAGGGATGTAATTAATTAAACCAAAATCCCCCAATTTGTGGAACTGTATACTAGCTCCTGCTGATAATAAAATATTGTTCACTGCCTGCTTTTTGTTACAGCGATACCAGTAGTGAAGTTTATTTTTAGTGAATAAATTTCGCAGTCTAAGCCGTTCAGCTCAGAAAATATTGCCTATTTATGCTCCAATCTTAAAAATATTTATATGGTTGGAAAGAAAATAAAATAATCTTTCTAAATATGTAATTTGTATGTGTTTTTATCCATTGAATTATTTTTTACAGTGAGTTAAAAAAAAAAACTTGCTTCGGACAGCTGATAAATATGATTTTTTTTTTTTCAGACTAAATTTTAATGAAAAATCAAATTCTTCTTTCTTGTCTATTTACGGTTCAATCTTTAAAATATTTATATGGTTAGAAAGAAAAGAAAATAATCTTTCTAAATATGTAACTTATATGTGTTTTTATCGATTGAATTATTTTTTACAGTGAGTTAAAACATAATATTTTACTTCGGACAGCCTAGAATTTGTAGTATAATTTTTTCATACTAAATTTTAACGTAAAATCAAATCTTATTTATCACATATTTCTGTTCCTATCTTAAAAATATTCATTTGGTTAGAAATAAAATAAAATAATCTTTCTAAATATGTAATTTGTATGTGTTTTCATACATTGAATTATTTTTTACAGCGAATCAAATGAAAACATTTAACGATAACTCAACTTTTCATTTCAGAATAATCAGTATAAGTAAAATCTTTTTTGTAAGAAACTATTCATGAAATAAAGATCTATCTATCCACAGAGGTTTCATGTCTAAGCACTATTTTTTTTATTTAAAAAATAAAATTTACATAGTTAAGTAATATGTAAATTTGATTTTCCGTCGTTCGTCAATGTAAACAAAACCTTTTTTAAAAAAACTTTTAGGCTCCTTCAGGAGTTTCCGTTATCCAATGTTATTTATTCGTAAAATACAATTCTAATGATATTATCTATTGCGCGCTATTCTGTATTTGTACTAAAATCAGAACTGTAATTTGATATTTAACTTTTAAGCACATTTAAAATTCTTTTTAAAAAAGTATGTATCATTTTTTTTTTTTCATTTAGTTTTCTTTTCTTTTTGTAATATTTTCAAGTCAGTGCACTTTTCAATTTAAAAATAATATACTATAATTAGTATAGTATATTATTTTCATCAAATTGTTATCAAATTTTTAGTATGGTATACTATAATAATTTGACATTCGATTGGCTACGCTTTGAATTAAAAACGTTATTTTTTTAAAGATTATTTATGATTTTACATTAATTTGATTACTTTATTTAATTTTAAAAAAAATATTAACTTGAAATTTAGCAAATCGTGTCATTTATATTTTATTTTAAAAATATAGTTAATTATTGAATTGAAATTTCTTACTATATCATTATGTGATGTCATTCCCTCAAATCTGACCAAAAGAAAATTCCCTGACCTCTCACCAGGCTGGATTAAATTAAGATCTTTTTTACGTGGTGATTTTTATGGGTCATCCTGCAAGGATTGAACTCGCTATTCAGTAGTAATAGATTTGCAAACGATTATTAAACTATGTTTTTATCTCCTCTACCCGGGCTTTGCTGGGTAGCCGCTGCTAGTATATATATATATATATATATATATAGTTACCATAATTTTCTGCCATTTACTTAATTTTTCTTTTAATTGAACAATAACAGTTAAGTCCCCCGAATTAACCATTGGTCATAACTGAAAAACCTTTGTTTTTTAGTGTAAAGAAATATTGTTAACAATTGAATTGTAGTTAGTTTAAGGTGTAATTTTGGTATTTAACTTTTTTGTTTGTCTCAGCCATCTTCAAATTGGTAAAGTGCAGTGTGTGCACATTCAAGAAAATAGTGAAACAGATGGAAGCAGATAGGACAACAGTACTCAAAACCAAGATAAACAGATTCTTGTTCATTTTTAGAATAATTCCCCACACATTAATCAAATTTCCTCAAATGACAATTAAGAACTGCCTTTCATTTAATGAAGACTGACACTTATGTTCCAGGTTGCAAAATGGAATGGGGTACTAAAGTCATTACCCCCCCCCCCAGGCTTTGAGACTTCAAAGTTTACAATTGGGTTCTGGTGTGGAATTTTGGATCTGGTCAAGTGGATGGAAGGCCCCATTACCAGACTGTTAGGAGCAGTGAATTTTGAAGTGGAGGCAGGAGGGTTGGTAAGGAGACATGTAGACCAACTTTTGAAACTTCTAACTGGATTTTCAGAAGAGTCACCTGATGTTCAAACAGATGGCATAATCCAGGAATTCCTGTTCCTGAAATTCCTGTAGAAAAATACAGAAACGGACAGTACTTATGTGGATGATGCAGAAATTGTAAGGCCTACAACACCTCCAATTTGTACATCTGGTCACATATGCAGATCATCAATCAAGTTGAATGATTATGTCTGTTGTCCCAAATAAGATTGGAGTGATGTTATATATTGAACCAATATATTGGAGTTGTGACCCATGGTATAGAGTGACCCAACATCATTTGTGTTATCTGCTCTTCTATCCTAGGGGGAAACTTTTTGTTGTATTTAATAATAAACAGCAGTGATGAACACTGCCATGTTTTTGATGGAAATTTCTGATGTCTTTATTTTTTAGTGGTCATTATCCATTCTTTTCCACATTTTTAAATAAGCCACACAATTTTTTCTTAATATAACCTTTATAAAAAGTAGAGTGAATTATTAAAGTTATTATCAATGTAATACTAACCTGGTCGCGGGACCAAATGTAATACTATCCTCGCTGTGGGAACCAAATGTAATACTACCCTCTGGTCACGAGACCAAATGTAATACTACCCTTCTCACGGGAACCAAATGTAATACTACGGTGGTCGCGGCAACAAATGTAATACTATGCCATCCTGCGGGAAGGCACCAAATGTACCAATATGATGTCGCGGCGCCGAATCTAACACGATGGGTGTTCTTTGACCCACAGAAAGTTGAAGAGCTTGTTTCGGGCTGTACCTGAAAGTGACCAAATTCACCAATGTTGTTCCACAATTACAACGGACGCGTTTTTAATAATAAAAGACCTTTATTAGTTATATGGTGATAAAAATCATGTACAACCACAAAGGGGTGTCGAAGTTGAGGGGAAGTCAGAATTTTGTGGACTGACTGGCGATATATATTGAGTTCTGATTCAAATTCAGGACTTTGAGTAGCAAGATGACAAAGCAAAGACGGCGACAAGGGCTGTGAGACGGAGCTATCAATCTGTCAAGAACCAGCTGTCTTATCTGGTCAAGAACCAGCTCTCCAATCTGCTTGGAACCCTTTTGGGACCTCTTTTATGGGTTCCAAACCCCTGAATCCAGGGCCATGATTGGCCAGCCAATAGAAATGCCGGACCAATGGCCCTACAATGTAAACATCAGGAGGCGTATAAAAACCCACCCACGCGGTCGCATTTGATTGGACGGCCAATCGAAATCATGGCCTTGGGTTATACATCTTGGAGGGGGGGGGGCAACAAGTCTCCGCCCCAGTTTCCTGATTGGTGAGGCACCTGATAATATTTTTATTATTGTATAAATGGTCTTGTGCCAGACTTATCTGTCAGTTGCTATGATAATTCCTAGAAATTGGTCTGGGATTATGTTATTCTTACTGAGTCTATATTTCTAAGATCTAATCTTAAAACTGTATTTGTTAAATAAATTTTCTTATCTTGTGCAGTCTTCACAAGAATGTTAATATATATGTATAAAACAGCCATTCATTTTATATCAACCAATTTTAGCCATTAGAATTTCTTTTGTTCGGGTAAATTTTTCTTATCTTGTGTTGACTTTACCCCACCACTGACTTGTACTCTGATCTAAGTCACTTGTACGACTCTAAAACCAATCGTTATTTTTATATTCAAAATTGTTTTTTTCAACTATCTAATGAGATATCGCCAGTCAATCCATAACACCACTACAGTGTTATATCAAACTAGTTAAGTAGTGAAGCTATTTTAAGCAAAGCAAATGATCAAACTTACAAACGGATGATTTAAAAGTATGTTAGTGCTAATAATGGTGATGTAGAACTAATGAATTTTTAAAAATTAATAGTAATCATGAAAATTACTTTGAGATCTTAAAAAGAGTAATTCTAAACAATATTGTTTTCTTTTTACCATGGATTTAAAGCATAATTCAAATAAATTGAAGTAGACCGACCTTAGTTTTATGCTCTTAATTCTAAATCTGTTCCCATATCTGAGTTGCCATGTCAGCTGTAAAATGAATAATTGATAGAAGTTGTTTGCTTTAAAATCAGTTCTATAAAAGATTTACTTACTCATAGCAACAATATCTGTCAGGTAAATTTCAGCCAGGAAGATACAAATCCTGTTATTTCTCAAGGGTTATTATCATGTCACAATTATCATATCACAATTACCTCTTTGTGTCCAACAATAACAGATGAATCTTCTGACAATAAAACAATCATTTGGTTTAAAGTGGAAAATCAAAATTCAAAATTGATGTCACATTTTTTTTTCTTTTTATATTCTTTTCTTCCAAGAATCAGAGCCAATGAAAAAGGCAGAATGTTAAATGTCTTATAAGAAAACATTTCCCACTTGTAGAATTGGTACAACACATTTTTTCAACTCCCATTTCTTCTATTTTGGATTCTTGTTGTGTTAAGATTGATAAATATCAAAGTGAAAATTTCTTCTTTTTTTTATTAACAGTTTCTCCATGAATGCCTTTCTGTTAAAGTTGGCTTAGACTAACAAGCCTTTTCAGCAACAATTCCTTAACTATAAATTCTATTCTAGTATAATATCGCCTTTTGATTTCCTAATTGCATTGATATGTCATATTGTTAAAATCCTGTAATTATATAATATGGTTCGGTTTATTTAACAGCATATCAACACCTTATGGGCCATTTAATGCTGAAATTTGATTAATTTATAAGTGAATGATTATAATCATAACTGTTTATATTTTCAATGTTCCATTGCAAACATTTTTAAAATTGTACTTTTTTTTTTTCGTCTATAATAATCATTTGTTTGCACAGTCATATTGGTATCAAGTATTCCTATCCAATACTAATAATTTTCAAAAAGAACTACTTGAAAGATTGTGTAATAGATGGGACCCAAACAGTTATTAGTAGAGTGGACCTGGGAATAATGACAATGAAAGAATATGCCACACTGCCCAGAGTTCCACCACCAGATGGAGTTTAGTATCATAGGATACCCTCATCTGCAGAGGATGCAGTCAGTGTAATCCAAGTCCTGCTGACAGTGGGGTTTGCTAAGAATTCATTTGATGATTCAGAGTTATCCACACATGAAAGCTGACCAGCAGGCTGAAAACACTCAAAGAAAATTATTGTTTGAGAGTGAATTGACATTTAAGAGATCTTTTGAAATAGCTCAACAGATGGAGACTACTCAGAGATATATCGTAGATTTGGATGGTGAAAGCCAATCAGGTGGAGGAAAAGAGAAAGTGTGGTACACAGACAGACAGCTGAAAAATGACTAGGAAAATAGGTGTCCAAAAGTTACCATACAAATGCTTTAACAAATGGTCAAAATGTCATTATTAGACTATAAGATAGTTTTTTTGTTGCAGTGAGGACAAGGTGGTCGCCAGTTACTAACAGAACAGTTTTTGGTGGACATTGACAAATTTAAAAGAAAACAAAACAAAAAAACAACTTAAAATTATGAGAGATGTAAACAAACTGTCAGTACACACTGGACTGGTTTTGTTTAAAAACATGTAAAGAGATATTCTATTTCTTGTATGTAATTCAACATAGGTATTTAAAAAAGGTATTTTTAAGTTCAAAGTTATGTTATTTATTTAAAATTATATATATATATATATATATATATATATATATACACACATATATATGCATGCAGTATTAAAATGAAAATGTTGAAAATGTGGTAAACTTAAAAACAAACAAAAATGCTGATATCCATACATCTTATTCTCTAAATAATGGGTTACAGCATAGAGATGCATACAATTTGAGTGCAGAATCAGAAAGAACATTTTACATAAGAATGCCAAGTTTTATCAAAATTGCCCCAAAAATAAAGAAATGGTGAAAAAATACTGAATTCCTTGTTTAAAATTGATCTGTCATTTGACATATTTTTTTAGGAAAATCATGTCCAATTTTGTACCCCCAATTTTGGGGCTTTAAATTCTCATAACTTTTAAACCACTGGGGATATTTGCATATAATCATCCCCAAGTTTCTTATTTTTCACTTTCATTTATTACTTTTCTACATACTGTTGGATTCATTTCCATTTCTAGAGGGACCAATTTTCATGGAATCTTGGACAGAATCTTAGAATCATTAATCTTTAAAAGGAATCTGGGATTTTTAATGTAATTTTCAATAATAAAAACAAATTAATGAATTGATTTTTTTTCAAATTTTTTATTTTAGTTCTTTCAAAATTTAACTCTCTGATTTTGTTATTAAACATTTAAATAAATAGAACATAACTTTGTTATTTCCTTGAAATTTAATTTTACAAATATTAGTTATTTTTCCTTTTAAAAATTATGAAAAGTTTTTACATAAAAAAAAGAAAAGTGGGTTGTAGATTTTCTGAGAAAATGTTTTTGAATACTTAAAATTTTTTCTAACAAACTCTAATGTAGCAGATGAAAGTCAGGTGAATACCATTGCTAAAGTGGAAATGAGAGGTTGACAATAGTTTTAATGTAGAAATTGGAAGGAGGAGATATGAGATCAGTTTAACAAATTAATTTCCTCTGGGCTTGTTTGATTTTTACAAGATTTACAAGTGTGACAAAATACAAAAGGGTATCAGAGATTTTTAATGAGAAAAATCTGATATTCTATTTTAAAAAGAAAAATTGATATTTACAATAGTTATGTAAAATCTGGGATTAGCTGAAAAATTAAAGTGACTCAAATTTTCAGTTTGGTTCCCAGATGTGATAGGTCAGCAGGGGTTAATCGTGACAAAGTACAAACGAATAGAAACTGATGGATATCTTTGGATTGTGATGAAGGCAAGAAGGCAAAGATTCCGGTCAAATGCATTATGTAGACTTTGCATGGGATTGTTTTGGAGAGGAAAACCAGTTAGGAAAGGGGTTGAGGTTTTCTGTTGGCAACCCCTGAGGGTGGCAGTAAGAGATGTCAACTACAGTAGGTTGGAGGTGGAGACAGTTCTCAAATTTGTAAAGGAATTTTTTTGAGAACCATTTTTGGGTGAAGTGGTCATGAAAACCATATTACACCCAAGAGAGAATTTATCATTTAAGCCAAAATTTTTGAGTATTAGCAGAGTCAAAATTTAGTCGCTACTAAAGTCCATGCTAGTCTGCGATTCCTGACCTTGACTCTCATGCAAGACACTGATCGGCTAGAGATAAATAGATTTAACCTATTTGTCATACATAAGTCAGGGAAGGAATTAATTTGTCACAATCGATTTATCATATACCAAGAACTGTATTCAATTACACACACACACACACATATATATATACTAAATGAGTTAGTATATATATATATATATATATATATATACTAAAGGAGTTAGTATAATCAACTTGGATTTTTGTTTTATTTTTCTTCAGTTGAAGATATATTTTTGTGCAGCCTTTCAACACTGTTCAACCCCAAGAGACTTAATCAGTCAGCCACCATGTTTTTCCAGATCAAATCAACACAACGTGGGTGGAAAAGGGGTGGACAAGACCTAGGACCAACAACTTACCAGTCAACTTTACCAACAACTGGTGGTGGGATGAAGCTGCTAGAGAAGGCTACACGAGTAAAAATTTTAAGCAACTTGTAACCTTGTTTTATGAATATCATGAAAGAAAAATGAATGCTAAAAAAAAACCTTTTCCAAACACCATTTTATAAAATTTACTGGTTCGTCAACTCTGAAGCTTACCATCACACAGGAATTCTCCTGGATTCTTAATTGATCTTCTTCATTGTAAAACAAAATTAAATTGAACAAAAAATCCTGTAATAACATTAAATATCACTGATTATTTTTTCATATCTTATCTATTTTTCAAAACCAGTTGTATGAATAAGCAACAAATTGTCAAGATGGCTGAATCAAATCAAAATAGTAAATCACCCTCAACCTCAAAAGTTGGACCTACTCCACTAAAAAAAGATGACACCTGTATCTAAAATTTGGGCTAAAGCCAGAGTTGAGCAATTTCCTGATGACTTTTATGCAAAAAAAAAATGTCATTTTGCAAAAACTTTGATGAAGAGATGAAGTATGAGATGATTTTGTTTTTGATTTTTTAAAAATGTCTACTTTGTCTGACATTCCCGAGACAAAATTAACAAAATGAGACCATTCCTATTAAAACATTTTAAGGAAGGTGGTGCTATTCCAAGTGTCAGTTGTGTTAGGTAACTTTATCTACCAAAATTGTTTGCTTTTCATTTTGCTGCCCTGAAATATAAGCCTGCTAATCAATCTGTTAACATCATGACAGATGAAACAACTGGCTGTCATGAACACACCATTTTGAATTTTATTGCAAGCACTCATGGAGAATCATTTCTTATTGATGTTGTAAACTTGGGAGAATGCAATCATCAAACTGTAAGTCAGGCATGTATCCAAGCTGTAACTCTTGTGGATATTGTATTTGAGGATATTATTGTCTTTGTAACAGATTCTGCAGCTTATTGTAAAAAATGTCAAATGTCTGTTACCATGTGTTGTACTTAACCCATATTTTAAATTTTGTTGGTAAAGTATTTTCTCACTGGCTAACATTTGATAATATTACCCAGGTCCTTACTTTCATCAAGTCAGCTATTATTATAGGCAGCAATACCTAAAAAAAGCTCCTAGGTTCCTTGCCTAATGAACAAGCAAAATTACTCTGTTGGAATTCCTGGTTTAATGTGGCCAAATATTACTCATCCTTTGTACAATTTTATGAAGGATTATTTAAGCAAGAAAAGATCCATAGCCTTGCAGTAGATAGGATTTTGGAATTAGTAGATGATGATAGACTACATCACACTTCTTACCATAATTTGCACCTGAATCTGCATTTTATAAATGAGGACTGCACCTGTTTAATTTAACTGTTTTAACAAGGTTAGAATAAACTAAGTCTTCACTTGCATGTGTTGTTTATAACATGATGGAAGATGTAAATGGAAACTCTTATTTAAAGGATCTACCTCAAAGATAACTATGCACTGCAACATTCCATTGTTTTATTGTCTAAACGTGTTAGATTTTTATTTTTACATTTAATTTATTTTTGGGATTGGACATTTCATTTCAACAAAAAAATTATAGACATTTGCTATTTTTTTAAAATGAAATAAAATTTGGGTTTTCAGTTTTCATAATAATTATAGAATATCTTATTGCAATTTTCTCATGAAATACTATAAAAATGGAAAAAACAGAATTTACCACATGTGGAAATAGAAAAAATGCAATTTACCAAAAATGTAAATGGAATTAAGAAAAATTCTAAATGGAAAATTAGGGGCTTTAAATTACTTTCCTACACACACATATATATATATATATATATATATATAAAGGTTTTTTTTTATAGTTTGTTTGAAGCATTGTGCGTATGTGTAATATAGAGATTTTTGAAGGCAATTGACAACTCTATATTACACATACTATATTACACATACGCACAATGCTTCAAACAAACTATAAAAAAAAACCCTTTATTTCACTATGCATGAGTGAGGCTAAATTTATAGTAAAAAAATTAAAAGAAATTCGAACAATCTCCACGAACAAAAAAATCTCTATATTATATATATATATATATATATATATATATATATAGGGCCGGGTTAGCTCAGTCGGTAGAGCGTTCGGCTAGAAACCAAAAGATTCCTAGTTCGATACCCGCCCTCGTCAACTCAGCGTTATGAGTAGCACAGGGATCTGTGCGGTAAAGTAAGGAGCTGATGGTAGGTGTGGCGCTCCACCTCAGACGCTAAAATAATCTCCTTGGTCTAGTGCTAGTGAAAAGGGGATAGACTCCCTCGCTGCTTGGCTGATACCGACATTAGGCCGCCCCGACGACTTTATTTTACTGATATATATATATATATATGTGTGTGTGTGTGTGTGTGTGTGTATATATAAGCAATAGTTTAGAGTATAAATTTTATAAGAAAGCCAAAAAATTATTTTAATTTTACTAAGTTTTAACAAAGTGGTGCAATTTGCAATGTATGTTAATGTTTAGGCTTTTTAATTGCTTTGAAAAATATAACCCCATACAGGTTTGCACAAGAGTAAACAAACAAAAAATGATAAAGTATGAAAAAATTGTTTTGTGATGATTATAATAAAAACAAAAACATAAATGCACAAATATATATTAGTGGTCTTCATTTTCATATAGCATCACTGGTTCTATTTGTATATGTCTGCAACTAAAATCAATCTGGATAATTCTTTTGGTATGATTGCAAATTGAAACCCTATTTTGAAAAAAATTAATGTTACAGCAAAATGATACTAATATATATATATATATATATATATATATATATATATATATATATATAAAGAAAGAAATGTATTAGTTTCTGAAAACTTGTGATGGTTTAAAATCTGTTTTGCTATAATAGCCTAATCAACCAAAACTTCTAATTGTCTCCATATATTTTAGAAATACAACAAGAGGGTGGGGGGAGGGATGGGGGTCTGCTGATTAAAAGTATGAGAACCTATGACCTAGAGAAATAGAGTAAAATGTTGAGGCAAGGCATTTTCTGGGGTAAAACTCAAAGGTTGATTTATAAAATTCTTAGATAATATATATGCTCTTATCTCATTATGAATTCAGATTTGTGTTATGTTTATTAGTTTTTTACTTTAAAAGTTGTAATTCAATTATCAGTTTGAATAACTATTAAAACAATGAATATTATAAATAGTATAACCTATTAAAAAATGTATTTTCTTCTTGCCTGATACCTTCTAGAAAGTATTGTGTTTAGAATTTATTCCAACACTCACCAATCATAAACAACTTGATCATTATCCCAGGTATATTAACTGTTTTTTCATTCATTAGATCTTTTGTTGTATGTAATTAAGGCAGATTATAAATGGAAAAAAAATTCTACAGACGTCATTATATCAAATGAAGTAAAATGGTTTCACATAAAAAAAACTATAACAGATGCAGACTATACTAATGATCTAGTGTTTCTTGCAAATACACCTGCTCAAGCTGAATCTATTGCACAACCTGGAGCAGGCAGCAAGAGGCATTGGTCTCTATGTGAACTCAGATAAAACAGATTTCATGTATTTTAAACAATATAGAGCCATCTCCACATTAAATGACTGAAATTAGAATAGATCTAGGTAGCAATATCTCATCTACAGAAAGCAATGTCAATATTCACATTGGAAAGGCAAGGGTACTATTGACAGGTTTTTGGTTATAAGGAAATCTGATCTCTCAAATAAGATAAATTGGTCAATCTTCCAAAGTGTGTTGTATGGTTGTACCACTTGGACTTTAACTAAAAACTCTAACCAAACATTTGGAGAAAAAGCTAGATGCCAACTACACAAATATGCTGCTGTGTGATGTCTTGAACAAATCCTTGAAGCAGCATCACATAAAAAAGCAGTTTCTATCATATAAACAATACAAGTAAGACAAATAAGATTATGAATGTAAGTTTTTACTGGTTGGCCAACACTGGTATGCTCATGTATAAGAATTCATAAGAAAGTGTTGCTTATGAGTTCATCCTTACTTATCCAGTAGGGCCCAGCCTATCTTCGCTCATATTTCTTGGATGGTTTATGAGATAGAAGGTGAGTGGCATTACAGTTGCTATTTTCTAGGATTTATTCCATCTTTATGCCAGCTCTGAGAGAGTGGGTTTTCAAGCTATTGAAAAGCTTGCAACATTTTCCCTTTTTTGAATTCACTCTCAGTGAACAGTTTGCTCTTCAATTATTCAGGTTTGGCTAATCTTTTATTGTTATGATTGTTATGTCCTCCTCTGATGAAAGGACACATACAAAGAAATACATTTTAGTTATCAGTACATAGCTTAGAATTGTATTTCTTTTATGACAAACTTGTTATTGTTGACAGATGTAGCAGCAACATATAGATGTTGCTTAGAAGAATCCATTCTTTACTCTCTGATTGTTCTTTCTCTTTCATGTGATTTGTTTCTACCAATCATATACAGATGGTTAGTTTATATGTCTCCATGTCTCCTCTGGAATCCTTCTCCTCCCCATATGATAATACACTTTGCCCTTTCAAGTGATATCTCCCACATCACATATACACTGCTTAGCAGCACAGTTGTTATCATCTCTCTCTCTCTCTCTCTCTCTCTCTCTCTCTCTCTATATATATATATATATATATATATATATATATATATATATATGTTGAAACAGCGGTATGATGTTCTACGTAGGGCGCAATATTTGCCGAGTTCGCTTGTCATGATTATTTTCTATAATTTTCGAATTTTATATACGATATACACATTGTAACTGCCTTCAAGCAAAAAATATAAATAATAATATATAATATTTCTTATTGTCTTTTCAGATAGATAGGTGTGGACATATATATATATATATATATATATATATATATATATATATATATATATATGTGTGTGTGTGTGTGTGTGTGTGTGTGTATGTCCACACCTATCTATCTGAAAAGACAATAAGAAAAATGAAAAGGATTTAGAAAAAGGGAAGAAACTATTTGTGTTTTTTAACTTGTATTTCTGTTACCTTAATTCTGTTTCTTTTAATAACAATTTTTCAGTAAATGCTTTGAATTGGAAATACTGTTATGCTGAGATTTGCATTTGCATCCTTTCTTATTTTTGGTCTTTCAAATCTCAGAAAATTATTTTTTATTTTATTTTTTTATATATGAAACTATATGGCATTTTCTTAAAGGTCATAAAATAAATATAAATTTTTTTTTAGTGTTTTGATAAATATATATAATAAAAATAGAACTCAAATTTTTGTTTAAACTTATTTTACAAAAAATGTGCTAATACAAGGGAAGTAACTACAAAAAAAGTTAAGGATTTATTTCCCTTGATCATTGTCTATAATTCAAGTCTAATTTAATCGTTTATTAGTTACGGTGTGAAGTCACACTGAAAACACCAGTTTCCGTAAAACTACCGAAGTTTAGTGACTATAAGCTAGGTATACCCAAAATTCGTCTGCTAAAATCAGCTAATCTTTTTTAAAAACGAATTAAAATTAATTAAATCGATTATTTAAGGTCAAACTTTTGTCTAAATCAATAAGTAGTAACATTATGTTACTATTTATCTGATCATCAATAAAAAAGCAAAATAATATTAAACATTTAATTTATTTTTGATACATTTAAAGCGATTTTTTTCGGTACAATTTCGATCGAATAACTCTTTATAAATGCCATATTTACAAAATTCATGTAACATTAGCGATTTTAAAAAAATTACCAAAAATCAGGGAATTATCCGATTTTAATGAGATTTTCAGTATATATTTATTAATTAATTAATTTTATAATGCATCAGTTATTTTATTTCAAAACTAATTAAGTATTTTTGCTATGAAAAAATAATAAATAAAATTCATTTAAAATATGAAAATCCTGATGTTAAGTTTAAAATGTTATATTTTTAGATTCTAGAAATAAATATCTATTTATTACAAACCTTATTTTAGGTGCAAAAAGTAATAAGTTTTGAAGAAAAACTCGACTGAAAATTTAGCTCCCCCCCCCTTTTAAGCAGAAAAAATAATATCGATGTATAATTTTTTCTTTTATAAGATAATAGACAATTAAATAATTATCGAAATGAGTAAAAAAGAAATATTCAAAAAAATTATTTTTTACTTTTTTTTTTTTACATTTTATTTTCCGATTTTCGGTACTTATTTTCTCATAGAAAATCCCCCGTAAATTTTTTTCTATTCATAACTTCGGTCTTTTATCTCTTTATTTATATTGTAATTAGTACATGTATCATTAAACCTACGCAATTTTGCGCACCAAATTTTCAGAGATTTTTTAATATATAAAAAAACTGTTACTAACGACTGTTATTTTTCATTTACGGAAGATTTACAGTGACATGGTTATTCCCCTTGTTACTAAAAAATCCCCAAATTTTCACTCTGGGGACTGTAACAATCGTTTTAGAGCTAATGTATTTGTTGTATTGTTATTTATTCCCACGTTTTTGGCTACGCAGTGTAATTTTTGTAGATGAAATTTTGCATATGTAGGCCTTCGTACATATTGTTCCAGATGAAAAACAAAAGAAAAAAATGAATTATCTCCCTTTAACCAATTGCTCATGCTGAAAAATAATCAAATTTCTTAGATGAAACATCGATTATTATATTTTTTTCAGTTTCTATCAAAGTTTCGAAATTGTCATTCATTAATTGTTAGTAATCAACAGTTGTCAGAAATAAAGATTGATACTCCAGCAAAGTATAAGATTACAACTAATACTACTAATGTATATGATCAATGTTCGTAACGGAAAGGCTGACATTTAAAGATAAGGGATGAGTTCGAGCCTTGCAAGAAGTTTATCTTATTCTTATTTTTTGAATTTTGATCTACACTAAGAAATCAACGTTGAATGGTAAGCTGGAATTGTTTCAATTGAAAAAAAATCAACTGAAATTTAAAGATTTACAAAAAAGCCAAAAATTAATAATAGAAATGATAGTATTTGTTAAAATAAATATTCATCAGCTGTAAGCAACATTTTATAGAGACATATAAATATTTATAGATGAGTATAAGCGTAAAATATTAAAAAATGACTCCATTTTTGCTCTTCTTTTTAAAAGTTGAACGAGATCTGAAATGATATCAGCAGAAAATAGAAATTAATTTTGATTTCCATATCAAAACAATTATTGCTATTAAATAATTTGCTTCCAAATAAAAACATTTGTTTTCCCCAATGATGTGGTTGATAAAAAATTTAAAATTACCCAAAACATTTCTCTCTGTTAATACTTAACCCCACCCACACAAAGGATCTACCCTTTCATATATAATGTACATTTCCTGAGTCTATATGTTCTGGGGAAACAAGTCGATCTTCTCAACAATAACTTCAGAGGAACCACACGCCATAAAAAAGCTTCCTCTATGTCCCCACAAAAATACGCAGAGCTAGTTATAGAACCGATGATATGTGTGGACCTCGTGATACATCCCGCGACTCAGAGTTTCGTGCTAATTCTCTCATCTGAGGGGTGGATATTTGATTTAAACTCACAAAAATATCAGTAATGATCGCAGATTGATATATTTTAAAATTTGTGATATTCATGTGTTTCAGGTGTTTCCTTTGATAGTAAAGTATTTGACATTTTATCGAGCCGTGTAAATATTATTCTAAAGAAGTCAAACCAACTTTTGAAATATGTCATTTTCTTCTTTTTTTTTCTGTAAAATAATTACTAAAATTTGACCCTATGTCGCATCCTACTCATGGTGGAGGTGTAAGGTAAGTCCATGTGTCCTGATTACCAAGCCAGGTAAAATCAAAGAGCTTAGCTTTAGGGGTCCATCGCAACAGACAACATCTACCCACTTCGTCTATATGGGGAAGGATAAGGTCCATTGTCTGATATCTGAGGTGCCCCCGAAATGGGGAGGGAATATTTACGGAGCTAAGCTATTTTTATACCCTACTTGACCGTGCTTTTTCGCAGCCTGCCTATTTTTACGTGGAGAGCGGGTTCTCTATTACCCCCCCCAAAAAAAAAACAACAAAAAACAAAACAAACAAAAAACATCATTCTTTTCAATCTAGCCTTATCGCTGGGAGACAAGGTAAATACACTTTTCTTAGTTACCCAACTATGCAGGCGTGTCCCGAGAAATACACCGGTCTCTCCAGTAAATGTAGGCATTGCAGTTTATTTAAAAGGGAGGAGGAGTATTTCACTTCATTTAACATCGAGACAAAAGACTAAAACATTTCTGAATTTATTGGAACTACATCTTTTCCAGTAGACGCTAAGTTCAAAGAATATGTGTGTGGGGATTAAAATAAAACTAAAATGAAATTGAAATAAAAAAAAACCTACAAACTCCCATGAGCCTTCATCAGAAGAACCCTCCGCGACTTCTGACTCCCAAGAGAATATCTCGGCCATTCAAGTAGAGGCCGTAACTGAGCATAGTCGCTCCTACTGGTCAGGGAGATATTCTATGCCCGGTCAATAAACCCTAAATCATAAAACCACCTTCTGTCTCTGTCTCTTTCTTTTTCGTTCCTTGAATTCCTTCCTTTTCAGCGCGACCACCAAATGAGATGGGGTTAAAAGCATAAACCCAAAGAACACACAACAAGAATATCGAGATACCTTTAAACCTTAAAACACCCAAGCCTCTTGCTACCCCATATATTCACAGCAACGAAAAAAGTGTATAAGCTAGCTTACAAAACAGAAAAATTGACAAAGTGAACTATATGCCTATATTGAGTTAATAATTTAGTATTTGTTCTCATGTATCCAAATAAATATCTATTTCCGAAATAATTGCCGTTAGTTTACCGTTGTACAAATCCTTTTTTTGTATAAATGAATATTAACGTGCTGTTATTATCAGGAATCGTGGCCAGTCTTCACGGAGACTTTCATATCAGAGGGGAAAAATATAAAACTTTCTCAGCATCCTCTGTACATGTCGGGACTGGGAATGTATATCACCCTTTGAAATGAATTCAGACTGCAAAACTCTAATGTTGATGTAAACTCTATTATTTTGTCATCTCTCGATACGTCTCGGTTGGTTTTAGGTTACCTCACAAGGGTCCGCTGTTTAAATTTTTGAGGAAATAAAGAGGCAAACAGACAACTTCAGGATAGCAAGCAGCTGCGTCGTCAACATTTTTGTTCACTGTCATCAATCAATGGAAGTAAAATCTTTAGAAATTGTAAATCCCATTGACTGAAATGGTCGCAGATTTTGGAATCATTAGTGAGGCAATTCAGCTAAGTTTCCTCTTTCCTCCTACTAAATTTCTTCGTCTAACAATATTATGACCTATGACCTGTAACATTTAACCTCTAACCTGGCCCTTATTGGATCTTACTGTTTGTTTGCAAGGTGTTTTGATGCCAGAAACTAATTTCGATATTTTCAATGTGTGACACCGAAACAAGAATTTATTCAATTTAGTATGTGATAAAATTATATTAAAACCGCCACCAATCGTTCCAAGTGCTCCAACTACAATTGGTATCACTTTCACCCTCATATTCCACAGTTTTTTTTTCAATTTTCTGACAAGGTCCAAGTACTTGTCTATCTTTTCTTTTTCTTACATCTTCACCCTTTGATCTTTTGGGACTGCAAAATCTACCAGTTGGCAAGTTCTCTTTTTCTTGTTAATCAATACTAGGTCTGGTCTTCTGGCTGGGATAAGGTGATCCATCTGTGTCTCTAAATCCCAGAGAATTTTATGCGTTTCATTCTCAAGAATGGATTTGTGCATGGAGCATTTGTTGTATGGCCAAAATTTAGTTTTTTGTACAATTCACAGTAGATCACTTTTCCAACCCAGTCGGTCACAGCCTTGTATTCTCGTTGTGTTAGTTTGTTACATCCGCGTAATACATTGTTTATCATCCTGTCTCTGTTTTCACACACCCTAAATTTGCTGTTCAGTTGTGTCTTATCTATTTTTGCTTTGATACAATTTGTTCTTATGGCACTGTTTTGTGCTACAATTTTGGGTTTCTCTCTCCCTAATCTCCCCAATTCGTCGCTTGAAGTAACCACATAATTGTTCTTCTTCCGTTTCTCATTTTTGTTGTTTTTCTGCTTGTCCATATGTTGCAATTGCTCTTATTGTCTGCTGTAATTAATCTTTGTTCTTTTTTGTGATTCTTCAATTAGGACATCTGTGTAATCCTCAATGTTGGCAAGAGATCTTCCACCTTCTTTTCTTGATACATATAATTTGTCTCTATCATCTCTGGTGCATTGTGCATCGTCATTAATTTTCTTGTCTTTTGGTCTATCTGTCGGAGTTTCTTTCTTGTTCATTTTACGAATATTAGAATATATATTCTTATGATATTATAAGGGGACGGCACAGATATTTATTCACTGGATGAGATTTCTGTGCAAAAATTGGTTTCTAGTTGTTAAAAAACCGAAAAACTTTTTCTTTCACCTTTATTTGTTTAATGGTGTCCACTTTCAAAATCCCCAAGTATTTGTAAATCTCTTTTTCTCTAAGTGTTCTTATATTTTCCTGATTTGGTAGTTGTGTTCCGTTATTTGTTTCTCTTTTATCATCACTTGCATGGCACATTTTTCGATGTTGAATTCCAGTTCTATATCCTGGCTTTATATTTCTTATTCTTTCCAGTTCTTCAAGGATTTCCAGTTCTTTTTTGTTTTTTGCAAAAATCTTGACATCATTCATAAGGCGTTTTATTTTCACTCCTTTTGAGTTTTTCACACCCACGTTAGCTGATGGTATTTCACTGGAGTCTGGGTGACAACAAGTCTCCTCATGTCTCCAGGACTCTTCTGTGTATCCTAGCCGATTACAGCAGTGCAGTAGTCTGGATCGTCTCAATTCTTGGGACCGTTCCAAATGCACCAACTACAATTGGTATCACTTTCACTCTCATATTCCACAGCTTTTTCAGTTCTCTGGAAAGGTCCAGGTATTTGTCCATCTTTTAGTTTTCCTTCAGTTTCACTCTGTGATCTGCTGGAACCGCAAAGTCCACCAGTTGACACGTTCTCTTTTTTTATTTATTAATCCACACTAGGTATGGTCTCCTGGTTGGCATAGGGTTATCCCTCTTTATCTCAAAGTCCCAGAGAATTTTGTGCGTTTCATTCTCAAGAACAGATTCTGGTTTATGTATATACCATTTTGTTGTATGGTCAAAATTTAATCTTTGGCATAATTCTCAGTGAATCACCTTCCCAACCCAGTCATGCCTAGCTTTGTATTCCCGTTGTGCTAGTTTGCTACATTCACTTAATACATGGTTTATAGTCTCATCACTGTCACCGCACGGTCTACATTTACTGTTTTGTTGCATCTTATCAATTTTTGCTTTGATATAATTTGTTCTTATGGCATTATTTTGTACAGCAATTATTAGCGATTCAGTTTCTTTCTTGAGGTTTCCTCTTCTTAACCATATCCAAGTCTTTTTATGTGCAATCTCTCGATTTTTCGTTTGAAGTGTCCATATAATAGTTTTTCTTCCCATCTTTGTTTTCTAGTTTTCGTTTTTTTTCTGTTTGTCCATATATTACATCTGTTGTTGTTGGCTGCCATAAGTAATCTTTCTTTGTTTTTTTGTGTGTATTCTTCGAGTCCTTGGATTGTGGCCTCTTATTATTATTATTATTATTATTATTATTATTATTATTATTATTATTATATTTATCTATTTATTTACACATTCAACCCAGATGCTTAGTTGTCATAGCTGAATACTGAGTGGCAGGAAGTATTATCAAATCTCCAACACCTTCCTTAGAATCCATGCAGATTTCAGCAATGCTGTAGTCTGTACTGTTTCAACCACTCCTCGAACTTTTATCTCACCCAATATGAATTCTATTTGTTACCATGTGTGCTTATTAATATCTAACACGCTATCTAACTGCTATTATCTGACATCCGGTTTCTGCATTGGAGGAAACGTTTAAATATTATCCCTACAGAATTTGTATTTAATTCTGTCTGTGCTTTTATCATTGGTTTATATAGTAACAATGCAGTTGCTTGAACAGTTCTCAGTGAATCACTCTTTTAACCAAGGCATATTTGTTATTGTACACTTTCTGGAATTATTGTCCCAATTGCAATTGTTTTTGTTTTTTTTAAATTATTTCTGGCTCATGCTATTAGTCTTTCTTTGCTCTTTTTAGTGTATTAATCGAGTACTTGAATTGTCGCATCAACACAATCTTCAATGCTGGCGAAACCTCTTCCTCCTTCTTTCCTTGATACATATAGTCTGTCTGTGCCGTCTCTCTGGTGTAATGCCTTGTGCATTGTCATTAGTTTCCTTGTCCTTTGGTCCATCCATTTTAAGAATGGTCCAGAGTATCTTACAAGGGGGGTGTTTACGCCCTTGATGAGGTTTTTGTTGCAGTGTTTAGTTTCTAGCAGTTTTCTAGTCTTTCTGATGTACTCTTTCTTTCATCTCTCCTTGTTTGATGGTGTCCGCTTCCAGTACTCCCAGGTATTTGTAATTTTCCTTTTCTCCAGAACAAATCATATCAAAACAAAAATATATAGAGTTTCCTGTCCTTTTCTAAGGGATTATCCCCCTTGTTTGGACAGCTCACTCATCATCTTTGTTTACACCATATGCATCCTTTGAGTTGAATAAAACCTAAATCGCCTAAAGGTATTCTCTTTAGTCTTTTTATTCGTCACAGAAACTCAAATAGAAAAAGTGAAATCAAAGCTGGATGGGGAATGAGACTGGAAGAACTAATAAAGAAACTACGAGGACATGTAAAAATAGCAACGGAAGGAGAGCACACAAGGACATGTAACAACTAAGAATATTTAATCTCAGAATATTTTAATAGTGATAGTTAACATTAGTTGTTATTGTGACAGAATAGGAAAACAGATCAGAGGGAAAAGGTCAAATCATAAAGAAAGACAAAATATCATTTTTATCTATTAGAGTCAAGAGAGAGAACTTCTGAGAAGAAAGAAAGGTTGGCTGATCTTATCTGCCAATATTCACAGAAGTAGATTTACTTTCAGTAGTTGTTGATGTTTGCAAAAAGAACGGACGATACGGGAAAGAAGGTTTGTGATATATGAGCCAATAAAAATGAATGAAACCATTACGCACGAACAAAACACCCAATATATATATATATATTATATATATATATATATATATATATATATATATATATATATAGTATGTGGCACATGCCCAATTTCTTAAGCGGAGTTTAACACATTTGAATAAAGTTGCACACCGACGTTAAAGAACGCAGTATGCCCTGCTATTTACCTATAGCTGGAGGTAGAATAGTTGGATGCCTACCTTTATGGGTATTAATATATATATATATATATATATATATGTTATGAGTAGAATGTTTCCAACAGTTGGAAATTTCTCAGATTTATTTCTTTGAAATGTTAGATATGTCGATATTGAAATTGCTTTGAAACTCTTACTTCCAACCTCTACAAGAATGAGATTTTTTCTTCATATTCCAATTTCACATTCTAGTACCTATGCTCGTAAATCCATTATACGTTTTCTTTGAAGGGATGCATATCAATCCTTATCGTGAAGATACAGAGAATCTATAGAAGAAATAATTAATTTTCTTTTTTAAAAATTTTAGACCATGTACAGTTTTGTTGAATTACGGTGTTGAGTTCTTCCTTCCTTTATATGATATATATATATATATATATATATATATATATATATATATATATATATATAATATAAAAGGGCGAGTATGCAAGAATCTGTGTAGAAAGTATGTACATAATTTTGTGTGTTTCAATTACAAAGTATGTATTTACCCAACCCCTCCTCCACGAGTGGGATGCGACACCTGGTCAATTTTAAGCGGAGTACATCTGGGTTGAATTCAATTTTCCTTCTTCTAAACCAATTGCCATATCATAAGTTAACGAGTTCATAGCTGGAAGGGGGAAATAGTTGGATTTATATTTTACTCAAGAGTATCAACGCGAAATGTGAAATGCAAACAGCCACCTCTAGCATTTGAACTCGTCCTCCAGCGATAACCGTTATGAGACGAGCGCCTCCATGATTACAAAGTAGGTCCTATAAAAATGAGAGATCTTAATAAATTTAGTTTAAAATAATTCGCAAGAGTTGCAAGCAAAATGGCTGCAAGTAATCAACGTTCATGCAGAGCATTTATCAGCATTTGAGTTCAATATACGCAAAACCCAAGTTCTTTGATTACTTTCCTGTTTGACTTCTTTTTCTCTTTTTCGAAAATTACGCACCGCCGTCATTGATGGCTCAGCCAACTGTCGCTTAATTAAGGCAATCATTTTTCAATTTCCACAATACTTTCCATTAAGCAACGATGTCAGTTCTAGACTGAATAAGCAGGTATTGGGTGGGTGGGAGTTTGCTGGAAGCATATAATGGTGGGCCAAACCGGGAGCGAGCAACACGCGAACACGCATGGTGAGAACTAAGAAAGAAAGAAGAAAATTGCACGTAGATAGAGTCACGCAGGAAGGTTGCCTGTCGTTTCCAGCACAGTGGCTAGTTAACAAAAATTCTCTGAAAAACAAAAACCCATCATCAAGCTTTGCCAACAACAACAACACCCGTCCACCCTTGGCAGCTTTAGGAGACACGCACACCGGTGTATGTGCACACGCACACCGGAGTACGTGCACACAAGTGAACCAATGAGTCCACACGTTATTTCAATGTCAAAGATCGTGTGGCGAAATTCAGATGCTAATCTTAATAAACATTTACATTTTCTCTTTTTCTGCTTTCTCCACTTTGTCTTTCTTTTTCTCTAATTTCTTAACTTTTTCTTTCTCTTTCTCCAATTAAAATGATTCGACCTTTTTCCTCTTTCAATTCTATCTTCTTTCGTTCATTCAGATTTATCTTTTCTTCCTTCTTTCTTTTAGGTTTTAGTTGTTTCCTCTTTCAAATTTCTTTCTTTCTTTCTTTCTTTCTTTCTTTCTTTCTTTCTTTCCATTCATAATTTTTCTTTCTTTTTTATTTCTAACCCCAGTTCATTTTCTCCCGTGTCAATCACACTTCATTATCTTTCCATCAGTCATTCACTCACTCTCTCATTCTCACACTCTTCTTACAATTAATTTTTCTTTCTATTTTTTTCCTGTTCTTCCTTTAAAATATTTTTTATTTTATTTACTTTTTACTTTCCCAAATTATTATCTCTTTCTTATATTATTTGCCACCTTTTAAGTATCAATAGATTATATAATAATAATAATAATAATAATAATAATAATAATAATAATAATAATAATAATAATAATAATGTGGAAAATTCTAACTACGCTAATCAAAGAAAAAATATATTACTCACTTAATTGGCGTAAACTATTTCCAGAAGAACAGAAGGGATGTCGCAGAGGGAAAAAAATGAACAAATGACTAACTTTATATTTATCAATACAACCTTAATGAGGTTAAAACTAGGTGCAAAAAATTCGCAATGGCTTGGATCGACTACTAAAAGGCCTGTATGATCCCGCATACTTGGATTATAGAATGCTTCAAAATGTATAAAATATTCGACAGGATCGTAAATTTAATCAAAAAAGCAATGGAAAATTGGAAAGTTCAATAAACAGCTGGAGGACAACCCCTGACAGAAGTAAAAATCCAAAGGGGCATTTTCCAAGGAGACTCACTATCGCCACTACTAACTGTTATAGCAATAATGCCACTCAACTATATACTTAGAAAATGTACAGGGGGCTAAAAATTCACTAACTCACAAGAAAAAAATAAACCATGTATGTGGATTATATCAAGATTTTGGAAAAAAAAAAAGAAAGAAAAAGAATAAGAACTGGAAACCTTTATACAAACCATAACAATATAAAGCTAGGATATATGAATGGAATTCGCATCGAAAAATGTAGCATGCTAGTGATGAAAAAAAGGTAAAAAGAAACAATAGACAGAATACAACTACCAGACCAGAAAAAAATATATGAACACTTGGAGAAAAGGAGAATTACAAATGCTTGGGAGTTTTGGAAGCGAACACCATTAAACAGAGACGAAAGAAAAAGTTTTAAAATATCTCAGAAGAACAAGAAAACGTCTAGAAACCTATCTCTGTGGGAAAAATCTCATCAAGGGAATAAATATCTGGGGCGTCCGCTTATACTTTTTATAAAACAGACGGAAGGAACTGAAAATCAGAGGACGAATTGAGACCATCGAGGCAACACCATTGTTGAAATCGGCTAGAATACTCAGAAGAGTCATGTGAGACATGAGAAAACTTGTTGTCACTCAGACTCTAGTGAAAGACCATCAGCTTACGCTGATATAAATAACTCACAGGGAGTCAAATAATAATAATAATAATAATAATAATAATAATAATAATAATAATACTGGAATGTTTGGAAATCAGAGGAAGGACTGAAACCATTCAAAACACTCCACTGCTGCAATCTGCCAGAATACTCAGAAGAGTCCTGGAGACCTGAGGAGACTTGCTGTCACTCAGACTCCAGTGAAAGACCATCAGCTAATGCTGATGTGAAAACTCAAAAGGAGCAAATAATAATAATTTGTAAAAATAGATCTATTGGATAACATTGAACTTTGGATTCTGTAAATTGGCCATATAAAAGATATAGAAAAAGAAACGTGAAGCAACAAATTAAATAGAAACTACTCAACCATCAATAAAATTAGCAGAAAACTGCAAGAATATATGTATTTACTAAATCGCTCCACACGACCAGAACGCCACACAAGATCAGTTTTAAGCAGGTTTAACAGATTTGAATACAGAGTTTTTTTTTTAGTAAATGACTAATCATAAATTAGGATATCAATTCAATGACCAGACAATTCTTATTTTTGGTATTTCTGAGAATTTTCTTTTTAGAAAATTATAACTTTTCGTTGCAGTTAACAACAATGTGTATCCAAGCCATTGAAATGTCATTAATATTTGCAGTAATGATAAGAATAGATTAGCTATTTCACTGTCGGTTGTTTTTGTCTAATACTATATATATATATATATATATATATATATATATATATATATATATATATATATATTGTAAAATTTTTATAACGAAAAGGAGATTAGAGTTATGGCCCTTTATGAGTTACCCGGATTTTAGCCCCTGTTGATACCAAGTAGCAGTGTGGTGGTGGGAGTGGCATTATTTAAGCGCTTGCCTCCTACTATCAAGCCTTTTTGCAAGGTTCGGTGGGATAGCACATGGACGATTGCCCTAGCTCCGAAGGCCTAAGATTTTTTAGGTAACTAGGGGGCCTGCATTCAGCAGAATAATGGAGATTTTCAAAGTTTGATAGTCTTCAGCCACCGAAGAGCAAATTAATGCTTTCTTTGGGACGAAAAAAAAAAACGGACTTTGGAAGACTGTTTCAACTATTTGTCCCTGTACAAAAGGAAGCAAATTCTTCTTCTTAGGTCCAAGAGATTAATAAGCCGTTAGTCTTAAGTCATTGACCAAGCTAAAACAGAAAGTTAAAGTCTTCGTTTGGGACAAAGAAAAGGACTTTGGAAGACCGTTTCGAGTATTTGTTGCAGGAAAACGAAGCAGTACTTTAGGACTAAATGAGTTCTTATAGAAAACGAATTCAGGAACTGTTCCTGAATGAAAAGAATTCAAGATTTCCCCCTTTTTTGAGTCGGCTACAGAAGAAGCTGAATTTTCTGGTCGAGTTGGACCATATACAAAAAAAAATTTAGAATTTGTCCCTAAAAGAAAGGAACGGGATTTCATAAAGACATTTTAGCTAAAAGCATTATGGGGTGGGCTAGAAGTTAACCTTCCCCTTCCATGCCGCTACTTAGCGAGAAGCAACCTCGTGGAATTTCCCCAGAAAGTTTGGGAGCTTTCTTCCTCTTGTCCAATAGACATTTTATTAACACAAAGGACAGTATATTTCGTAAGCCTACACGATTTCTTTTTGTATTTTTCTTTGCATTCTTCTAAAATCTGAATTGCTTATTTATTATCGGTTACTAAGGAGTTCTAAGACTCCCACAGGAGGAAAATTCTTGCAAGCACAATAGTATCTTTTATAGCTAATAAATTTGTAATTTAGCAGTATTTTTGTTATTTTTCTGTGTAACCATTTTTTTAGTCGGACGCCGGCTACTACGTAATCCTAATCTTTATTTTTTTTAAAATAAAATTCGTTGGAACGCGGAGAATTTTTGAAATGTTCGAAAAAATAACTTTTTAAAAATCACGTGAAGAAAGTGTTCAAACGTGGTGGAAAAAAAAGACGGTTATAATGACGTCATGTCGCATGCGACGGATTTTGAAACGGAGAGAAGATGGCTGGAAGAAAGTCATGTGGAATTTTAATTTCCAAAGTATGAGGGATTTTTAAAAAGTTTTATTTAAAAAAATAAAATAAAATATGAATAAATATTCTTATAGGTTTTTTCCTTAGGGTCCAAAGAATCTGTTCTTCAAATTTTCTAAATGAAGAATATGAATACATCAACAAATCTTTCATTAATTTACAATACCCCGTTTCCTTCATACATCGTGCCAAGTTAAAAGCTATTAAGATCTACAAAAACAAACAATATTCTACAAACTCAACAAATCCTAACAACATACACAAGCCAAGTACATCACACTACATCAAAGCCCAAAACGCTTCTAATTGAAAAAAATCTAAATCATCTTGGAATTAAAACTTTCACCCGCACAAGTCAAACAATTAGACATTTACTAAAACACTCCTCAAATAAACATGAATTTAATGCCGGTGTTTATAAAATATGTTGTCAACAATGCGATAAGGTCTACATAGGTGAAACTGCTTGAAATTAAAAAAAAACGATTGTATGAACACTCTAAAGACCTAAAATTTGGAAATACATCCAATTCGTTAGTAACACACAATTTATTAACAAACCACAATTTTATTTTGCAGAAATTTTCAATGATCGCTTTTATCCACAATCGAAACGCACGTCGTATCGTAGAATCCTCTGCAATTTCCCTTCTCATTACTTTACCCCAGAGACCTGGTTTTTATAAAATATCACCATTCCTTGCTAGAATTATATTAAAAAATTTCAATATACAACATTAAAATTTCAAACTTTAAACCAAATAAAATTTCCAAATCATTTTCCTAACTATTTAAAAAATTTAAATCACTTTCCATATACTTAAACTCTTCCTATTTCCTTTTCACTAAAACTTAAAACCTTCTCCAGTCTATATAAATTACATTGGTCTATTTCCTTTATTTATCTTGCCACCATCGTTATCATCGGCTTTACCCCACCATAATAATAGTTTCTACTCACCTCCTAATAACATGAAACAGCAAGTTTGTTCCCTAACATATTTTAATAACTCACTTTGATTTTACTAAAACAACAATTTTTAATTAGAAAATCACTATAATGACATTAATAACAAATTAATAAATGAACCACCAACAAATCACACATACTATTTAAATTATTTCTATTGAAAAAAAATCCCTCATGCTTTGAAAATTAAAATTCCACACGACTTTGTTACAGCCATCTTCTCTCCGTTTCAAAATCCGTCGTATGGGACATGACGTCATTATAACTGTCTTTTTTACCCACCACGATTGAACACTTTCTTCACATGATTTTAAAAAAAAGTTATTTTTTCTCCGCGTTCCAACGAATTTTATTAAAAAAATAAGGATTTACTCTGAGGAAGGTCGATATTTCTTTGTGTGCGGAACATTTCTACATTTTTTCTATTATTATTATTTCATTTCACTTTGTTATTTAAAAATAATAATAGATAGAACAATGTACACTTGGATAAAGTCCTAACCGAAACACGTGTAAGTTAAATTAATTAAAATACCCTATTTTATCCATTCAATACTTTCTTTCCTTTATTTCTCTTTTCAACAGACCGTCAGATTCACTTCCATTTTCATTTTACACACACACACACACACAACACACACACATATATATATATATATATATATACTTCATCAAATATTTCCTCTGTTTACCAAAGTTCACATAATCCATTCAATTCTGCTTTCTTTTGATTTTTCAGATGACAACAAGCTGTCAAACTATTTCCGATTTAAAGAATTTGTTTAACTGAAGAAGTCTGGGAATAATTCTGTTTATTTTGGATTATATTTAATGCGCTCTGCAGAGAGAAAAGGCGATTACTTCCGTCTTTAATTCTAAAAAAAGACAATGCGTAGAATATACTTAAATTTGTACATGAAATCACTAAAATAAATCTACATTATGCATATGTGTGTATTTATTTATATGGCCATACACACTCACTTACCTTTACACACACATACAAATACACTCACACATACATACACATATATTGTAGATTTTACTTCATCTATCAGCATATATATATATATATATATATAGAGAGAGAGAGAGAGAGAGAGAGAGAGAGAGAAAGGGGATGAATTCATTATAATTAAATAATCACACACACACACACACACACACACACACACACACACACATATATATATATATATATATATATAATATATATATATATATAATCACTACAAGCAAACTCGGCGAATACCGCGAGGTGCGGAAAACTGGACAGTCGATTTGACCTATATTAGGTCTCATCAGCAGTCTAAACCGTGCTCTCCCCCCGACAAAGATCGAACCAGCGACCACAGAATGCAGAGCCATACACTCTACCTCTTGGCCACCGGCCCTAGCTACACACAAAACTCACCAAATCAACTTGTCAATGATAAATGCGCCACAGCATAACCGGTGGCCTAGAGGTAGAGTGTCTGGCTCTGCATTCTGTGGTTGGTAGTTCCATCTCTGTCGGAGGGAGATCACGGTATACACTGCTGATGAGACCTAATATAGGTCGAAACAGCTGTCCAGTTTAACGCACATCGCGAGATTCGCCGAGTTTGCTTGTATTGATTATATATATATATATATATATATATATTGTTCTCCATGCTGGTGTGTGTGATTTTTCTGAGAAGTTCGCCTGAGTTTTTTATGTGGGCATCACTAATTGTACCTAGAAGAGGGGATTATATATATATATATATATATATGTGTGTGTGTGTGTGTGTGTGTGTGTGTGTGCTTGTGTATATCACTGGATGTATATATATATATAATTATGTATTTAAAGTACAACAAATACGCCTAAATGTCAATATGCCTATGCACATTTGCTCAAATTGAGTAACGCCATTCAAAATAACTTTACAAAATCCGTTTATCCTTGTTTTTGTTTCGATTTTTTTTCTTTCTGTCGCCCCCCCCCTCTCCTGTTTTTTGCCGTTCTTCCTTTTTTTTTTTTGTACTTTCAATTTCTCTTTATTTTCCTTTCTCTAGTTTATTTTCTCTTTGAAATTCTGTTTTTACACTGAAGTGGACGTTCAAGTGCACTGTCGTTCGTGATATGTTGAAACGACAAGTAATTTCGTCATGAGAAATGCAGACAATATGTTCAGAAAATTTGTATTTTTTTTTATCTCACACACAAAAGAAGGGACAATTTCAGTCTATGAAGGGAAAGCTGTTTACAGAGAATGGACATTATTGTATTCTTTCATGTATCCGAAAAACT
This sequence comes from Doryteuthis pealeii, assembly GCA_023376005.1. Taxonomy (NCBI): domain Eukaryota; kingdom Metazoa; phylum Mollusca; class Cephalopoda; order Myopsida; family Loliginidae; genus Doryteuthis; species Doryteuthis pealeii. Next base: position 52,554,767 of record CM042148.1, on the reverse strand, counting down.
AGAAAACATGATGGAAACGTTTTGCACCTTCATGATAAAGAATCACGAATTTTGACGAAGTTGTTGACATGATGAACATTTGACAATCACCAACGATTGCCAGAATAGAAATATATTTTGCATATTCTTAAGCAGTTCAATTATATTTTTTTCTTTCTCCATAATGTTTATACTGATTTATTTATGATGGTAGACATAGTTAAGCTTAGTATCTATCTATCTAAAAATACTACTAATTCAGCCACTTAATCCTATATGTTTGTGTGTGAGAGTGAAAACTAGTGATTGTAAGAGGGACGCATGTGTACAATTTTGCGTATGTGTTCAATGAATATCGAAAACATTTCTATTTGGATTTAAATGAAACCATTAATTGATTTGGTTTGGAATTAGAAATAAAAGATCAGATGAAGACTCTTTTCTCATTTTGCATTGAAAAGGCAAAGAAAATACCACAAGCCAAATATAAAGAAAAATGATTCGCGCTTAATGATTCGCGCCAGATTACAAATACTAGCTGAAAACCTGCCCTACGTGCGGAGTATTAAATCACACAATCTGGTCATAAGTTTATTCATATCTATTACAGCAATAAACATAGGCATTTAACTACTTATTTAAAGTAGCATTTTTAGGGCATTTAATTCAATTTCTTATGTGGACTTATTTGTTAATAAATGTCGTTGGGAGATTAATGTTTGATGGATAATGCTCGTACTACAAATGTAAACACTACAAGTAGACATTTCGTACGAAAAAAGGACAAGAAAAAAGAAAAAGACTAGAACCGAGTGTAGGGGTGACTATAACTTTGGTTTCTTGAGACAATTTTCAGTTAGATGTCTACTTTATACGGTTTAACAAAAAGATGTGATTGGATTTAACTGGCCTGATAGACCCGACTCAAGTTACTAAAAAATTAAAAATTTTAGAATTAAAAAATCTAATTTACTTAAAATTTTCCAGTGTTCAATTAGTAATCACATCAAAGTAATAATTCAATTTGTTTTTGAGCGAAAAAAAGAAGTCATTTGGTGAATTGTAGTAAAATAGTTGATCATCTTTTCTGTTTGATTTGAAGTGTTTCATTAAACAAAATGTGTGTGAATGGACATGCGCATTTTGTTTACACACTTTCTATGATAGTGATAACAAATGTTAATTCGGACACCTCTAATTCTTTCATCACTAATCCTAGTGAAATATCAAGTTTCTCATATTGGATGTTTTTGATATGAATTGAAAAACATCGGTAAATCATAAAAGAGTCGAAATTTTAAAATCCAATATAATCATTCAGATTAGCAGATTAAACATGACTTCTGACAAAGTTCAATCAAATTGAATCGAAATAATAATTATTCTGGCAACTTTTTCTCAAATTGAATATGACATTGTAAAATAATTATTCTTTGTTATGGAATTGACCAACTATGGAAACTTTTGTGACTTTTTAAAGAACGAAAAATACCCGCTTCAAATCAAACAAACAAAAAATTCTTGTTGTCGTCTTTCAACTCGAATTCGAATTCGATTGAGAATAAAATCGTCATATCTACAAAACAATATATTTCAACATCAGAGATAAATATCGACTTTCAAACTATTACATGCATAATAATACTAACATTTACATTAATTATCTGCTTGCATTTTGACCTTCACACAAAAAAAGCAAATAAGAAGCCCCAAAGCGAGAAACCAGTTATTCTTTACAGTGATTATAACCAACTGTGTTTGCCATTTAGTTTTGCTTTGCATTTAAATTTATGCCGCGTTCTTTTTCAAAGTACAAAAAAACGTTTCTTATTTGGTTGCATTTATCCTCCTTTCCATCAACCATGGAATATTCTTATTTGTTGATCGACAAACGCTTCGACATTGACAAGTATTTTTATTGCAAGGCTTATTTTTTTAGACAGTTTTGATTGTTGTGGTTGTGATTTCTTCTTTCTGTCGTTCATTTCTTTATTTTTTAACGTAAGACATCCTGGGAATATATCAAACTAAGAATCAAATTCCGAATTATGACTCTACAAAAATTTCAAGCTTTATATATATTAAACACAATTTGTTTTCTTTGTCATTTGTCATGGGTATTATAAATAAACTTTCTGTTTTGTACAAGAAGGAGTGAATCTTTAAAACGGAAAATTGTTGAAACGCATCTTCAAATCATGTGAATCGATTTTATTATAGTATTGGTCTTTCTTAAAAATTAATTTATTCAGGAAATCAGCAAAATTCTTTTTCAATAAACCAGCAAGAGAAATTATTTCAAGCATTTCGGAAATGAAACACGTAAGCATTTACACACACACACACACACACACACACACACACACACACACACACACGTGCGCGTGCGCACGTGAACAACATATTCAGACACACGTGATAGCATGTATGTGTCAAAGTTTCAGTAAGTTTCAGATAATCCTATCTTTTCTACTTTGGTCAGGAACTTTTCAAGGTGCCGTCATGTCTTGAAGCTTTCTGTTCCTTTAAAAGCTCAGACCAAAGTCATGACCCTTCCAAACAAAGTGGACATTTCGATTAGAGTTTTCATGTTGAAGGTCAAGAGAACGTTAGCATTGACCATTGATTGTCTGAGATGGTCACACACAGTCAGCCGTTTGCTAAGCCTTGGGCCAGCTAGAGTAAGAATGAGGTGGAAATATCGAGGAAGAAAGAAAGAAAGGAGAGAAATTAGAAGTAGATACAATCAACGCTGACGGAAAAGTAACCTTTTGACATGAGGGCAGATCAATAGTAACTTGTAGGAGGTACAGTTAGAAGTAAATAGATGGTTAAGCCAAGGGCGGGAACTGCGTGTGTGCACGTGGAAAATGTTAGCAAATTATTAACTTTGTTCGGGTTGGCTTTTATACACATGCTCACTCACATTTATATACACATGTTCCAAAATAAGCACCACCCAATAATATCAACAGATAATATTATAACAAAAAAGTTATTTCAACTATATATATTGCTGTTTGGATGGTTATCATGTCTCAAGTGGAAAGCAAAAAGAAATGCAGTATGAGGCTTTGTGCAAGTGACAGTTGCCGATATACAGTGCATACCCATATATTGAAAATTGGCACATTTCTGTCCTCAGAAAGCATTTCGTATGGTGATTCTGCCTTTACAAAGCTCAGTTTTTATCGTTTAAACTCAAAGATAGTGCAATACCGAGGCCAATAAATGGTAACAATCAGCATTAGTAGATTCCATGGGTTCATAGTACTAGACAATCCAGGTAAATATAAGCTATACACTAATAAGTGCAACAGAACACTCATATTTTCTAAATAAATATTACAGTTTATCATCATCATTAAGGCGTGCCGACAGTCCTTGACCATCGATCTTAGTGGGTCCTCAAGACAGTATCAAGTGTTCGCACAGAGTTGGTGAATGTAGATTTTTGCTGGTGGGCCAACACGTGAGTAAGAATCCATCCAGCAATGCCCAGCATATCTTACTCGTCTTACTTGGATGGCTTGTGTGATGGGAGGTAAGTGACCGTATAGCTGCTATTTCGTAGAAAACTGCTTCCAGGAGTTATTCAAAACAGCCCGCATTAGCCTTGTGCAGTTTCTATCGCCTAAAAACATTCCAAATATTACAGAGGGTTCAACGAATTGGACAAAGATTTTAGTTGGAGTCTGGAGAAAATTTGAAAAGAATTAGTTTTAACCTCCAACAGTTTGAAATAGAAATTTTCACTATCTTTACAACTTGTAATTGTAGAATAGATTGTATAGCTAAAATGTTTAGAATTTTCGTCTTGTGTAGTTTCGATGGTGATTTGAAAATCTCACAAAAAATACATAATGTATTCTATTTTGCTATTCTATAGATTATCCAAGAATTTACCCCCCCCCCACGCACATATACGTTATATTCTGTTGTTTTCTTGTGCATATGTTGAAGAATATAGGTTTTTACTAGTTTGGCCTCCCAAGCTGTTTGATTTGGCGAATGACTATTGCGTGTATTGTTGGCTGTATTGGTCTGACACGGCTATAATCCGCTTTCACGCACGACTGACCAGTTTGAACTGTGTGTAAAGGGCGCCAAGTATGAGGGAGGATTAATAGAGGGCTAATCTCCACCCAAGTTAGTTGAAACACGATGTGATGACCAAACAAGGTTGAAAAGGAAGTTGAAGAAGATTTGGCTTAAAATGAAATACGAACGAACAATTTACGGACAAATGAAATACAGCAAGACAGAAGAAATAACATAGTAACAAAGCTAATCACAACCAATAACTATGCGGTTAAGGCATAACAATGAACGCTGTAATTATGTATTTCAGTTAAACAATCTGGGTAGGTGAGGTTCTAGGTAGGTGAGGTTCTACAAACATAAGGTTGGTTGACAAATTAAGTTCGCATCCGACAAATTCCTGTTACAGCCAAGAACTACTTTCGATTTTAAAGTTTATGTAAATGAGGCAGAGTTTATTACCATTCCATATACCAAAGATAAATTTTCTGTTTGTCTTTTGGTTTCGTATATTCACAAGGACGATTTTTGCAATTAGTAAATAAAAATTCTATCTTCATGCTGATAAATAATTCATAACATTTGTCTAATTCAAGAATTATATGGAAAACATTCAATTTCAAAATAACCTATACTACAATATAACCCACCCCGTCGTTTCTTTGCTATGTATTTGAAGCTTGAAATTTATATCGTAACTTTTTGCTACTTTAGACTTGTATATTTTTAAAGGGATTGCACTTTATTCTTTCATCATAGCAAGCATCATGTTTATTTATCAGTTGAAGCTTAGGCCATAATATTAGGTTTCTTCTGTGGATCGAAGCCATATGTTTGAGAAACTGATCTTTGAGGCGAGCCTATTAACAAGTGCGCAATAGTTTCCACCTCTAATTATTATGGAAATGTAATGAAGCAAGGTGCAAGAAGAGTGAACTTTTAAACATTTGAATGTTTTTTTTAAACACTGAACTCCAAAGATCCATGTAAAGTATCACTATACACAGGACCTTCAGTTGGAACTTTTGCTTCAATTTTTCTTTTATTATCTGGATCGTATCATTTGATGCTAGCTCGTATTTTCTTTTAATTTTTCTTATTTTCCAAGATTTTAGTTTGACATATTTATTCATTTCATCAAGTATGGATATTTCTCCTCTGTATTCCTCTTTTTCTTTTTGCATTCTTAATTTGCATTTAGTTTGCTTAAAGCTATTTTGTTCATGTGTTATTGCTACTGGATATATTACTGTAGAAGTCGCAAATATTATTTCATTTAAAAGCGTAAGACTTTGTTTAAAGTATTGTAGAAAATCTTTTATGACATAGTTTGATAACTTTGCATTAGATTGTTTTTATCATTTTTTCTTTTTTCAGAGGTGCTCTGTCTTTCATATTCATATTAGTTACCATGAGTTCTTTGATTATATTTTGTCTCATTTCATTGATTTTAATCTTATTCTTTCTTTATTCTGGGTTTTCCCTTTGAGATTGGCTATTTTTTACTTTGTTGTATTCATTTTCTGTTGCTGAAGTTTTCATACAATCATTGTTTGAGTATTTTAATGTATTATCTATTTCATTATTGACGTGCTAGACTTTCATTTCGCTGGATATCGGCAACTACCGGTTCTTTGATGTTATCTTTTACAGCCTCTATTAAGCGACTGCTTTTAAGGATGTATCTTCTCACATCAGTTAATTTATTGGGATCTAAGTATGTATCAGTACATATAGACTTTTCTCTCCATATTATTTAGTCATTTCCATTATACTACTACTACTACTACTACTATTATTATTATTATTATTATTTTATTATTATTATTATTATTATTATTATTATTCCTTGTGAGTTTTTCACACCACTGTTAGCTGATGGCCTTTCACTGGAGTGACAGCAAGTATCCCCAAGTCTTAAGGATCCTTTCTAGATACTAGCCCCTTTGGTGACCGTTCCAAGAGTACCAACTACAATTGGTATCACCCTCATGCTACACAGTTTTTTTTCAGTTCTCTGGCAAGATCCAAGTAGTTATTAATCTTTTCGTTTTCTTTTCTTTTTACTTTGTGGTCCGCCGAAACGGCAAAATCCACTAGATTACAATTTCTTTTCCTCTTGTTAATTCGCACAAAGTTTCGTCTTCTGTTCGGGATTAGGTAATCCGTTTGTATCTCAAAATCCCAGAGAATTTTATGTGTTTCATTCACTAGGATGCATTATAGTTTGTGCATATATCATTTTGTAGTATGGTCAAAATTTAATTTCAGGCACAATTCCCAGTGGATCACCTTTCCCACTCTGTTATGTCTAGTATTGAACTCTCTTTGTACTAATTAGCTGCATTCGCACATTATGTGATTAACAATTTATTCTCCACACACCCTACACTTGTTATTCTTTAGTTTTATTCTTTCACTGGAGTCTGAGTGACAAGTCTCCTCAGTTCTCTTTTGAGTATTCTAGCCGATTTCAACAATGCTGTTGTCTGGATGGTCCCATTTCATCCTCTGATTTCGACTTCCTCTAGTCTCTTTTCTAAACTTTTGGTAACCATGCCAACTATAATTGGTATCACTTTCACCCTCATATTCCACAGATTTTGCAATTCTCTGACAAGGTAAAGGTATTTGTCTATCTTTTTGTTTTCTTTCATCTTCACCCTGTGATCTTCTGGAACTGCAAAAGTTGACAATTTCTCTTTTTATTGTTAATCAATACTGGGTCTGGTCTTCTAGCTGGGATAAGGCGATCTGTTTTTATCTCAAAATCCCAGAGAATTTTATGTGTTTCATTCTCCAGAACATATTCTACTTTATGCATATTCCATTTTGTTGTATGATCAAAATTTGTTTTTTGCATAGTTTCCAGTAGATCACCTTTCCAACCCAGTTGTGTCTAGCCTTGTATTTCCGTTGTACTAGTTTTCTGCATTCGCTTAATTAAATGGTTTATTGTCTCATCTCTGTGTCCACACACCCTATATTTGTTGTTTTGTTGTGTCTTATCAATTTTTGCTTTGATACAATTTGCACTTATGGGATTGTTTTGTGCAGCAATTATTAATAACTCGGTTTCTCTGTTGAGATTTCCTCTTCTTAACCATGTCCATGTATTCATGTGCAATCTCCCAAATTTGTCGTTTGAAGTATCCATATTGTACCGTAATTAATCTTTCTTTGCTCTATTTTGTGTATTCTTCGAGTCCTTGGATTGGGACATCTACGTAATCCTTTATGTTGGCAAGACCTCTTCCACCTTCCTTTTTTGATTATTATAGACTGTCTTTATCATTTCTCGAGTGTAATGCCTTATGCATAGTCATTTATTTTCTTGTCTTTTGATCAATCTGAGTTCCTTTTTTGTTAATTTTAAGAATGGTCCAGAGTATCTTATAATGGGGACAGCCCAGGTGTTTATTCCCTTGGTGAGATATTATTATTATTATTATTATTATTATTATTATTATTATTATTATTATTATTTCGCTTCTTGTGAGTTTTCCACCAGCATCTTATTTTCAAAGACGGGTTCTGGTTCATGCATATACCATTTGGTAGTATGGTCAAAATTTAATTTCTTGTAGATTACCTTCCCCACCTAATTGTACTTTGTCTTTTATTCCCTTTGTACTAGTTTGTTTCATTAACATATTATGTTATTAACAGTTTATTCTCCGTCTCCACACATCCTACATTTACTATTCTGTTGTATCTGATCTATTTTCGCTTTGATATAATTAGTCCTTATGATATCATTTTGTGCTGTTATTATTATAGATTCGGTCCCTCACTTGATTTTTTTTTCTTAGCCATGTTCAAGTCTTTTCGTGTGCAATCTCTCAGGATTATCGCTTGAAGTATCAATATGGTTGTTTTTTCTTCCCATTTCTGTTTTCTAGTTTTTGTTATTTTTCTGTTTGTCCATGTGTTGCAATTGCTGTTACTGGCTGTTATAATTAATCATTTTGTGCGCTATTTAGTGTAACCTGGAATTGTTGTATTTACATAATCATCAATGATGCTGAGACCACTTCTTCCTTTTTTTATTGACATACATAATCTATGCCTTCCCGCGGATGTAATACCTTGTGCATGATCATCAATTTCCTTGTCCTTTGGTCAATCTGTTTGAGTTTATCACTTGTACATTTTTAGAATGGTCCAAAATATCTTACAACCCAACCTAGTCCACTTATTTATTTATTTTGATTCTATGATCCACTGTAATAGAAAAAAATCACTTGATGAAAAGTTATTTTCTTCTTGCTAATTAACATTAAGTCTGTTCTTCTGGCTGGGATTGGGTGATCAGTATCTAATTGTCCCATAGCAGTTGATGTTTTTGCTCTAATTTGATATCCGCGTGTTTGCAGCTTAATGTCATATTTATATGAGAAGTTAAGGAATTAATGAAGATTAAATGAAAATTTCCTGAAAATATTAACTTTGCACAATTAGCGATGATTTTTAGTTGATTTTCGTTCTGATTAATAAATTAATAAATGAAAGGTTATATTAATAAAGATTACTTCTTCCGTTGACACTTATTATATATTCTCGTTGTGTATGATATCATTATTTCCACTGAACTGGTAATAAATTACAAATAAGATCAAGAACAAACAAATGAAACTCAAAGATTCTTACATCAACCAGAGGAATGATGGAGAACGTACCGGTTAAAATATTCCGACAAAAGACATGATACTTTGTGAAATAAAGAAAAGTCCCTTTTTTTCTTAAATCAGATAATTCATAACCACTAACATTCTTTCATTATTTTTAATAAAAAAAATGATGAAACCTGATTAAAAAAAAATGCGGGTCAAATATGAAATAATTCCGTAATTAATATGCAAATTATGCTTTTCCGCCCAAAATATTCAGCGTTTTAGGGTAGAAGATGAAAAACGCTAATTTATTGCCAATGCCAACCACATTTTAATGCAATCACTACAAACTTTCAACTATGATTATTCTGTCAAATTTTCACTTGGCCACATTTAATTAAATTTGCTGTGTCGCTATTTTAGCATAATCATATGAGTGAATGAAAATTTTAACGTATTTTGCTAAATAATTCTACCCCTTTTTTTTGCAGGTTATATGAACAGTATTAAAATAATTCCTCTTTGTACTTGATTTTCACATCTTTAAGCTAAAAGTGCATGTCCCACTGGTTACTGTGGAAACAAAAACAAAAAAGAAACAAAAAAGAAAAACAAAAAACATTAACAAGGAGAGATAGATTTACATACAACATACATACACACATTTTATTCAAGTTTCTAATTTATTTTTCTAACACTGCATTATATATATATATATATATATATATATATATATATATATATATATATATATATATATATATATATATATAAACCGCCAAGAAGCAGTAGACTGGATGTATCAATTTGAAACCTGCTTTTTTCACCCGTCACGTAATTATGTAAAGTCTTGGGTCAAAAGTGACGGCGTCCCCAAAAACCCATTAAGTCAGTCTCATGTCACCGGTGAAATCAAACAACCAATATCACGTGTATCATCTCTTCCTAAAGTCACCATTCATACACCTCATTTTCTTTCATTGTATTTTGGATGGAAGTTTCTTTAAATCCGGCAGCGCGTAACGTTAACTTTTTATGTTTTACAAAAATCACAATGGCTTCTACACTCATAAATTATTTCATCTTTCGTTTGTTTTTATTTTCATTTTCCATTTCTTCTTCTTCTTTTTCTTCATTGTTTTCTACTTATATTTCTCATTCTTAATTTTCTTTTGACTTTCTTTTCCAAATAGTTTTCCTCTGTTCTTTGTCTCGTGTAATATTGATTTCCTGGTTTAAGTACTCCTATATATATATATATATATATATATATATATATATATATATATATGTGTGTGTGTGTGTGTGTGTGTGTGTGCGTGTGTGTGTGTGTGTGTGTGCGCGTGTGCATGTGTGCGCGTGTGTGTGTGCGCGCGCGCTTGTGCGTGTATAGTCTCAATTAATCTATCTTCTATGATTTACACGATATGACGACGATTTTAAAGAATTTTAATATAACCATTCACCTTTCTGGAACAAATCGAATACAAAACTGGAATAATTTTGCTCTATATTATTCTTATGAATTTCCTTCTATTGACTTCTTTCTTTCTTTCTTTCTTTCTTTCTTTCTTTCTTAGTATCTATCTATCTATCCATCTATCTATCTATCTAAGCATACACAAAAAGATATACAATCAATTAAAATAAAATTATTCCATAACTTCGAAGATCGTCGGTGTTGCAGGATGGGACTTTCATGAAAGAGAAATGATGTTACTTTACAGTAACAGTCATATAGAGTAAACTGCAGCTCGTGTTGTTTACTGAATGGCCCACACAAACACTGGACAGCAGTTTCGATATATTAGGTCTCATCAGTAGTGTATACTGTGATCTCCCCCAGTGGAGATCGAGCCAGCAACCACTGAATGTAGAGCCGAAAGTCTACTACGGAGCTACCAGCCCACTTCCGACACGAGGATCGTCAACTCAGTGGCGGAGATCTCAGTATAAATAAATAAGGTCGAAACAGCTGCCCACTTTTTCCATACGTTGCACGGAGTATTTGTCGGTTTTTCTTGTCGTGTTAATTTAATTATATATATATATATATATATATATTGTTAAATAATGCAGCCATTTTCTGTCTGCAAGTCTTATCCTTTGTTTTTTCATATTGCCGGATTATTGTTTTAATATCAACAATAATCCGGCAATATGAAAAAACAAAGGATAAGACTTGCAGACAGAAAATGGCTGCATTATTTAACAATATATGCCTACAAGAAAAATGCTGCCTAAATACACACACACACACACACACACACACACACACACACACACACACATATATATATATATATATATATATATATATATATATATATATATCTTGTAAAGGATCAATTCTAGTAAGGTACACCAGCTAGAAAATAATATGTCAAAGGTGCAGTTCAAAGGTTCAAAAGTGTTTGTGGACATTAAAATATATGGTTGCTTTTCAGAAGCACACACAATCTTCATAATTTCCTTACTATAATAAGAATAAAACAAAGAGAAAAAAGCATGACACAAAAGAGAAATAGTTAATTACAAATAATAATATTAAACTCATTAAGAAATACAATCTTTTTCGAAATTTCTTATTAGGAATTTGCCTTCCATTAATCTCACGGGACCATGGATCAATACTTGGATCTGGGATTAGGTCATATCAAACTTTCACAGAAGATTGATTATTGCCAAAACAGTCTCCTCTTTCCACTACTCCAATATTGTTAAAGGAAAGGGCAATGGCCGATGCACCAATGTCGTCGCTGGAGTTACCATAAAGAGGCTGAAGACAATGTCGGATTACCTTGTGATCTTTGCTCTTGGTTTTCAAATAACTTCTCCTAGTTGTATTTCTCCTAGACTGGTTGCTCATCAAATCTATAGAGTCCCCCCCCAAAAAAAAAAAACCCAGCAACAAAACACTTCCTATTTTACCTATATCTAGAATAGAAAGTGATAGATTCGTGTCTTTTTATAAGGGCATTAGTACAAAGTGAAATCAAACAACCTCAATATGAAGTTGAATTAATTCAGTTTTCCGCATCAATATTCACTACGCCACTCACAAACTCACAACTACTAATAAATAATTAATCATACATTTCTGATGCTGTTATTCAATGAATAAAACAATATTTAAAACTGCAAAGTTTTTCAAGTTTCTTCTCGGTTATCAGTTTTAACAATCCTTTATTTTCCTTTATATTAGTAATGGCATCTGATTTTCTAAAGCAAAAGATACCCTGATTATAGGCTTGAATATTTCGGGTGTTACCCATCACCCACTGCAATTTTCATTGTTATTGAAATTTTCCTGCAAATCAGCAATGTGAAAAGAAACACTTGCTTCCGGTAATGTACGTATGCCTGCGGCTTTGAAAGCTGTTGGCAGTAGAAATAAAGAACAATTAAATTATTGATAAAATAAATAAACAACTTTGCTAAAGAATTTTTTTCAAGACTGTTAAAAAGACAATTTCAAAAATATTTTTTTTGTATTTTTTGTATTTTTCGAAATTTATTTCTGATTCCTTGCAGAATTTATCTGGGAGGCATCAGAATAATCGCAAAATTTCTTTTACACTTGAAATAATAATAATATAATAATAATAATAATAATAATAATAATAATAATAATAATGGTGGTGTTGATGAGGAAGACGATGATAATGATGAATGCTAAAAGATTCTCCTAGTTCTTTAAATTCTAAACGCATTGTTAAACAATAAATATGAAGTGAATATAAATCAGTGAAAAGGAGAGATGACAAGAAACAGGAAATGTAAAACAGAAAAAAGTGACCGGAATGTCTGTATTTTTTATGAGATTTTGAAATATGGAAAGATGTGATAAATTTCAATAGTGCATAATTTGAATTCTAGCAGAAGAAGAAAATGGTAAAGTACAAATCTTATTGTGAAAGGTATCAAAGTCGCGAAAGATGAATAGGAAGAGAGAATATTGATAAGCGTAGATAGATAGATAGATAGATAGATAGATATATGTAGTAATTCATTTCAGATTTGCCAATTAAGACGATATGCTTCCGTGTCACTAATTGATATAAATTGAAATGATTGTAATAATGGAAGAACAAAAAATCCTTCTTTTGATTTGAATGGTAACGAAATGATTTTTATTTACATACTCATATAAATTAAAAGAAATAAATTTCAGTTGAAAGTTGTTTCTCATGTCTTATTAATTTAAAACATAAAATGGTTTTTATTTTCGATGCTGATGTAGAGGAATATCTAAAAAATACCGTCGTAATTTGGAGACAATATGATTGTGTACTTTCATATAATCCTATGTGTACGTACGCAGTCATGTTGACGTGCGTATGCCGTATTGTTGACGTATGTATTTAGTAGACTTGACGTGGAGATGCGAGTGTTTTTCTATATATTCACAGCACTTAATAATTGTCATCAACTAAACATATAGATTTATGAAATGAAGTTATTTTTGGAGAAGAAAAAAATTATTCAGCATTTCTTCTTTGTTAAAAAAATTAGCGGTTGATATCTGAAGAATATTGTTGACAGAATGTTGATTTTCTTCTGTTTCTACAAATTCTAGCATTCAAATATGTAAATATGCGGGGTCAGTTATTGTGTTCAATTAAGATTAGTGCGTCTTGAATGACTTGGCCTTAAAAATCTTGTGCTAGGTTTATATTCTAAGTTCTTGATATAACTTATTACAGTTGACGCTTTACAGAAAATGTAAGGATTTCCTTGTTTCTGTCTATGGGTTGGTGTCAAAGGGATGCTTTGGGGGGGGGTGGGGTGTTTTCAAGTTTTATTGCCACTAAATCCTGAGACAGCAATTCTACACCGAGGTTTTGTTGAATAGATTGAGTTTTATAATTTAAGATATCAACAATAAACTACTGACATTTTTTGTACAGAAATGAAATACATTTTTCCAATTTGAGAGATGGTTTAAATAAAGAAATTAGATTACTGTCTTTTACTGTAATGAACGAATTATAATTTTATCAATGCATTTGTTTTAACAAAAGTCGCCAATTGAGTTTTGAAAACTAAAGAAATCCCGATCCACATGTATATTTATTATTATTAGTATTATCACTTTACTCTTTGTGAGTTTTACACTCTCGTAGCAACTTAGGGATCCAACTATAACTGGTTATACTGTTCAATTAGCTGAGATGATTTTAAGAATATTACAGCGGAGGTTATACATTATTTCTTTTTAAAGTCGAATAATATTGATCGCAGATTGATAGATAGAAACAGACTGGGAAATATAAATTAGAATATATATTTTTTAATCGCCACCACATAACTAATATCATAGCAACACTATTTATTCGTATATGTACGAATAAGTATGAATATGTCTATGTTTGGGATTATGTTTATGTATAATGTATTTATAGTAAAAAGTTGTTACGTGAGAGCCTGTGCGTGTTTGGGAAACGGCAAAATTCAAAAATGAAGGGAAATGACAGTGGAGAGACAACTGACGTGTATCAACAACCATTTGCTTCACTTAAAACCAAACACGCAATACCAATATGTTAGAGTACTTCATTCAAAATCTTCTCTGCATTCTTACTCAACGATTCTTCTTTTTTCTTAAGTTCTTTGCTTTCATTTAGATTTGTTTAGCGCATTTTTTACTTAATTGTCTGTTTGCTTTAACTGGTTTTATGTCGATACTCTAGTTTCTGCTTTACTTAAATCAATATCAATTCAGTATAGGCGCAATATACATTCCTCATAATAATGCTTATATATATATATATATATATATATATATATATATATATATATATATATATATATATATATATATATATATATATATATATATATATATGTGTGTGTGTGTGTGTGTGTGTGTGTGAGAGAGTACTGTTGCATATATTGTTATTTCTATCCGTTCGTGCGTCCAAATGTGCGTGTTGGCATTACTGATGTTCTGTAAATGATCTTCATCCTGCTAGAGAGAGAGAGAGAGAGAGAGAGAGAGAGAGAGAGAGAGAGAGAGAGAGAGAGAGAGAGAGAGAGAGAGAGAGAGAGAGAGAGACTCAACGTCACACGGACAGATCAGTTTGACAATGTGGTTGCGTGTTTGTATCAATGTGTGTCTATCGCTAAAAGCACGCAAGTTCAAATCAAATAGGCAGAACATTCAAACGGTGTGGAGAACAACGATCCTGGTGAGTAGAGTGAATAAGTCTCATGAAAAAGAAATCTTCAATTGAAACAATTTTGATTGAAATCAGTTTTACGAGAGTCCCGTTGATATAATGAGTATACAGCAATTGGTTCTTGCAAGCCATAAAGAGAAACTTCAAGCTTCACGGTATGATGCACAATTATAGCCTTATTCCAAAGTTAGCTTAGTATAAAACTGTTTTCTCAGTAGATGTTGCATCCTTTTTATTGGATGGTATCTTATACACAGGTTTCCTTTTTTCTGGTCCCACAACCTATCAGCCGCCGTTGGGTCGCTACTTACGTGGCGTATCTTAGGAAGGAATAGCATAGGTTTAAGAATTGAACTCGGATAGCCGGATTCACTTCTCTTCTCAGATTTTCTACAAGGCATCAATCAAAATCTTATCTATTTGAATGTTTGTTTACTTAAGAAACACAAGATATGGTGACACTCATTCCACAATAAACATACACTGACAAAAAGTGAAATTACAACATTCTTAATATGTGTTTCAATTTACACAAGAATAAATGTACATATGATATTGCTGGATTACGGTAAGTAATCTAATATGAATATAAATATTTGCACAGATATCAAAATAGGAAGTGTATAAACAATAGCCAGACTGCATTATACCTAAGATAAAATCGACATCGTCTTTTAGAGTGTTGCAATTTTATTTCCTGTCTTTATATTTCTATATCGAGAGACTTGGCGCCGAGCTTTTATCGTGAGAAAATCTAAAGAGAAAATGAGAACAAATTAAACTCCAGCAGTTTTGCATGCAGGCATTTTATGTTGAAATAAATAGGAATATTCGCATTACCAAAAGTCCATCAAGTTTACGTGACTGCATTAGACATTAGGCAACAAATATTACACACAGATCAAAAAGAAAAGAAAAGAAAAGAAATCGACGCTTTTGATATAAGTGATTTTTTTTAAAGAATTGTTGGAAAAAATTTAAGTAACAGGTAAAATATTTTTATCTTAATGTTGCATTTCTATTCCACTTGTAAATCAGCGAGAGGTTAAAAAGATCAATTCAATTGATCGATAATATTTGTGCAACGTAACATTTTTTTTTGTAATTCAATGAATAGACGAAATCCATTCTCATGTCGTTCATCCTTTTTAGTCACTGAATTTATGAAAAACATTTATTGGCAACCAAATCAAAAAAGTGTCAATGTCGGTTCACCGCATAACATTTACCGCTGAAAAAATCTGATTAAATCAAACGCGGAAAAAACAGTTAATTTTAAAATTGCGATTTTCAATAAAGTTTTAAGCCATAGACTCGTAGAATGATGAATGAATGATATTTCGTATCAATGCATTTATTTTAACAAGTGGCTTCTGAAAACTAAACAAATAAACAGATCATCATACACATAGTTATTTATTATTATTAATAGTGGTAGTATTCTAGCCGATCGTGGTAGTGCTGTGGTCTGGGCGGTCTCAATTCTTCATTGGATCTTCAGTTCATTCAGTCTCTTTTCTAGTTTCTTCTATTACATAATTACAGCCTTTGATAATTAAGGATTGCAAATGAACCAGTTTTTGTAAATTATGGATGAAAAAGAAAGAAAGAATTTTTTTGGAAAAATATTTTGAAAGGAAGGGTCTACCTGGAATGCAGTTTGTGAATTGTTTGAATTGTTTGCTTGAATTCCAAACCAGAGAAAATGCCCAGGTTAAATATTTTCGGTGGGGTTTAAAAACATTGGAAAGGATTGTTTGGTTAAAATTCCAATGTACTTACATAATACAATATAACAATATACAATGGAATTAGAATATACAAAAATAGTGATGTAAGAAAATAATTAGCTGATTAACGGTAATTATAAAAAAGGGGTTCAAGTATTCAAAGTCAGAAAAAGGGCAAAGGCCAGAAGGAGATGAATGCAGGCCAGAACGTGCCTGGAGACGAAACCACATACAGACCGTTTAGCCTATACGAGAAAGCATTCTTTCTTTCTTTCTTTCATTCTTTTTCTTTCCCATGTTTGACAGTTAACTGACAGGCGGGTGAGTCATGTTTACTATCTCTAATTATGCCGATTCTGTTATTATAAACTTCTTTCCATTTCTCTTGGCGTTAATCATGGCCATAATAAATTTGTTGACAAAGAAAAGAATTGTGTTCGAATTTGTTTTTAATTATCACAGGTTACAACAGATCTTAATTTAAGGGCCGTTTTCACACACGAAAAAACGAGTCCTTTTATAAGAACCACTATGTTACACTTCGAGATTATTCTAAGGGATCCAACTATAACGTATATGTTCCATATATTCTTTAGCTCTAGGAAAAGGTCGGGTAATTTATCTAGTTTTAGCTTTACTTTTTATTCCGTGATCTGCTCGAACAGAAAAATAAACCAGATGACATTTGTCCTTCATTTCAATTTCGACTATATCTGGTATACTGGCTTGGATTGGGTGATCAATTTGTATATTAAAATTCAAAAGAAATTTGTGTCTTATTTTCCTGGACAGATTCGGATTTATATGTATTTATCATCTATCTGCATGGGCAAAGTTTAGTCACTTGCACAATTCCGTGTGGATCATCTTCTTTATCTAGTCGTACCTTCTCTTATACCCCTTCTGTGCCAATTTCCGGTTTCATTTCTCTTCCCACGTGACCTTCAATATTCTCCCGAGTCTTATCTACTCTAGATTTTACATACTTGATTCTTATGACATTATTTTTGATTGCAAATCAGAGTAAATCACTTTCTCATTTCAGGTTTCCTCTGCATAGCCATGTCCAGGTAATCTTCATTTGTCTCCTGAAACGCCCATATTGTTGATTTTCTTCCCATTTGTGTTCTCACGATTTTATCATTCTTGTTTACTTGTTTGTTTGGATGTTGTAATCGATCTCCTTTTGCCCTCGTTTGTGTATTCATTTGGTTCATGAAGATCGTGATAAAATCCATTACTTCTGGTTCAATCGATTTATTTCGAACAAAAATGTTTACATCATCCATATACATTAATTTAAAAAAATCTTTTCTTGCGATTTGTGATGTATCCTCTCTTACATCAGAAGATTTCTAATTCACAAATTTTTCCCTTATTTAAGTTTCCAATTCTTCAATTTCTTATTGTTTTTCATATTGATCTACTATTTAGCCCTTTTATTGTGCTCTTACCTCTATTACGACAGATTGATTTAGAAGTGTTTTGTTGCATCTAGTTTATCAATGTATTATGCTTTCTCTGTTTACTTGTTGGTAGAATATCATTTCATCATTTTTAAATGTTCCTGATTTGCTTGTATTACTAGATACTGTGTCAATATTTATTATTATTATTATTATTATTATTATTATTATTATTATAGATTTTCTTTATAGGAAAACTTTTAGTTTTTGCATTGACAGGATCGAATCCTTGTCAAACGCACACTTCTTTGTGAACCACCTTTCTTTCCAAATCATATTTAGTTTTTAGATTCCTTCATCCAGCTTTCCGTATTAACTTAATAATAATAATGATTAATTATAATTATATGACAGTTTCATAACTTCTTAGACACGAGGATCATCTGAGAGATCAGTGATATCGATATGTTGTGTTTATTTTGACTTAGTTCGTCATTATATATTTGTTCTGATCGGCTAGCATTTACTGATTGTATTTCTATTTTTTGCCTTTTCATTTTGCAGTTCATTTTGGTTTTAGCTGAAATTCTCCATAAAGTCGTTTTTAAAAATGACTGTATGGAGAATTTTTTCTGTGTTAAAATTTGTTGCTATTTTGTCAATTATATTTCAGTTTTCAAATGTCATGATTTCCTCTAAAACATAAACCACAAAGAAAAATAACTTTATCGTGTGAAAGTGAGATTTTTTAACATAATCTTCAATACTCATGAATCCTCTACTCTTTTCTGCACTTGAACTATTCAATAAAACTCGAGAATATCTTACTATCGATTTCTCCAAAAAGTTTTAACTATTTTTTAACATTTCTGCTGTTACAAAATATACTTTCCTTTCATTTTTACTGATTTATTGAATTTACGTCCAATATATTTCGTTATTTGTTTTGTTCTTTATCTATTTGCATAATATCTTAACTATTTGATCTTTTTCATTTTTATTTTAGGAAAATATTTTCAGGTCTTTTACGTTTGCGTATTTTTGATGAATTAACAATTTTACAATTGCGCAAGATGAAACTGAAAACTATCACAGCTAATAGGAAAATAATTCTAATTTTTGTAAATTTGTGTTTGGCAACAATTTCTCTTCTTGCACATAACATTATCTTCCAGTTCACATTGCAATAAATATAACGTTGATTTACGTGTATTATTATTATTATTATTATTATTATTATTATTATTATTATTATTATTATTATTGAATCTCGACGGTGTTGTTTGTATGTGAGTTTCTAAGTTACATCAAATGTAACGATGTCTGATGAACAGCAAAACAACATCATGTGATGCATGTGATGCATGTGCATTTATTTGTACAATTGACCAATCACAATGTCATTATATCTGCGTTCTTTAGTGCACGCATCAGGCCGCCACGTGCACGTGATTGCTGCCTTCGTGATGCCATGTCATATTTAGCACGCAATGTTTCCAAATCCGGAATTACGTTTTCAATATTGATTCTACAGACAACGTTTCCATATCACTGGTCTTTAGACTTTTTTTTACCAAACAAATCCTGTTTTCTGCTCATCCTTTCCTTTCCAAGCGTATTACATTACTAAACACACATTTTTCTTCTTCTTTCTTTCTCACCTCCTCCTCCTGTTCTTCCTTTTTCTTTTTTCAAATTAATTTTCAGTTAATGTTCATATTAATATTCAACTGTAGAGAGGTTCCCACAAAATATCAATATGTGGAAAATTATTGAAAATCTTTCATATCTATGGGATAAAAGAAAGTTCACAGTTTGTTGATGTTCCTTTTATCACACCAAATGTAAAAAGGGGAAATATTTACCTATTTCCAAATCTGTGTATAATTCTTAGTTTCATTTTGTAGATGATAAACTCTCTCTCTCTTTCTCTCTCTTTCTCTCTCTCTCTCTCTCTCCTCTCTCTCTCTCACACACACACACGCGCGCGCATACACGAATAAAAACTACTTTAGTATATTTGCTTATATTGTTTATATGTACTTAATTGTTTTTGACTGATCTCTTCGGAGCTTTGATGTGTGTTGTCTTTGTGTCTGCTGAGTAAAATGTAGAGAGAAAATCGACCAAAACAATTTCGAATGAAGACTCATCTGTATTGGCAAATGGACAGTTTTTTCAGATTTGAGTTTTAACAAGAGAAAGGTGTCTTTTAAACAACAAGAGGAAGATATCTTTTTTTTTTAAATATGTGAAAAAGCAGTTATAATGCTGCAAATATCTTAATGAGAATGAATAGAACATAATTATTTCATATTGCTTTATTGCAGACAATAGTGACTGTGTAAGACGATGAAAGAAAAGTACTTGTTAATAGTTTCTTTTTATAATAACTTCGTCAAGCGAATAGATAATACTTTTTTTCATTTTTAGAAAGAAATACCCGTTTATCTTTCTCATTGTTCTGAAGTCAAAATTATACATGTGCACAAGAAGAGTAAAATGAGAATTCTTCTCCTTTAGCAAGATCTTTTTTTTTCTTGGAACAATGTTATCAACATGCAAAGAAATATTGTAAAACCCATATAGATAGTTATATCACGAAAAATGTGTTAATAATAATTTTAACAAAATAAAACAAAATGCATAAAATACCATCCATTTTCACGAGTTATTTAATAAATAAAATAATGACAATAATCTATATTTGTTTTCTGGTCAATATGCAACCCTTCTAATTCTTCTAATAAAGACTCTCTACCACATTGAAAAAAGTATTGCACTGGGCTTATTTTAAAATATTAAATTAATCTCGGTAAGAGACGCCTCCGTTTATGTAAATCTACCACTTCTCAACAAGTTGGCACAGCACGAATTGCATAAAAACAAGCCAGAACGTTCGAATAATGACTGCTTTATTTTGTCTTCATTGTAACCAGATTTTAGAGCATGCGCATATGCATGTGCAGTAAGGACAGACGATAAGCTGCCGGGAATTGGTATTAAACATTAGACGTTAGACATTAGAGAAGATAAACACTTCTTATTTTGTGCAGTATTAGATAAAAGAAAACCCAGGCATTATAAAGATGGCAAAAAGAAAAAAAAAAAAAAAAAAAAAAAAAGAAAGAAAAATATTTGCAACAGACAACGATGAGAAAACAATTTTTTCTTCTGTTAAATAATTTGGTCGTAATTGAATGAAATGCATTAAAATTGTTCAAGGTATCCAATATTTCGGCCATTGCATGCATTGATGTGAAATAAAATCATGATGAATGAATTAATAGATAGACAACATGGACAAATGTTGATAAGTTGATCATTCCATAGCTACATATTCAAATTCCGCACCCACCATACATACATACATAAATTTCATTCAACGAATGAATATACTACCTTACTAGTTCATTTTTCGTCTTTTCTATTGTGGGATTTCGTCTCTTAATATAAATAAAAAATTAAAAAATGTTCCTCTGAAAAACTTTTCTTCTGAACTAAGGTCGAAACTAGTTAAGAACAATTAAGAAATAAATAACGACAAAGAAGTGTGTGTGTGTGTGTGTGTGTGTGTGTGTGTGTACCAGGCCGGATCAATAATCTTAGCAGTCTGATAGGCATTAATTGTTTTTTTATATTAACATTTCGTGGTAAATCTATATGATTAATATTCCCAATTGACAAAGAAGGAGATTGTGTTGAAAATAGATACTTAAAAAAAAAAGAAAATAAATGTTTTTTTTCTTAATTTGACTTGGGATATGTTGACATCTATCTATCTCTCTATCTATCTCACTGTCTGTCTGTCTGTCTGTGTGTGTGTGTGTGTGTGTGTGTGTGTGTGTGGTGTGTGTGTGAGTGTGTGTGTTTTTTAATAAAGAGAGAATGGTTTTATTAGCTGTATATTTCCTTGGTTTAGTGCAAAAACTATTTCCTGAGATAAAATACAGATAATTCTGAATAGGAAGCTATCAATGCAAGAAAGCATTGACGTCGAATTTTTACAATCCTAATTTTATATAGAAGCATTAAAATAATTGCAGCTTAAGATAACATATTTATTCTCAAGCAATTTTGATGTTTATAAATATTACAGAAGACTGATTGTAAGTGAAATGAATACAAAGCCGCAACTTGCAAACAGAAGCCATTTTAAGATATTAATTCAATTACTACTATTTTCGCCCTTACTACTACTACTACTACTACTACTACTACTACTACTACTACTACTACTACTAATAATAATAATAATAATAATTAAAGTTTCCCTTTTTTATGAATAAAGCCGCTCTACCCGATAATATAACTGTTTACACTTGAGAATTCATGAACATCCAACGATAAGATTATGAAATTTACTCATACTAAGTAATCCATATCGTTTAAGAATTATTCAAAGCTTAAAAATACGTTTAATGATAAAAAAACCACTTTACTCTTAATTTTCAAGAATTTCAGAGACAAATTATCTTTTTAAAATTCCTTTTATTTTTTTTTTTTTTTGGGGGGGGGTCGTTCATTTTTCAAATTTATCTATTTTCCTTCTCGACTTTATTATTTAAATTCTCTACCAATTGTACACAGGAAAAGTTTCATATGGATTTTGGTTTGGATAAATCAACATTCTAGAAAGTTTGTGAATGCCATAGAGATATATCTTCTTTTGTAGGAGAACTGTTATTTGAAATTCTGACAGAAAACATTGTGTTTTCAAGGAATAAAAGAAGTATTATAAATGCTATAATCCCGAATAAATGCAGCAATATATAAAAAGAAATCTGAAGAGCATTTCATAACACTGGGATTCGGAGATTTGTTTCGCGGACCAGTTCGCTAGTATCGAGAGTTCGATTCTTAGAAGTGCTCCAATATTGTGGCTTTGTGTCAGAATGATCCTAGTATCATCATCATTATCATCCCCTTCCCTCTTCCTCTAAAACCAAACATTTTTTTTTTTGCTTTTTACCAGAAATACAACCGTTGGCTTTGATATTGTCGTGTTCGTGTCCTGAGTAAGATACTAAACTGCATCTGATGGTGATTCTCCAGTTTGAGATATAATGTATACAAACTCTTAAGAAACAACTACACAAAAATGTAAATATGAACGCGATTCCCTAACCTCTAGGCATAAAATAACCCCTGACGAGTTGGCATGCCATTAAAATTAATCGATCAATCGATAATGAGAGACTGATTCACTTTGGTTTGTCGTAGATCGGAATAAAACCCCGTTTATGATGTAATTTTAACATTAAATGAAATTGGTGCAAAGAAAAAAACAAAGCAAAACAAAAATGCTCTCAGATTGGGAACCTCGTTGTAGATTAGTAAATAATAAATGAATCTATTAAAAGATAGTATCGTAGTCATTGTATGCCCCACATTTGTGTTCTTGTGGCAGAGTAAGATAAGCTTAAAATACATATTAATGAACCACCACGCATGATTCTCAATAGACAAGGCAAAAACGATTCAAAAATCTCTTAAACATTTTTTTTTACTTGTACAATTATACAATCATTGACACTTGGGTGTCATTTTTGTTAATCGTACATAATTTACTGTTTCAAAGAGAATTAATTTTCCAGGAAAAACGACCAACCAGATTTCAAGTTTATTTTATTTCAACTTATTTCACTTCTCTTATGAATCTTTTCTCTCATCAACATTTTTATTTATTTTTATATCAATCATTTATTGATTGTGCCAAAAACAACAGAGAACAGACTAAAACTTTATTTCTCTTAAATGAGTTCTGGTTCATGATATTCACTGATTTGGTATCATCAAGACTGGTTGCCTCCAGTCCAAGAAAATCTCACAGCTTTTATTTGCTGATTAAACAAGATTAAAATCTTCTACAATCTATAAATAGCCATGATCTTCTCAGCCTGAATTTACTTCCTTACACAAAACATGCATAGAAGAAAAGATGAATTTTGTCTATGTAACAAACCTTTCAAATAAAAATTGAAAGATTGGTAAGGATTGCAGTTGCTTTGGTTCAAATTATTTAAAGTAATTAATAAATAGATATTATTTAAATCTCAATAAATTGTGACTAGAAGGAAGGATGTTCGAATCAACAGAAACGCATTGTGATGTAAAGAATTCTACAAATCTGTTTAAAAAAAAATTAAAAAATTTATTTTGATTTATTCCCAACAAATATATTTGTGATGGTTTCTTTAGAAGAAATCCCGGCAGAAAGAATTAATGATTAATCGATATTGAAGATTTTAGAAGAACAACCTGTAAAATAAATGTGTCTACTACGTCATGATTTTATGAATATTTATTAATATTACCTTAATATGGCAAAGGATACAAGAGTGGAGTACTCTAAGAATCGAACCTACTTCACTAGATACCCCCTCCCAGATTTACTTGTTAATCATCATTAGGTGCCTAATTTTTTTATGATTCAATTTTTTTTGGCGAATATATACATGGAATACTTTGAAGAGATGGCCTTAGGATCTACACCACTAAAGCCATCATTGTGGCTTAGATACGTAGATGACACATTCATTCTCTGGCCCCATCAGGAAGATGTTCAAATACTAATGGATCATGTGAACTCAATCCATCCATCTATACAGTTCACAATGGAGAAAGAACAAGACAACATATTGTCCTTCCTAGATGTGTTAATAACTCGCACAGAGCAAGGATTCAGTTCATCCATGTATCGTAAGCCTACATTCACTGGACAGTATCTCAACTTCAATTCCCACCATCCATATAATGTAAAGAAAGGAATCGTCCGTTGCTTTACAAAATCGAGCAAAAGCCATCAGCAGTGATGAAGTATACCAGAAGGAAATGGACAGCTTAAGAGAGACCCTCCGTCGTAACAATTATCCCGAGAGCATAACATCGGCTATGAGAAATCTGGATCGCAGGACAGAAGATGATACTCGAAAACTCACCACAGTCTGTCTGCCCTATGTGAAAGGCTTGGTTGAAAAGATTCAAAAGATATGTAATCCCTATGACATCAGGACAACATTCAGGAGTGACGCAACTCTTCGTAAACATCTCGTCCGAGTCAAACCCCCAACAGAATACAACATGACCAAAAATTGTGTGTATTCCATCCCATGCAGCTGTGGCAAAGAATACAAAGATGAAACATGCCGCCCACTGAAAGTAAGACTTGAAGAATATCGTAAAACAGTGGTCCGATGAGAAATAGAAAAGTCGGGTATGGTTGACCATATATGGAATGAAAAGGGAAACCATCTGCCCTTATGGGATGAAGTTAGAATAATAGATAGAGAAGAACATTGGAAGAGAAGACGCCTCAAAGAATCAGCACATATGATAGGCTGTACTGGGCTGTTAAGTAGACCTAGCATAGAAATGAATACAATATGGGAACCCATAATTAAGAAGGCTAGATCAGATTAAAAAAAACAAAAAACAAAAAAACACAATATGAGTCTAGGTAAAAATCATACATAAGTAAATAGGTAGATATTCTAGCCAAATCAAGACATTAGGTTTATAAGTTCCCAAAATTCACACTCAATTGTCCAATTGGACATATGGCTTAGTGGATAAGGTAGTTAGGTTAAGACAGTTCTAAGTGACAGTTATCTCTGGATCCTGAGTTCAATCCTGAGTAGAGGCAGTTAGAAAAATAATTAACACAACTCCTACCCCAGCTATAGTTAGCGGAATGAGAACAGGATACCCCCGTGGACTAAATAAAGGGTTAGGTTCAAAGTTCCGTGATGGCTCCCGATTACGACAAGAAAGTTCCCGAGTTCGAAAAGAAGGTTCCCGAGTTCGAGAAGGTTCCCGAGTCCGACAAGAAATACATGAAGAAGACCGGAGGGCATATCGGCCGAAACGTTGTACAAATAACAATGAAGATTGGAACAATAGTCCGAATAACGCAGATAATAATTATCTACTGGTTCTGACATTTATGTTTTAGAAGATTTTGCAGCGCCAAAGGAAATGTTTTATCATCACTTTTTCAGAAACAGTACATTTAAAAAAAAGTGATTTGTGTGGTAATAATCCAGAAAGGAATAGTAATGTAAAGCGTACATAGTTTGATCCAAATTTAAGTGTTAATTCCTCATGTCACATGTAGACTTATTTGAAATATTCCCGTTGAAAAAAAAGGAGAAACATATTGAGACACTTATGGAGAATTGTCTTCACGATCAATGGCATGCAATATCATAATGCTATACACCGAGAGAAAATCTAATGATAATAATGATTAGCGTCTTCAGAAATTGTCAATGGGAACATAGCAGCTCGAATTATATTCAGTATCTATTAGTTGTTGGTATGTAGAAAACATATAATTTAACCGAGGTTCCCTCACAAGACGCCGAATCATTATTATTTTGTTGCCATATATGTTGAAGAATTGTTTATATGAGTGTAGAGACCACACACACACACACACACACACACACACACACACACACACACACACACACACACACACACACACATATATATATATATATATATATATATATGTGTGTGTGTGCGTATGTTCATATATACATGTATGCGTAGGTGTACATAAAGATAATTTAAAAAAATGACTACGAACGTTGGTAGCGTCTTAAATTAGCTGTCAGTTGTTTGAGGCAAAATACAGAGACAAACAAGAAGATGAAAAATATGACAAATGGACAGAGAAAATAGAGAAAATTGGCAAGGGGACGCCAATGTTTTGATCAATAGCGTCGTAATGGCGACTGAGTTTAATGGCTGCCATCCTTCTATCGAGATACACGCGAAGTCTTCTTTTTCGGACAGCCGTTGGCAATTTTAGTCGTGCAACGAAGACAAACATAATATGAACCACTGTTTGGTTGGCTGGTTGATTGGTCGGTGAATACTCTATGTATATGAAGCTCTCAGGGAAGGTAATGACGTCATTGATCTTCAGACCTTGGTAAGGGACGTGTGAAAGATGCTTGGTAGAGCGTCAAAAGAGAGAGAGAGAGAGAGAGAGAGAGAGAGAGAGAGAGAGAGAGAGAGAGAGAGAGAGAGAGAGAGAGAGAGAGAGAGAGAGAGAGACTAGGTTAGGGCGGAAGAAAAAATTAAAAAGATGAAAATGAAGTGGGTGGAAAACAACAGAGAGGAAATGAAAAAGAAAGGAGACAAAGAGAGAAAAGAGAAAAAAGAAAAAAATGCCAACAAAGAAAGAAAGGAAGTGAGAGAGAAAGTGAAAAGGAAAATGTTATCAGCAAAGAGAAAAAGAGGAAGAGAGAAACAATAAAGAAAGAAGAAAAAAGAAAAAAGAAAAAAGAAAGCAAAAAAAGAAGAAGCAACGAATTGAAGATAAAGGAAATAGAAATTGAGAGATTTCAAGAAAACAGGAAAATAAGATTTTGTTAAGGAAGGAAGGAACGAGATAAAGAGGGAATGAGAAAAGATAAAAGAATAGATTATTAATATATATATATATATATATATATATATATATATATATATATATATAGAGAGAGAGAGAGAGAGAGAGAGAGAGAGACAGACAGACAGACAGACAGACAGAGATTATTGATACTGAGATAAAGAGCTAAGATGATACCAAAATGAGAAAAATAAGAAAAGGAAGAAAAAGGATAGTTGTTATTAGCAATAGAAAATATTGTAGGATAATGATTAAAGTACAGAAGAAAAAGAAGTCAAAGTAAAAGACAAAAAGGCAAAATAAAAGAAGGAAAATTCAACTTAATTTTAGCCATTTTCAGTAAGAAATCATTAAACAAAGAAAATAAAAAGTGAAATTGATTGATTGAGTTACTGGCATAACAATCCATCTAGGGTTATATTATGCGTAGAGGTTAGGGAATCACATTTATTGTACCTTCATATTTACATTTTTTTGTGTAGTTGTTTCCTAAGAGTTTATACAAATGATCTTTAAACATATCTATTTTACTCATTGATGGGACTCTAGCGGGTACTATCACTCCAGATCAGAGTGGACCTGGGAGTAATAGCAATGAAAGGGTTCTCTACATTCCCTAGATTTCAAGAACTGGAATCACACCATCAGATGCAGTTTAGTGCAATACCCAGGACACTGAAAAGTGAGAGAAAAGCTAAGATAAGTATTTATTTTTAGTTAATTTGTTTCTTACAGTAATTAAGGGTTAAAATTTGGGAAGTTAAGAAATTGAAGTGTAATCTTTCTTCGATTTGAATTCAGACAGATGCTGCTGCTGCTGCTGTTAAACTCGTAGAAGAATAGAAAATCAAAAGGAAAAGAAAAACGAAGAAAGACATAATTATGTGCATAGAAAAGAGGATACGAATAATGATAAGAGAGAAGATAATAAACTCTGGATAGAAAGAAGAGTGGAAGACTGTAAATAATAAAGCATAGAAATTGAAATAAAAGAAGATAAAACAAACCAACATTGATAGATGAGAGCAGAACAACAAAAAGATGGCGATTAGGAAATACAATTTTGAAGCCGTTCATAACTAAAACACCAAATCTATGATTAACAAAATGTTTTAAAACAAAATGATTAAAAACAGTGTACGAAAATAAAATCAGAGAAACTAATCACAAAAAAGACTAATTGTCCATCCTTAAACATTTTTCTTCCTTTTGTTATTATCTCCCCTTTAAGCTTTCTTTTATTGGCGCCATCTTTGGTGCTCTGTCGACAGAGGGCGTTCATTTAACAGCAACCGATAATTTGAGAGGGTAAAATATATTGTTGTATTGAGAAAATTGTTAAGACGGGCGCCAATCACAGTTTTATAGAAGTCAACTGGATTGAATAAATGAATGGAAAAGACTAGAAGAATTAATTCTTATTTCAATTTAGCTATTTTCAAATGAGAAATATTCAAAACTTTGACGTATCCTATGATTTAAATTCTAATATTATTTTTTTTACCATTTTCTTTTAATCTGATTTGGTGAGTAAAAAGCAAATTCACATTGCGTGATCATTGAAGTGACAATAGCATGGAAAATAGTAATGGTGACAAGCAGCAACTACAGAATGATTCAAGAAAATTACAAGAAACAACCCCTCACCCCCAAAAACAAAAACAAAACAAAAAACCTTAAAAAACAAAATAAAACAAAACACGGAACCGTTAATTGCAATCGGCAACTAGCAATTTACTCATACTTAATAAAGAAAACAATAAACACCCCCCACCCACAAAAACAGATATCACAGTAGCACTTACATAGTAATATAAAAATGCAGGCACTTCCCTTTCAGTACAAAGAGAGGGCAGAATTCCCAAAATTAGAGACAACAGTTAGTTTAAAGCATCTATTTTGATTCTTAAGTAGTTTAAAAAATCACACGCTGAGCAAGATAATCTCAAGGAATGTGACTAAATAAGGTTTATTTTGCAACATAGTCCCCCTTGCAGCTAAACCCTTTCCTCATTCTTGCAGTAGTTGGATCTCATTGGCAAAATAATCAGCAGCAGATATCATATGAACTTTTCAGTCCATGAACCAACGTAAATGCTGAATAAAATCAGCCCACCAACGTAAATGCTGAATAAAATCAGCCCACCAACGTAAATGCTGAATAAAAGCCCCACCAACGTAAATGCTGAATAAACCAGCCCACCAACGTAAATGCTGAATAAACAGCCCACCAACGTAAATGCTGAATAAAATAAACCAGCCCACCAACGTAAATGCTGAATAAAAAAGCCCACCAACGTAAATGCTGAATAAACCAGCCCACCAACGTAAATGCTGAATAAAATCAGCCCACCAACGTAAATGCTGAATAAAATAAATGCTGAATCAGCCCACCAACGTAAATGCTGAATAAACCAGCCCCACGTAAGCTGAATAAAATCACCACCAACGTAAATGCTGAATAAACAGCCCACCAACGTAAATGCTGAATAAAATCAGCCCACCAACGTAAATGCTGAATAAACCAGCCCACCAACGTAAATGCTGAATAAAATCAGCGCATCAACGTAAATGCTGAATAAACCAGCCCACCAACGTAAATGGCTGAATAAACCAGCCCACCAACGTAAATGCTGAATAAATCAGCCACCAACGTAAATGCTGAATAAACCAGCCCACCAACGTAAATGCTGAATAAAAATCCAGCCCACCAACGTAAATGCTGAATAAACCCAGCCCACCAACGTAAATGCTGAATAAAATCAGCTGCTGAATAAAATCAGCCCTGAATAAAAGCCCACCAACGTAAATAATAAAATCAGCCCATCAACGTAAATGCTGAATAAAATCAGCCCACCAACGTAAATGCTGAATTCAAGAGTTGTTGTTTTTTTTTTTTGAGAAGCAAATTTCACACCATCTTAGCAAGGCTACTAAAATTTATGACTACTGATGTGCACATATATACCAGTATTTTAGTATTGAACTGTCGCAAATACGAGCCTAAATATAATTGAACCATCCTGGCTACGTCATATTTAAAAGAATAACATGAAGAGAAAGTTGTTTTAAAATGTTATTCAGTTTGTTATTCATTTTGTTATAAAAAAAGGTCTCACATACTGACCTCAAATTAATAATTAACGGTAATTCGCGACCAGAAAACAATTCTTCTCGCTCTTGTCATCAAAATCCGATTTTTAGTTTAATTTGATTAAATCTATGAGAAAAGGTTCATCTAAGTGTATATGTATATTCACCGTCTTAAAAGACGATGAGATTGTTCACTTATAAATACTAAAATTGAAGCGGAGTTTGTCGTCACCGAAAGATAATTCTTAACCGAAACCCGAAAATATTTTTGTTTATTTCTATCTTTCTTTCAGATTTTGAGCGATGAAGAGACATAAATGGTTGGTTATTGCAAACAAGTTGATTTGGGGGAATAGAATATTTTATGTATGCATGAAAAAACATCAAGCATATTCGAAATATTAGAAATATCTTTGGCCAATTAAAAATGTGTGTATGAGAGAGAGAGAGAGAGAGAGAGAGAGAGAGAGAGAGAGAGAGAGAGAGAGAGAGAGAGAGAGAGGGGATATCTAACACAGAAAGAACGAAGGAGAGTAGGTGAATGAGAATGAGAGGGGATCAAATAATAAAAAACTTTCGAATTTGTAAAGAGATTAGTTACGTTCTGTTTCTGTCTTTTCTTCCACATGAACGATCACACCAGAATATAAAAAGCAAGCGGTCCTTCCTCTAGATAGATGGGGATCGGTTCTTCAAAAAATGGCAACATATTCTGTTAATCTCACTCACTTAATTGACCTCTCAAAGCAGATTCCATCGCTTACAACCGAAAACTCCTGTCTACAATAGCACTGGTGGGAAAATCAGGCATCTCACTGCGCTACTCATGGTCTGCGCGCTTTTACGATGTAAGCAAAAGAAAAAAACCTTTAATGTAACTATTTTTCAAGTTCATCCAAGTTTTACATGCGGCTTTTCATTACTCATATTGTTTCACAATATCTTAATTAATTAATCATTTCATTCGTCAGAAATTACGTTTAAATAGCTTGTTATATAATGGATAAGCATTATATAATTGAAAAGAGTGCCATAAAATGATAACAATGCGCCAAAATTTATTTAGAAATATGGAAATATAAATTGAAAAAAAAACTGATTGAAATAAAACTGCTTTAAGATTATAAAACAGAAGATTTACGAATTGACTGAATCCGAATTTTGAATAAAATAAAACACACAAATTTTAAAAAAAAAATAACCAAACAAACATCCTGCTAAATCGCAAATTATGTGGAATAACGAAATCCATTAAATCAATCAGTTTAAATTTTAGTTTATTGCAACAGTTTGTTTTTGAATTGATAAGCTATGTGTATTTACATGTGTGCGTATGTGTGTAATTATGTACATGTCTGTGTATACATGTTCACGATTCAAAAGCAGCTTAAAGTTAAGTCTTAAATTTAGAATCTTAAAAACATCCTGAAATACCCAACAGTGAAGATAATTTTACTCCAAAATTACTTTCCCTTTTAAAAAATTGGCCCCGCAAAAATGTTTTGTCCCAACGATTTTAATACGTATTAGTTGTGTTCTATCAACATGTGTGAATTTATAAAGTTGTTTTTGAGTAATCAGTTGTTTTCTAAATCTTGAATTGATTCATAGTGGAAGAAAATTGCGCGGCATCATCCTCATTTTCTGAATATAACTGTTAGTAAGAATGTTAGTATGTTTTTTTCCCTCATTTGTGTATGTGATAAATCGATATCTACATTCACGCTCAAAGTTTGATCTTTGCCAATTTTACAATTTACTATAAATGGAAAACTTCGTACACTGGTTGTGCCATTCGATTCATATATGTTACTAAATGAAATATATACATATATATATACATATTGCGGTCATCTTTTCATCAGATACAATTTGGTTGCCATGCGTCATAGTTATAGGGTATGCACATGTTTTGTTTTCGCACTCTTAGAACAAATAACTGACGTATGAATGGTGGGCGTCCAGTTAGAAAGGAAGAGGTGCAGGAGGAAGTGGTCTACTTGCTTGTTGATAAGAAATAATAGCAACGACCTGTATCGACAAGTCACTGCGGCCATCAAGAAAGAACATTTCTTCACTGAATCTCTAATCGGATGCTGAGACTATGAAGTAGCCATGGGGAAAAGTGAAAATTAATACTAAAACCCATAGAAAGGATAAAGAAGACAGTAGCCCGTGGCGCGTCAAATGGGTAGACATTTTTCTATCAAACACGTATTTCTAATCGCACAAACAGACAAAATAAAAGATTACATCTCTGTCTAACACACACTCTGTCTTTCACACACACACACACACACACACACACACACACACACACACACACACACACACACACAATTCTCCTCTGGATGAAAACACATTAAGAAACAATTATACATAAACAAGGATGCTGAAAGATACAGGCAACTTAATTCACTGTCATAGAAACGCACAAACTCGACTTGTGCAAGACTCATCAAAACTTAGTAAATATAAATACGCCTATACTGGACATTACACCAAGAAAGATACAAAGTGAAAAAGCCCAACAAACACACACACACACACACACACACACACACACACACACACACACACACACACAAATCAGATATTGCCACATGTATACACAAAAAAATAAGAGAATAACGTAAACCTGTTTGCCTGGATGTAAAAAAAAAAAAAAAAAAACAAAAGAAAACAAAACAAATATCGCTTATTTCTCAAGCATGTGCACAAAAAATGATTAAAAATAAAGAAAACAGAAGTAGTAGAACATTTTTATTACACTCATATCCAGTAACCGCGACAATTATATATATATATATATGTGTGTGTGTGTGTGTGTGTGTGTGTGTGCGCGCGTGTGTGTGTATGTGTGTGTGAGTGTGTGTGCAAGAAGTGCTAGATCCTCTGTATAGTCTGCATCTTCTTGAAAATACACCAGTTCAAGCCGAAACTCTATTGCATAGCCTGAACTCACACACACAACAATGTATATATAAAAGAAATAAATTTATTTGTTTATAGCCTTGAAATATTGAACAACTTTATTTCCTTTTGTTTTCATTTTTTTTTTTTTTCATGTTTGAAAAATTATCTTCCGATTTTAAATACTATTCACTTCTTGAGCAGTACCCTACAAAACAGCAGCTATAAGACCACTTACTTCCTATCTTATGAAACATTCAAGTAAGACGAGCAAATAATACTGGGTACAGCTGGTGAAGTAAGGATGAACCCAGAAACAACAGTATCTTATGGACACCTACACATGGACGCACCAGTTTTCGTCGACAAACAAAGAATTACTTTTATCTGCTGTGTGCAAAGATTGACTGACGTCAAGACGAATTACTCAGAGAAATGGCCTATAGGAATGGATGGCGAGAGAGAATCAAAGGAATCTGTGCTTGATCCGTCTTGATGATGATGGACATTAACCAACGGTTACTGTTTTTTTCCTTTTAATTTATTGAGCTTTTAAAAATCCGTTTTCCTCTTTGAGCTCTTTCATTAAGAAAATAACTTTTTTATCTTATTTTTTGCTTATAACTTGTGTCATGCTAGAGAGCTGCTCAGGATTGGAAGTGGCAACCAATGTATATAATTTCGTATAGAAAATATTTCCTCCTGTAAATAATGAAATATTTAACGCCATGTTCTTTTAGGAAGCATTTTTCTTTTTCTCCTTTATCTACAACATCATCTATTTATCTATCCTTAATCTCAAACCATCATTGTCCTCCACCACCTACAATCCCCCCTCCCCAACGATCAAAACCGGATTTTTTTCCATGTAGTTTGCCGCCATTTTTTCGAGGTCAGCCGGTTGCTTCCCGCGTCCCAACGCTATTCATTGAACAACTATTTTGTATCCAGGAGTATTTTGTTGTGTAAACACAATTTTTTTCTGATTTGTGACGGAAAAGGGAAAAAAAGAACGAGGGGGGTATTTCGGTGCCTAGCAACACTGGATAGTTTGAATACAGCCAATAAGGAAGAGTCGGTAGGAGAGAAAGAGGAAAAGAGGAGGTTCCACGCTGCCAATGGTAAAGCATGAAGTATAAAAGCGGAAATATGTTACTTGTTTTCTCAAATCCTGTATACATGGTGTTGTAGAAAAATTGATATCATTTGAGATATTATACAAGGAGACAAAGGACTATGTGAATTTATTTGGAAAACGGTTTGACGAATATAGGTAATTGAGTTTATAATTCAAATTATAGATGCCCAAATAGCGCACGCACACACACACACACACACACACACACACACACACACACACATATATATATATATTATATACTGGGTGTCCCAATAAGATGTATATACACCTTGAGTAAAAAGTAATATTTATTAAAAGCAATATTTATTAGTATGCACAGCTTTTCCCAAAAGTAATATGATTTACAGACATAATTCAAATATATTTTTGGGTGTATAATCCAAAATATTTATATAATTGAAATAATTTAATTTAATTTATATAAAGCAGAATCCATTTTAATGCATTTTTAAAAAAGATTTTTATATCGCCTTTTATCAAATTGACGTCCATTCTAGTCCGGGGCATTTCTGACAACGGGAAAGTAATGGAATCAACAATACCAAGAAAAACTTCAGGTATTTTAGTGCATTCTTGTTTAAAGGCATCTCTAAGGTCATCGATTGTTGTTTGGTTATATAGTAGAGATGCTTACCTTCGAAGGTGGTTCTGACTAATACCCTGTACAGATGTACAGTCTTTGGACTTTAGCTGGTTTCATACTTCTAACAAAATTTTAAAAGCAATTTCCTTTACTCAAAGCAAAGTCTTCTCGTCATAAACTATTTTTATGAGTAAAATTTGAAAATTACCAAATAAAATTTAGTTGAAAATAAATCTATAAATTAGATATTTTTATTTACTCCGATTAAAAAAAATTAATATTAAATATTATTTAGCATTTAAAAATTGATTTAAGTATCATTACTCTATTTCATTTTATGTAATATTTATTTACACTAAAACTAAATATTTGTTAAATGTAAAATAAATAAGGTGAATATTTATTGTTTTATTTCAAAGATTTTAGAAATAATCAAAACAATAAAAAATTATTTTGTATAGTTGATTGTTTTATTCATTGATAAACCAAATTTAATTTTATTATTGAATATTATTTCAGGATAAACTTTGGTGTAGAAAGTTAACTTTCCTAATTTCTATTTCAAATTGTTTATTTTTTACTCCTTTAATGAATTTGATGATTTTAATTACTAAAATCATTAAATGTTGAATATCCTTTTAAAGTTTTTGGCATATTTTGGCATTGTTGTTTTTTATTACTTCAATTCATTTATTAATTTTACTTGGATACTACTCCTCTGACATTGAATTTTAAATCCCACTCGGCTCAGGCTATATTTTTACACCGGCCGTAGATATAATAGACAAATAAAATAGAAAAGAGTAGATTGAATTAATCATATAGAAAAGGAATTTCTCACGAAATCGATATTTTTAATAATAATAATAATAATAATAATAATAATAATAATAATAATAATAATAATAAGAAGAAGAAGAAGAAGAAGAAGAAGAAGAAGAAGGAGGAGGAGGAGGAGGAGGAGGAGGAGGAGGAGGAGGACTAGAAACCCTGGTACAAGCCATTAGAATACACATCCTGGATATAGGAATGGAATTCGGAATTGAAAAGTGTGCTATGCTAGTAATAAAAAAGGGGGAAAGAAAATTAATGGACGGAATACAACTATCAAATCAGGACGATATAAAAACTCTTGGAGAAAAAGAAAGTTACAAATACTTAGGAATCTTTGAAGAAAAAGAAGATGAATGAGATATATAAAAATGCAGTTATACCAATAATTATAAGAATACTTTGAAATGTCTCAGAATTTGAGACAACTAAAAGAAATAAGAATTCCTATTAAATTAGACACAATAGTCCTAATTAATCTGTGTTGAGACGCCATTTACTCTTCTCTAAGATCATCTAATTGGCAGTGTAAGTATTCATAATATTTGTCACAAATGATGATATTATTCCTTTTACCGATACAATATGAAGTGTTTTTTCAATCTGAAACGCAGGAAGTGGATGCAATGTTTTATCAAAAGTTTAGTTTTAAGCAGAGGTGAGGTCAATCAATGATGGTAAACTGTGAGGCCACCAAGTGGGTCGATTCGTCGCAGGACGTGTGAGCGTTAACACTTGAGCAAAAATTCTTCCATAAATAAAACGGAAAGCGAAAATCCCGTTAGAAACTGTTCGATAAAATCCCCCCCCCCAAAAAAAAGGAAAAGGGTGGGGGTGGGGGAAATGTGGATAAACGAATTGGCCGCTTGGAACCATAAAATATGTCGTCTTTTCTTTCGTCTTTTTTCTTCTTTTCTTTCTCTTCTTTCAAACTATCACCTAGTTTTTCTTTTCTCCTTTATTTTAAGGTTAACATAACTTTGTGCTGTTTTCCCTTTTATCTTACTTCTTTCTCTTCTTTTCTTTTTTTTATCCCTCGCATTTTGTCTTTTAAATTTCTTTCAAAAGTTGAATTTCTTTCTTTCTTTCTTTCTTTCTTTCTTTCTTTCTTTCTTTCTTTCTTAACTCAATTCGTTCATCTTTCTGTATCCCTAGTAATGTTTATGTTTATTCTGTTTACATTTCTTTGCTCAAAATAGTTTGGATTTGCAGTTTATGTAGGTGAGGATGAATATGTTATGACAGTTTAAAATGATAAGAAATGTAAGAAAGAAAATAGATGTAATAAAGAAAGAAAATGGAAGGAAAAATAAAGAAAGTAAATGTGTTGCACATGCTTGTATACAGAGGTACACACAGATACTTATAATATATATAAACGTCTGGACAGATCACCACGTACACAAGTTAAAACTCTTAGATTGACCAGAGCAATAATCTGAGCCAAAGAAAATCATGGTGTAAAAAGTGAATGATTTCCATTGGCGCCATTTTCAGGTCGAATGCAATTGTTCATATAAATCTTCAAGTGAAATTGTCAAGTTAGAATCACTGAAATAAACTGCTAACCGACCTGGTAATCTGGCTTAGATGTGACTAAGGATATTTCTTCTTCAAATGAAACGAAGAAATAAAAAGTTTAGCTAAATATTTGGTCGCCGTTGGAAAGAGTTCAGTCAAATATGATCTCTGTTCGCTAAACTGTTACAAATTAAAAAATTGTAATATTTCGAGAAAGATTTCCTGTTGCTTATCGTAAAAATGTAAATACAATTTTGCTTTCTAGAATGATATTGAACAGATTTATTTGAAAAAACAAACAACACCAAATCTCTAAAAAACAATAAAAAATCAACAACAAAAAACACAACAAACAATAAACAAAAAATAAACTCAATATCAGGAAATAGATCATTATCCTACATAAAGATAAAACATGCCTTGTTGATGGGGCTTAGAACACACTGACTGTATCCCCCATCATAGGGGTAAAGCCCACTCCACTCAAAAGGGGTGTCCTGGTGAGGATAAAGTTCTGGAGATTTGGGAATAACCCTTCAATGCCATTACTCCCAGGCCCACATTGATCCCCAGGTGGTAGTACCTGTTAGAGCCCTATCCATGGGTCAAATAGTTCTTTTGTTTACAATATTCGTATTCATGAGAACTGTGTGCAAAAAAAAACCCCACAAAAAACAAAAACAAAAAACCCAACAAGAAAAAAAACAAAAACAAAAAAAAACTCTTAAGAAACAATTACACATCTCGGCATAGAATAACCCTATATGGGTTAACATGGCATTAAAATCAATCAATCAATCAAGGGAAGACATGTGTTTAGCAGTCAATATTTGTCAAAAACTGAGATGCATGAACTGAAAATTAAAAATACTATTAATGAATTTAACAAGATGAAATAAAATTAAGGATTTCTTTTTTGAATGAAATGCCGATAAAAGTTTTTTCCTTAAAAAAATTCTTTAAGATTATTAAATCAATAAATCATTTGTATTCTTATAGTTATTCAAAGTTAAAATATGTATTTTTTTTTATTTTAGACAAATTATTCGAACATGTTAATGTTCGAATAAAAACACCTGGAGAAAAAATACACAAGAATGCGGCGTACTGTTTTGAACAAATTCTGGAATCAGTACCCTAAAAAACAGCAGCTCTACGACCACTTACCTCATGTCTCATAAACCATCCAGATAAGACGAGCAAAACAGGCTGAGTACTATCGGTGAAATAAGGACGAACTCACGAGCAGCGTTGTCATATGGACTCGTACACATGGACACACCAGTGCTGGCTGATCAGCAAAAAATTAAAATTCATCATCACACCTACCGTCAGCTCCCCACTTTACCGCACAGACTAATCTGTGCTACTCATATGCTGAGTTGATGGGGACCGGTATCGAACCTGGAACCTATATGTATATAGTCTTCTAGTATATATATAATATATATTATATATATATATATATATATATGTCATCTACAGACACGTGTTTCGACGTTTACATCTCATCAGTGCAGCTCGACTTTTTTAACAGCTACCTCTAGCCAGGAGCGAAACCCGACAGAATTTTCGTATGCCAAGTTCCTTACCCTTGCGGCCAATATATACTAGAAGACCAGCGCGTTCGTTCTAACAGCATTTCATGATAAAACAGATGTTTCTATTTAGGAAGGAGTGACAAATTCTAATTAGCATTTTATAGTTACCTCCGTTATATCAAGAATTTAGATGATTTAGAAGTGAAGTTCACCGTTATGCAGACTTCACAACTCCAACCCCCCCCCCCCAAAAAAAAAAAAACGTCAGTTCAAAATTTTGCTGTAATTTGTAATGATCTTAAAATAAACAATCAAAATAATGTAATGCCATTTTACATGCAGTAAATTATCAATTATTCTCGATAATTTTTTTCTTAAGTAAAACAGACTGAATCTTTTGAATGAAACGATTTCCCCTTCTTCAAAATCTCTTGGCAAATTTACTGTAGAATGATTGATTTGACTCGAACTATCACTGACTAATGACTTCTCATCTTCGCGCATCAGACAATTTTTACTGCTTATTGTTCGACCTTTTTTAATCGATATTGCGCATATCCAGCGATTTAGATTACATTTTCTCTACAACACTCTGAAAATCTAGATAAACATACCAGGAAATATATTTTCGATCATGACTATTGTCCCGTGGTAGAAGTGGGTGGCATATACTGAAAATATTTTTGCAGTGTTTCATTTTGATACATATACTAATTCAGCTATAATTTACGACTGAAGTCAATAATTACGCCAATCTAGATCTGAACTAATGGGAGATTAGTCACCAGGGTTGGGTTTCAAACTTTGTCTCTATTCGTCCATATTTCTAAGCAAAAAATAAACCAATCAAACGAAACAAAGTCGGTAACATTTTCTGAATTCATTTGTGTGAACTGGAGACGCAAATAAGCGCAGTTAGTTGCATTTCAGAAGTGGAATCAATGAACTGATATCAAATTCTTGAAGTGTCCCTAATACGATCCTATTATATAATTTAAACAAGAATCCAATGCCAAAGTACGCACTTATCTCTTACGTTGAGCCCTATTCATTAGCTGTAGTGTTCTTTCTTTCAGGACAACATATGTGAAAAGCATCGTCAGGATAATGTATCAGCGCAAGTTTCCGCCAATCAAATAAATGAGTCTTTAAACCCTTCACTCCCAATTTAATTCTTAAAACGACATATTCAAAGCATAATTTTGCATATGCTAAAATTAAAAACAGAACTTTGTGGTAGCGAAAAGGTTAAGAAATAAATATTGATTTTTTCCCTTTGATTTTCTGTCTGATTATTTAATCCTATCTTGATCCATTTTTGTCTCCAATTAATTATTTATCTACTAAAATGATAAATCATCAAATTGGTGAAATAAAATATTTCTTCAAATTTGCGTTTAAGATGTCATTCTTGTTATCCTTTAAATTCTGGTTCCGAGTGTAGATTAAAAAAAAAAAATCCCAATATTTATATATATAAAATCTTCGGGACTAAATAACCCACTTTTCTGGCCAAATTCCTCGCTTCTTGACGACTATTTTTATTGACAGAGTAATATCCCAATCATCAATTGACAAAAGGTTGTAAATGTTTGTAAAATCCTCGCTTAAAATGTTTCTTATAAATTCCCGCGTGACATTTATTTTAAAATGAGTTAATAGAACTAATTTACTTGCCGAAAAGACTAATTGGGGAAAAGCAACATTTACAATGCGGCTTTACAAAAGTCTTGTGATTAAACAATTGATGATTTAATTTTAGGTATTATTCATATTTTTGCTGAAAAATTAAAAAATATTTCCCTTTTCTGGTGTAGATTTTCTGGTTGAAAGAATTTCCCAATGATAAATGTTATGATGTTCATTTGCTATTAAACATCAATGAATCATCCAAGAAATAAAAATTATATTTACTGTGGTTTCATTGCTTATGACATTTGGGCGTGTTTAGATTATTTACGAAACGCATTATTGGGGCGTGTTTAAAACAATCAATCATATATAGCAATATATATCTATTGTTCTTTTACATTATATTTATGAACTATTCAAGGTTGTGATTGATCTATCTATCTATCTATCTATCTAAGGCATAAAGAAAACAAAGAAAAAGTAAAGCAACAATACAGACCCCTTGAATCCTTATATTATCTCTATATTCGCACCCCTGTCGGCTGGACTTTAGAATACACCGACTGCACCTCTGCCACTGTTGCCCGTGGGTGGCAACTCCATGATGTTTATGGATGGAATCCTAGTGGCTGAGCAGTTCATGACACGCAACACTCCACTTTAATCCTTATTTAGGCTAGACGGGTGATCGAAGAGCCCCCCCCCCCGATTAATCGGCTGCTCAAGTCAAGCTTTAGCACCTATATGATTGTCCTAACCCTATTCCATTTTATCATATATGTGTTAGAGGGTGGTGGCTGTGGGTCTTAGTCTTCTGGGTATGACATTAAACTCTATCTGATGGTGAAATACCAATTCTAGAGCACTGAGGAATGTGGAGTACCTCTTCATCACCATTACTCCCAGGTCCACTCTGACCCGGAGTGGTAATGCTTGTCAGGGTCCCATCTCTGAGTTAAATAGAACAAAAATGTTTTTTAAATTGAGTTAAAAAAATAAGTACCCAAATGAATAAATAAAACAAAACGTCTTCGATATAAAATGACCCAATGGGTTGACATGCCATAAAATCCAACCAACCAACCAGCCAACCAACCCAACAACAACTCTAGACTCGCATACAAGATCCAATGGAAATAATCGGTATATAATACAAATATACTGGGTCCAACATAGATATCTCGGTTGTAATACAAACAAAAGGAGCCATACATAAACCCAGACTCCAATATAAAAACCCAAGACCCAATGCAATTGTATCTTACATTATTTCGATATTTAGATATATCACATAGAAACGCGTCTTTTTGCTTTTATATTTTGATTTTACCCATTTTCCTGAAATCATTTGAAAAATATGAATTATGTCATTTTCTTTTTTGTTTTCGTGATCGAAAATATCCGAATTTTTATTTAAATGCAAAA
The DNA here is from genome assembly GCA_023376005.1 of Doryteuthis pealeii. Classification (NCBI taxonomy): domain Eukaryota; kingdom Metazoa; phylum Mollusca; class Cephalopoda; order Myopsida; family Loliginidae; genus Doryteuthis; species Doryteuthis pealeii. The sequence goes on along the minus strand of CM042148.1, from coordinate 52,512,733 downwards.
AGAAAAAATGTGTGCTGTTACTATTTTCTTCCTCTTCCAATGAATAAGTCTCTAACATCTATTAGTGGGCGGATAAATATGAAACTGACGTCATCTCATAGAAATATCATTTCAAAATAAATTTACAGCATTCATAACACTGAAGTGATAAGAGTACAGCTGTTGAAAGTTTGTTACGGTTCAACTTTACGATAAATCTATATATTCATCTTGAGACAGATTATCCAAGTAAATGTGGATATGCACACACACACGCACACACACACACACACACACACACACACACACACCACACACACACACATTTATCACAAAAACTAAAGTCAGATTTAATTACATTTTTTTAATTCAACGGTAATTTGTAGGGAAAGTCGTCATCATCATCATCATTTCACGCTTACAGCACGGATTCCCATAACCGTTCTTGCCACCGTTCCTATCGGTCATCACTCCTGGAAAGTCCTCCTCACGACATCCAGTATCCGCACATAGCTGATAGATATAAGTCTTTGATAGGCACCCCAATCTGGTGTGTCCATAAGTAGGTTTACACAAGAGAACGTCACTTATGAGTCCTTCCTTGCTTCTCAAGCAGTATCCAGTATATCTTGTTAATCTTATTTGGATGGTTTGTGTGATAGGAAGTAAGTGGCCATACTGCTATTTTTGTGGGGTGTTGTTTCCAAGATTTGTTCCGGACAGCACACAGCATCCTTATGTAATAGGGAAAGAAATGTTCTTCAATATTACTAACATTGAATCTATGCAAATTCTTTCATGGATTGATAGCCAAGAATTTGATGGATCATTAATGGATTGATCCAAGAATTTGATGGATCATTAATGGATTGATGGCCAAGAATTTGATGGATCATTAATGGATTGATGGCCAAGAATTTGATGGATCATTAATGGATTGATGGCAAGAATTTGATGGATCATTAATGGATTGATGGCCAAGAAAATAGAATCGGCAAACCGAGTTCAAATATCGACTGAGACAGTTGATGTTCTATTCCTATTAATGCCATGAGGGAAGGCATTAATCCATATCTTCCCCCAGCTATGGGTAAAACAACAAGGCAGACTAGGTTCTATAGTAGTTTTTATTGGCAAGAGGAATAAATTTGTGGCTCATGTAAAACGCGAAGAATCATGACACGATTCCTTGTAGTAGATAAAATAAAAAAAGTCTTCTCATTAATTTGAATGTTCGACTGAGCTCTTAGAAAAACCGTCCACTAAACTGCATCTGATGGTGAGGCTCTAGTTCTAGATATCTGTGAAGTGAGGAGTCATTTGATTGTCATTACTCCCAGGCCCACTTTGACCCGGAGTGGTAGTACCTTTTAGGGGCCCGTCTATGGGTAAAACCTGTGTTTAAAAATTATTTGTGTGCAAAAAATCTCTTAAGAAACAACTACACAACAATGTAAATATGAAGTACAATAAACGTGATTCTCTAACCTCTAGACATAAAATAATTTTAGACGAGTTGAATCATACAATCGTAGAAAAAAAAAGAATCCAGTAGAGAAAACTAACAATATATTCCAAATCACGATAGAAAAAATAAAGCTGGTAACTAATCACCATTTGCAATCAACATTTATCACAAACAGAAAATTCATTTAGGTCCACATTTTGGTCTAAATTGTAAACAATATCAAAACAATCATCAGAGAGGATTTTTTTAAACAAAAAAACGAAGCATCAAAAATGAAAGAAGAACTTTAGTTTTATATAAGTGCTTCTCAAATCCACCTGGAAAATATATGAACACCAATACCAATACGAATATCTGTGATGCACTGCGTTTCAAATTATTAGCAAGATTACATTTTTGCATTTTCTCCAAAAACTATTTCTCAGAATTTAACGAAATAGAATTTAATGGGAATAAATATATGCATAGGCAGTGGCCATTTACAATATTAATACCATATAGAAGCGTTTCAGGCTATAAACGAGTGTCATTATAATTGTGCAATTATGGGTTGCAAATGTGATTTGACCATTTCTGAGAAAGATATTATAACAGCTGAACTTTCAAAGGTACATTAGAAATAACCAATATAATTGGAAGATATCGTCAAACTGTTAAGATATTTGCTGCGAAGGTGGGGAAAAGGGCCGATAAGTGACACTCGAGGGTTGTTTCCCGACGTTCTTTGTTATGAATGAAACTTGAAGCTGTAAATAACCGAGGCCTGACCAGTGGAGTACCTTCCAAGAACATTAACAACAGTGTCAAGAAGTACTCATCTTTGTCTTCTGTAAAAGGTTGGGACATAAGTGAGACCAATGACAAAACCTCAATTGACAAAAATACACATACAATTGCATTTGAAATGGGCAAAGGAGAACGTGAAGATATATTTCTCGAATTTTCTGTTCACAGATGAAACATGTGCAACACATGATGGTTCTAATTGTTTGAGCAAAGGTTAGGTCGTAAATGGATGAGATTGTCATCAAAGCTTGAAGTGCCAACAAGGAGGACGAGGTATTATGATTTGGGGTGGTATTTTTGGAGGTATGATACCTCCAATAATACCACCCCAAATCATAATTGGTGCATAGAGATTGCATGACGGTACAAAAATAACCGCAGATGCTTACATAGCCTTCCTCAAAGAGCACCTGGAATCTTGACTAAACATGCAAAGAATCACCTTCAGAAGAACCATCATATTTATGCAAGATAATGCTCCTTTGCATTCAGCAAATAAAACTATGAAGTACCTGCAAAAATTAGGCTTCTGTGAACCACGGAAGATGAACTTGCCAACAAATTCTCCAGACTTAAACCGAATTGAAAACTTGTGGAGAATTCTGACACGAGGTGTTTATGAGAATGGACGCCAATTTAGAAGCAAGGATGACTTGTGGCAGGAAACAATAAATGTATCATGTGAAAGTACATCAGAGGAAATCCAGAAATTGACGTTTGATTAGCCAGGGACTTTTCCAAGTCATTTAAAAAAAGATAACATATCTCATATTAACCAACTCCACTATCATTTTTGAACACTGTTTACTTTTTTTACTTTTTTAAAATTTAATTTCATCTTAGTTACTGTATGTACCCATAAACGTTTGTAAATGAGGCAATTAAAGTGTTATTTTATTTTTAAAAGGGTTTCTATTAAACCTTGTTAATAATTTGACTCACTTATAATCTAAGTAAATTAAGTAAATGACCGTATCTTCTGTTCCCTTTTTAGAACCTTACAATTTTTATGGAGTCGGTGTATATATATTTGTCATCATTCTCTGATAATTTATTTTAATTGGAACTTGTAGGTTTTGGATAGGATGGAAAATGTAACCTCGTTAATAACTTAAAACGCAGTGTATATTCCACGTACATAGTAATTTACACAGAGACAGTTAATTTTCAAACCCTACCGTGAATCGAACCCCATTCACAGAGAAATTAAGACAAAGGACTGTTAGAAATGTGTCAGTACTGCTAATAAACTCCAAGCTGATGTACGAGTTAACATAATTCCCAGTAGAAACGAGGACTGTATTGAAGCAATGTTATAAAAATAGCGTTTTATGCAATGAGATACGTATTTTTAATTTATTTACATACAAGATACACGCATTTAGCAATAAAATCCATGCACACAAACGCAGAAGATTTCTTCATACTTCTATATACACGCGTCAAAACACTCTAATATGTATAGAATTTTTTTTATTCTTACTCAAGCAAATAACAGTACATTATTACGGTAGGTAAAGCTTCAACCGTCTCTCTCTCTCTCTCTCTCTCTCTCTCTCTCTCTCTCTCTCTCTCACCCTCTCTCTTTCTCGCATAGATGCAAACATCTACATATATTCAGATGCACACATACACTTGTGCCTTAAGTAAGTGAATATAAATGAAAAAACAAAAAAAAAAAAAAAAAAACTAAAAACTAAAGGTGATAAATAGTTGTAAAAACAACGAATAAAAATACACATCGAATTGAAACAAAAATATATAAAGTCTTTTCGTACGGAAAGTAAACCATATATGACGAATTTACCGGCTTCCCTCAGAATGAAGAGACAGGAAAAAGTATAAAAGTGAAAAAAAAAGTGGGAAAAAAGTGAAGACAAGAAAAAATAAAACATGGTTATATATTTAGGTAGTCATCAGAAGAGCGGCTTCACTATTTGAAGTAAAACAAATATCCCCAAGGGACGAAAGGAAAGAAGAAATAGAAATGAGGAAAGATCGAAAGAGAAAAATGAATGCTGATTCGATGAAGGAATTGAAGAAAGAATGAAACGGAGAAAAAGAAAGAGTAAGAATAAAAGAAAGTTTGAGAAGATGAAAAGAGAATGAGTTTGAATTTTGGAAAGAGGGACGAGCAAAAACGAAAAAATAAATAAGTAAATAAAATAAAATACATAAAATAAAAGAGAAAAGGTGTAAGAAAAACAACTATGAGTCAAAGACGTCGGATGAAGTGTAAAAGATGGAAGACTCGAAAAAGACGTCAAAGAAAAAAATCTTAAATTGAAAAGTGTGAAAGTAGAAAATGTCGGAGAAGTAGGAAAGACAAGATTATATAAAGAAAAAGAAAAGAAATGAAAAGAAACGATCGATAGGCAATGGTGATGAGTTAGCTATTTAGGAAGTGAAATGAAAAGAGAAAGGACATGAAAAGTGGGTAGAAATGAAATTGAAATCTAAATATTTGTTCTAATATTATGAACATTTTGTAGGTAAATAGGACAAAATATTTTGGTCGGAAAAGAAAAAGGTTGAACAAATCAAAACTCTTGTGAGGAAATCATCAAAAATAAAGAATACTTTTTCTATGTTTTATTCAATGGTCTCTTCATCTTTATATATTTAGTAGACATGAACATTTGAAAATTGGTCAGATCTAGATTTATGATTTTCGTCGTTCTATAATTCTGAATCAAGATATAAACGCAAAAGACAGGTTATAATGTCCAATAAATTTGAGTACCCTTTTGGTACTGTACAAACTGATTGATTGATTTTAATGGCATGTCAGTCCGCATTGGGATATTTTATGCTTAGAGGTTAGTTAATTGTGTACATTGTTTATATTTTTTAGTTGTTTAAGTGTTATTTTTTTACACATGGGTATATGATATCAAATATTCCTATCTAATTCATATAATTTGCAAACAGATATATTTAACTCATAGATGTGACAATAACAGGTTCCACCACTCCGGGACAGAGTGAATGTAGGATTAATGGTAATAAATGAGTACTCCACGTTTCCAATATCTCCAGAACTGGAGCCTCAATATGAGATACATTTCAGTGTCATATCCAGAACAAACCCTTTTTAGGGAGAGTCTTCTCCTATACAGTCAAAATCTTAAATCTTGGTTTATAAATTAATTTTCATTAGAATTACTTACAAACTTGTTGGCATTTAGTTCTTCAGACATTTTCTTATCTTTTCCATTGTTGTTATTCGAATCTTGATTCTCCCGATTTATCTTATATATATATATATATATATAATCCAATCTTCCTTACGACACAAGAGTTTTATTTAAAAAAACCTGTCGCAGTTTGAGAGCTCAATGTGTGCTCTTACTGTTAGAGTCACAGAGCAAATATATAAGTAAAAAAATAACAAAAGACTTAGAGATTTAGCATTATAGTCTATTTCAGGGAGCTTAGACATAGTGTATAACTCTCCCGACTCATCAGATGCGAAGTTGGATTTGTTTACCTCAATCTTCTCATCATATATATATATATATATATATATATATATATATATATATATATATATATATAGAGAGAGAGAGAGAGAGAGAGAGGAGAGAGAGAGGGGGGAGGGAAGCAAGATAGACGCATTTCTGTCTGTTTATGGTGATGTCAGTGATTCTTGATTCATATTTGCTTGAAATGTTGAACTTCCTGTCCCTTTTACTAATCAGGATTTATAGTTCCATTTCTACTAGAAGCTGACACAGAATGACAAATTCGTTTTTAGGTAAGACTCATCTACTGCCACCTCCAGCCAGCGTCGCTATAAAGCAGTAAATCTTTTTGACCGTTAAGAGTATAATGAGTTCAGATATAGCCTTGTGCCAGACCAAACTATGATTCTTAGGAATCAATAATTACGCGCTCAGAACTGATGAAAGATTTGGGTGATTCACACGTAACATTTGAAAAATTGTCCCGAACATGAAACAGAACTCGGTAAGAATAGAGAGAAACATTTGGTTCAGAATTGTACATTCGTTCAGCAATGGAAATAGAAATATCAAGATTTGATGATAAATTTATTTCAATCGTTCAAATTATCGATCAATCGATGATTATCCCAATTATTCCCTTAAATGTCGAAATCTTTTGTCTTTTGACAAACTTGTAATGATCAACAAAATTATTCTCACTTTTCTTGCTTCGATACCAAAACAGCAAAGTATTTAATAATTTCAACCTTGTTCTGTGTTAGGACAAATAAAAGGTTGTTCGAGGTTGAATGTGTAGTGTTATTGCCAGATTTGAAAATCAGTATTCAAAATTCTTGTTCTTATCAAGTGTCTAACAGCGATCAGTGATACAAGTACACAAACCCCAAATCAATACTTATTCAACTGAGCTTAGTTTGACATAATTCCACAGCAATAGTGAGGACCAAACTCACTTCCCTGGTGAATTACTATAACAAACCTGCTAACATAGCCTTATAGTAGCATCCTGATTTCCAAATATCAGTTTTGCAAAAAATGTCATTAAATTTTCATATAATCGGCAGAAAATTCTTCTTATTCTGAGGTTTCAGATGGTCATATTTTTATAGAGTTACGAAATACAGCACGACACAAATAGTAAAAATATTCGAGTGTTGTAAAAATGATACGTTGTAATTTCTAAATTTTGATACAAATATTGTAAGTTTGCATATAACGCAAACATATATAGCCAGAGAGAGTGAGAGAAAGGAGTGGGATTTGTTTACCTCAATCTTCTCATCATATATATATATATATATATATATATATATATATATATATATGTGTGTGTGTGTGTGTGTGTGTGTGTGTGTGTGTGTGTGTGTGTGTGTGTGTGTGTGTGTGTGTGTGGAGAAAATTTAGAAACAAACACAGGATGGATGGAAAATTTAAATAACATCCTGTGTTTGTTTTCAAATTTTCTCCACATACTGTCGGATTAATTTCCTCATATATATATATATATATATATATATATATATATATATATATATATATAGAGAGGAGAGAGAGAGAGAGAGACATTTAATATGTATATATTACATCTTTGATGATATATTGAACAGTTATATACGTATTGCTACAGTAAGGAGTATCACAATAAACAGCAGAATTTACAACAAAACCAATGAGAAAGAATTTTTGGGGCGAAGGTAGATAATACAGTTGTGTGCGTTTTATTTAGTGTAAAATATTAGTTTGCTTTTATGATTTTTTTCCCTTTCGTTCAAGTGTCGATTGGTTTTTCTTTCATTTTCACTTATCAATCTTTCTCTATGGATTTATTGAATTTCTATCTACCACAGTCTCATAACATATATCTATCTATCTATCTATCTATCTATTTATATATCTATCTTTTGAAGCTACGACTTTTAGCCTCATCAATTGCATATTATTATTATTATTATTATTATTATTATTATTATTATTATTATTATTATTATTATTATTATTATTATTATTATCGCTTTTTTTTGGCTTTCATGGCAACTGATGATATTTTTATTCGCTAATCTTTATTCCTGGCCACACGCCGCCACTTCATCCTTCAAATCTCCTGAATCAACTGCTCTTTCTTCTCTCTCCCCTTCTCTCTCATACACACAGACACATACACTCACGCGCGTGTTTGCTGACACTCACACACATTGACGCACGTGTTGCCTAAGCCATGTCTATTCGTCTATCGCTTATCTTACACACACACTTAGTTTTACACACTTAGAAATACACACTACACACTTTTCCCATCTTTATTCTATTCCTTTTTTTTTGTTCTTTTGTTTTTTGCTATCTAAAACGTATTTATTTTCTATCGGGTCATCTCTATCTTGCCATCTCTCAATTTTCCTTCTTTCTCACTGTCTACTCCTTTCTCTAGTAGCAAGAGAAGACTTTCTATTTGAATATTTACTCCCCCCTCTCCCTCTCTCCCTCTCTACTTCTACCATTTTCTTGTCATGTTATTTATTGTGTTCTTATTTTCTTACAAATTCTATCATGTTCTTTGTTTCTTTGTTTCTTTTTTACCTTCACCTTTCTTTTGTTTCTTCTCTTTTCTGTTTTGTCTTTCTTTACCTTCATTCAATCATATCCATTTTCCATCTTACCTACTTCTTTCATTCTTCTTTGCTTTTTTACTTATTTCTTAAACACTTTTCGATTTTTGTGATATCTCCTTTCGCTCATCTTTCTAACTGAACTTACTAAACTTGTCTTTTTTTTTATACTGCTTCTTTACTTTCTCCGTTTCCTGAAGAGTTCCAGCTCCGTTATTAGCCAAATAAATGGACTATACCCGACCCAACTGATTAGTGGAGTATAAACCTTCGAAAATTGCTGCCCTGCGAAGAATATTGAGCAGTTACTTAGCAGTCAGCGGCTGGAGTCTGGACCCTGTTATGTATGTGCGGCCCGTTAGCGGCCAGCCTGCTGATTGCCATGCGGAGTAGAAAGCTGGCAGAAATATGGGCATGAGGCTGAATTCCAATGTCGGCTAGAACCAGCCCAGACCTGCCGCCTTGACAATGCTGTGTCCCTGGCTATGCATACCAATAACTGAGCTGAGCTGTCGGCGTGTCCGGTTCTTGGAGGTCGGCGGAGGAGAAAGGTGTTGGTTGCAGCTTGCTGTTAAGCCTCGGTATTAAGAGCAAACAAATTACACGTGCATAAGAAGGATAAAAAGGTGGGGACTGGGATGACACCAAGCACGGTTAGCGGTGAGGTGGAGTGATGGTGGCAATGGGAAAAAAGTTGACAGAAGAAGAAGAAGAAGAAGAAGAAGAAGAAGAAGAAGAAGAAGAAATGAAAGATTCTACATCATCGTTTAGCATTTTATGTGTGCATAATATCAAAATATATTGTTAGAGTGATAAAAAAGTATTGAGATTGGATATTTAAAGTTTAAAAAAAGTAAAGTTTTAAATTAGAACAAAGACGTGTACACACCCGAGCAAGTTATACAATAAAGTGATAATGCAGCACCTTCCATACTACTCAGATCTAGCTCAGTGAGACTTTTTCTTGTCTCCTAAACTGAAATTTTATCTCATTCAACTAATAGAAAATCGCTGAAATAAGTATCTTAAATTCCAAGGTGATCATGTTAAAGAAAATAAACGTTTAATTTATTTTTCATCTGTGTCTTGTAAAATATGGTTCCAGTCTTGTTACTTTTTGGATACACCTTATGTATTTATTGATTTTCAGGCCATTTATTGTGTCTTTGTAAGACCGTGAGTTTTGGATTTGAGCGCCGTGGTTTCAAATCTTCTGTTGACTTTATTCTGAAAAGGAGTTTACCTCAAAACACACAGGTCTACAAAAACAATCAGTCGCAATAAAACACTGCTTGTTATCAGCTGAAGAAATGATTTGCAAATACAAATGTACGAATTGTGTTGACAAAGAATAAATCTTTTTTCATATAAAAAAGATTTTCTTATTTCTGATGCTAATTTTAATATAAGAATATAATTGACATAATCAAAATTGATTTGAGACACGATTTACCGATGTTTTCTTAGCAGTCTCTCGCAGTATACAATTTGTTAATTCAAAGAAATGTTCATCTAATTTTCAATACAAATCCTATCTACAACATTTGCCTTGTTTCTGTATCATTACGAAATGATTACATTGAGAAAATTTTAGTCTGCGGGTTTTAGATGATGTTGAAAAATCGAGTTACACTAATTTCTGCCTATTCATCACAAGGTACTTATGGCTTATTTAGTGTAATGGTTAACTAGCTCGTATTACAAACCAGTTCAGAATTCAAGTGTGTTTAGTCCTCACTAAAATGTTGGAAGTTGTGGGTTTATGCAGAAATAGAATTACTTTAGAACATAATTCGCTGGATGTGTATTTATCAATACCAAAGACTCATGACACACACACACACACACACACACACACACACACACACACACACACACACACAACACACACACACACACAAACACACACTATATATATATATATATATATATATATATATATATATATATATATGGTGATTTAGACACCTAATTCTCTTATAGGGATAATTGTTGAAAATGATAGACCCGGATTTGGTGTTTATTTTCTTCTTCTTGTCTTTGTTGGCGCGCAAAATGTTGCAACTGTGACTGAACACAGTTGAAAAATCTCGCACATCAAAAAAAAAAGAAAAAAAAAGAAAAAAAGAATAAAAGTTAAACATCAAATGCCTGTCTTTTATTTCCAACAATATATATATATATATATATATATATATATATATATATATATATATAAGAGAGAGAGAGAGAGAGAGAGAAATGCATACATACTGAGATAGATAATGTCTTTTTGGATCTATAAGAAATATATAGAGGCAAAAAGAGTGAAAGGAATGAGAAGGAAGAGTGTTGATGTAGACTATAAAGAAGCTGGGATATGCCAGCTCTGCTACTCAATATTTGTAAGCACAAACTCAAACAAAGTTTGTCCATAGAAATTTGATTGAAAAAATAATTTCTGCCATCGATTTTACAAAACGTAAAGTCATCTTGACATTGTAAGATATTGGAGAAAAGCAAAAGTGTTTCTAAAAATAGAAAATCTTTCTTCATTCTCAGTCAAATATTAAATATTTTATTCCCGAAACGATCGTCGAAAAAGAGAAATGAACGTTTATTTGTACGCTGAATGCTTAAAAATAAACCAAAAAGAAAAACTAAGATCAAAATTTTGAATTCACGTTTTTTTTTTTTTCACTGAAATTGTTTGAATGATAGGAATTTTCAAATAAAATTCCAGATTCTGGATTTATTTTAGCTTCATAAATTTCATATAAAATTTATTTGAAAAAATTATTTTAGATACTGTGGTCAGAGCTATAACTTCAGTAGTGTGTGTGTGTGCGCTCTTTGTCTACGCTGAGAGTGATGCGGTTTGGGGTGTGATGTTGTTGGGGCTCTGTAGCTGATGTTTCGAACACTGAGCCAGAGCTATAACCTCAGGAGGCACCCCTTTGTGACAGCTCGAAGGACGATGCTGCATTTTTTTCCGTTTTGCGTACTATCATTGGGGGTTTGGATTGGGTTGATGTCATCGATACATTTCGGTGACTGTTTTGCTAACTCATCAATAGACACTAGATGGGGAGCAGTAGTTTCCTTACTGAACTATTTGATCCTGGCCGTTGACCCGCTTTGGCTTCATCCGTTCATCACCTTGTGATGCATGCCGTTGGCCCATTTTGGGTTCATCCATTGCGTCTCACATCCACCACGCTGTTACCCATGGTTTCCTGTGTTACACACTCTTATGGTGTATAAAATAGTCTGCCTTGAAATAGCGAGCAAAAGAGGGGACACTTGGAAACTTCTAAGTTTTAACTTTGTATAAGTCCACGTGTCTCCTACCATTTTAGTATCGAGCAAATCTCTCTCGGTCTAGGTGCTTTTCTTTGTTTGTTTTTTAGTTCATTTTTAAGACGAAATAGATAAGATCTAGGCTAAAGAACATGATTAAACGAAAAGGATTATAGAAACGTACTGTAACGGATTAGTAGAGACCATGATGCCCAGAAGGTCCTAGAAAACATAAATTATTTCTAATCATTGAGTTGGTATGGGTAATTCAAAATATTTTTTATTAAAAAAAGATCTAACCCAGAGACAATGTTACACCAGAGGGTTCGAGTGATTTGACTGAAAGGTGATCGGGGTGGGGGAAACTTTTTTGATAGACGAATGAGAAATGGACATGTATCCTAATATGTTGGGAGGGTTCTAGAGGGTTAGAAGAGAGAAAATTACTTAAGGGCACGTTTTTCTGAGACAAAAAAAAAAACGAAAAGAACAAAAAGAACAAAAGAAAAACAAAAACAGAGTGGTTCCGAACAGAGAAGTCCCGAGTACGCGACAAGGAGAGTCTGACGCAGAAAATGCGCTAGAAGGAAGTTCTGACGTCACGCGATCGACAAATAATCCAGAGGGAACACGACTAGTTAGAGATGATTTTTGTGGAAGTCCTCTCTCCCTCTCCCATCTTAAAAAAACAAAAAACAAAAAACAAAAAAAACAAAAAAAAAAAATCGGCAACAAATAAACTATATAGAAAAAGAAAGCAAAGCATCCAAATAAGACGAACAAGATATGCTGGACACTGTTGGAGAAGTAAGGATGAACTCATAAGTGATGTTCTCCTATGGAAACTAGCACATGGGCACGCGGATACTGGCTTCTGCACAGAAGACCTCCCGAGAGCAATGAATCATAGGGACGGTTGGTAAGAGATTTTAATGTATATTCGGGCTACTACCGCGACAAGAGGATGGTATATATATATGTGTGTGCGTGTGTGTGTGTAAGTTGAAAATAATGGAAGCGAATCCGACAGTATGTTGAAAAAAATAATAAAAATAAAACGGCCATCATGATATTTGAAAATATCAAACATCTTGCCCTGATGAAGGCCGTTTTTCTGTATACTTAAAAACACTTTTTATATATTTTCTATTATTATTATTATTATATTATTATTATTATTATTTAATATTTAGAATAATGAATAGAATACAATGTGTACAAGGCCATCTTCTCGGTTGAAATCGTGTCGGTATTTCATTAAATATCTTTATCCATTCAACATTTTCTCTCCTTTATTTATTTATTTTTTCAACACACACACACACACACACACACACACACACACACATATATATATATATATATATGTATATATATATTTCCTTGTAGTTAGGATCTTTCCATGCGTGGTTTAACCGTAGTGATATAGGTAAACCGTAGTGCTAGTGAGTGGACGGAGAGCAAAATATTCGATTCTACCCTCCTAAAATAAGACACCTCACCAAAATTGATAGATTTAAACCATTGTTTCTTGGAAATTTTTTCAGTAATATCCATACCTAAAGATGCTGCAGTAATGCGGTTGAAATAAATTATTGTAATTAATCAAATTTAAATGTTTTCCTTCATTTATTGAATATATATATATATATATATATATATATATATATATATATATATATATATATATATAGAGAGAGAGAGAGAGAGAGAGAAAGACAGACAGACAATGTGTAAGCGATACATCGAGACTATCCGATATCAACTGCTCCTGTAATCTGCTTTGGTTTTTATTCCTTGTTTGAAATCAGTTTTTCTTCTAGACTGGTTGTCAATCCAAGGTTAAAGAGCCCAGTATGTCCTACTATTTACCCATAGCTCTTTCGGGATTTGAACTCCGGCAGCTGAGTCCACTTTCTACGACGATAACCGCTGGGACAAGAGCGCCTCCATTACCATCCGATTTACAGATGACATACTTAAGGGTTTGGATTGTCTACTTGTCATCAATAGTTGACTCTGTAGTTAATTAATTTTTATTCATTTGATGTGTCATGTCCGTCTGTCGGCAAGAGAGCTGTGTTTATGTTTGTTGGTATTTTCCAAGCCTTGTGCTTCGACATAACATAAGCATAGGAGCAAGTGTCCGGATTAACGAGATACTTATACAATGGCTGTAAATTTGGCCGAGCGTTCAGTCTCAGTAGTTAATTCTGGGGATCAGTCGAGGCGAAGAGACCCGAGAGGCAATCAACACAAAGGGAACATGAAAAAGCTCATTAGAACTCGAAATGGGAATAAAAAAAACTGAAACACGAAACAAAAGAACTTGCAAAAAAGTCATCCAATTCATCTTTCTACAGATTCTGAAAACAAATTCCACAGAATATACAACAAAATTTCCTTTGTTTAAAATGTTTAAAAAAATGTTTACGACCCTCGACGACCAAGATGACCAATTATCATAATTACCGTCTACAACAATCAACAATCACCTCGCTCGAGTTCCATTATCATAGTCGTCGTCGGCATCACCAGAGAGAGAGAGAGAGAGAGAGAGAGAGAGAGAGAGAGAGAGAGAGAGAGAGAGAGAGAGAGAGAGAGAGAGAGAGAAGCAGCTATTGATAGATGTGTTATATCTACATTCACAAATGACACACACACACGTGATGCACACACGAATACATCGCACTTGTTGTCTATGTAATCGATGCTTCCATGTATATATTCACACGTATGTACGTGTGCATTTATATCTGTCTTTGTGTGTATGTACGTTTGAGTGTATTTCTTTATGCGTCTGTGAATGTATCTCTGTGCATATATAGACATGTCAATGCCTATATATACATATATACATACATATATACAATGTGTATATAAGTTCCTGTCTTTGTGTTTTTCTACGTCTCTTTTGCTCTCTCTCTCTCTCTCTCTCTCTCTCTCTCTCTCTCTCTCTCTCTCTCTCTCTCTCTGTGTGTGTGAGTGTATAAAAGTGTGGATGCGTGTGTATGTATATATATATATATGTTTATTTGCGTGGGATTCTGTGTATTTATAGACAGCAAATTTCATTCGCTCTTGCGATACTTCCCCTCCACAGATTATTTGCACTTTTACTAAAGACAATCCATCTTTTCTGACACTGACTTGGTGTCATTCTTTGAATTGTTTGTGAAAAAGGACGTAAACTTGTTGACCGCTTCAAGTTAGGGTTCGGGGTAGGGTTGTGATAGATAGCAATTCTATTTTCAGATGAGTAAACCAAAACACAGAACAAAACAAGAATACAAATGAGAAGCTTTTTTTAAAAAAAATCTATAAACGCAATTTCGTGTGAATTTGATAGCGGTTCACAACTCAGTTGAATAGAACTTTGTATTTTTGTCAACTTTCGATTTAACGGAAAGATAAACTCGTTCAACAACTGAAATTGCATTAAATGTATCTATTGAAATTATTGTAAGAAATTTTGGTGATTTATAAATAATGTCAAATGCGCCTCGATATCTCATAAATTAATGTCTTTCTCAATAATAATAATGAATTGATTGGTTTTAATGGCATGTCAAATCGTTAAGGATTACAGAATCGCAGTTATTGGACATTCATATTTACATTTTTTGTGTATTTGTTTCCTAAGAGCTTTTTTTTGTCGCACACGATCCTATCAAATAGCAATATTTTTTAAACAAAAGGTACTACCTTGGTGTAATGGCAATAAATAGATACTTCACAGTCCCCGGATCTCCGGGACTGGAATCTTACCATCAGATACAGTTTAGTGTCATACCTAGGATACCTACTTTGGGGTTGGATCTTAACCCTTTTCCGGGGATACAGTGTGATTTTTCTAATAGGCTATGAACATTTATATCATTTTAGTGAGAATGGTGATAGTTGAGTAAATATTTGAAACTCAAGAGTAAAAACTTATTTATCATCACTGCATCATGTATTGCAATGGTAATATTCACTACTTGATCTACTCATCAATGATGAAATAGAAATCGATTATTTCAAATTGAATCAACAGAAAGCTTCTCTTGATCAAATTGAACGCAAGCAATTGCAAAACTATCTTTAAATTATTTGTCTGAAAAGATAAAATTTGTGGAAAAGGGATTTAAAAGTTAAGATTTTTGTTTTATTTTGGTTTTAATTAATACTTTATTTGGTTCCATCATAATATGTAAGAGTTAGGACTTGGATTAGCTTAGGTCACTAAATCAAAAAAATAACTTGAGATTTTTGCTTTGTTTTGTTTGGCAGTGTTACATCTATCGCAAATGAAAGGTAAATTACCTGGGACTGCTTATGTTTACTTGGCATCACTAATGATCTTGGATAAGGCATGAATTCATTTTCCCCTGCGCACTGTTCTGTTATCTTTTTAAACAAAAGCGGATTCGTCATTGACATGCCACAATGGTTACCATAGACTAGAGTGGTAGGTGAGCACTTGGGTAAACCAATCTCCGATAGATATCTTATTTACCCAGACAGTAGCGGCAAAATGCAGTTGCTTCCCTCCTCAGGAACAATTTTATATGACAAGTTTTATCTTCAGTTTCTATTCAATGAATTAGATCTATTCTATCACTTTTTCACTTTGTTAGGGAAAAAAAGAGACAGATTGAAACAGAGTGAGAAAGATAGGATTAGACTAAGAGAGAGAGAGAGAGAGAGAGAGAGAGAGAGGGGGGGGGGGAAGTGAGTGTGTGTGTGTGTATGAGAGAGAGAGAGAGAGAGAGAGAGAGAGAGAGAGAGAGAGAGAGAGAGAGAGAGAGAGAGAGAGAGAGGGGCGAAGAGAAACACGAAGAGATAAAGAGAAATGAGCCGATAAAGTGATACATACAAGAAGATAAAATTCCACTTGTATTAACGCTGAATAAAAACAACACCCATGAGAATATCATCAATATTGTGAGATCATCACAGAATTTCATTCACTTCATGCAACATCTGACAATGACTCAACAACATTCTAACAGTCAATAAACATGAAAATAACTCAACATGAATCTTCGCATCCAATATTACAATAACAAAATGATGTTTAGAAGATGTAACATAATATCAATCGGTATTCCTACAGAAAAGAGTTAAAGTTTCAGAAGCGATCTTTGTAAAACAAAAGAGTAGACAATTCACCAAATACGAGGAAAACCTCCGAGTATGGAAGTCAGGATTTTATTTACAATTGCCACAATGGAATTTATGACTGATAATGAAAACATTGCCAACATCTAATGAGTTTTTTTTTTAAAGTCAGGAATATATTGGCTTCAGGTCAGAGATAATGTGTCATTATTTTCGCATCTCTCTGTCATTAATATCAATGGATATAGCAACTATTTTGTTGATTTTACTTGGAAAGTACTTTCGGGAAAAGAACGTTTTCTCCAAATATTTACCTGCTCTATTTCAATCTTTATAGTGAAAAGATAAGGATGTTAGTCGATGGAATCAGGTGAAATATCTAAGCTTTTCCAAAATACAATTTCTCTGAATTATTTACGAGAACATAGAATTGTCCAATTTCCATTCAATAAAATTCGTTGGAAAATGCATTTCTGATCTCATTATATATCGGCACCCTACAAAGCAACTGTAGGGCCACTTACCTCCTATCTCACAAGCCATCTAATATGACGTGCACGACTTGCTGGGTACTGCTAGAGAAGTAAGGACAAATTCATAAGCGACGTTCTCTCCTATGGATTGCACATAGACACACCAGTGTTGGCTGACCAGCAAAATCTTACATTTATCAGCACTATGTGGATATTGACTGCCGTCTAACAAGAAGAGAGAGAGAGAGAGAGAGAGAGAGAGAGAGAGAGAGAGAGAGAGAGAGGAGAGAGGGGGTGGGGTGGGAGAAGGAAATCTTTGCTGTCATCACGCCATAAGATGATGATGATGATGATGATGATGATTGTAGTGAAATTAGTTTTCGATTAAATAATCGCTGAGAATTACTTAAAGAAAGTTATTTATTACATTAAACGTTAATAACAGGATTTTAAGGATGATTTTATTGCTGGTTGAAGCATTTTAACCAAGAAGTAAATCATCACTTTACAATTGATACTCTTGTTCGTGTCTATGGTTGGATGTCAGTCGGTTTAAAGCTTACTTATTGGCAAATGGCAAAATTAATGGAAATGATCACTGTAACGTTTCTTTTGAATAATATCTAGCAATCGACACGTTTTTTTAGTAAGAATATATTAGCTAAGATACATGTGATTTAGGCTAACCAATTCATATACAGAATGTTTCAGAAAAATTGATATCCTTTTGTTATCTAATAACTTGACAAATTATTGTTTAAATGTTCTCAAAGTTTGACAACATCAAAATTCTATATCCAATGTCTGAACGTCTTTTCTTTCCCAGTGAATGGCATGTCTATATCTAAAAAGAAAATATATTTCAGACAAACCCATCACTAAAACATATTCACTTTTCTCTTCTGTTAGATTTTAAGAAATAAAGTCGAGTGGAAATGTGTAACAGATTTGCTGAGGAATATTGTGCAATGTGAGCTTTTTAAAAATAAACAATAAAAATAAATTTATAACTTTACAGACCATATTTAATTTTTTTTTTAAATCTTAAAACTTATGATGATGATAAGACCTACTGTTATATTCCTAAATTACAAAGGAATGCAAAAATGTAAAAACAAACAAACCAATCAGACAATATTATAAAGCTTTCAATCTTTTGATCAAGATTTCTGTTTTTGATTTAATCGATCCTTTAGAGAAAATGCGCACATTTGTCTCGACTAATCAAAGATCAATTCATGGTTTATTAGCATCGATTATTTGCAATCAAGCATTTTTCCCCGTACGTTCTTGTATTACGTATGTGTGTGTGTGTGTGTGTGTGTGAGAGAGAGAGAGAGAGAGAGAGAGAGAGAGAGAGAGAGAGAGAGAGAGAGAGAGAGAGAGAGAGAGAGAGAGAGATAATATCTGTACGCTTGCATGTTTAGATATCAACTCAAGGATTCAAAAAAATGCAGATTGTAAAATATGTTCGATACACAACCGATATGAACATGATAATCCCATTTTTTAAAAAAAGGTTAAGATTTGTCTCAATATCGCAATTTATGGACCAAATTATTGCTTTTATCTTTTTTTTTAACCAAATGATCCACTGTTTTCCATTACAATTTTAATGGATGTTGTCCAGAAAACGCTGACAACAGATCGAGGTGTAGAATAAACATTCTGAATAGCGTATCCATTATGTGATCCTAATCCACAGAACATTGATATATCAAAATGGTCATGAAGATCTAGATACCTACCTAGCTGGGGAAATTTTTTAAATATTTAGCAAGAAAATAGTCTGTATCTATATTCTGTATTCGAGTGTAGATCAAATCATGATTTCAATTGTTGATTTTTAAAGGTTGCTGTCAGTACGCCGAGGAACCTGCAAAATGTACAATACTGTTATGTTTTAGATGTGTATCTTTTAAACACAAGTTTCTCTCTCTCTCTCTCTCTCTCTCTCTCTCTCTACTACTACTACTACTACTACTACTACTACTACTACTACTATTTCTTTATCTCTCTTTACCCATCTGTCTATATCTTTGCTTATATTAGCATATTTAGACGTACCATTTTGTGTGTTTATGTTTGTATTAGTAAATGTTCATGTGTATATTTTTTTCACTCCAAAATATTTAAATAAAGAGACAGATGGCACTGAATCCAGAGTCCCAGATGGAAACGATTCTGACGTTTATTTCTGCTTATGAAAGGTAATCATCTTTTTTCGTTAAATGTCATTCGCTTTTTAATTTCTTTTCTTGTTACACTTAGGCCTAAAGTCATTCAAACGTCATCTTTCTTTCTTTCTTTCTTTCTTTCTTTCTTCTATTATGTTTTTTCTTTCTTTCTTCTACACCCCCTCTCATTCACACACACACATACGCCCACATTATCTGATTTTACTAGATTCACCATAGTTCACTCACAAGAAAGTTTCCTGTTAAATAGTCATGGTAAAGAAAATCCTGACAGAAATTAATGCTATTGTGCAGTTCTAATATACTCGCAAAATCTACGATACTCAGGTGGCAGGATATATACATTTCTTTCTTTCTAATTAGTTTGTAAAAAAACGCAGGTTTCAATATTTTTATTCGTGCATTTCCCGAAAATGTTGTTGTCTGAAATTTTCTTCTGTGTATCTATATGAAACGGTCACTAAAAATTGATGACCCCAGACATAATTGTTAGTTTTACAGTTTACCCCAAGTTTTAGATTTCTATTCTACCTTAAATGAAAGCGATTCTACAAAAAGTGATTTCATATCATTCCGTGACTCGTAGAACTGCATCAGGATATCTCAAAGATAAGGATTTCTTCGTTTCAAAGTCGATCTTTATAAAGTCGGAGTTTGAAGATTGGCTTGTTTGCTACTTAGCAAGAAAACTTTGTTGCCAAGTAGATTCTCTACCTTAAACCCAATTTGGTGTTTTTTGAACAGGAAAAACTTCTGTAATTGAGACATGTCAACTACGATTCAGACGGGTTCAGTAAACCTCAATCTTAGTTTCGTCTTGTTAGGAACATACATCATTGTTATGCATGAAATTTTTGAAACAGATAAGTTAGTTGTGAAAAAGAACAAGGTATATCACCGACAAAAATAATCATGAATACAAAGATTTCTCTGTGTTTACGCTATTCAAACAGAATCACCGATATTCAGCACTACTTTTGTGTGTGTATATATATATATATATATATATATATATATATATATATATATATATATATAAATAAGTGTATTTTGGCTGCATTTTTTCTTTTAAACATGTTGTGTTAAACTGTATTGACAATTCTTGTCAGACAAGTTTTTGTTCGATCCTTTCTAATTTTCTGGCCATCTTTTTGGTGTCAGGGTGGAACTGGTGTAGCAGTCCACCAAAGGTTTCATTACGAGCGCTTTCGGCAATTCGATTTGCCATCTTCAGGTAGGAAACTGATGGTATGTTCCGTGTCTCATTTTTAAGGAAAACGAGCAGTAGCGTAGGAATTGGAAGTGGGAGGTAGCAACAATTGGTAGGGGGATGTTGTAGGAATTGGTAGTAGTTCGAACGAATATTGAGTATGGATTCAAATGTGCTGTAGGAGACTGTCTCCCCAAAATTAATAACACATATATTGGCCACACGACGACCACATTATCACGCAGATTAACACTACACTTATCCGATTCCAGTTCCATTAATCAACACCTTAAAACACATTCATGCCCCCCTCTACCTACCGCAAAATTATAACAGAAAATGCACGCACACTACATAAAGAAAAAAACAAACAAAAACTTCAAATAATCGAAGCTTTATATATTAAACAAAAAAAAACCTACCTTAAAGAAAAAAAAACCTAACTTAAACAAAAAAAATTTGAATCAAGTCAATATTTTCTCAAATGCTTATAATTTCCCGCCTATCCTCTTTCCATTATCCCCCTCTCCTTCTCACAACTCGTGCCCCCCCACAAAAATCTCTACTGCATCGTTCGTTCAAACTACTACCAATTCCTACACCCCCTACCAATTGTTACTACCTCCCACTTCCAATTCCTACGCTACTGCTCGTTTTCCTTA
Organism: Doryteuthis pealeii; assembly: GCA_023376005.1. Lineage (NCBI taxonomy): Eukaryota > Metazoa > Mollusca > Cephalopoda > Myopsida > Loliginidae > Doryteuthis > Doryteuthis pealeii. Next base: position 52,491,505 of record CM042148.1, on the reverse strand, counting down.
AAAATGAGACACGGAACATACCATCAGTTTCCTACCTGAAGATGGCAAATCGAATTACCGAAAGCGCTCGTAATGAAACCTTTGGTGGATTGCTACACCAGTTCCACCCTGATACCAAAAAGATGGCCAGAAAATTAGAAAGGATTAAACAAAAAATTGTCCGACAAGAATTGTCAATACAGTTTAACACAATATATATATATATATATATATATATATATATATGTGTGTGTGTGTGTGTGTGTGTGTGTGTGCGTGTGTGTGTGTGTGTGTGTATTGTACTGTTTCTTCCTAAACATTAACACTGCCCTATCAAAAAGTCAGGCTTTCTTCTAAGTTTTGAATGACTCTAGTATTGCTTCAACCAATCCGCCAACTCAGTCAGTGGCTGGTGAATCGCGATTGTTTATATGCCTCACATATGCAACTCCTAGAAGGAATGGGGGAAAGTGTTACAATTGAGGAAGACACACAGACAGACATGACAAATTGCTTTTTTGTTTTTTTTTTTTCTCTTGTCGTTTGAATTATTTAGACAGAAAGCTTTGTGTAGACGCACGGTTCCATCGTGACCTTTTTTTTCTTGTGTTGATCATTTGGATCTTTTACCACAGATTATTATCACCCTCGATCTTTGTGCTGACACCTGTCCAAGGTTAAATCGCGAAATATGCGTTTTTTATGCTAATGTGTCCAGTTCAGCATACATGAACATTTACATCATGTGTTTTCTTTCTCGCAGAGGCGTAAATAGATGTAAGCGTGTGTATATGTATACCTCTCCTTGTGTGTATATTGTGTGGTTACTTGTGTGTGCATATTTACATCTAAGCACGTCTGTCAAACTTTCATGATCATGCATATCGAGAGTTGCATCTATTTGTAGATGAGTTGTGTCTGCATAAACAGTCAAAGGGGAGGAAATACTCTCTCTCTCTCTCTCTCTCTCTCTCTCTCTCTTCTCTCTCTGTGTGTGTGTGTGTGTGTGTGTGTGTGTGTTGTGTGTGTGCATAAGTTAGGGCCAATAAGCCGGAATAATGCATAATCTACTAATTTTTGTGTACATTTATATTTGTATACATTCCCTCGATGTATAGAAACAGTTGTGATTATAATGGATTTTTGTCGATCATATCTAGTTTTAGTATCGTATCCCAGTCATCAAAAAAAAAAAAATTGAACTCACTATTAAGAGCTTGCTGGACTGACTCAGTATGTTTTGAAACAGTTTTTGTATTGATGTGTTTGTGCATATGAAGTTGTTACTATGTTAAATAAGTTTGTGTGTGTTATAGTTAGTAATCGTCTACGTGTAAAAAGAAAGCGAATGAAGTTTTTACAAACAGTACAAAGTTTTTCAGTGGAAATGGAATTTTTACTCCACATAAAGATTGCTTATTTTACAAAATTTGTCTTTTTGATTTAAAGTGATTTTAGTTTTGACATTTGGTAAATCCAATACAAAGATCGTCGCTATCACAATAAACAGGATTGACTGTTTCAAAAGGTCTCAACCAATACTTTAATAAATCTCGCAGTTTTTAACAAAATGTTCGTGTCTACATGAACATAACGTAACATAACATGAGCTCTCACGCTGGATTTATTCTAAATATTTTGTGATAGTAAATATTTTGCCTGTTTAGAAAGAAAATATTTATTTCGAATGTATCTTCTATTTCCTGTGGGTATGTGTGTGATACTCACGTGTTATAAGTTTTTTTTTATTTGCAGAAAGCTGCGTTGTTTTGTGAGTCCCAAATAGTGTGTGTCAATTTTAGTCCAAGTGGCACAATATGGTAAAATAGTTCAATAATATGGAAAATAGCACAGTATCATCAAAAGGGCACACTCTCTGTACATAATGATGGACTTAAGGTACATTTACATGAATGTTTACAAAAGTATTTTTGTAATTATTAACTGTGAACAATGTTGGCCGTAAAGAATAGATTGAATCATATAAGAAACGGGCACTGATTTATTTGCAACATCCACAGAAGATGCAGAAAGTAAAAAAGTGCATATAAAGGAAATGAAGAATGAAGAAAATCCAATGCACAAAAAGTTCGGGACAATCTTCTAACGGGGTACAGACTCTCAGTAAACACCGTTTCTCTCGAATTCTCGGACTCGCTGGTTCAAATCATTGGATAAACGAACAATATACACTATTTTCTCCGTCGTCGACACTGTCACTCCTTCCACTGCCTAGTTTGTTCTGCCTCAGTGTGAAAAACTGCCTGCTTTTATTACAGTTCGCCTAGCCATTATGTAAATTACACCTCTTGTCGTTCGAGGCTTTCATGCACAGCACTTACGTCGGAGGGATTGGCTCTGCCCATTACAAAGAATCATATATTGAACTGAAAATAAATAAAGGAGGGAAAGTAATCTATAATAAGGATTGAAATTGTTTCCCTTCAGACTATAATGATTGTGGTGAGGTTGAACACATACCTCACACAATTATCAAGTTGCAATTTGAATGGGAAATTGCTTTACAACTTCAACGTTATTGCGCAAGCAAAACCCTCGTTACAATGTGCCATTTCTGCAGTATTATGATAATATACACACCAAAAATCGAATTATTATTATATGGATGTGTAGATAGAGAAAGAGAGAGAATCATAAAGAGAAAGATGCAAAAATTATGTATATTTAAAAATGTCGAAAGATAGATCGATAGAGAGAGAGAGAGAGAGAGAGAGAGAGAGAGAGAGAGAGAGAGAGAGAGAGAGAGAGAGAGAATGTGTGTGTGTGTGTGTGTGTGAGAGAGAGAGAGAGAGAGAGAGAGAGAGAGAGAGAGAGAGAGAGAGGGGGAGGAACCGGCAAGAAACAAGTTGACCGGAAGTAAAAAAAGAAGAAATTCCCAGACGATTTTAGTGTTAGAAAGGAAAGCAGTTGAAATGTGTAGTTGTGTGAAAGAGCAAAAATGGAATGACACTGGCCATAATCCTGGCAGATCCAATGTTGGAAATTGACGTAAAATGGATTGGATTGCTTTTAGCAAATCTCCTTCTACTGACAGATGTTCATTAATCATATGCAACAGATATGGACTGACAACGCTGCAGTTCAATGGGAAGGTAGATATGCAGGAAGATTGTCAGAAAACATAATTCACCAGGGAATTTAGCCCACACATTTTACATCCGTCGCTCGTGACAAGTGCTATTTCTTCATCGAGGAATTGTCGCTTCGTTTGGTGATGTCTGTGGCAACTCAGCACATTCAGTTTTTGATGCGTGATACTCTGACTCGTGAAAATATTACGTTGCTGATGAAGAACTTGCTTGTTAGTTGAAATGGATGAATAAAGATAAAAGTGTAAAAGTAAATTCATCCAAAATATGAATATTAGGCTTTTCAAATAACAGCTGAATTTAAATATTAAAAGCAACTGGAAGTAGTATTGTAATTAATTTCTGACTTTCAGAAATAAACAAAACTGATTTTGGGGTCTGACATTCTCTCACGACATTCTCTTTTGTTTAATTCATTGATTTTATTTATTTATTTATTTAAAATCTGAACTCAACATGAAGCAGGGAAGCGAAACAGTAGAGCATAAAAGTCAAACCATCTGAAATGATAATAAATCTTTTCAAAATTATACACGGTATCTCTAAAGACTCGGAAGAATAAGTTATTTGAAAGAAAAAATGTAAAATAAAATGTACGATCAGCTGTGGTAGAAGTAAATCGAAACATTTTAGTCAATGAAATCATCGATACAGAATAAAAGAGTAGAAGTAAAATAGATTTTTTCAAAATAGCGGAGGAAATATCTAAGGTCCAGTTGAAAAAATAAACAGTTGAAAAAAAAAAGGAAAACTTTTTTTTAACAGTTTATGTTTATAGGAGTACAGGAAGAAAGGAATTATGGGAACGTGAAGACAGACGTGATATAAACATTAATAGATATTCATTATTAAAAAAACAATTAGGAAATAACCAAGAGAAAAGTGCCAAGCTTTGCTGGTATTCATGGATTCTCGAATAAAATATTTCCATCGATGACTAACCCAAAACTTTCATAAATACCTGGTTCACAAAAGATGCACCAAAAGGAAGAATTACAATTACAGACATTTCTGTTAGACAAACAGAAGAGATTTAAAAAAATAGATTAAACGATATAAATTATCTGAGTGTTTGGGATGAAACTTGATATTTTGTATTATTTAGATTTTTCTGACTGTTTACTCAACTTTATTGTTATATTTACAACGTTACATCGGATGTGCCTTCTGATCTTCTTCAGGTGTTTCTTGTCGAACTCAGCCTTCATGGAAACCTTCACGGAACTTTGAACTGAAATCTTTATTTAATCCATTGAAGTAAGTCAATTGGACACATGGCGTAATGGATCTAAGGGTTGAGTAAATACAATTCTAATTGACAATCAACTGAAGGTTGGATGTTCAATCATGACTACAGGCGAAAATAACATAGAATATTTAACACAGCTTAACACTTGAACCCGGTCATGATTAACTATCTACCTTAATGGATTAAATATGGAGTTTAGTTCAAAGTTAGTGCAAGCTTCTAATTACGACATGAAGAGTCCCGAGTTCGACAAGAAACAACCGAAGAGGGCCGAAGGGTACATCGACCGAAACGCTGTGTATATAGCAATAAAGATGAGGACAACAGTAAAACAGAACGAAACGGAGATATTAAAACAAGGAGATGTTTTTATAGATAAACTCAACAATAGAAATATTATCAAATAAATTAATACCTGAACAGTATCCATCGTAAAATATTTAGGGCACACCCTAAGCTGGAAAAAAAGCGCAATTTTTTAATCCAAGAAATTTATGTGGGAATTGACGTCATTGAATAAATTTTGTTGATAGAATCGATGTAAAAAAAAGAAAGAAAGGAGGATATGACTCATTAGTATTGAAGACACTACAAGGGATACAACCGAATTTCATTAATGACGACTCAAACTATTCTATAAACAGGACGCAGTAGAATAATAAATATTGCCTATTGAACTCAAACACACACACACACACACACACACACACACACACACACACATACATATATATATATATATATATATATATATATATATATATATATATATATATAGAGAGAGAGAGAGAGAGAGAGAGAGAGAGATAGACGAAACTGTCAATAATACAACAAGACAATACATAGAATTATCACAGAAGTGTTCAAACATATCTTGAGAATTTTTTTTTAACTTGAAATATGCGTTAAAGGCAGTTCAATGTTTATTTTTTAATTTTTGTAAATAGCGTTAATTTGGGGAATGATACGAGTTTATTTTTTTGTAAAGGTTCTGTCTTTCTCTGGTAACGCCCATAGAATTCTCGGATTGTTCAGGTCGGTCGGTGATTGGTTGGATTTTTAGGGTTTTGTAAAACGATGCTGATTTCCTGTTCCCAAAAAGGGGGCGCGAAATTCAGCAGACAGAGGATTGGGATTGAAGGGTCAGGTCCGATTTTTGCCTGTCTCCGTTGACATTTTCAACGTTAAATTTTATACACCGGGATAAGACAAGATTGGTAAAACTAGAGAAAGTTTATCATAGTCTTTCCCGGAATTATTGTATTTAATCTCACAAAGTCGGATTATTTTCTTCTCCAGAGAAGATAAATTGTTTTGAGTTTTTTTGTATATTTGGACAACCCAAATATTATATTTTTGGCTCTCAGAGAGAGTTTATTTCTTCTCCCGAAGAGAAGAAAAGTTATTGTCCAGTGTCGTCTTGAAAAGCCGACTTTATTTTTAATTGTACCGTTTTATTTGTAAGAAGCAAGAAGCTTCTTTAATTTTCAAGGCATTTTAGCCTTAAACATTTTTGAGACTGACCAAAAACATAGTAGTGGAAACTCAGAGGAGAGAAGCATCAACACCCAGAGTGGAAGATTTTTAGACTGACTGACGACCCGGTTTCTTCATCCGACTGAAAAGTTCGCCCTTTATTGACCGACAGCGAAGGAAGAGAAAGAAAAGATACACATTTATTTACTGTCACAGTTCCTACTTTTGTAATTGTGAGTAGAAATCCCTGTAACAACCTTTTTATAGTTTGTAATATTTTTCTTTATTTTTTCGGCTTAGAGCCTTAAAATTGTTAACTGTAGCATAAAGGACAAATTATGCAAGTCACTAGTTGTCTTTATTTTTTTGTTCTTAAAATAAACTTTTGAATTACAATATTGTCTCCTTTGTAAATTTCCTTTTATTGTCTTATCAATTTTTAGTTTGCTGCAATTAACATTTATTTTTTTCAATGGGACGTAAAAAGATGGACATATATCTTTTTAAATACGTTCAATGAATGGGTAGGAAATTTTATCATCTTGAAATGGGATTTAATCATTCAAATCAATAATATATGTACAAATCATAAACTAGAAATAGAAAATTCTTAGAAATTTTAAAATTCAAATGGATTAACAGTTTTGAAAGGTCTAGAAAAGTAATTAGAAGAATTAACAATCTAAGGAGGCATAAAAATATACTGAGGTGAATATTGAAACATTGCAAAGACTTGCTGTCACTTGAGCTCTAAAGCCAGCCACTCACAAGTGATATAAAATCACTGAATACAATTGATAGACGAGCAAAACATGCTGGTCACTGCTTGAGAAGTAAAAACAAACTCATAAGCTCTGTACGGTTTATGGTTGCCGTCTAGAAGGCATTGGCATTCAGTGACATAATACATACACCCAGAAACAAGTAGGTTTACAACATATATGTATACATATATATGTACACCTCGCCCAGCGCAAGTGAATCAGCCGTCTGTCCAGCTTTAAAAATCGACAGCCGTTTTGTTTCTTCAGACCCAAAACGCTCTATCAATGATATATATATATATATATATATATATATATATATATATATATATATATATATATATATATATATATATATATATATATCCAAAGATTGGATGAAGAAATCTTCCTTACGACGTAGTAGTTTTTCAGTTGTCGTAATTTGCAGAGATCAATGTGTGCATTTATTGTCAGCGTCACAGAGCAAAATTATATTATGAATAAATAAGAAAGAAGGTTTAGGTTGGAGGCATAATAATGCTAGGTTCCCTGAAATAGTCTATTAAGCCTCTAACCTAAATCTTTTTTCTTATGTTTTCCATTATATGTGTGTGCGTGTGCGTGTGCGTGTGCGTGTGTGTGTGTGTGTGTGTGTGTGTGTGTGTGTGCTTTCAACTGTAACTATTACTATTTTTCATGGAACATTTTTCAGCCTGTTCCTCTTTTCAGTTAACCTCAGGGATAACCTTTTCGTTCATTCAAAAGTTGTATATTATTTATTTGTTTATTTATTCAGTGTACTCTTTCTTTGCAATGTGTCAATTTAAGTTTTGCAGAGAATCAGGCATCTATTTTTGTCGATATTCTTTCTCATGACGAACTAAGCAGAAGGATTCACTGATGGAAAAATATAAATGTTTTCAAATAGGCGGCATAGTGACATTTCCTTCAGTCTGATGAAACCGAGAAATTTCCTAGACATGCGGTCACAAAAAAGGTGTCTACTTTGACACCAGTGAAAATCTGTCGCGTCTATCACGTCGTTCACTGGCATCGCCGTGTTAAATCGGTTATTCTGTATAAACAATCACCATCCCAAATGACGGCAACGTATTAGGGTAATCATAGATGACGTTTTTTAGTAAGCTCTCCTTGAAGCAAGAGATACATAGGAAGAAGAAAAGAGGGAAGAAAAATAGCAAATGAAATGGAAGAATTGCCGGAAATGATTTGGAAAAAGCGGAAGTAAAAATGAAGAAAGAGAATTAAAGTGGGGAGAATATAAGAAAAAAATGAAGGAAAAAGATGATAATCAAGATAGAAATGAATGAGAAAAAGAAAAACATTTGAAATTGAATAAAAGAAGAGGAATTTGAATGAAGAAGAAGGAAGAAGTAGAAGAAAAGAAGGCAAGATTTGGTTAAGCAAATAAGAATAAAAGAAAAGGACAGAAAATAGATTTCTTTGTTTAATATTAAATTTCATATTTACCCCCATGATGATTCTTATGATGACCCTTAGATAACTGAACATGATCTCATCATCAAATATATGACATGACAATGTTCACATCTAGCTTTTTCTTTAGGCGTTTCGTTAAAGTCCCAGTGGTGCAACCATATAGTAGTACTGACACGGCTACAGCTTAGAAGAATTTTATCAAATTGTATCAGAAAAATTATATAATATATAAATTATCTCCTCCTGGCACCAGAAGGCGAATCACCATTATGCGATATTGGCGCCAAAATCAAACTCCTTGACGAAAGTCACTTATCAAGGGGCCGTCAACCAGGCGAGTCGCGTTTTTCAAGCGCCACCTTTACCTTTACCTTGTTAACGAGCGAGTGGGGTGATATTCCAGCGCTCACCTTTACCTTGTCAGCCAGTGAGTAGAAGGATATTCCATGGTTACCTTACCTTTAACTCCAGCAAGATAAGTCTGGTTAGCAAATGCCACAAATTTGCAACCCCTTTTTGTACCTTTTGAATATGTTTCTTTAATTTCGATTGTTGTTTCTCATCTTCTTTCTTCCGAAATTACTTTCTTACCAGCGGGAAATTTTAAGAGTCCCGAATATCTCTTAATTGATCAGATTTCCATAGTTGTCCACGGTTTACCTATTCATATATTGACCACTTTCCATAGATGAAAGAGGTACGCTCAATAATATTGATGAGTCAGCTTTTTTCATTTTTAATTTTATTATAACCTTTGTAAATCTCAAGCCAATGTTAATTTAAAAATTTACCTCATGTTTTAGATGATTTTATTCTAAATAACTTTTCGTATTACTCCAAGTCACAAAAATTACTCTAAATCTTACGTTGGATACAAAAATTTGTTCCGTCGAAATTACATTTTTTATTGTTTATCTTATGTTAGAATATTCTTAAGTTTTCTTTAAGTTTTAATTTGTACTACAATATAAACACACAGTGAGTTATGCATTTTTCTTAGTGGTAGTATTGTGGGATGGATGATAATGTCACAAACATTTAAAATGACAACAGCTGAAGCAATTGTAACCGTTTTAACCACTAGCTACAGTTAATTACATTAATCCCGGAACACTCTAGTAGGGTTTGTTTACTTCCGTCTAGCCTCACTCTGAAAACGGGTCCTAAGACTATCGAAGGTTGCTTGTTATTCACGTGAATAAATATATGGACGAAAACGTATATCTGTGAGAGTACACTTATTTCAGCAATGGAATACAAAGACAAATTGATTCGATGAAAAATCCCCAATTTTATTTGGCAATAAAAATTAAACAAATAACAACAATCTTATGCCAGAGTGATACAAGGGAATGAGTGGTAAAGTTTTTGTATGTGTGTATGTTTATTGGCAAGTTCTTGTATGGATTAAAATGTCTTTGTAAATGTATTTGTAAGTAGTAGTAATATGAAGATCAGTGTGTTTACCGTAGAAAGTCGCCCCCAAGTTGTCTACTTAGAAAAGTGAGTGGGTTTGGTATGTAGTCGAGCTAGTGTGTTAGCTATTTGGACAGCGGGAACCCCAGATGACTATGACGGCATGGGGAAACCGAGAGAGTTTGATAGACAGATTTTGACTTTATTGGCAAAAGCTGACCGGATTCGAAATCTTTTAGTTTCTGCGAGAATCTTTCTGGTTGGTCAAAGGGTGTGTCAAGCCTTTTGTCATATGACTTTTAGTTTTTGAAAGGTTAACTTTCTGTAGACTCCCACAGTAATGTTATATACCCATACTCTACTGGGTATTAAGGTAGGTCGGTTTTTATATCAACACTCGGCGCAAATGAAGAAAGTTGCTAATTAACATAAAGAATAATTGTACAAAATAATTTTCTCTAAAACTTTACCAATTTTTATGCAAACGCATTTAAATACCAACAAAATCGAATGTTTTGAAATTCGCTCGGTGTTAACCGAAAAATAAGTAGGTCAGATTAAACCCAAGTTTTGATGAAAAAACATGTAAAAAAATAAGCTTAATAAAAGATTTTATTTCATTCAAAATCATACAATTCTTGGGAGATTAAATAAAAGTAAATAAAAAAGAAAACGCTGCAAAAATATTTAGTTTAAGATACTATAAATATTAACCAAATTCGACCTCGTTTTAAGCAGTTATTTTTCAGTCTTCACCGGAAACTACTGAGGGGAAAAAATCGGAAACTAAATAAAAAACTAAAAAAAACAAACAAAACTCCCATGACTCTCGACCGGAAGAACCCCTTTGCACATGTCCGACAAAAGGAAATACAAAGAAGCAGCTTTTATTGGGGATAAGATACCAGTACAAAGGACCAAATGAACCTTAACCTATCCCCATACTACGTTTTGTTGTTTACATTTGAATTTCATTTGAGCTGATTTAAAACACAAAAATGATTAAATAATTAAATTTTCCTTTTTTTATTTTAACAAACTTAATTATTAGAAAAAAGAAATAAGTAGCTTTTAGATAATCTTTTATTTTTATTTTTGAAGACATTATTTTTCATTCACAAGTTTCTTTTTGCGTGCTACCAAATGATTTGCCTTTATTTCGTATGGTAAGTAAATACATATTTTATCTTTTACTATTTTATTCCATTTCTTTAAATTTCACTTTTGAATTTATAATTCAATTTGTTCAATTTCTTATAACAACAAATACTATAAAAATTTAACATTAAATTCGCAGAGAGAAAACATGAGTCATGAAGTCAAGGAACAAGCTGTACAACAATATATACAATACAACAGTTTATTACATATAATGCACATTAATAGGGTTACAGCAGGCAATGTTCTTAGGAATGTTCATAGTTTAGGCCAGACAAGCGACCGAAGGGAGGTTCACAGCACCGAAAAGGTAAAGCCGTAGTTTAGTTTTAGTTTCACAGCACCGTAAGAAGTCTAGCCGTAGTTATTGTGTGGTAAAAGTTTAGTTAAGTGTTGGTATAGTTAATTAGGTTGAAAGAGTAATCCTGCGACAGTCTTTGTGGACTGAAAGTATCATTGGGGGAAGCTTGTCCGAAATTGTACCAATATCGAAGGCTCCTCTAATTTATCCTGGGCGGAATCAAGGTAGTTATTATCGACCTTCAAGGGTTAATGACAATAATCCTCAATGTCCGAAGTTCCGAGGGAATGGACAAGAATTCTTCAAGGGTTACTATTCTGTCCGTAGTCCAAAAAACTCGTAGAAAAAGAGAGTGCATAAAAGCACTTACCTTGTTATCCGCTAGGGAACTGGTGTGAGCCAACAGTTGTCCCCTGATCAGTGGTGATGTTTCATCGAACTTAGGAATAAGACTTGCAAATGCCATTCTTTTAAATTTGCAGGCTATGGGACTTCTCAACCAAATGTTAATATCAAAAACATAGTTTTAGATAAATCTAAAATAGACTGTGCAAAAGAAAGAACAAAACAACACATTGATAATATAGAAAACATTATTTGTATTGTTGATTGAAGACAGAATAAAAATACTCTCTTTTTGTGGAGGCAGATGTAAAGAAACAATTTAAGAAAGCGAAGAGAACAGAACACCATTTGACATTCACCAAGGAGATGGGTTATGGTAAAAGTGGAAAATACCACACTCATAGAGATATCCCTACTACTGGAGCAACTGGTGCTGTTCAAGCAGAGGAGGTTTTTTTTTAGTGTTTTGGAGGAGTATGACCGTGGTGATACCCTAAAAGCTGTTTTACTGAACAACACCTATACAAATACTGGCTTTGAAGCTAGGCTAGTCTCAGTTCTAGAGAAACAATTTAAAAGGAAATTGCACATCATTGGTTGTTCTCTACATCAAAATGAGCTTCCGTTCAGAGCGGATTTTAAGCACATTGATGGCAACACAAAAATACCAACATCATTTATTGGTCCAATTGGGAGATTGTGTACAATTGACTATCATAATTTGCACCAGGTCAAATTTGTACCGATAGTTAGCCCTCTAGAGAGCCAATATTCTAGCATCAAACAGACAGATTAGTGATCATATACTTCTTCGAGAATATGCAGTAGGGATTTCACGAGGGAAAGTCAACCCTAGATATGCTGCATGGACAATGGGGCCCTTAAATCAGGCAAGATGATTGACGTTAGCCACCAGACTAATGTGTTTGCTGACTCGTGGAATTTACCCTGAAAACATATAAAAACTACACTGTCTAATCCAGTTTATTGTTGCAGTATATGCAGTTAACTGGTTTGAAATTAAAATAGACAATAAATTTCATAACCAGCAACTGTATATTTTCAATATGCTGCAAAGAATCACCTGAAATTCAGGTGATTGCGTTCAAAAATATTCAGCATAATGCTTTTGGTCTCGTACCAGAAAATAACTGAAAAAAAGGGATAAAAATACCAAAAGTAAATTTCACAGTTGATCGACCTGTCTGAAAATGGAATTTGTGAGCCTGGATTCACAGAATAATGTTTAGATAATGAACTGGAGTCATCAAATAGTGGGATAAAATTAGAGTTGCATGATTTGCCTTCACACTCACAAGTGTTGAAAGGGCAGTAAAAGTAACAACTTCAGCTTCCCAATCGGTTTATGGAATTAAAGCAAGGCATAGGCATATCATTACAAAAGTTGTATGCCATGAAATGAGGCCTTCCTTTGCTTCAAAGGGCTCTTATGTAGAGCAATTTAATATGATAGCATGATAAAAATTACTATTATCCCCAGAACATTCATATATCTTTATCATGTCTTTTATAACTTTATGCATTACAATTATTATATAAATTTAAAAGTCTCACAATTAGTAACCAGTAGATATTTAAAGGAATGTTCAAATTACAATGGTAGCTTATGTTAAAATCATCATCCCTTCATTTGTTTCTATCAGAGTTCATATTTGTTTGCTTTTTTTCCATTGATAACAGAAAAAAATAACGCTACAAAAATATCTTGCAATGTTATTACTGACGTATGTCCATTAATGAGGTAAAATGCTGCTTATCTGAGATGTCAGGGTGGGGTGGAGGTTATAATTTCACTTTAAATTTTACTTTCGATATATTCTATTCATTTTATTTGAATAAGATAAATTAACAAAGTTTTCTGGATTGAAATTATGAGATTTTTAAGCAATTTCTTATGTAAATGTATCAAAAACAAGAATTTCAGAGGGCTTCATATTAGACGATCTTTAAAACTAAATGCTCAAAAATTGATGCAAGCTAGAAACCTACTTTTTGGTGTCACTACTTATCATAACAATACCCAACTTTCTCTGGTTGCGTCATTTTGATTTTCAAAAAAGTTGAAAATCGACCTACCCTACTGGGTATATACATTATGAAGAGGAGAATCCGTGTATGGTTCTCTATTCTTTTACTTATGTATTATGCGAAAAGAGATATTCGTCCATGGGAGATACCCGTGTTATACTTCCCATATTAAATTTTCTACTTACTTTTTGAGTAGCTGGATGGTATTTTACTTCTTTCTGTTTCTTGTGTAGCTATTATCTTTCTTATGAGTAGCTGGGGTCTTTCTTATTTCTGTATTTCTTCTATCGGTTTAGTTCTGGCTTCTTTTGTTCCCGGATATTCTGCTAACTTCTCTTAACTTCTTATTTTAGTCTTTTGTTGACTGGTATGGTAAGGTTCTCTGGTTATGCCAAGGTTGTCATAGTTTTTTTTAGAGAAGAACTCAAGGCATATAAGTTTTTGTAATCACATTCTATTAAACTCTGGACCAGACCCAGGATTTCTCAACCGCGTGTGGAAGCCGACGCTAAGTAAGTCCTTACATTCGAACGTCTAGTGGCTGACTAACTAACTAAAAAAAACCCCCCAAAACACACTATTCCCACCGTTTGCTTAGTAACCGGAAATTGAAGGTTAAACTAAGATGATTGAGTGCCAATCACTCTAAAAGTTTAGATTTTAATTCAACAACACCTGAACTCAAATCTGTTTCTAGACTAACTGTCCCAAAGCGACGGTATGCCCATCAATATATAACTGTAGAAATATGAATGCAATACGCCAATTGCCATCTCAAAATGATTTGTCCATTTGAATTGCCGATGTACAATAATTTTATTAGGTGTATAATGTGGAATCAAATTTATTAAACTAGTCATCGAAGTTTCGCCAACGTGTAAAATATGTGGTATCAGGCAAATTTTTCCAAAAGAAGCAAATCTAAATGCTATTCAAAATTTACCATTTGACGTTCACTAAAAGCTTTTAAGTTTAAAATAATCTAAAAGTTGCATTTATATTTGTACAAGAAGCTGATTTAATTCTGTGATTAAAAGTATAATTAATTTACCGTACGAACACTATTCATCGAAAGTTACTGGACCATGTGTTAACATTCAAAATACCAGCAAATTAAATGAGGATTTCATGCATTTTATATGTGATTCTTTTTAAAAATGACTGTTTAGTATGAATAATAATTTAGAAATATTTTTGTAATTTTTTTCACATTTCAACAGTGTCTTTAAAAATCAGCCATGATTTTTATAAACATGAGAAAATGAATTTGTATAGATGAAATAGTAATTTTTATTCTTACGTTCACACACACACACACACACACACGCGCGCACACACGCACACTGCGGAATATTACATTACATTAAATCATATTTCTCATTTATAATTATAATGTCCCTCTCTTTAACTCATTGACTCTCTCAACGTATACACATAAAATACGTGCACATTTTCTCATTCTTTTCATACCTAAGTATTGATCAACCAATTTATAATAGGGATATATAGATATTCACACATTTAAGTGGCTAAATAGATATATATATATTTCTATTATCTAAAATACTCATTGATGCAATCAATCAAATGAATTTAATAATGCTTGACATTGACTAACGTATTGTATGATTAAGTGTTGGTATGTATGCATACATACATGCATACACGCATACAAATACACACACACACATATAAAGATGTAGTCAACCCTTTCCCTCCACATACTCAATTAATTGCGGACTGAAATTTTCGAAAACATTCCAGACAGGAACATTAGAATTTGCCGTGCGCCAAACATTAATCATAGTAAATCCACACGTGATATATGACGTGATGTGTAAACATTTCTTCCGCCATTTTACTGATATTTTATTTTTTGTTTGAACTTTGTTCACTTTGCATCTCGTTCTTTTGCTATTTCGAAATAGGAAATTGAAACTTAAACAAAAGTCTTCTTTTATTAGATAAGTACAGAACAAAAAGGTAAAACAAAATAAAATAAAAAATAAATTCAATAATTAGTTGAATTTTGTGAGATTAAAAAAATGCCTGAAATGTTTCTATTGATAATTACCATGATTATTTTTTTTCTGGTAAACAATTTTTACATGGTCACTTCTTACAAAGATTTTGATGAGTAAATTTGTTTTTATACATATTTAGGTGTCTTTTCCATCAGATGTCGATTTTCCCAACTATTTATATTGCATTTAAATTTCAATTATATATTATTAATAATTTCAAGATCTAAGACAGAATGTGCAAAGTTCATATGCAAATGTTATGTCATTTAATCTAATGGACTTGACCATTCACATATTTTGGTTGTGTGTCCAGAAACCATTCCTTTGTGGATACTGAGAGACGACTGGATTTGTATAGTCAGCCACACATATATGTATCTATCCCTGTTCATATATATATATATATATATATATATATATATATATATATATATATATAGTTAGCTACATGCATGAAGATAAACATTCGCAGAATTACGTATTTATAAGTACTTTTTCAAGGATAAGTACAGTGGCTATATAATTATCTAAATTATTTTTCATTTTCCCATTTTTATTTCTATTTGATTTGAATCCCTAAGTAATACTATACTCGCTTACATTTACATCATAATCGACATAATTACACGTATTTTTACAGATGAATATTCACAGACAGAGACACTGACTTTAATGTTGAATGATGGATGATAGGCGATATTTAAAAGTAATCATTCAATAATCATCTAATTAGCAGATCGATATCTTCCTGTTCTGCCGGCAGGTAAACTCAATGTAAATGACCAAAACGAATGACGTTCAAAATATAAAATGGCTAATGGCTCATTTAAATAACTTTTTCTTTCTCTTCCATCCAACAACCAATCACAAACATCGTAACAATGCCAATAGGCAATTTGCTATTTCGGCAACTTTTTATATGATGTCTTCTTTTTTTCCCTCTTTTTTATGTTGCTTTTTATTTGTTTACTTGTCTGATAAAGTTGTTCCCGTCACGAAAATCAACCAAGGAACGACGCTGCAAGGAAGTGCCAAATGAAACCTAATAAT
The DNA here is from genome assembly GCA_023376005.1 of Doryteuthis pealeii. Taxonomy (NCBI): domain Eukaryota; kingdom Metazoa; phylum Mollusca; class Cephalopoda; order Myopsida; family Loliginidae; genus Doryteuthis; species Doryteuthis pealeii. Next base: position 52,475,141 of record CM042148.1, on the reverse strand, counting down.
ATTGAAGAGGAATTTGGTTCATTAATTAAATAATTAAGCAATCAATTAATTACTTTTGATTTTTTTAAGCTTCCCTTCTATTTATTCTTTATCTTTTTCTTCCTTATTTTTTATCGTTGAAATCAAAAATCCAATTCAGTTACATTAAAGAATATTGAGTCAAACACTTACACATTGAGTTTGATAAGAGAATTAAAATCTAAACCGAATGAATTCCTCGTGTTTGGAGTTTTTCTTTTTACAGTGAAAACAAAGTTGTGAACAAATATTGAGTGTGAACGTCTCAATCAATAATAATCCGTTTAAAGGTCGAATCTGTCAACAAATGGAAAAGAATGTAGTGATGATTGAAGAAGAAGAAGAAGAAGAAGAAGAAGAAGAAGAAGAAGAAGAAGAAGAAGAAGAAGAAGAAGAAGAAGAAGCTTGTTCTGAATGAAAAAGCGGAAGTTAAAAGAAAGGGAGGTAAATCAGCTATAACGACAACAATAATAAATTTATAGAAAATGATATATTGAGAAAGCGTACAAGGATCAAATGTCAGTTATTTGTAGCGTTAGATGAACTTATTGGCCCTTATGATATGAGAATGCCCTGCTGCAGCTAAGAGTGATAATCTCCATAGATACAACCAATGTCTATTAGATGTACTTGCAGGCAGGTCAGCCTTATCAGTCTCGAGTGGCAGATTCTACTAATAAGCACAGTTCAAAAGGTAACAACTAGATAACAAAACAGCCAACAAGAATCAGAGAATTCATCCAACAAAAGATTAACGCTAGCAGACAGGTTATTGTCAATAAAACATATAAATACTTACAGTGTTGATTTAGCTTTTTTTAAATTTCTAAAAAAACGGAGTAACTAAACTAGAAATACATAGAGTAAGAAATAGATGGTAAAATAGCAAAATGAACAAAATAAGAATGTCTGACCACATTGAAAGAGTGTAATTATAAAATGTAGAAAGATGCTGAAAGAACTTATTTTTGATACATTTGATGTCCCATTTGAATATTCTTTTTGTGGGTCGTGAATATTTTCTTGTTCCCACAGAAAAAAAAGGGGAAACAGGCCTGGTGTAGAAATAAGTAGGAGTTTTTAGTTTGATAAAAATTGAAAATCCGCGCCATGATGTTCCAATGCGGATAGAAAAATTATGATTTTGCATATCAATGACGTAGTAGGTTAATTTAAAAGTTGGAACTATTATATTGCAAAACCAATAGTGTTTATTTGTTGATTTTGTGCACTTTCAATAATATATGTACCCTTCAATAATATATGTTTGATGTATTGAACAAAAAAGAAAGAAAACAAAACAAAACAAACAAGAATTGGCTCCACAACTTTTACAATTTTAGAAACGTACACATTTGGCGTTACCAAGATGAATTATTATACAAATATTTGAAAGAGAAAACGAAGTCTTTATATATCAATTTCACTGAAGATGATATCAGATTCTTATGACTGTTGATTATCTCCCTCATCCTTAAGTTCAAACCAAGTTCAGACATCTTTTCCAACAAATTAGACGAAGGTAATAAATTTTAAAATTTCTAAGTTTACCATAGAAACATATTGGCAAATAACATGATTTCCTCCATCTTTTTTATAAGAAGAAAATGCCTTCTTTCTTTCTTTCTTTCTTTCTTTCTTTCTTAAAAACGGAAAAAGAAAGAAATTCAAACATAGGGATTTTTCAGACTAGTCATTTCCAGTTCAAATTTTTTCTTTCATTTTTTTTAATCTTCTCATGTTTCTAATCATGTGGACACATCCATTTTAATCCATACAAAAAAGTGGGGTCTATTTGGGTACATCAAACTAGAGTCTCCTATGATATACCTTAAACCTAGTAGTGGGATAATTTCCCAAATTTTAATTAAGGTAATCAGATAACTAAATTTAAGTTATCTAAACGTATACCCAGAATTTGATTAAATTTATCAATTCTTACTTAAATATGTATATGTATATATACATCCACACACACACACACACACACACACACACACACGCGCGCGCGCGCGCGCACGCACGCGCACACATACATATATATATATACATATATATGTATACACACATAGGCATACGCCCATGAGACCACTCACACACATAAATATACATACACACATAATTTTTTTATAATATAATATACCTATCTATATTTCTTCCCATAACCTTAATTCTAATGCATACCGATACAAATCTCGACCTCTATTTAAGGTATTTTTTGACAGATTTTGATTCATTTTCCTAATTTTTCTAGTCTTGTTACACAAGACATTAATACCTATCCCTGCTAATTCAAATTCAGAATTTTTTGATAAGGATTTCGGTAGCCATATTTATTTCCTTTTGGGAAAACTTTTTAAAGTTGTGAAATATGGTGGCGTATTCTAAATAACTTCATTCATATTATAAATATATATGGTGCTAATGTATCTCCTTGTAGGACTCCAGTGGCGATATCAAATAAATCTGTATCGCCATCAGGTGAGCGTACCATTGCTTTAGTGTCCTTGTAGAGCACCATTATAGCGGCAACCGTTTCAATGGGGAGCCCGTATGCTAGAAGTATTTGTTCCATTTTCCCTCTGTGTATGGAATCAAATGCCTTGGAAAAATCTACGAATAGTATCGTTGCCTCTAGATTTCTTGCCTGAATCCATTCTATGATCCATCGTATAGTCAGGATCTGAGAGGTTGTGGATCAATTTCTGCGGAATCCGTTTTTGTTTTTCCTAAGGATTTTCTCTATTTTGGGTCGGATGCGATTAAGAAGAAGGACATTATATATCTTAGCTGCAATAGCAGTAAGAGTTATGCCTCTGTAGTTTTTAGCAATTCCTAGGTCTCCCTTTTTGGGGAATGGGAGGATGCATCCTTTTGTCCATTTATCTATTCTATTTTGTCTATATACTGCATTGCATAGCTTAAGCAGTATGTCATTGAACTTTACCATCTTCCATACCTCGGAGGGTATTTCGTCGAGATCTGCAGCTTTTCTACCTTTTAGTTTCTTTAAGACTTCGTTGAGTTCTTCTGTTATGAAATCCCCCAGTTTGATGTCTAGTTGTCTATCTATGATCGTTTAGGGGGTTATTTTCCATGATTTTAGGTGGGTTGCCCAGAAGTTTCTGGAAGGGGTCTTTCCATTTTTGAAGTCTATCTTTTTGGCTGGTTGCCTTTAGCTTTGATCAAGAGGTACTTTTCCTACCACTAATTTCATTTACTGTTTGCCATGCTAATCGCGACTCTCTATTATTTATTTGTACTTGGATGTATTCTATTTGTTCTTTTTTGTATGTTTTGGTTAGTTCTATCTGGGCTTTCCCAAGGTTGTGTAAAATGGTGTTAGTTGGGTTTGTTTTATTACGTTGGACTGCTTTTTTATATCGTTTCTCTTTTCTCTAACCGCTTCTGTCTCAAAGGGAACAAAGTGTTTGGCTCTTAGTTTGGTTGGTACGCTGCTGCTTCTAGGTGAGCACTGACAAATTCTTCGTATTCCTCATTTGGTGTAGAGCTTTTAGATGTCTCCTGGAGGATATCGAATTTATTTCTTACTGTGACGCGTAGCGATTGCATATATCGCTGTTGGCAAGTGTCGACCAGTCGTATCGTACAGATTTACTGGTTTGCTTTTTGTTTCTACGTAGGCTTAGTCGTAATTTTGCTGTGACTATTCTGTGATCGGAGGATACTCCTTCAAAGGAGGAATACGCTTCGCAGTTCATTGGACTATTTATCCATTTTTTGTTTATTAGGATGTAGTCTAGTTGCTCTTTTGTGTTATTTGGGTATATGTATGTCCATAGTTTGCCCTTCCGTTTTTGGAATTTGGTGTTTAGGCAAACAAGCCTGTTCTCAAGGGAGAACTCAGCTAGAAGATCACCATTCCGGTTTGGGGTGTTGTGTAAGTTGAATCTATTGTTTTCGTTTCTTCCTATCTGTGCATTCATGTCTCCCTCAATGATCAGTACGTTATGTTGTTTTTTTTTTTTGGGGGGGGGGTCTGTATAGGGAGGGTAGCCCATTGTAAAATGTTTCAATGTCTGTTCCGTCGCTGACATTTGTGGTGCTGTAACATGAGACTATTGCCATTAAACGAAGTACTCATGATTCTCGGTAGGATTTTTTCTATGCTGTTAAGTGATTTTAGTGCTCGAGGACTGAGAAGCATTCATACACCTTCTATAGTGGCATTGACGGGGTTTTTCCATGCAGATGCTGACACAAACGTCCATCCATTTCCAGATTCATGGTATTTTAATTCTATATCACCATGGTCAAATCTGTGTTCTTGCACACATATGATGTTTATATTTCTTTTGGCTGCGGACGCCGTAAGTTCGGGGAGTTGGCCTATCGTTTTTAGCGTTCTAACGTTATATGTTGCTAGCTTGAATGATTTTTAAATCTAAGTAGGTTTGTATTAGGTTTGGGTTCTATGTCTGTCTTATTAGATATTGTGGTTAGGGCTATGTCTTCAATAGAGTGTGTGTCTTGTTTGTCAGTGCTGAGAGTGATGTGATTTAGGTGTGTGATGAATTTGGAGCTCCGTAGGTTATTTATCGAACACTGGGCCGGAGCTCGAGCCTTAGCAGAACGCGTACTGTTTTTGATAGCAGGAAGCACGTTGTTGCATGATTCCTCGGCTTTGTCTACTGTCATGAATGGTTTCGATTGGGTCTCGGTAATCGATATCTATCGGTTGCTGTTTAGTTAACTCATCAATAGGCGCTAGTCTTAGAGATGAGGAGCAGTAGTTACCTGACTGAACTGGTTGATCCTGGCCGTTGACCCATTCTGGGTTCCTCCGTCCAGCACTTTGTGATATACGCCGTTGGCCTATTTAGGTTCTTCTGCCGCGTCTCACATCCAGCATGCTTCTACCCATGGTTTTGTTTTACAAGTCAATGTGGCATGTAGATTTTTTTTGCAAGGAGAAGAAAGAGAGAGAAGATATATATAATATATATATATATATATATATATATATATATATATATATATAGTACATTAACGTTATAAAAATAGCCGTATTTGAATACTTTCGACCATTTTGAAAGAAATTGATTGCCTTTTCAGAAAGTTTGTTCTTAAAGTAACACAAGGGAAATCGTCGTTTGTCAGAATTAGATTTTGTTGTCACAGTTGGATTTTCTTTTCTAAGTACACGAATAAAATGTCTGCAAGTACTGAAGTGAAAAATCATTACAGACTTAAACTATCAGAAAGTACAAACATTGTTTCCTTTGCTTTAAGTCTTTTTGAAACATCTAAAAAATTTTTTTACGATAAGCAGTAATTTCTGAAATAATCAGCCAGTCATTATTTTCCTAACAAAAAGTTACTTAGCCTCATTGATCAATTAAAAGCAGATTTACAACTAATCAGCATTTTCCAGTGCATAAACATAAATGGCGCAGTTTGTCTTTCAGCTTTTCACAACTGTCCACCCCCTCTGCCCCTCATGATATTTGTTTTTATTATTCTTGGATCTTTTGTTATCTTGAATTTCTACTTTCCCTTTTTTTTTGTTCTTTTAAACATCTTTACTTCAACTTATTCTGACCAGTGATATACACAATAGTCATTCATGAAAACACTTTTTATTTACAAGACGTGACAACTTACCAACAAGAAAGACATAGGAACACTAGATGACAGTTGCTTGTTGATCTCGTGGTCAGCTTAACGTCACGTCGGCTCAATCTCTTTTCTGATAACATTTGCTTCATAGAAGAAAACAAGAAATGGAATCTTATAGTTTTCAATTAGCAAATGTCCGTATGTAAGTAAACCTTTTTACAATGTTACTTATTAGAGTATGTATGTAGAGTGAAATTCCTTAGCCTGACGTCCTTGATATATTGAAAAAAAAAACAACACTCATATCAATTCCAAAATAATAGAATTTATGCGACAAAATGAACGTTACCATAAGAGAAAGGTATTTGTATTTGAGGATCAGTGAATTAAAATTCAATGAACATTCAATTACCATACTCAGTATTTAATAAGACGGTTCTACTTATTTTTCGGTGATAATAAGATGGCTGTTAAAATCACAAAGCAGTTGAAGTCAAATACATTGGAATAAATATAAAGAATCAATCAAGAAATTTCTCAGTTTTTACTAATATCAGTCAAATAGAATGAAATATTTTATTGCACTCAGTTCTATTAAAATATGCGTATCCAATTATTCACATTTTGCTTTCTCTCGGGATTTTAATTGTTTGTGATTATTAAAAAGTCAGAGAAAATGACAAAGAGTAAAAGAAACTGGAAATACTGTGACTTGAACATTTCTCTCTAGCCCCCTTTCCATTTACTAGAAAAAAAGAAAGAAATCAAAATTAAATACATACACTTCAAATATATTCAATCAGCATCAACCAGAATTCTTATTGGCTACAATTTGAACAATTGAGCCGCCTCTGTTCCTAAAAGTTTATTTTGGAAGTTGTTACGAAACTACATTCTATTCATTCAGGCAAAGAGAATCACATAAAATCGCTAGAATTTGTTTCGTCTATTGAGAAAAAGCAAAAGTAGTGAAATGTCTATCTCTAACAAGAATTTTAAAAGGGTTATCCGTTTTCTAGCAATTATTTTTGAAAGGACAACATTTAATCTTCTGTAATTATAAGTGATGTATTACATGAAGAGTTTTGAGCAAAAGAACTTGATGTATTGCATTATTTAGTAGGATGATCTCACACACCACTAATAGTAATTTTGTTCTACATTCCATACCATTAATATTAAAGATGTGTAAAAATATAAATGATTTATATTATTATTTATTTATATTAAGAAGGCAATTACAATGCCTATAAAAATGCCCAGTGTCTAAATGATTTATAATTTTAGAGTCCTAGTAAAACGACAGACACACACACACACACACACACACACACACATATATATATATACACACACACACACACACACACACACACACACACACACATATATATATATATATATATATATATATATATATATATATATATATATATATATATGAGGAAAGAGGATTGGAATAAATCCAACAGAATGTAGTAGAGATATGAGGAACACAATGAAAAAACTCAGACAAACGTATGTAGGATATATTTCGCTAGAGCTTTGAGCTCGGCATCATCAGTCGTTTTATTGATTATCAAAGGTATCATACAAGTGTTTTATAGAGGGGGAAGTGGACGGGAGTGGGGTGTATGGGAGAAGAGGTCGAGTGGGTGGGTTAGTGTTTGTGAGGAAAGATTTTGATTGGTCAGATGGGAATCATTCGGAAGAAAGGGAAAGAAATCGAAAGCGAAGAGAGGGTGATAGTGGAAAAATACATTGTGAAAGAGACAAGTTTGTAGCGAAGGGGGTTAGCCATCTTGGAGATAAATTTGATCCAAAATTAAAGTAAAAGGAGTAAAAAAGGGGAGAGGACAGGTAGGGGTGTGTATAGGTAGAGTTGGTCACTAAGTGTGAGGGAAAGAAGGTCAGGAGAGGAAGTTTGGTTAGTGTAGGGGGTTGGGGAATTGGTTAGATGAAGGGGAAAAAGATAAAGCATGGAAGTGTGAGGAAATGAGGAGACAATTTAGGTTGGGATGAGGAGATAAATGTTGATACATAGGCAAGAAAAGGTGAGTAAAAGAGGAAAGTAGTGGGATTAGGTCAGTGGGATTGGGTCAGTGACGGAGGAGAAAGTCAAATTCATAGGTGAAATTTTTTTTCACTGTGTTCCTCAACTTTTACTCATATATATATATATATATATATATATATATATATATATATATATATGAGTAAAAATTGAGGAACACAGTGAATAAAAACACGAACAATTACATTAAATTAATATTTTGTCTTTGTGGATTTACGAGGCTTCTTAAATATCTATTCGTAAATCCACAGGCGAAATATTAATTGTAATGCTTGGGTTTTATTCACTGTGTTCCTCAAATGTTACTCAGCACCTCTACAGCTAAGATACGAAAAACTAGCCTTGCAATACTACACAAAACTCACACTGCCTATCCAACCCAGCTTATGACTGCACCTTCAATCAAGAATACAAGGAATGTTTTGAAACAAAAAGAAAAATCAATAAAACCTTTTGGTCTTCGAATGGAACCCATCCTCAAAGAATCTAAAATTCCTCTCACAAATATTCACAAAACCATTATACCAAAAACACCACCTTGGATCATTAAAAAAACTAAAGTGATCCTTGAGCTAAGTGAACTCCCCAAAATAAAAAAAAAACATCCTTGCACTTACCAAGGTAAATTCCACAATATTCTAGAATGCTACCCCAACCACCTCTACATCTTTACAGATGGCTCTAAGGACAATGACAAAACAGCATGTGCAGTTATTTTAAGTAAAAAAATTGTAAGAAAAGCTCTCCCAAATGAAAGTTCCATTTTTTCAGCTGAAACCCGTGAAATAGATCTAACATAATCTATGAAAATAACCACAAAAAATATATCATCTTTTCAGATTCGCTCTCTGTCCTACTATCATTAAGAAATAAAAAAAATGGAAAACCCTCTCATCAAGCTCCTGAATAGATTAGACTTGATGTCTAACTCTAAGGGGATTATGATATTCTGGATCCCAAGTCATATAGGAGTGAGGGGGAATGAAAGAGCAGACTCAGCATCTCAATCGGCTCTAGATTTGATCCCGACAATTTCAAGATGCTATATACTGATTTGAAACCTAACATTAATAGATTCCTTCATACAAAATGGCAACAACACAGGAATAACAACATCCACAATAAACTCTTCCTAATCAAACCCACGTTGGGAGGCTGGAGACCAACTTTAAGGAAGTCTAAAAAGGAACAAGTCATTGTGTCCCGATTACGCATTGGTCATACTAACGCACTCCTATATACTCAAACAAGAACAACAACCACAATGTGGAAAATATCAAACACCTTTGACAGTTAAACACTTATTCATGGAACGCAGGTTTCTTGCTCACATCAGAAACCGTTATTTTAAAGCAAAGAATATGAAAGATCTGTTTGAAAATGTCAACATGGAGGATATTCTCTCTTCTTTTAGGGAAATAAAATTATACCATAGAATATAGACATGAAACAAATCAATACCATACAACATAATCCCCAATAATGCTAACCCTTTTCTAAAAAAAACAATTACTAAAAAGTATAAATATAAATACACGATATGTATAACTTCTAAACCGTTATGCATGACATAATCCCAGACGGGTTGATATGCCGTTAAAATCAATAAACAAGCAAACAAACAAACATCACATTTTGTCGGATTTTTCCAAATCTGTTATTTCTTCATATATATATATATATATATATATATATATATATATATATATATATTATATATATATATATATGTGTGTGTGTGTGTGTGTATGTATGTGTATGTGTGTGTGTGTGTGTGTGACACTTCAACAGACAACAAAGTGAAAAAACTGTTTGAATTGATAGATCATTCCTTGTGAATTTTCAAATTACTCCTACATGTTCAGATTGTATTACAGATTTTTGAAAAACCCATTCTAACTAGCACTAAACACAGACACATAGACATGTGTGCGCACAAACATATTTATAAACAATAGAAAGCATAAAAAAATGAAAAAGCACACACGCACGCGCCCGCGTGCGTGCGTACGCACACACACACACACACACACACGCACACACACATATATATATATATATATATATATATATATATATATATATATATATATATATATTATATTGACAGATCTTTTTGTCTTTTCGTGGACGATAAACATAGTCATGTCACTTGAAGAGTCCTACTAGTACTATGTAACTAAAAACTATCTGCCACATGGTTGGGTGATCGGCAAATAAATCGGTCTCCAACCAAGTTTATCTGGTGAGGAGAATAAATATATATCTTGCATGATACAAAACAAGAACTGTCACAAGATGAATGAACCTTATTGAAGGCTCAACGGCCATCTACCACATTCTCATGATTGGTAAGCCAACCGGCATGTGAACACGCCCTAACATTTACCAGCCCATAGATACACTGTTACATCATAGAGAGGGTCTCTCAATAGAAAAGCAAGGAGAAGAAAACCTATCAATCAAAGCCGTGCCTGTTGGTTCTCGGAAGACCAATGCAACTCTTTGTGTGACTTCTTTATACACAACATTAAAAAATATTTTCCTTTTCCTGCTCGATTTTTTCTTCCTGTTCATTCAAGAACCCCTTATTTCTTCCTTTATTTCGAACGTTTCTTTTATCTTACCCATCCTTTATCGTGATTCTTATCCTTATTTTTTTTATTTCTCAATTTGTATGTTTTATTTTTCAAGTCGTAACTTTTGACTCTTTCGTTTCCTGCTTTGCTTTTTTTTCTTTTACAAAATTTTTCTTCTCTTCAAATCCAACCTTCTTTCTTTCTTTCTTTTTCTTTCTTTCTTTTCTTTTCCAATCAAGTTTACTTATTTTTTTCCAACATTATAATTTTCCATCTTTCCCTTTATTTCAAAAGTCCCGATATCTATCTATCTATCTATCTATCTATCTATCTATGCATATAGTCCAATATACTTATCATGTTAAAAAGAAAATCTTTCATCAATTTTTCGTTTCGTTTTTTGCTTTGCTCATTTCTGTTTCACGTTTGATTCTATTTCCTGATAATCTTTCAGTTCGATAATTCAATTCGATACTCACAGATTTTTTTCTTTCATTAAACATAAATACTCTGGCCATTTCACTCATTCGTTTTTAAATTTATCTGTCCTGGTTCACTTATTTCAAGCCCAAAATATCTTCTTCTATTTTTGACGACCATCATTTCGTCATATCCAGGATTAGGGACCGTTTCTACTGTTGTTAATTAAACCAATCACTTTATGCCCTCAACAATCAAATATAAAGTAAAGGAAATAAGAAATCTTATATATATTTGTGTAAATTTTGCTTGTACGTGTTTGAGAGGGTGGGGTGATTGTAACATTTTTTATAATTGTATGTGTGTGTGTGTATGTTTGTTATTATTATTATTATTATTATTATTATTATTATTATTGTTGTGTATGGTTTATAATATACATTATAATATACATTGTTATTATCATATGATATGCGATGCGATGGGCATGCATATCCATACATATACAGACATACCCACGCACGCACAGACTTGTAGGCATACACACATATACACAAACACACACACACATAAGTATATACATGCAGGCGCATACATACAAAGACATATCCGCCGGGTTAGCTCAGTCGGTAGAGCGTTCGGCTAGAAACCACAAGGTTCCTAGTTCGATACCGGTCCCCGCCGACTCAGCGTATGAGTAGCACAGGGATATGTGCGGTAAAGTAAGGAGCTGATGGTAGGTGTGGCGCTCCACCACAGATGCTAAAAACAATCTCCTTGGTCTTGCGCTATTGAAAAGGGGATAGACTCCCTCGCTGACTGGCTGATACCGACTTTAGGCTGCCCCGACGACTTTACTTACTTACATAAACACAGATGCATATACATGTACATACACATACACAAGCATACATGTAATGTTTTTTTGTGGGGGTGGGTATGGGGAAATATATTGGGGAAGATGGATTTTCAATTAATATTTGGTGTGTTGCTTGGACTGTTTGTCTGAATTTTGGTTGAATTTTGGTTATTATTATTATTATTATTATTATTATTATTATTATTATTATTATTATGTGTGTGTGTTTTATATTCTTCTTATTATTATTATTGTGTGTGTATGTATATTATCATTATTGTTATTGTTATTATTATTATTATATATCATATATATTATAATATATATTATTATTATCTTATTATGTGTGTGTGTTTTATATTATTATTATTATTATTATTATTATTATTATTATTATTATTATTGTGTGTATGTTTATTGTTATTGTTATTGTTATTATTTTTATATATCAAATATATTATAATATATATTATTATATTATGATGTGTTATGCGATAGGCACACATATGCATCATAGACAGGCGTACATCAGCATGCATACTCACACGTACATAAAACGCGTAGGCATACACATATATACGCAAACATGCACACATGCACAGGTACATGCATAAATGCTCACACATACAGAGGCATACCCATATATATATATATATATATATATATATATATATATATATATATATATATATATGCATATGCACACAAGCACAGGGATGCATATACATATATATGCACACATACAAGCATATATTCGTGATATTTTTTAAGTATTGTCTTGTTGTCTGTTTGGTCTGTAGCTGTTTATGATGGTTTTACCCATTTTGTTGTGGATGTATGCGATCATGGATGCATTGCTAAACTTAAACATATGTTGTGTTTTAGATACGTGTTGGAATAAACAGTTGTTGCTGTCACCTAATTTTATGTTGCGTTTGTGCTCATATATACGTTTTTTAAGTTCCTGGAGGTTTCGCCTATGTATTTCTTGTGGCAGTCTGCAAATGGAATCATATATACGCCAGCTTCTGATTTTACTTGTCGGGAGTTTTTGTTTAGTATGTTGTGAAAGGTTTTGTATACTAGACTGGCTGTCTTTATGCCTAGATTGTTCAGATTTTTGCTGATGTTATTATTTTAATTCCATTGTATATTGTTATATTGTATACATTGGAATTTTTAACCAAACAATTCGACATTCCTCTCAAGAATGTTTATAATTCTCCCGAAAATATTCAACCTGACATTTTCTCTGATTTGCAATTTCAACAAAAAATTTAAACAACACTGCATTTCAAATAGATTCTTTCTTTCAAAATATTTTTCAAAATATTTCTTTCTTTCTTTTTCACCCATAATTTACTTTTACTAAAACTGATTCTTTTGTGACCCTTAATTATACAAGACTCTTAATAACGTAACACTATGGATTACTTTAACAGTAATACCTATTTTAAAGAATTTCAATTTATTTCCATTGAATCCGTTTGATTGAATCGATTCAGAAATTTAAAAGGAAGTTAAGTTCATTTCTTTATTAATATTTTTAATCAAAACATTAATTGTAATTCAAAATAAATTAATTTTAACATCTACATAGTCCTAAATAGTATGAGTGTTATTAGTCACCAAAAGGCTGGGGAGCAAGTAACCTGAATAAAATTTGCAAATTTAAAAAATAGAATAACTGATGCATTATAAAATTCATTGATTAATAAATCAGCACTGAAAATTTTAATAAATCAGATAATTACCTGTTTTATGTATTTTTTTTGTTTATCACTCTAGGTTAATGATTATTTCAATAATTGCCTGTCATAGTTTTAACATATGTTGCAAAACTTATTTTTCTGTAGACTAAAGGAAATCTTTGTTCATCGAAAACATTATTTCTTATTGTTTTCAATAAAAAAAACTGGACATTACTTGGCTAAAATTTACGAACGTATGAGTAATTTTTCTGTACCGTGTATTTAATGTTTTTTGTTATTTATTTCTAAGAAGAAACTTCTAGTTTTTTTAAAAACATGTTTTTAAGGACGTAATCTATAGTCGGATTTCATAAATTTGGGGGATAATTTAATGTTTAAAATGTATTAGAAATGAATTACATATGTTTATTATTATTTTGATTTTTTTTTACTGATGCTCATTATGCTACTACTTTTCGACTAAAACAAAAATGGGAGCTTAAATAATCAATTTGATTAATTCTAATAAGTGTTTAAGTGAAAATCGGCACTCAAATTGTTGGTGCCTACGACAAACAATTAAAAACTTGTCATATGTAAAAAAAAGTTTTAGAAAAATAAAATTGTTTAAAAAATCGCAACATCAGTTACCTATTTAAAATATTCTCAATGTAAACAAAAGCAATTTTTAATACGCAAATTCTTAGCGATTAAAAAATAGAGGATATAAAAAGAATATTCCTACTTAATAAAACGAATTCAGCTTAATTCAAAGTATTAATTGTAAAAAGAAAAATGATTTTTTGCAGGACTAAAAAAAATGTTCCAAACATTTTTTTGTTCGCTTTCCTAATACTATTTTAAATGTAAACAAATAAAAAAATAACGAAATTGTAATAGGAAATCTTACATTCTTAATTAATAGCTTCTTTTTATTTTACATTTTTGACACTGTAATCAAGAAAGGACATTAAACGAACACGTTTATCACTGTAACTCAACTGGCAATTAAGTAAACTTCAGAAAAAATTGTTCCAAACCACTCAGGATTTTAGGGTTATTTTTAGAATAATTTTGAGGTATTTACACAAGACCGCAAGAATGGGGCATCCAGTGATGATCGAATTCGCTATTCAGCTGTAATGAATATGTGAGACTGACTTGCAAACAATTACGCCATGATGAAACGAACTTTTCTTTATCGAATCCGTTTGCCACGGGTAGGATGTGACACAGGATAGCAAGTATGGGGCATACAACGAGTATCGAACACACTATTCAGTATTAATGTGAAACTAACCTGCATGCCATTATACCGCAATGGGACGCTTTTAATATTAAAAAATATGAACAACAACAAAAATAGACTATTCCTAAAATAAATGAATTTTAGCTTTGTCTATCATATATATTTAATAAACGAATAATTTTAATTCGAAATTTTCATCCTACAAATAAAGAATTGGCTGGTGGTATTTTACAACAAGTCAACCCTTATGTTAATCTATGCCGAAATCGTGTTTGTTTTATTCATTGTTATTGGGTAATCAACATTTTTTAGCTTAATTTTTAAAACTCATTTCATGATCAAATTAAACCGTAGGATGGAACTCTTACAGGTATTGCCACTCCGGGTTAATGTGGGACTTGTGAATAATGACAATGAATGGCTACTAAACACTTCCCAAAGGTTCAGAATTGGAACTACACCATTAGATACAGTTTAACGTCATACATAGGAAACTAAGACCCTCAGCCATTGCCTTTTAGCACATATATGAGGAAAAGGGATGGAGATTTGTCATAAGAGCAATACTGTAGGGACAATCATATTGGTGTTAGGGCTTGACGTGACCAGCCAATTGATTGGACGGACCTCTCCGACGGCCCGTCTAGCTCAGGTAATGGCCAAAGGAGGAGTGTTGCATGTCATAGCCTCCTCAGCCACCAGGATTCCGTCCATAAGCATAACCAGTATCATGCAGAGGTGCAGTTGGCGTATTTTACAGCACCAGTTGTAGACACGTTTAATACTAATTAGCTCCTTTTAATTATAACTATTTTATGTGTAAGAAAGAAAATACATTAAACGAATATTTTATCGCTTTAACGCAACAAGAAAATAAGAAAAACAAGCAATTAAGAACTGAATTTAAGTTTTTGTTATATACAAAAAGTTTTTAGAAAAATAAAAATATATTTCAAAACACAAGCTCAGGATTACATTAAAAAAAAATGATATTTTAGATATAAACAAAAAAGCATTTCCTAAAAAACAAACATGTAATATACAAATTCCTGGCGATTTTTTAAAAATTTGATAAAATATTTTCCTTTTATTCTCTCTCTTACTCATGTCTGGTTGCTTTCCCACTCACTCCTTGATGTTCCTAAACATTTTTATTCCGATTATGGATCTATATATATATATATGAAAACATTGATGATAATATGAATACATATATGTATAGCAGTTTTCCTATGCCTAAGGGTACACACACATATCTAAAGAAGTGACAAAATAAAGATATACCTATGTATGGAGTTGTATGTATAACATTGCTTATTCTTATACACATAAACGCATGCAGACAATTTACATTTACATATAATTACACAGCAACATACATTGCAATACCAGCGTGTGCTCACGCGCGTACACACACACACACACTCTCACACACAAACACACACAAACACATACACACACATATATATAGTGAGTGTGTGTGTGTGTGTGTGTGTGTGTGTGAGAGAGAGAGAGAGAGAGAGAGAGAGAGAGAGAGAGAGAGAGAGAGAGAGAGAAAATTTATCAATTTACTCTGGGCTGTTTGTGCAGACAAGACAATATGACCTTAAAACAATTTTATAAGTAAACTCTTTTTTGCTTGGGGCTGTAACAAATTAGTAAATAGACAGATAGGTTGATATATATATATATATATATATATATATATATATATATATATATATATAAAGCTTGATTACATATTTACACAATTTTATATTTTTACTTTTCTTCATATTTTGCGTATTTGCAGTAAATTTGCGTGTGATCATTCATACATGCATAATTAGATACATGCACATATAGATGCATTGATGGACATTTGTATGTAATATACTGTAATATTTGAGCTACTGTATTATATATATGTATACGCACAAGTTTGGTATGATGCTGGAGGTGGTGGTGATGGTGATGGTGGTGTGTGTGTGTATGTGCGCGCGTGCATCTGTGTATATGATTATGCATATACTTGAACAATCTCATGGAAACATATACTTCTTTCACCTTTGTACTCGTGATTTTTACTTTATTTAACACAAATACAAAAATACATGAAAGTAACTATGCCAGATCTACAGCACTCACCTTCGTCTATAACAACTTTACACCATCAACTCCCAATACGCAATAAATGTATGTAATTGCGTGACACATTTCATTTTTTCCCATCATTTTTCCAATCATACTGTGGCTGATTTCTACTCTAATATCGGAAGACTTTGTCACAGTGTAGCCACTTCATCAGACTTTTCTCCCCATTGGCACGAACCATCTAAGTGTTCTTTCTTTTTTTCTACTTTCATTATTACATTTATATTTTTAGGATTTCTTTTACTACTGTTGTCAATATGTCAATTTACAGTCAGTAGATTCTGATCACGTGACTCTGGTGCCCAGACATACGAATACTTTTCACTGACAAGCTGCGAACTTCATTTATGGACAACAACACCTTTCATTATGAGACAAAGCTTCTCCCCCCTCCCCCCACACCAATATGAATAGTCAAAAATAATGATGCCCCGAACAGAGACGCTCACTTTTGCAACTTGTCCAGAACTGTTGTTTTACAATTTGTTCTTCTGTTACAAATCATTAACGTTGCAAGAAGTAAAAGATCGAACATCACGTTGGAAGAAAATATCTGGGAAGAATAGCAAAACGTTTGACAAAACGGGAAAATCAAGTACAATCTAAATTTAGTATCGTATGTACTTGAGAAAATTATTTTCGGCTGTTAATTTTATGAAACTGGACAAACATAAAGTTTGTGAAAGAATACACGAAAATATTAAAGTGTTCGAAAAATGAAAGTAAAAAAAAGGATTATTTAACAATACACCAAAGAAATAAATAGAAGAAACATATTGTTCATTATTGCTTTAGAACTGTTCAAAAGGAAATGAATTATGTAGTTCCAATTATCTGGATAAAAAGCATTTGATATGTTGATATTAAAGACCAATATATATTTCAACAAACATGTAGACTTAATGAGACTGAGATAGATAGCAATCGCATAATCTTTACAGATCACTGCTGTCCCTCACAATTCTACAACCCCACAACCAGAGCCTTTTTTTCTCGTGAGCCCTCAAATGATTTATCAATTCCGTTGCAGATCCACAAATTTTGATGCTAATGTGACACAGGAAGGACGTCCTTACCAATGGATCGGGTGGATCAGATGGTGATATTTGATGCACCACAATATGTCACACCATAAGACCAGAAGCAAACTTGTTACAGATTGTACAAGTCACATTGTTTGTTCCTAGAGTGTGCATGAATTGTCTCTGAAAAGATTTCCGATGATTGACATATCCAACATTAGAACAGAATTCAGCCACATGTTTGACATTTCCAGCCCTTCTCACCAATATGACAGGTGTATCCCTTTCGAAGTTGACACTTGAGGTTTTCATGCTCAATTCGTTCACTCTCAAAACTGGTACTGTCACCATCGACGTGGATTCAGTCCTCTTCAATGCCAGCCTTTGCCAGGGGTCAGGATCTATTTTTTATTTTTACATGATTGCTTTTTAAGCAATCCTTATATCTCTTCCAATGCTTATTCTATGGCCTTTTTCCAGCCTACATAAAGGAGTTGCTTCGGCATTCTAACATCACTCATACGCACATGACCTGCCAATTGCATTTGGGCCGTTATGATGATGAGAGTTTCAATGCTTGTACATCATGCTCTTGTAAGGACTTCAGTGTTAGGTGCGTTGGAATTCCACTTGATGTTTAGAATGTGTTTCAAACATTTCAGATGAAAGTGCTCAATAATTTTCAAATGTCTACGAAGCTATTCCCATACTCCCGAAGAGTACAACAGAATACTCAACACACAGGACATATAAACCTTTAACTTTGTTTTATGGGTAATGTTAGTATTAGACCATAAACCTTTTTCAAGCGTTCCAAAGGCCTTCTGAATTTCTGAATGCGTAAGTGAATCTCAACATCAAAAGAGCCATCACAGGTCACTTCCTAAGTATGTAACGTACCATGAACGATTCTAATTGGCTTAATATACGGCCCACTTGTTACAGGGGTGAACATTACCTTTGCTTTTGCCAAGCTTATTTTTAACCCAAATGCAGTGCATGAGACTGCAAATATGTCCACAATATGTTGCATATAATCCTCAATATGAGCCAGAAAGTCAATTCTCTATCAAGTGTGTAAGATGTCTTCGACTTGAAGTTGAATCTTCTCAAGTTGAAAATCCTTCCTGTAGTTCTGAATTCCAAAAGAGCCCACCTCATAATGCGTGAGTTAATATTACAAAGAAGAATATTGAGAATAGTTTTGTGGCCAAGACATCTCCCAGCTTAACCCCGGAATTTCTATTGGAATTTCATCCGACAACCTACCACTCATGACAATTCTAGCTTTCATACTTTTGTGCAACAACTTTTGTCAAATTGACGAAAACCTGATATAGGGGGACCCTTTCCTCAATACACACCCCTACACTTGCATGACCGAAAATATCATGTCGATTGCTCCCCTGCCAGATCTAAAACCACTTCGTGATTTTGGAACGACTACAGGACAGATGTTCCAAGCAATCAATTCAGCAAGACTCTTGAGAGAACCTTGCTAACTGTACCCAAAAGAGTGATTCCACGCTAGTTATCACAACTTCCTTTTTCTCCTTTGTCCTTATTCAAACACACTAAAGCATCATCAATCCAATCATTTGGTAAAGGAGATCCATTTCCAGCATTCAGTGATAAGATCAAACAGAGCCTGTTTCACTTTTTCACTTTTCACTTTCAACAGTTCAACTGGAAGGCCATCAAATCCAGATGCCCAAAAGTGTTTTATTGCCATTTCAATTTCTTCATAAGTTGGTAATAATAAATATAGAATGATAGATATGAAAATACTGAGATAGATAGATAGATAGATACAGAAATGCACATTTATTCTGGCTTTTATCTAATTTCCTGTAAGGATGTTTTAAAATGTTTAAATATCTAACTAAACGCCAGAAAAGAAAACAATAGTATCAAGAAATATATTTTCACGGGGCTAACTTTAATTTTGACATTTTCATTATAATAACTTAATGAGGCCTATCCTGCATTTAGATAAGGTTGATATCGTACAGAATTTTGAAATTTGATTGGAATATGCAATCAAGTCAAAGGGTTTAACAAATCATTGCCTCAACTGAAAATTAAGCATTACACTTGCTCGTTGTTTTACGAAGGAATGCCCCCTCTCTCTCTTTCTTTCTTTCTCTCTATCTCTTTATATATATATATATATATATATATATATAAGTTAAAAGAAAATATATATATATATAAGTTAAAGAAAAAATATAAGTTAAATATATATATATATATATATATATATATATATATATATATATATAATAAAGAGATAACGCAACAGTGCGTATGCAATACTAATTGTAGCAGACAAAACAATCTTAATATTGAATGCATATGTATGTGACACAACAACAAACATGCCTATCATCATAAAATAGTACAAAAATAATGAACTAAAAGGTGTAATAAGATACTTGTATGTTATGCCCAAAACTTAAACAGAAACTCATCAAGAACGTATTGGTGTGCATATGGAACATGTAATGGACAGCAAGTTGGTGTAAATTTGGTGTAATATGTCTGCAGAGGGATGTATGAATCTACAACTCTAGCTTGTATAGCGCGTCATCGACAACAGAAAACAATACTGCACACGTGGGATTTTTGATTAGAGTTGACAGACGATGTAAATATTGTAATATGGTTGTATAAGTTGATCTTTAAAGGATGACGACGAGAAGTTACGATATTGGAAATTTTCATCTCGTTAGCTTCCTAAGAAACTCATTGAATACTTCCAGCACTTGAGTTTATATAGTTGGGATGTTTTATATATCCTCGCATAGCCCTGGATTGTCCCATTCTGATTATCATTTGTTTGCCCGTCACAAACGACATTCATACTGGAAGCTGTTCAACACAACGTCCTTCTAGAGTATTTTTATGCAATTAGAATAAAACTCAATGGAAAAGTAGCATAGAAGTTCAGATAACATATTCTCAGTGTTTGTTTTCTTTAACAATAAATAGATTAGATTAGTAAATGTTTATACCAGCTTTTTCTTGGATATTCAACGTATATATATATATATATATATATATATATATATATATATATATATATATATATATAAAAGATATGAAAAAAACACAAAATACTGTTAAAATGAAAACATTTTATAACTTAGCTGATATTGAACAATATTTCGATTTTATTGAAAATCGTCATCAGAGCTTGTTTATACTCCGTATTGTTAAGAGCGGAGACAAAACGTCAAGGTTTTTGTTTTGAAATCATATATATATATATATATATATATATATATATATATATATATATATATATATGTATGTATGTATGCAGAAATCATTCAATAATATGAACTGGAAGCAGATAAACACGGACAGATTGACAGCAAGGATCTATAATATTTTGCAAACACGTACATGACTTAAAGGAAGAGACAAATGTTTAAAAGGAAATATACATTAACATAAATTGATGATAAACACGAAACGACCGAAATAGATAGATAGATAGATAGATAGATCAGTCTCTTATAGTGTAGATAGAAAGAATATAAATTTAAAAAAAGAAGAGTCACGAATTGAGAAACACACGTATGACATTCTAAGAAAAAAAGTTAATAATTTGCTCCTCTTCATATCTGCTTACATTTCCTCTAAACAGCTGAAACAATCGTCAAGACTTAATTAGAATCTACAGGCTTGTTATATAGAATAGACTTTTGATAACACCCGATAACACTGGTATCTAAATCAGTTTGGAAGCCATGCAGACATTGGATTAGAATAAACATTACATTTGAGAAAGAATTGCTACTGAGGAAAAAGAGGCAGATGGTATAAAGGTCACCATGGGACTTCTTCACCGTTTACTGAGTGTCAGAACAATAGAGAAGAGGGTATTGGTGGAGAATCAGGTTTCAAAAACCAATTTCGAAAACTGACAAGCGGCCAAATAAACCGAAACAAAGGCGGCGATTGAGAGCGTTGAGACCGTTGATCCCCAAGGACAGGTCAGTGGCTTGATAGTGGAATTGAATGAAGTAGAATGAGTAGAACGAAATATGTTTGTGGTCAAGAGTTTGGAGGTTAGCGTGCTTTTCCATTAGCAGCTTTGTTTTGGCTTCTCTGCTTTCTGCACTGTTTGTTTGGAGACGAATGTCTACCAATGTTATTGTTTGCCGACCTACACATGCGTGTCTAGGAAATAGAGCATCATACTTTCCGATGGTTATGGTCGGTGAAAAGTAGGGGTGTCGTAATTCTCGGCAATATAGGCTTTCTCGCATTGTTTTTAAGACGGTTGGATCAAATTGCAATGATTGGCCACAGAGTTTTGCACGCATTCACACTTTTACACATATACCCAGAAAAGGTTTGCAAATAGATAAATATTCTGAAGCATACACAACACACCGCATATATATGTATAAATATCTGCAAATATGTTAGCCTTTGTCAAGAGATGTGCATATAACATTTATATACTAGAATTAGCTAATTACAGGTACATACATATATTGGATATCTATGTTTATAAGTATACAATGCATTTTGTGTGTGTGTATGAGTGTGATTTTGTGTTTGTGTACCGATATTGTATATATGCATACAATATAGCCACTTTTATACAAATATACATTTGCAATTTTGCCTATGCATATTCACCAATACTTGCACTGAAACAAACATCCAAAAGCACAAGATACAGAAATGCATCATTACAACTAACCTAAAGCGCCCCAGCAGTATCTTAGAATTCCGTCAGACATTGTTGATTTTCCGTTGGAATTTCGGATCAAAATGCAATCTCTCTCTCTCTCTCTCTCTCTCTCTCTATATATATATATATATATATATATATATATATAATATATATATATATACATGGAAGTAGATAGAGTATGAACGAAAGAAAAAACACAAATACGTTTATAATATTAATTTTTAAAAATCCCGCTGGTTACGGCCTTAGGCCATAATCCGAGAATCTTTATCTTTCGGGAAGAACATCTGAAATCTGATGTTCGATAGAATTTTGGTTATATATATATATATATATATATATATATATATATATATATATATATATATATATATATATATATATATATATATATATATATATATTATATTGGTTATATATATATTATATATATATATATATATATTACTAACAAAAGTAACCGGTCTATGACCGGACGAAAACATTTTTAGGAATACCAGGAGTGTTCCTAAAAAATGGTATGACATTAAAGTGCATCTAATGGTGAAGTTCTAATTCTGGAGCTCTTGGAAGTGTGGAATACCCCTTCATTGCCATTTTGATCCAGAATTGTAGTACCTGTTAGGAACCCATCTATGGGTTGAATAGATTTAAAAATGAGTTTTCATTATAACGAAAATTATTTGTTTATTGGATATTTAATGTTAAACAAAGTTAATAGTTTTTGTATTATAATATTAGTTTACTTTAGGAATAGTTTTTTTTTATGTTTACATTTAAAAAAAATATCAATAGCATCCCATTGTGGTGTAAGGATTTGCAAGTTAGACTCAAATTATTACTAAATAGCGATTTTAATATTCGCTAGATGCCCTTTGCTTTCGACATTGTACCATATCCTACCTATGACGAACTGTGACGAACAGGTTAGGTAAAGAAAACGAGGTCCCATCATTGTGTAATTGTTAGCAAGGTATTCTCGTAAATCCATTACTACTGAATAGTGAGTTCAATCCTTGCTTGAAGTCACGTACTTACGGAATTGTGTCTAATAATATTGACATTTTTTAGCAGAATTTAGAATTCATGTTTTTTTGTTTTTTTTACTAAAAAAGTCCCGCATAGAAACTTATAAAAATCTTCTGATATAATTATTCAGACTCTTAATTTTATAGAAAAAAAATCGTTTTTTATCTGTTCCTTTTTTTCCAGATTTTACAAAATAAAATTGATATTCCCCTAATATATTAAAAAACCGGTAGTCATAACTTGTTTTTGGCTTCTGTAAATTTCAATTGATTTAACGGTGCAAAAAGGTAAACATTGTTTTCGTTCATAATTTTCATTATTTCCGTAAGCTGATTTTTTGAAAAATCATCAGTTGTTTTAATGTTTTTTCTTTTGAATGGTTCGAAAATTTTGAAGATAATATCAACCTTTATTCAAGTTTCATTGTGTTAAAAAGCAATTTGAAAATAATAATAGAATGTGTTTTTTATATCCCCTTTTTTTAATCGCTAAGAATTTGCGATTTTTTTTTATCAAAATTGAGAATAACATTTTAAAATTTTTTTTTATCAAAATTGAGAATAACATTTTAAAAAGTAACTTGTGAATGGTTTAAATGATTTTTTCTAAAACCTTTTCGTACGTAAGACAATTTTAAATTCAGTTTTTAAATGCTTGTTGAGTTAGAAATAAAATGTAATATTGTAATTTATTTCTTGAGCCCTAAAACAAAGCCAATAAATATACATTAGCTTATTTGTAGGTGGATTTTAGGAATAGTTTCTTTCAAAAGATTTTTGAATTTCACTGATTAAAAATGGGTGTATTTTATTCAATGAAATATGAAAGTATTCGTAAAAAAAACATTGATAAAAATGTTTTCATCGGGAACCTTCTCGGACTCGGGAACCTTCTTTTCGAACTCGGGAACTTTCTTGTCGTAATCGGGAGCCATCACGGAACTTTGAACCTAACCCTTTATTTAGTCCACGGGGGTATCCTGTTCTCATTCCGCTAACCATAGCTGGGGTAGGAGTTGTGTTAATTATTTTTCTAACAGCATTCACTCAGGATTGAATTCAGGATCCAGAGATAACTGTCACTTAGAACTGTCTTAACCTAACTACCTTATCCACTAGGCCATGTGTCCAATTGGACAATTGAGTGTGAATGTTGGGAACTTATAAACCTAATGTCTTGATTTGGCTAGAATATCTATGTTTTGGCTAGAATATCTACCTATTTACTTATGTATGATTTTTTTACCTAGACTCATATTGTGTTTTTTTTTTGTTTTTTTTTCAATCTGATCTAGCCTTCTTAATTATAGGTTCCCATATTGTATTCATTTCTATGCTATGTCTACTTAACATCCCAGTACAGCCTATCATATGTACTGATTCTTTGAGGCGTCTTCTCTTCCAATGTTCTTCTCTATCTATTATTCAAACTTCATCCCATAAGGGCAGATGGTTTCCCTTTTCATTCCATATATGGTCAGCCATACCCGACTTTTCTATTTCTCCTCGGACCACTGCTTTACGATGTTATTCTAGTCTTACTTTCAGTGGGCGGCATGGTTCACCTTTGTATTCTTTGCCACAGCTGCATGGAATGGAATACACACACTTTTTGGTCATGTTGTATGCTGTTGGGGGCTTGACGCGAACGAGATGTTTACGAAGAGTTGCGTCACTCCTGAATGTTGTCTTGATGTCATAGGGATTACATATCTTTTGAATCTTTTCAGCCAAGCCTTTCACATAGGGCAGACAGACTGTGGTGAGTTTTCGGGTATCATCCTCTGTCCTGCGATCCAGATTTCTCATAGCCGATGTTATGCTCTCGGGATAATTGTTACGACGGAGGGTCTCTCTTAAGCTGTCCATTTCCTTCTGGTATACTTCATCACTGCTGATGGCTTTTGCTCGATGTTGTAAGCAACGGACGATACCTTTCTTTACATTATATGGATGGTGTACGAAAAGAAGGTTCCCGAGTCTGAGAAGGTTCCCGAGTCCGACAAGAAATACCAGAAGAAGGCCGGAGGGCATATCGGCCGAAACGTTGTACAAATAACAATGAAGATGGGGACAATAGTCCGAATAACACAGATAATACTAACCAAATTTGGTGTTTCTTAGTTAGAAGGGTATTAAGGTGTATGCAAGATTTACACTGTAGGGCCATTGGTCCGGCGTTTCTATTGGCTGGCCAATCAGAGACCTGGATTCAGGGGTTTGGAACCCATAAAAGAGGTCCCCAAAAGGGTTCCAAGCAGATTGGAGAGCTGGTTCTTGACCAGATTGGTGAGCTGGTTCTTGACCAGATCGGACAGTTGGTTCTTGACCAGATTGGACAACTGCTTCCATAGCAGATTGATAGAGCTTGTCACCGTCTTTGCTTTGTCATCTTGTTACTCAAAGTCCTGAATTTGAATCAGAACTCAGCATATATCGCCAGTCAGTCCACAAAATTCCAACTCAACTTCAACTTCAACACCCCTTTGTGGTTGTACATGATTTTTATCACTGTATAATTAATAAAGGTCGTTTTATTGTTAAAAACGCGTTCGTATTAATTGTAGAACAACATTGGTGAATTTGGTCACTCAGGTACAGCCCGGAACAAGCACTTCAACTTTCCTGAGGGTCAAATAACACCCATCGTGTTAGATTCGGCGCCGCGACAGCATAGTATTACATTTGGTCCCGTGACCAGATCATAGTATTACATTTGGCACCCCGACCAGCATAGTATTACATTTGTTGCCGCGAGCACCATAGTATTACATTTGGTGCCGTGACCAGATCATAGTATTATATTTGGCACCCCGACCAACATCGTATTACATGTGTGTAGGCGTGTTACCCATTTAATTTCAGCATGTTTGCGTGTTTGTGTGGATGGAAAACCGTGATGAATTAAAATCCACTTCAGGTTTTCCAGGTTGTAGTTTGCAGTGTTTTTTGGAAATATTGTGCAATGCTACTTTATTCAGATTTTTGTTTTATTGTAGATTTATGGTTGTTTAATCTGAATCTAAAGGATGTTTGTGTTTCCCCTACATATCCACTGTTTTTGCATTTCGTGCAGTAGATATAGTAGATGATGTTTGCGCTGTCGCAAGTGAGTTATAGGAGTTGGATCTTTATGTTAGTGTGTGGTATTAGGATTGAAGGATCTGTGTTTATGTGGGCGCATACTTGGCATCTTGGCTTGTTACACCTTTGGTTGCTTTTTTTTGTGTTGTTATATAGGTGTTTTTTGATGCAGTGAGGATGTTGCATAGGTTGGGTGGTTGTCGTTAGTCATTGATGGGAGGTTTTTGGAAGATGGATTTTATTCTGGGGTCGGATTGTAGGATTTTGTACTCTTTTGTTAGTGTTTTTGTGAGTTTGTGTATGTATTGATCATGGTGGAATACCATAGGGGATCGATCGTTGGGTTGTTTTTGCTTGTATTTGAGTAGCTGTTTAGGGATGCCGTTTTGTTGATTGCTGTTTTAACTAGTTTTATGGGGTAGTCGCTTTTTAGGAAGGTTGGCTGTGTGGTGTGTGTATTCTTGGGGGTCTGAACAGATGTGTTTTATCCTCATGCATGCACTGTATATTATAGATTTTTTTAGTTTGTATGGGTGGTTGTTGTAATTAAGGGATGTGTGATTTTCAGTGGGTTTGGTGTGTAGCGTTGTTTTTGGCTTGATTATTACATCGAGGAATGGGATGGAGGTAGGGAAGTGTTCTATGGCGAATTTTATGGACTTCTGGTATTTGTTGCAGTGTTTATTGAAATCTAGCAGGCTGTTTAAGCCGTGTTTCCATATGAGGAAGATGTCATCTATGTACGGTGGGGAACTTGTTTTCCACGAGGAACTCCCTGCAGGCTTGAACGCCTCCATTGTGTGGAATGTTGGTGTACAGTGATGTTACGTCCATTGTTGCCAGTATGGCTCCCTCTGGGAGTGTGCCTATCTTGTGTATTTCATTTAAGAAGTGTGTGGTGTTTTGATATGTGCGGGGATTGTGTGTTGCTGGGGTTGAGGATTTTGTCTATGTATCCTGACAAGGGTTCTGTTAGGGTGCCGTTAGCTGCTATTATGAGTCTCCCGGGGGACGATGTGTAGGGATTTTATGAGGTGTTCGATGTCATGTGAGTTGTTGTGGGTAGTTTGGTTAGGTGACTGATCTGCTATAAGTTTTGGAAGTTTGTGTATTTTGGGTGTCGTGTAGAATGTCGCTGTTTTGGGGTTTACTGAAATGAAGGTGTTTATGGTGTTTTTTCTATGTGGGCTGAGGTTTTTAGCTAGTTGTTTTAGTACTTGTTTGTATTCGTTTGTGGGGTTTGTTGGGAGTGGTTTATAGTGATTTCTGTTACGTAGTTGCGTTTCTGCTTCTGCTATATATTTTTCTGTCTAAGATGGTGGTGCTTTCTTCATTGTCAGCTGGTATTATTGTTATGTCTCTGTTGTTTTTTAGTGTTGATATGGCTTTTCTTTCTTTTGTAGTGAGGTTGTTGTATATATATATATATATTATATATATATATATATATATATATATATATATATATTAT
The DNA here is from genome assembly GCA_023376005.1 of Doryteuthis pealeii. Taxonomy (NCBI): domain Eukaryota; kingdom Metazoa; phylum Mollusca; class Cephalopoda; order Myopsida; family Loliginidae; genus Doryteuthis; species Doryteuthis pealeii. The sequence continues at coordinate 52,447,219 of CM042148.1, read as the reverse complement.
ATATATATATATATATTAGGGATATGGTTTAAGTATTTTTGCTTAATATGAGTTTCATCTTTCGATAAGAACACGGGAAAGCTGATATTCAATATAATTTTGTTGTTGCTGTAAAATCTAGTTTCAATTTCTTAATATGAATAGTTGAATATTATTGATTTGTAAAAGGCGTAAAATACCCCTCCCCCCATATATATATATATATATATATATATATATATATATATAATATATGTGTGTGTGTGTGTGTATATATATATATCAGAACTTAACTAGCCAAGTTTCACTGAAAAGGATCTTCAGGAAAACTTTCTAAACCGGTTCTGCGTATTTTATTCTTATTATTATGGCTCAGTCGGTTTATTATTTCCAACCAAATTAGTATTGTGACTCGTTCGTTTTTTTTTTTAAACATTTTTCTCCAAAGAGCTACTTTCTTTAAAAATGAATATATATAAATATAGATATATATATATATATAACAAATATTTAGATTAATTTATATATTCCAATAAAGACACTCATCTCCCCCAATACGCCATTCTAACTTTTTCCTGGCTTTTCTGTGAAAGTTCTATGTGATTCTGGAAACAAATCTTTTTACCTCTTTCAATTTACGAAAATATAACCAATTAACAAATTAGTATGTGAAGTCTTAATGAAATCATTGCGTGCTATTGACATCTACAATTCAGATAAGAAAAAAGAAAAACTCAATTTTTAGTCAAAACTATTCACTTCACATTCCATTGGTTTTCATTCCTTTCGGGAAACTCACAAAAACTGACTAAAAAAAAACAAAAAAAAAAAACAAAAAAAAACGAAATTGGTTTTAGTTTTATTGAATACGTCGTGTGAATATTAGTACGTACATTTTTGTTTAAAAACTTCAAAATCATATTGACTGATATTCTAAATCAGCGTTTCAATAAAGTTACCATATACTAAATGACTAGAAATATATGTCATACATAGCAAAAAATTAGAAAATTTCAGTGTGGATCTACCACACTGAAATTCTAATTCAGGTTTGAACGGATATTTATCTCTGGGGAATAAATCTTATTTCAAAATCGAAGATGCACTCATCTTAAGTCCAAAAGTGAGATAATTCTAAAAAAAAAAAAAAGAATAAAAAGGTCGTTCGTCATTTGCAAAAGTGAATAACTGAGGCAATCCAAAAACACTTAATTCTGATGATAATTGCTATCATCAGACTTTTGAAGACATTACTGAATGTAAGCATCAACACTAGCAGGGATATATATATATATATATATATATATATATATATATATATATATATATATATATATATATGTAGGGGGTGAGATAGATAATTTGTCGTCTAAATTACGCAGACCTGAAAAATAACACTGATATCTCACTTTATCAGATATATCTTCCATAATAACATGAAAATATCTTAAATACTATAGATTCAATTTATTCAAAGAAATCACCATTATCTTCAACTATGAGTTCGGAATATCCTGGAAACTTTTCCAACGATCTCTTTGTTTAAATTTGTAAATGCTGCCGTTATACTTGCCTTCAGTTCATCTTTAGCCTGGCATGCAACAGAGTTCTGATTCCAGACGTAGACTGCAACTACCCTCTTAATCTAGGGCTGCACTACCTTCTCCAGGTCTTTGTTGTACGTCTCCGTGCTTACTCCGAGGCCATGTGCGAAGATGAATGGATTCATGACCTTACAATTGCTAGTAACAGCACCAAACATCATGATGTGGCTGGGTGTTTGCTTTCCGTCAATATCGGTACATCTTGTGGGGACAGAGCAAGTCAACCATTGCTCTCTGGTAGAATTATTTTTCATCTGAGAACAAATAAAGCATGTTCGCTTGGGGGGGGGGGACTTAAGATTTTTTAAAGCTCTGCAGTGTGGTCTTTCTCTTATTCTTCATGGCTTGTGATAATAATTGCCCCTTTCCCATCTTGTTCATACACTACATGCCTGATAAGAAACCCAGAAACCCCCATGTCCCTGGCTATGGAGCTTATTCACTTGCCGGGATTGTTGACAATCATGGCCTGAATTTCATCAAGAACTTCGGCTGTACTTTTCTTATCAGAACGATCAGAGTGAGGCTTCGTAATTACCATCCAACTGTTTTTGAATCCTCTGTACTGTTCACAGATTGACAGACAGCCACTGAAATCTTTATATTAGAGCTTCCAGCGTGAATATCAACCAATACAGAATGCATTTTCCAAATTTCTGACGGAGCGAATTGCGTCATGGAGCTGCTTTCTTCACAGACAGTACCCAACTGATTCTGGTTTGCTACACAGTAGACAAAACATGAAACAAACAAACTGCATGTGTGAATTTAATATCTTACCCATTACAACACACACACACACACACACACACACACACACACACACACACACAGATATATATATACACACCCCATATATATATATATATATATATATATATATATATATATATATATATATATAATATAAATAAAGAGACTTCGGCAAAGTTAATCTTATGATACAAAGAGACCAACGACTGAATGAAGATTAAATAAAATGGCCGAGAAGAAGAGTGCTAAGGGCTCACTTTAAACGGGGTTGTTTATATTTAAAAGCAATTTCAAAACTCAAATTCGAACATTTTAAATTTGAATATATACATTCAGAGTCCATCACGACAAGTGGCCGAGTGACTTATAGGAGATTAAAGTCAGAAAATACTTGGCAGATTTAGAGAACAACAAAGGAGAACGCTGGGGTCATGAGGTCAATCAAAGAAGATTGGAGGGAAGATGAATTTGCGAGAACCAAACATAATTTGATGCCATCAATTACCAGTCACTGACAACTTGTGGATTCCACCTTTCTAAGAATCTCCAAGAATATAAAAAGGTTTACATTTAAGAAGGATTCCACCTTTCTAAGAATTCCAAGAATATAAAAAGGGTTTACATTTAAGAAGGATTCCACCTTTCTAAGAATCTCCAAGAATATAAAAAGGGTTTACATTTAAGAAGGATTCCACCTTTCTAAGAATCTCCAAGAATATAAAAAGGGTTTACATTTAAGAAGGATTCCACCTTTCTAAGAATCTCCAAGAATATAAAAAGGGTTTACATTTAAGAAGGATTCCACCTTTCTAAGAATCTCCAAGAATATAAAAGGGGTTTACATTTAAGAAGGATTCCACCTTTCTAAGAATCTCCAAGAATATAAAAAGGGTTTACATTTAAGAAGGATTTTTTAAAAATTGTTGTTGATGATTTGTTTCTCTTACCAGATGATAACCACAACGTTTAATTTGCTTCTGTCAAATGCCAGAAGGCCAACCCACAATAATTTCCACGATAATCAGCTAGACGTGACATAATAGTAAGAAAGTCTTGCAAAATAATACATATGACATTCTCAACAAATGATCGAATAAACCATAGAAATAAACAAACTTGGCATGGATGAGATTAAATAGTCGACATAGACAATCATTCGACTATAATAAAACATTCGTCTTCATAAGAGTATTTGATACCCAAACACAAACATATGTATGAGGAAAAGCATAAAGGACACATAGTGAAGAGACACTGTTGCTTTTAGTTATAAATGAAGTCATCTGAAGAAGATCAGAGAATTGAAGGCAAAAAAATCCCTCGGTAAGAACGCTTGAAAGAGACAGACATACAAATTACAATTGGAAGAAGATAAAGGGAAAATAAAAGCAAGATACATTTCAGGCAGTCGGCCTTGACGTATGAAGACAGAAATAAAAAATTCTCACAAGTCAGGTCAGACGATTGTGTATGACTTGGGAAAATAAAATAAAATAATAAGGACGTAGACAGCTTCTTCTTCATAAAAAGAAAACACTCCTTTTACTTAATTATAGTTCAACGGGAAATACTGCTCTAGTTTAGGAATACACACACACACACACACACACACATATATATATATATATATATATATATATATATATATATATATATATATATATATATCATCTCGCTCTAGTAGCATGGGTATCCATGACAATCTCTCGCCAACCGTCCCTAGTTGACAACCGTCAAGTTGTGTTTGTTAGTCAAGAATTATAGATAGTCCTGTGATGCTTTGTTGAAATTAAAAAAGACAGAAATTGTGATTTTATATATGCATGTGGAGATTAAACAATCACACGGAGAGAGATAGCACAGAATTAATTTTGGAAAATTACTAGATAAGTTAAAGTTTTGAAATTGAAATGCACATAATAAGAAATTCATAATTAGTTGTGAATTTGAAATGGATGAATGATAGGTATGTTGCATAATTGATGGGCGTAGAATCAATTATGCACGGTTAGTGTAGAAAAAATTATTTGAATTCAAATCTAAACTGATGGAGATTTTGACGGACCTCTTTTTAACCTTAGTTTGCCAGTGTAAGCGTGAAATGGTATAGTTAGTTCTAGTTAGCCGCCGACCGATGAAGACGTGTTAGCTAGATTCTCACCATGCATGGTTAATTGACCCGGGCCCAAGAAAAAGTAATAAATATGGGAATTTACTAAAAAAATCTTGAATTGTTAATCAAGAAAAAACTAACAACCAGTACATCTTAAGAAGAAGAAACAGCTAATAAAAAGACAGACCAGACAGATAGCAACTCAGACCAAACCATGAAGCAAGTAAGAAATCGCTACTCAGTCAAACCAAGATATACGCCAACTACAAGACAGACCACAGAAAAGATACAATACGAGATTATATGATTAAGATTAAGTATGGGTATACAACCACGGGCATACCCAGAAGTACGTTGTATGTAAAGAGACGGCTATTCATTATTTAGTCTAGTTGGTTATTCATTATTTTGGGGTGTTATTTTCTATGATTTTAGGGGTAACAGTTTCTGAAAGTGATCTTTCCATTTCTGGAGTCTATCTTTTTGACTGATTGCCTTTAACTTTGATCTAGGGGTATTTTCCCTACAACTGATTTCATTTACAGTTTGCTATGCTAATTGCGACTGTCTGTCTTCTACTGTCTGTCTGATTTTATTTGCTCTTTGGTGTATTCTATCGATTCTTTTTTGTATGTTTCAGTTAGTTCTATCTGGGCTTTCTTAAGGTTTTCTATGTTGATGTTAGTTGGGTTTGTTTTATTGCGTTGGGATGCTTTTTGAATATCATTTCTCTTTACTGCTTCTGTATCACAGGGGACAGTGTGTTTGGCTCTTTGTTTGGTCGGTATGCATTCAACTCCAGCTTCTAGGTGGGCACTGACAAATTTTTCATATTCCTCATTTGGAGTGTACCTTGCTGATGTCTCCTGGAGGATTTCAAACTTATTCCTAACTGCTACCAAGTAGCGATTATATACATAGTAGTGAGTGAGTGTCTTATCGTAGAGAATTATTAGTTTTCCCTTTGTTTCTACGTAGACTTAGGTGTAGTTTGCCTGTGACTATTCTGTGATCGGAGGACACCCATTCGAAAGAGGAGTATGCTTCGCAGTTTATATCACTGTTGATCCATTTTTCATCTATTAGGTCCGTATTTTGCCCTTTCATTTTTGAAATTAGGTGTTTAGGCATACGAGCCTGTTCTTAAGGGTCCCTGTTTGGGGTGTTGTGTAAGCAGAAGGTATTGTTTTTATTTCTGCCTACCTGCGTATTCATGCCCCCCCCCCAGTGATCAGTACATTGTGTTTGGGAGTATATCTGCATGGGAAAGATAGCTCGTTGTAAAACATTTCGATGTCCACTTTATCGCTGACGTTTGTGGGACTACAGATTCTACATGGGACAACAGTCATGCATGGATTGCCATTAAACGTAGCACTCATGATTAAAGGCTGGATTTTTTTCTATGCTGATTACCTATTTTAGTGCTCGAGGAGTGAGAAGCATTCCTACACATTTTATGGGGGCATTAGCAGAGTTTTTCCATGCAGATGCCGACAGAAACGTCCAGCATTTACCAGGTTCATTGTATTTTAATTTTAATTCGCTATGGTCAAATCTATGTTCTTGCACATATATGTCTATATTTTTTTGGCTGCAGACGCCATTACATCCACTCACTGAATATCTATCTAATATATATTATATATAATATATATATATATATATATATATATATATATATATATACTTATAAACACTACAATTTCGTTACCTAAGTTTTAAGACGGGAGTGTGGTAAAAATGACCTGCCAAGCGTTTTTATAGCATAAGGTGTATTCACGTGGTGAGATGTTAGTTTGCTGGACACTTGCACGAAAAAGTATAACGTGCTTAGGTTTTTGTACAAGTGACATTCAAACGAGAAAAAAAAAGAAAGTCTTTTAGTAGATAAAAATTTGACGGGAACTCAAATGCATCTAAGATGATCGGAACATTTTAGCTTAAATTGCTCTAGAAAATCTAATTTGTTTAGAAAGGAAATAAAATTAGCGTTTTCAGCTGTGCACACTCCGGGCAGACGCTAAAATGTACCCCCTCATGGAAGAAACATCAGAACACATTCTTCCGACAAACTCCTCGAGTAACGAGCAAATTTTAACGAAATTTTGCATGGGAATACCATTGACCTGAAAGAGTATACAGGACTCAAAAGTTTGCTTAAAACCGATCATGAAGTTCTAATTCACACAGAAAGCAAATAAAATTGCTATCTGTAGGAGTACCCTGTGTTTTAGTAAATACTTATATTTAATCCGAGGCAAAGCCAGGTTCTTCTGTTAGTCTTATATTTAATTCTGTTCACTTGCTTGTTTGTTATCAATGGATTCATATGAGAAAGGAACAATTTTTATGAAACTTAATATTTCAATTCCTATCACCTCAAGATACCTTGAAACATATTCGCTTAACATTGGTGAGACAAAATTCAAAGGTGACAATGAGTTCATACCTGAATGATCAAACATGAAATATTTTGAAATACACTAATCCCCAAAGATGATATTAGATAAGATTTTACAGTAGAAAATATTGTACTTTGTTGTAAATATGTAAATATTTTCTTTTTAATCGACTCATAGAAATTCAAATATATTCGTGATTTTTAGACGTATTAAATAATATAGGCTTTTAAAAATTGTTTTAGCTCCAACGCACACACATAAAAATAAACACACACGCACGCACACATACACACACGCACGCACACACACACACACACACACACATATATATATTGCATCAGACTTTCCTCCTCTTACATACAAATATAAATGTTTTTGGTTTGATTTTGGGTGAATGTATATATATATATATATATATATATATATATATATATATATGTGTGTGTGTGTGTGTGTGTGTGTGTGTGTGTGTGTGTGTGTGTGTGTGTGTATATGTGTGTGTGTGTAATTAAGTGATATATAGCTTTATTTTCCTGAATGAAATCTATGAGGAAAATATAACAAAGTGGATTAATGTATCCCATTGGGCACGAAAGTGAACGTCAATTTTCGTTATCTATAAATAAATGGAAATCTGTTTGTATTCGAGAATAAGAACTGTTGTAAAAAAGTGTGTATCAGTAGATGTAGTCATAAACGGTTTATAGTTATAGAAATATCGTCATCTTTACTCTGCTTGTGTCTGTAAGCGAAGAGTATGTTTTTTTTTCTGAATAGACATTTCTACAATTTTGGTTTCTGTCGATGTGCGTGTTAGTGCAAAACTCTGGACCAGAAGAAATCAAATTGATTCTTGATTGAGAAAAAATATGTTAAAGTATTTTATGTCTTTTCTTTCATAATTTCAGAAGTTTGAAAGAAAGTAAAAATCATTTCGCACTGAAACAAAAGGAAAAATAAGAAAGAAAACATTTACTATTGAGAGAAATCAATAACCAGAGGTTTTCGGTGGGTTCTGGAATCAGACAGAAGGCAAATATAATAGAGGTGAAGGAGAGGAAGGGAAAGCAAAGAAGAAGAAGAAGAAGAAGAAGAAGAAGAAGAGAAGAAGAAGAAGAAGAAGAAGAGAACTGACAGGGAAAATGATGAACGGAAATGAAAGGAGAATAGGAAAGAAACAGAAGGAAGAAGGGAAATTAGAGAGAGAGAGAGAGAGAGAGAGAGAGAGAGAGAGAGAGAGAGAGAGAGAGAAAGAAAGAGAGAGAGAGAGAGAGAGAGAGAGAGAGAGAGAGAGAGATGCCAACGGGAGAAGATATAAATGAAAACGAAAGACAGATTGAAAAGAAGTAATGAACAGAAAGATTAGAAAAAAGGAAAAGTGAAAAAGAAGAGGCGGAGGGCGAATAAGGTGAGTGGGAAGAGGAAGAGAAGTAAGAAGAGGAGGAGGGAAAGGAAGCAATGACGGGAAAATAATGGAAGAAAATTTTGAAATAGAAAATGTTGAAAAGAATGAGAGGAAGAGATGAAGAAAATATTGGTTGGGTGGAGGGAAACGAAAACAAAAGAAAGCAAATAGGAAAAGTTGAGCTGGTTCGATTAGAAATGGCGGGAAGTGAAATACAAAAATCGAAAAAATGTCTCTGTGCTTCTTTTAGATGGAGATTAGTGAAATAGTTGTAAAAATAAAGCTACCAATCTTATAAGCTGTTCAAATAGATATTTCTGAAGCAAAAATAAAAGAGTGGCAGATTGTACAATTTTATCTTCGCCCGAGAGGAGGAAGACTTGTAAAAAGACAATTGCTTGAAAAGTAGCGGGTCGTAAATCAACGGAATTGTATAAATATAGAAAAGAAAAGCTTTTTAAAAAAAATAATCCAAATTTTGATCGTAACTCGGCTACTATAGTAATTTATCCAATAATGATAAAGAAAAATGCATTTATTAAATATTCTCTGAATCACCAAGAATAATTTCGTTGCAGATTTGCTGCTAACAGACATAGAAAAATGTCACATCTATTCCACTGAAATATATGTTTATATATGATAAAATATGTTACATCCTTTTTGTAAGTAATATTCTTTAACTAAGAGGTTGGAAATTATTAGAATTATATGATTTTATTTTTAGAATAATTCAAAGCTAGTTTATATGAAGGTATATTATTCAATTTTTTTTATCTAAACTCTTGCACTTTTCTATGCTGATAAATAATTCTTCTAAGATTCTTAAACGTATATTTTGTTCTATTGTAAAAGTTTAAATTCTACATTAATATCCTAAAATATTTTACTAATAGAAGGAAGCAAATATTGAAATGTATTCTCTAAAATTTTCTTTCTTGGAAAAGTCATGTCTCAATTTAAAAAATGCTCCACAACTTTTATCTAAAAGTTATTCTCATTAATCTTTACTATGCACACTGTTGAACAAAATTTATGATTTCATTTTACAGCTAACGAATCCTTCGTCAAATAAGAATGTGGAAAATAGAAGTTAGTCGACCGTCACAATTGGTCAGATTATTCGACATTTAACAAAAATTAAAACAATACTAGATAAAAGCTGGTCAAATCTAAACAATACAAAATTCTGACACTTATTCTAAGATTTATAGCTAATTGCGAAGCATCAGAATAAAGAAATTGATAGATCAAATTTTAAAAAAGAACAATATATGTATGTGGTTATATACAATATAAACGCTCTCTCCTTATCTCTCTTTCTCTCTCTCACACTCTTTCACAAACACCCCCCCTCACACACACACACACGGATACAAAAAATATAACGATAAAATGATGCTGTTGCTGAAAGACAACACACTATATGAAATAATAAATGGACAAGTTATAAACACCGAAACTGGAAATTTATAAAATCTTACAAAATATTAATCCCTCCCCCCCAAAAAAAAAACGAAAACAATACATGGTTAACACATATAGAATACTTCCCGAAGATATCAAAGATATATAGACTACCAAAAACGCACAAACTCGATATCCCAATGAGATTCATTATATCAAGAATAGGTAGTGTTCTTTATCAAACAGCAAGAGTCATAGGTAAAATACTAACCACTTTCCTATGAACAATAATCGTATTCCTCTTTAAAAACACTGGAGACATTGTTAATTTAAAAAAATAACATAAATAATAGAATTATGGAAAGCCTTGATATCAAATAATTATACACTAACATATCATCAAAAACTGTCTCACCTTGGTTTAGAATACTTTGCAGATGGGGTAAGACCCCTAAAGAAAAGAGTGTCCTTAGCATGACATTAAAGTGCATTTGATGGTGAGTGTGGAGTTCCCCTTCATTGTCATTACCTCTTGATCCACTATGACCCGGAGTGGTAGTACCTGCTAGGAACCTATCGATGGGTCAAATAGATCTGTTTGAAAATTATTCCTATTTGATAGGACCACGTGCAAAAAGAAAGAACATTGAGATGTCTTAAAAAGTATTTATATGAACATGGTTATTCTTTAAAATATTGGATGTTCTAAATAGACTCGTCTCACCATTTTAATATAAAAGAGGCTCACATGTTACTTAAATAGATAAATGAAAAAAAAACCTAAAACTTATAGAATCTGCTGTAATCTTTTTGTATGAAACAATCAACAACAACGACTTGAATTTTTTAATGTATCACCTTTTCTTACCTGATTGATAAATTAAAACTAAACAATATTCCTTTAATTTGAGATAGTTTAGAATAAACAAAAATAACATTAAATAGTTTTAATTTGCAATTTATTTTATAATTTCTTACTATATACATCAGTAATATTTTCAAATATTTCAATTAATAGCTTTGATAATTGACATAATTTTCCTACTATGTAGCGATCGACGTTTTTAGTAACATTTCCATGACAACTTGATACATTGGTTATTTTCCTTTATCTTTATATCTCTCTATCATATATTTCTCTTAAAATCAAAAAATTGATGAAGGTTATGCAGAGCGAAACGTCATGGCCATTCCATCAAGTTGTTTTTACGTCATTTCTCTCTCTCTCTCTCTATCACACACACACACACACATACATACACACACACACACACACACACACATATATATATATATGCATATATATATATATATATATATATATATATATATATTATAATATATATATATATAGTGTGCATGTATGCATATATTGCGAGTATGAATATATATATGTAAGCATATTTATTATTAGGTATCTTTCCATATATATATATATATATATATATATATATATATATATATATATATATATATATATATAATTTGCGTACGTGTGTTTGTGTGTACCCTTAGGAATTCTTCTTATGGATTATGAAAAATCAATAAAACAGAAGAACGTTGACTTGTGTCATTGCCTTCAGCGACCAAAACCAACGCTTCTGTTCTTCAGTCTGAATTTAAGAGAAGGGGAAAAATGTTCACATCCTTGACGGTTAGCAGGAATTCTTCCGGTAAGCCTCTAAATTAGCAAGTGGTATACCTCCTTTCTAACCTTCCGAGTCATTAGGCTAGGAAACCTTTACCGAATCACAAAAATAGAATTTTCCCCATTATTAATCTGAAATATATACGATAAATCAAAGTTAAACCATGACTATCAGGTTATACAGTGAGAGATAATAAAATGGTAAACTTTATATGAGACCATAGAGCTTTTCACTATCTTCTTCTTTCTCTCCTTTCATGTTTCTTTATATCTCTCTATCTTCTTGCTTTTCAATCTCTCTCTCTTCATGTTTAAAAAAAATCATTTTCACTCTTTCTTACTGACTGTTTCTCCTCTCTCTTCCTGATTATCTTTCTTATCTTTCTGTTTCACTCTTCGTTTCTCTCTTCGTTTCTCTCTTCGTTACTCTTTCTCTTTCTCTTGTTTCTCCTTCACTCTCCAGTTGAAGTAACAGAATTTATTAACAAAAAAGTAGAAAGTACAAAAGACAAGCATTGCAGTTGTTATCTTCTCATATTACTTTAGCTAAATATCACTTCATCAATTGTTGTCATAGGACATTTTTGTATTAAACACTATCGAATTTTAAAGAATCTCTTTCTCTCCCCTCTCTCCCCCCTCTCTCTCTCTCTCTCTCTCTCTCTCTATATATATATATATATATATATACACGCTATATATGATAAAACACACACACATGTATACACACACACACACATACACACACACACACACACACACACACACACACATATATATATATATATATATATATATATATATATATATATATATATATATATATATTAAAGATTGTAGCTAGATATAATTCACGGCACCGTGGCAAAATATATTGAGATTTCCATCCATAGATAGATATTCTCAGCTAAAAAGAACGTTTCTTCTGAAAATCTCAATATATTTTTGCTACGGTGCTGTGATACATTTAAATTTAGCTAGAATCGTTAATCTAAAAGGATGATAAAAAAAGCTAAGTTATCCCGGATAACTCTGATTTATCTTGCTCACATGAGAAAAGACTGCTCTACACTGGAAATCGATCCCCTAGGAGATAATAATCTAAAAATCGATATTGTTTTCAGAACAGTTCACCAAAGAATAGCCCTTTCACAATATGTCCGCCAGGTCCGTTTTCTTTCTTTCTGGTAACAGAGAACATTTAACTGATGTTCTGTGTAATAAAGTAGAGGTCGACAGTCAGGTTAGGCAGGATGGGTGGGTAGATGGGAGGAGGGTAGTTGTCCTGAGGGTCATTAAGCAAGCAACAAATGAAAAGGTGATGGAATTATTATTTCTTGACTAGAGTTACAAATGATTTTGTCTTTGAAATTTTTAGAACACACACACACACGCACACACACACACACACACACACAATTTATATTCTCTCTTTGGATGTAAATAATTGTATTTTAGTTGATAAAATTACATAAAAATTGTTTTAGAAAAAGAAATGAAAAAAGTAATTAGAATATTTCTGAAATTAACCACAGTCATTTATATATCTGTGTTGTATGTGCGTCTGAGAGAGAGAGAGAGAGAGAGAGAGAGAGAGAGAGAGAGAGAGAGAGAGAGAGAGAGAGAGAGAGAGAGAGAGAGATTTAGACGGCATCCAGTGTCCGTACAGAGCTGATGAATGTAATTTTTTGATAGTGTGAAAACACTGGTGTGTCCATGTGTAGGAGTCCATAGGTCACTTATGGGTTCGCCCTTAATTTCACAAGCAGTGCCCAGCATGGCTTGGTCGTCTTACTCAAAAGGTTTGTGAGGTGGGAGGTAAGATAATCGTCAATAGTAAGTTACAATAAAGATGTTTGCTTACATTTTGAAAGCAGGATGTAAATTTAAAAAACACAAAGCCATGCGATATTTCTATCATTGTTAAAGTAAAATTACTTATTAATTAAAAATTAAGTTATCATTTAAAATTACTGACAGCAACTTAATTGAAAAATGAATATTTGTTTTTTTTTATGTTAACCAAGAACTTGATATATTGTATTGACTCAGTAAGAAGAAAAATGTACAGGTTAAATCTAACACATATTTTTTTCATATGCAATCGACTAATTAAAATATTCCATGGTATTAACATAGAAACAATTATCAATTTATTCATCTCTAGAAGTTCGTTAGTCTAAATGTTCGGGTATTTACATTGAGTTTCAATCTAAGTAAATTTCACAAAATGCATGAGAAAATTGAACGCAAGATGTAATTGGAGCAACATAATCTTCCTAATGCCCTTGCATTCAGTATATTAATATACGTGAAAATAGGTATAAATGAATTACATTCACTTTCAGACTGGTATCATTGGGAAAGGTATGAACTCCAATACCCCTATCTATATGTTAAGTGTTCTTCTACAAGGATGTGTTTGGCATTAAATAACCTACAAAGGTTGATATGCCATTAAACAGAAGAACCAACCGAAACCAAATTATAAATACCAATCTATGTATTCATTTTGATAGGAATTTTGATACAGAAATCTGGATTTGGATAAATAGATTAGAAAAAGTGTAATCAGATTAAGGCATCGGATCTCATGAAATATTCCTGTGAGATTCAGTCAGTTCTACAAAAAATTGCACTATTTGTAAACAGAAATCACTGAGAGAGATAGAGATAGATAGAGAGAGAGAGAGAGAGAGAGAGAGAGAGAGAGAGAGACAGACAGACAGACAGACAGACAGACAGACAGACAGAGTAACGAAAGAAAGTTTAAAAAGCGAAAGATACAAAGTAATAAAATTCCATTTTTATTAAAGCGTCAATTATTTCCTTAGTCAATCAAAGATAACTTTAAAAAAAAAAAAAAGAAAAAAAAAGAACAACCCAAAAACAAAACGCCCCTCCCCCCGAAACAATTGAGTACTTTAATTTAAGTTAGCAATGGCTAACCGGAATTGTATTCTCAATTTTCATCTTTTTTAGTTTTCATTTTTATTAAATAAAAAAAGGAAACAAAGATTACAACTCTTACAAAAATTGAGAAAAATACTATTTGATTGAATAAAAAATAAACTAGGAAGAAAGAAAATAATACAGTTAATGAAAATTGTCAAAATAAAATAAATAAATAAAATAAAATAAATAAATAAAATAAATAAATAAAATAAAATAAATAAATAATGTATAGAAACTATTGTTTAAACGTTTAGTAAAAAATAGTTTGTAGGTAATAAAAAATGATCAGATGCAGATTCCTTGTCAGAAAAGTTTTACAAATAATAAAAGCAAATAAGAAACAAAAACAAATAAAATTTTAAGTTTTGAATATTATTGATGATTTTTGAAAGAAGACAATGCATGAAAATGTCTCAAATCTTGCGGTAAATCTGTTAAGCGAATTGAAATGAAAATGAATTATGCAAAAAGAAAGATTTGTGACGACAAAACAATCACTACGAACTTCCATCCCCACAAAAACCCCAACAAAAACAATGAATGTAACAACCATAAAGGAGTCGATTTAAATGTGACACAGCAAAGTTGGGTGAAATGAAAGAAAATAACATGGATCATAGGAAAAATAAGAAATGTATTGGAAAAAACTAAATATCAGAAATTTTTAGGCTGGGGGGAAAAGAGAAGATGTGGATTGACAAAACCAGAAATTAATGCTCATAAATAAGGCTGTATAGCATATTCACCACAGGAACGAGACTAACTGTAGGTAAAAATGAACGAATAAGATAGACAACTCATTAAGATTGAAGATAGTGACAAAATAGCAAAAATGGGATTTGAAAAATACGCACAATTGTGTGGTGAAAATATATATAAAATCGTTCGAAACAAGAATGTAACAAGAAGAAGAAAAGAACAATGGCAAACTCTCCACGGAAAATTAAAAATAGAAATTATTAGAGACAAATAATAATGAAGAAGATTACGCAAAAAGCACGTAAAAAGAGAAACGTTGCATTCATTATGATTTGTTAACTGTTGTGATGTTAGTCCCAACAGTAAAAAGAAGTCAAGTCGAGATAGGGTAAAATAAGACAAGTGTATTTACAATCATGGTACATGTACGACTAGCTTGTCGTTAACGGGAACAGTGCTCCCTTTCCACTCGGTGTCTCACTATTTATAGTGAGAACCGGTGCATGTTCTCCACTGTAGGAACGGCCGGTACAACATTAACCCAGAATAAATGCATCAAGGCATATCAAAGGGAAAATAGACAAATCTGAGAATAAACAGTAAATACCGGTGCCTTAGTTGAGAAAATGATGAGACGTTAAACCGGAATACGCCCAAAAGAATAAGACACATAAAGTTCTTTGGGATACAAACGGATCCAATAATTCCGACCAGAAGACAAGACCAAGTGTTAATTAATAAAAAAACAATCTAGTGGATTTTTTTCCGTTCAGGCGGACCAAAGAGTAAAAATAAAGAAAGCAAAAGCATAGACAAATACTTAGACCTTGCCAGAGAACTGGAGCATTTGTATATTTATGTTCAATGGTTTTAAGAAAAATCAGCGTAGCAAATGGAATCGTAGACCTAAATTCAAATTCTGGATGAGGCTGTTTCACTTCGCCCTAATGCTCTTGGGAAGGACATGAATCATCTCCAGTTATGGGTAAATAATAGGTCAGACTGGGTTATTTAGCTGTGGTTAAACAATCAATATAGGAGAAGGAAAATTGTGAATACAAACCAACTGCACTCCGCTTAAAATTGACACATTGTGTCACATCCTACATGTGGCGGAGGGGATGAGTAAATACATGCATACGAATACACATGTATTTACAAATATGCACACAAATATTTTTACACACACACACACACACACACACACACACACACATATATATATATATATATATATATATAAAGAAAATGTGACTTAAACTATCATCCCATGTCATTAGGAGCTAGTCTAACATGAATGTTGCCTTACCGATTTTGTTATGAAAGGTGAAATTCATAGTCATGTAGATACATTCTTGTTCATCCAATTTTCTGAACACTATATTGTTATTTTTACAAGTACTATCAGGAGAACTAGTAGTAATAGCAGTAGTAAAAATAAGATGAAAGAGAATCTATTCACTAATTAATAATGAAAATTTAACATTTTAGAAATTCGGGCAACTTAAAACTAAATATTTATACAGGCATGTATTTTCATGCATACCGACCTTTATATACGATCTGCCGTAAATGCTGATTGTGTAAACTTACCCAAATAGAGTCAGGTATATTAGTTACACGTTTACACACACACACGTTCACACACACACACACACACACACACACACACACATATATATATATATATATATATATACATTAAATGCTAAGTACTACTACCCTTAATATACAAACATGGACTCTCAGCCAATAACCACTTATACAAGCAAAACGTTGGAATAAGAAACGAAGGTGCACATCTGTGGTGATTCACAAGTGGACTAATGATCTTAAACATTTTCACATATGCACAATAACGGTTTAAATGGTTCACTCATAAAGTACAATCGCATAAAAATAGAACATATATTAACAAGTCTATCCACTAATATACGGTCAACTGTGTGTGTGTGTGCATACATAAATACACACATACATGTGTGTACGTGCACACACATACACAGATATACACATAATCTGGGATATGCGTTTCCCACAAGATCTTTTTTTATATTTATATTTTCTTTCGTAGATCAATTAAACCCTTACACACTTGTACTGTTGTATATACACACAGCTATGACCACATCTATGCATATACAGACGAAATAAACAAAACCTATCTGTCATCACTTTGGTCGAAATAATATATTCCAACTCACGACATGAAAGCGCCCCCTGACGACATGAATGTGCACGACATGAGAACGAAGGAGGAGTGCACCGAATGTTGCTGACGAACAGGCCTGGCTCTCTTTTATTCATGAGCCTTCATTTTAAGGCGAATCATGCGAGACAAATAGTGACGCCCAATTCATGACTTGGCGTCTATTTGCCATCACGGACGAGGTCGACGCAAACATTTTCACATTCAACGTTTAAGAATTCCTTTCATCATTCGTAAAGTTTTCATTCTTTTTTCTTCCTGTAATTCTCGTGTTTTCATTTCTTTTCTCAATAACATGTATCAATTCCTTGAAGATATAATTATTTCTTTTGGGTATTCTATTTTTTAAATTTAATTTGAGACTTTTTCCCCCTCGTCTTTATATCTTTTGATTTAAATGACCCTCTGTCTTTCCTTCTCATTATATTTATTTCTTTATAGATAAACTTTTATTTACTATAACTTTTTTCTCTATTCAAGCTTCTTATTTTTTCTTTATTTTTTTCTCTTTTTGTTTCTCTTTATTCTTTCTAGAATTTTGAGAATACGTTTCATTTGTGTAATTCGATCTGATTTTAACTTTATCTAAATGTTTAATAATTTCTCTTTGTTATCTCTTATTTTCAGTGTTTTCAGTGTTCATCCTTAACATTATACCTTATGCCCATCGTCTGAGGAATTTTAAAAATGGTCCTGGAATTGAAATTCTATGTTTTTTTTCCACTGGCATAAAATTATGAAAGGGTGTGAAGTCAAAGAGGATGACAGTGTGTGTAGGAACAGTGTAATCATTGGCCAGAGTTGATATTTTCTACTAGATTTTGCTTTTGTTAATAAAATGTATTTCCTCTGACATGGAATTTCTATTTGTGTTTGTGTGAGCCTGATAATTTTTGGACACGAAAAATGGGCCACAGGGAAGAAAAGGTTGAGAAACACTGGATTAACTATTTAAGTCACTCATTTTGAAATTTCATTTTTCTTTTTTTACTTTGACTTCTTTCTTTTTTCTTTTTTCTTCATTTAATTTCTTTTTTCTTTCTTTTTTCTTTTAGTTGAATTCTTTCTTTTTCATTATTTGATCACTCTTTTCAGTCAATCTTTTCCCAGTATTTCTGTTTTTCGTGAAGTGTTTTAAAAACTCGTCTGCACAAGAAACATAATAGCTGAAAGAGAAAATGTTGACCTACACAGATATGCAATTTTGTAAATAATGTCTCAAATTATGTAGATATTTTTGTGTCGTGGTCTGGATTAAAATGCATATACATTCTTAGAAAATATACCATGATAGAAAGTGGAGAGGAGGTCGAGTAACGTCTGAAAATGAAATTACGCTAGATAATTTAATTTTTAATGTGGAGGATGGAGGAATTAAGGAAGAAAGAGAAGAATTGTAAAAAAAAAAAAATTAAAAAAAAACGCCAAGAAGAAAAAAAAATTGAAGAGCACGGCTAATGTGCATATAAAAAAATCGAAAGGCACAATGAGTTGTTTTCTCTTAACCATTTCTATCATGTGACCTCTTAAAATGATTGACCTTCTCATAGTTTTCGAATAGATTTCTTTTATCGATCTGTTGCTGAGAAACTATGCAAAGGTGGTGGCATGAAGCAAAGCAGTCGGTGCAAGGGAGATAATAACAACATACGTCGTTGTTTTGAGAGAGAGATTGTGTCTTCCTTCTACTCTCTCTCTCTCTCTTTCTCTCTCTCTCTATCTCTCTCTCTCTGCTTTTCGTTAGACCCAGTTTTTAGTTGCTTCATATTTGCAATCAATGAATACAAATGAAGAGCTTCAAGGGAAATGTGATTAATTATTTACAAGTAATCTTATCTGATGTTAGCGTAAGAAAATGAGTTCACAAGCGCTAATATATCAACCAAAAACCGTTCA
>CM042148.1:52393146-52423146 GCA_023376005.1 Doryteuthis pealeii | reverse complement strand
GTCCCATTTAAAACTGACTAGTGAATACCAACATACAACTGATCAAGCGAAAAACATGGATCGAACTATCGGACCATTTATGGAGCCGAAAGCTTTTTATACTTGATAATAAATATTATTTATATAATTTAGCCATATGCTTCATATTTTCCATCTAATGATTTACAGTGACTTCAAATTACATTGAAGGTTAACAACTCAGGTCATATGTAATGCATTGTGGGTTGTTGCTAAAAACTAAAAAATGGATATAATCTTTTTAGAAAAATTATTCAAATACATCAATGGATGTGAGATTATTTAAAAAGATGAAAACTGTTATTTCATTTTATGTTATTGATATTTCCTAAATTAATCTAAGCAATAATAAGTCATGAGAGTGACTCGTTACAGCCGTACATTTTCTTTGAAATAAATTTGCTAACTGCAAATTCATGATCAAATGTCGGTTTTCCTGTATTGTCAAAATTTATAAAGGATTTTAGAGTTTATGTTTAAACTGCAAATCTACACCATGGAAT
The DNA here is from genome assembly GCA_023376005.1 of Doryteuthis pealeii. Taxonomy (NCBI): domain Eukaryota; kingdom Metazoa; phylum Mollusca; class Cephalopoda; order Myopsida; family Loliginidae; genus Doryteuthis; species Doryteuthis pealeii. Next base: position 52,422,625 of record CM042148.1, on the reverse strand, counting down.
TTCCTGGAATCCTAGTCGTGACAGTGATAAAAAGTCCAACCATAATAAAACTAAACAATACTAATCTATCAAAGCAGTTTGCAACTTTGACAAATAATGAAATTGAAAACTGGATGAAGGTTTTTATTTGATCTTCTCGATTTCTTATGTGGAGGAATAAGTATAACATTACTTATCTTGATTTATTTCAAAGCAGTTCCTCATAACATGTCAGCTAGAGACAATCTTAAAGCAAATTTGGGTTGCTAGGTAATACAATAACCTTATTTGAAACATTAAAATCCTAGTTTCTGTTACGTAGAAATCAACTGCATTTTCTTGTCAATTGTTATTCGTTTGCTGAAGTTCTCATCCATTTTTTATCAATTTATCTTGTATGTCTTAAATACCGCTTTAATTTAATAGACACGCCATTATTAATCACTTCATGGGCATTTCTGTATGTACTTTTAAGATCCGTAATGCTTTGAAAAGTTTAGTATATAATAAATCGATTGTAACAAATTAATTCCATCAATTATTCCGTATGTGTGACAAATATGATATATTCATCTCTAGCTGATCAGTCTTGCATGAGACTCTGGTACAAGGTCTTTTGTCATGAGGTCTCTCAGACTGGCGTGGACTTTAGTAGTGATTAAACTTCGCCTACTCAAAAGTCTCGACATATATAAAATATTCTCTCTTGGGTATCATACGGTTTTCATGGCCGCTTTACCTAAAACTAGTTCTCAAAAATAGTTCCTTCCCAAATTTGGGAACTGTCTCCGCCTCCTTCACTCCAACCTACTGTAGTTGACATCTCTTACTGCCACCCCAAGGATTGCCTGCAGAAAACCTCCACCCCTTTCCTAACTGGTCTTGCTCTCCAAAAATACATTTGACTGGAATCTTTGCTTTCTTGCCTTCATCACAATCCAAAGATATCTATCATTTTCTATTCGTTCATACTTTATCGCGATCAACCCCTGCAGACATCTGGGAACCAAACTGAATATACTGCTGCTATTAGTCTTTCTTTGCTCTTTTTAGTGTATTCTTCGAGTGCTTGCATTGCCTCAACTATACAATCTTCAATTCTGATGAGAATTCTTTCTCCTTCTTTTCTTGATACATATAGTCTGGCTGTGTCGTTTCTCTGGTGTAATGCCTTGTGCATTGACATAAGTTTCCTTGCCCTTTGGTTTATCTGTTGGAGCTCCTCTCTTGTCTATTTTAAGAATGATTCATAGTATCTTACAAGGGGGACAGCCCAGGTGTTTATTCCCTTGATGAGATTTCTGCAGAAGAGTTTAGTTTCTAGAAGTTTTCTTGTCCTTCTAAGATACTCTTTTCTCACTTTTTCTTTCATTTGTCTTTGTTTGATGGTATTATTATTATTATTATTATTATTATTATTATTATTATTATTAAGCCCATGCATAATTGATAGTTTCATGATCAAAAGGATACAAGATACACCAGTTAATTGGAGTCCTGCCAGTACCAACTAGCTTTAATTACTGATTGATTATTCAAAGGATTCGATCTCGACAACTTGTCCGTTCAATTAAATGACGATTTTCTGTTGAACTGTCAGCAACATCCCTCTCATCTTTAAGTGTAAATTAAAATTAAACAATCAAACATTTTCTTACGCGGAATATAAAGCATTTTGATATGAAGACAGATTAAGAAATTTGGTCCCAATTGCATTTGCAGCTTCAATAATCATCCAAATGATCTCATCCAAGATCCTTCTAAGAAATAGCTGAGACACTAAACAAAAATTATTGATCTATGCGAAAGAACACATTTGGAATTTGTTTTTATATTAGACTATATTTTTGGCATTAGTGTTTCATTTGCGATTGCCATTTTGTAATTTTGTTGTCTTTAAGTTCACATAACGATGATGAAAAAAGAAAGAAAGAAAGAAAGCAAAACGTTAAAACATTTTATCGCTTGCAGAGGTAAACTCATTTGGGTAACACAAAATTCGAGGTATTTTTAAAAACTTGAATGTGCCCTTTTTGTTGATGTAAAAATAAGTTTAGGGAAACTTTCAGTTTAAATTGACAACTCTTTCTTTCTTTCTTTCTTTCTCTCTCTCTCTTTCTCTCTCTCTCTCTCTCTCTCTCTCTCTCTCTCTCTCACACACACACTCTCTCTCTCTCTCTTGCTACCTTGAGTCCCTGTCTTTCCATTCCTCTTTCCTTATTTCATGCTGTTACGTCTTACAGTTTTTCTTCTTTTAATCAATTATTAAGGTTCCATTGTTTTCATAGATTTTGTTTTACAATGTTCTATTTTTCAATTTCTCTTGTATAGGCTTCTCTATTTCTCTTAGTTTTCAACATTCCCTTCTTTCTTTCTTTCTTCTTTTCCTTTTTCCCTACTTCAATGTTATTTTTTCTTTTCCAGCCCTTTTCTCCTTTCTCTCTCTCTCCTCTCTCTCCCCCATCTCTCTCTGTCTGTCTGTCTGTCTGTCTATCTCTCTCTTTCTCCCCCTCTTTCTCTTCACATAAGAACGAATCTAATCTAAACCCTAAACTAGTTTTCTTTCATTCGCGCTTAATGTTTTTGCTGTTAATGCTTTTTTTTATTTGTTTTCTCACCATTGTTAGAAAACTTGGTTAGAATTCAAAAGCCATGTCGTATCCTTTGCATTTTCATTGTTTTACTTTTATTTTTACCATTCTTTCATTTTTTTTCTTCTTCATCTTCCTTTAAAACACTTTCATCGTTGAGTCATTCCCTTTTCTTTGTTTTTACACCGAAAACAATTTCTTCCTTCTTCATTTCTCCTTTCCTTCTTTTACTTGTATATCTTTTTTTGTGTGTGTGATCGCGTTTGCCTTTAACCGCCAGAATTTCAAGATGCAAAAAGTTATTGACACGAATTTCATCGCGTTCATTGCGTAAACTCTGAACACTAAAAATGTATCGATGGTTGTCAAAAAGGTGTCAGTGTGCAATGATTGCTGTTGTTTTGTATGGATGGGTATGTGTATATGTGTGTGTGTGAAGAGGAAGAGAGAATGAATATATATATATATATATATATATATATATATATATATATATATATCCATATATATATATATCCATATATATATATATATATATATATATATATATATGGAGAGAGAGAGAGAGAGAGAGAGAGAGAGAGAGAGAGAGAGAGAGAGAGAGAGAGAGAGAGAGAGATAATACAATATTTTCCGCATGCTGTGAAAGTTTGGCTCCAGTCTCTTGATTCCATGTTCTTCGAGGAGAGTATTGACATTGGCACCGATGAGACACTGACATGACTACGTGAAAAAGTAGCATAATAGGACTGGTAAACATGCAAAATATTGTACTTGTATAGTAATAAACTTATTAGATTAGTAAATACTTGTATCGTACTTTTAGGACATCTTCGTATATGATGTTCATACAACACTAAACAAAGTAACCAAACTAAACCTAACCAATATATATATATATATATATATATATATATATATATATATATATATATATATATATATATTCGTGTGTGTGTGTGTGTGTGTAGTTTACATGAATGTGTGTTAAACAAAATGATGACTTGTATTTGTTAATGTGCTACTTTCGTAAACTAACATTGAATGTCTCAAGACACACATGAAATCTGTTTTGAGACAAATTTGAGTGACTACCGTGGTATAATTGGCAATGAGTTTAAGTCTTTTCACTGTAGAATTATAGCCTTGTGCCAGACTAAGCATAGAAAATATAAGCATTAAGAAACGGAGTTAAGCATGCACCTATTTATGTTTTTCCTCTTTTTAATTTTCTTTTGTTCTCGTTTTCAGTTTCCTGAATTTTTTCTCTCTTAGTAATCCGCCCATAGCTTTTGCCCGTTTGAACTCGGCGCACTTTTCGTGTCGCAAATATATTTTAGGGGACAATCAGTACTTTACTTGCGGCAACATTCTGAAAACTTTATTTGTTATGTTCTTTGCGTTTAAAATTATCAGGAATTGTCGCCGGAAGCCTAAAAAAGAAAAAAACAAACTAGTAACGAAAACCAAAAGGTGGCAATTTGGATAGAAACCAAAAGGTGGTAGTTTGATATGGCAACAGGAAGGGGAGGTCGAAGTTGCCTTTCAAAACCAACTTTTCTTTCTTTCTTTTTTTCTTTCTTTCTTCTTTCTTTCTTTCTTTCTTTCTTTCTTTCTCCGTTGTATTCTAATTTTTTTTCACACCATTTTCTTCTTTCTTCATTTCTCACTTCCATTTTGTAACTTTTATTTCTATCCTGAAACATTCAACGTTTTATTCGTTTCTCTCGTTACTTTCAAGTTTACTTTTACAATTTTATGTCCCTTTCGTGCCTGATTTGATTTCAGTCCAAATTTCCGAGTTGATTTATCTCTATCTTTCCTTACTATCCTCTATTCCCTTCCTCTATTTGGTGGGATTTTTTCATTTTACTTTGAATCTTGAATACGAACTGAAACTGAAACTGCTAAGTGCAGCACTTTCTTCTTTCTTCTTTTTCTTTTTTGCAATGACACATCTCACAGAGGTGAACATTTTTGATTGCAATGACCCCTCACACTCATAAAAGCTGCACCTTACAATGGACCGGCAGTTGGTTTTGGTGGTACGTGTGTGGGCGTATTACAGAGTTATATATGAGGGATTGTGAGAAATGGTCTTCACATTAGCATACCCTTACTCACATCCACCTTGTCTAGGGTCACAAGATATTCCCCACTTGACTTTAAAAAATATACGTTTCTAACTCATTTTTCTATCTTTAGATCATTTTCTTTTCTTTTTTTTTCTTTCAATTAATTGTGATTTTGTGTTTTTTTTTAAATGTCGTCTGCACTCTTGCCTCTGATTTATTATGTCGAATCACTTTTAACATCGAATAAATTTCGTATTGCTTGTCTCCAGTGACGCCGTTAAGATGAGAAAAAGAAGAAGTCACACACTGAATTTACTGCGTAAGGTTTTATTGAACAGTGACAAGCAAGAGTAAGTGAGGAATGAAAGTGTGATGAAAACAAAAGAAAGAAAAGAAAGATAGAAAGAGAGGAGCATAAAGGGATAAAGACAGAAAAGAGCGAAAAGAGAGAAAGTGAGAACGAAAACAGTGAATGGAATAGATAGAAGAGTGAATAGATAGATAGATAGATAGATAGATAGATAGATTTAAATCCTGATCTAATGAGCCCGATTGTTCGGTAAGATTCATAATGTGTTTCTAAATTTTATTTTTGAATTATTAAATTGTATTCCATTGACAACAAATTCTATCATCGATTAATACTGACATGACATATTTCACAAGTATAAATTTCCTGGCTTCTTAACAAAGGAAGATTATGAAGCGACAATCTTTTTAAAGTAGACAATTTTTTGGAAATTACTCGAAATCTCATTTAAAACCATATCCCTCAACGTCCAACCAAGACAAATGACGTCAAAAGAAAGCTGATTATTGTTTCAACCCGTAGATCAGTATTAGGGATTTTACAGCTCAGCATCTTACAAATTTTACAAACATGAATGTACTCTCTGTCAGTGGCAATATTAGTAAGATTGAATATTGATTTGATATGATCAATAACTGAGACATCAGAAAATACGATTTGATTATCGATTTTGTTGACAATTCAGTAATTAGTCATCTGCGTGAAAGGAGAGAGAGAGAGAGAGAGAGAGAGAGAGAGAGAGAGAGAGAGAGAGAGAGAGAGAGAGAGAGAGAGAGAAAATAATGTTTTTATATTTGTTTTTCCAGTAGATTTTTATAAGCCATGAACTATTTAATTATTTTTAGAAAAACCAAGACGCAAAATAATAAAATTACCGCATTAATGTCAATTCTTTTCAGTATCCAAAAGTGTGTTGAAGAAATCATCGTTCCTTAAATCTATCGTTAAAGTTTATATCGCATAACAATGTTGATACGTTAGAAAATCAACTTATCTTTAATCGAAACATATACAATGTTTTTTATTTGGAAATGAGGGGGGGGATTGAGAGACAGAGATGGAGAAAGAGAAAGAGAAAGAGAAAGAGAAAGAGAGAAACGTGACTACACGCTTAACGACATTGCTTAACTAAAAAATTAAAAAGACCAAAAAACATAAAATACTTGTATGAATATGTGAATAATTACATACATTCTCTATCTATCTATCTATCTATCTATCTATCTATCTATCTGAATGACTGTCCGAGTCTATTCAACTCTCTGTCTGTCTGTCTGTCTGCCTGCCTGTTTGTATGTATGTATCTCTCTCTCTCTCTCTCTCTCTCTCTCTCTCTCTATATATATATATTATATATATATATATATATATATATATATAAACATCCCAGTCTATTTCTATCAATGTTTTTCTTTTCTATTTCAACCAATGTATTTCATTTACAAGAAACATGTATCCGTGAGGAGAGAAGAATACAGTGATCTCAATATACAGAACAACCGACAGACGAACGGGTCATATTTGAGTGAATATATCATTAATTCTCGCTCTGTCGCTTTTCAATGGGAACCCGTTGACTTTTAAACCCACAAACCAACCAGCGACCCCCGAAGGTGTTGGGCTCAAATTCGTATGACGTGAGGAAGCCATGATTGTAAAAATCATTCGGCTCACTTTGCCAATCCGACGACTTCATCTGCTAAAAGTGATGTCTCTTAACTTTTTCTACAAACACAAAAATTATCATCGCTTTCTTATCATTTCAATACTTCGTTTATAATCGAACTTCAATCATCAAAACTATTTTAAATTTCGAATCACTACTTTTTCTACTCGGAATTTCTTAAGTAAGTGAAAAAGGTAAACTTTTTCTATCAATATAATATTTGCGTGTTTACTTGATTTATGTCTTGTGTTTTCTATGTTCCATATTCACTTTTACACGACAACATCACCAAGAAAACACATGGAATAATAATAAAATAATAATAATAATAATAATAATAATAATAATATCTAGATGAATACTTTGCAAAATTGTCAAGAATATTGTAAAGAGTGACTAGTAGTGAGAAGACTTGCTATCACATGATCTTTAATAAAAGTTACCAGTTACTACTTATGTGAAAACCAAACAATTGTTATTATTATTATTATTATTATTATTATTATTATTATTATTATTATTATTCAATTTTTCTTTGAAGCCAAGGTGCTGGTATTTCCGGTATCTACAGAGTTGTGTCTATACCAACAAATCCAAGTTGTGCAATTGTTTTTTGTCTTATTGGTCTTTTGTCTTAAATGAGATAACTTCTCGCTATCTGTAGATCCTTGGGTAAATTGCTTTTCTTGAACAGATCAAGCCATTGTTCTTTTCATCATAATTTTTAAAAGGAATATATATGCATTTTTTAAATAAGACTTTCTGGAAATCTCAACGAATATTCTTATTATTTTCCGACAAGAACACTTAGATGATCGCTTAATATCATGTACCATAATATATCATAATTACATTGTGAGCAGCGTTTTATAGTTTTCTTGGAATAAACTTAATGTTCCTTTAAATTTAAGCAGGTATCTTGATCATGCTGTTTGTTTAGTGTCTAACCCTAGAGTCATACATATTTGTGACAATTACACAACTTTACTTTTGTTGTTTTTCGTTTATTAGTTCGAACTGAGATTAAAGCTTAAGAGACACGATTTGTGATAAGATTACATTTTTATAACAATTTATTTCCGCACGAATTTACTTAAGGTAAAAGAAATATAGACAATTCATTTTAAAGGAAAATAATTAATACGGTTTACATTTTTGTCAACAGCATTTCATTAATTTGTGAAAAACATTTTTTAATTTAATTGAATCATGAAATTTTCAAGAGTCATTTGTGTTTCTCTCAGGTTCATGTTGTTTTTTCTTTTTTCTTTCTTTTTTCAATCTTTTTTCTTTCATTTCTTTACCATTATTTCTTCTTATTTTTCCATTCAATTTCTTTCTTTCTTTCTTTCTGTATACACTTGTCTTTTCCATTTCCTTGTTTATAATTTAACCTTTTTATCTACTTTTCAGTTTTTAAAAATATTTAGGAGAATTAAGACAAGAATTATTGAAGGTTACATGGGAGAATTAAGAGAGAGAGAGAGAGAGAGAGAGAGAGAGATGTTGATAAATTAAAAAAGAAAATGAAAGAAACCAAACGAGAAAGAAAGAATGAAAGAAAGATGTAGCATATTTGTTTCCTTTAACAAAATCTCAAATGATTGAAGAGAATCCTCGATCATGCAGTAGAGTTTTCCTGAGCCATTTGAAAAATTTCAAATGATACATTTTATTCTTAGAGGTTTTCTGTAAGCAATTCAAATATTTTTCGTACAGAACTACTTTTTATACTTCTCTCTTTATTTAAGGATACATTTTCTATGAATATAGATAAACATCATGTATGTATGTATGTATGTATGTATGTATGAGAGAGTATCTATAAAGTGAGTGCATGTCTATCTCCGTCTCTGTGAATATGTGTATTATTTATTAGTGTGCTTGTCAATTATCTACAGTGTTAACCTCCGATTTATTTTGTGACTGTGAATCTGAGAATGACATCAAAGTTTTATAAAACTTTGTTTTTATTCCTTCCACAAAAATCGTCTTAAATTTGAACCTACCCTTTTTTCAGACGCCTATTGTCAGTTTTCTGTCTAATAATTTCGTGACTTGAGGATTTTCTTCCATCTCAAGTTTATATTTTTATCGGCGTTATTGTGCTGCAAATATTTAACGAAAGAGTTGAGGGTTTCAATTGCACAGTTACGTGGACGGGTGAATTCAACGAGACATAAACACATAAAGACAGAATATAAATTCTTATTGCTTTGTAGGCAGAGCTTAGAATACTCCTATTTTATCCTCTGGAAAAGAAAAAGATTCCCCCTAAAAGGGCTGTCCTAGATATGAAACTTAACTGGAGATTTGTGAAGTTTGAAGTACCCCATCATTAACATTACTGCCAGGCCCACTCTGGTCTGTTAGGGTCCCATCTAGGGCTCAAATAGACTTGTTTAAAAATTATTTGCATTTGATAGGAACGCAATTGCCTAACAGGGAATTGCGTTCCTATCGTTCCTCTAGGCATACAATAAGCCTAGACAAGTTGGCATACCGTTGAAATAATGGACGTCTCATCGTGGTGTAATGTTACTTAATAGCGAGTTAGATCCTCGCTGGATGCCCCATACTTGCAACCTTGTGTAAAATCCTACTCGTGGCGGACAGGTTGGGTAGAAGGGGCATTTCATCATGGTGTAATGTTTAGCAAGTTAGTATCACAGATACATTACTACTAAATATTGAGTTCGATCCTCGCTGGATGCCCCACACTTGAGACCTTGTGTCACAACCTTCATTGTATGAACAGCTAACAGCCAATATCTAATTATCTACCTTTTATCTATTTTGTATTAAAGATTGTCAGTCAATATTATCATTATTAATTTTAACTTTATTACTTAATCATTATCATTATTATCATTATTCAATGTTATTTATTTTAATTTTAGTTACTATTTTAATTACAACTCACGCGGATCCTTATGCCTATGATCGCGAAGGACAGTATTAGTTGGAATACTGCAATATCTTTGCCTTTGTAACTTACTGCCAAAGCAGCAAATTTAGAAATCCAGACTTTCTTGAGGCAAAAAGTAGACGTGAGTTCGAATCTCTCTGACAGCTTATCCTTTATTGTTGTTTCTGACAAGTATTGTTCTCTCACCATCATAAAACATAAAGAACTGAGTGAGTTGCAGTTTTTTTAAAAATTAAGACGAAGAAAAATATTCTTTAAAATGGATAATGATTTATCTATTTAGTTATTTACTGATGTAATCTATATTTTGTGAAAAATCAGAATTTAAAAAGATTGTTGTTAACTCGTCACGAATAGATAACGAGCCATGATTGTAAAATTTTATATTTTCTCATAAAATGTATTGTTTGCTTCAACGACAAACCGTGCAAGTGCTATACATATCTATATGTCTTTTTACGTAGGCATCATACATTTGAATGTAATAAATGCAATACAGAAATGTAGTTATTAAACATTGATTGAAATCTAACTTTAAATAAAAGCCCTATTTTATGTTCATCTAGGATTAACTTGAATACACATACAACCAGTTTTTGTAGAACTTTGGTAATAATTTGATTTGTGTCAGGAACGTGGCGTGGTGCCAAATTTTATTTCTACTAAAATAATCTCTTCGTATCTCAACATATTGATTCGAAGACAAAAGCAGAAGTATATACACATGATTTTAGAGATCATAATGCTTCTAGACATTATCAACACACACACACACACACACACACACACACGCGCGCGCGCGCGTTTCGCTATTCATCATATAAACATATTCAAACAATGCTTCAAAATACTCGTATGCTTATACAGGAAATAAGTCGTCGGGATGGTCTAAAGTCGTTATCAGCCAGACAGCGATGAAGTCTATCCCTTTTTCATTAATGCTAGATTAAGGATATTGTTTTGTCCGAGATGGAGCGCCACACCTACCATCAGTTCCTCACTTTTTCACACAGATCCATTTGCTACTCATACGCTGAGTTAATGATGGCCGGTATCGATCCCGGAACCTTGTGGTTCCTAGTTGGACGCTCTACCGACTAAGCTTAACCGGCACTTGGTTTTGAAGTATATGAACTCTAATAAAACAGAGTTCATGTGTTTTAAAAATCGAGGAGGCTTATTCGACGGTCAGTAGTAATATATCATCCACAGAAAGCGATGTTAATGCTCGTATAGGGAAAGCATGGTCTGCCATAAACAGATTATCAGTCATATAGAAATCCAAACTCACCTACAAGTTAAATCAACAATTCTTCAAAGCCGTAGTTGTATAAATGCTTCACTTGGACCCTAACGAAGCGCCTAGAAAATAAGTTAGATGGGGGTTGCGCAAGTCGTGGAAACAAACCCTACAAGAAAGCAGCTGTACAGCCAGTTGGTCACACAAACCATCCGAGTGAGACGAACAAGACATATTGATTACTGCTGGAGAGGCGGGGACGAACTCATAAGTGACGTTCACCTATGGAAACCAGCATATGAGCACGTCAAGTAAAGACCTACATTGAACAGCTCTGTGCCGATGCTGGATGCCGCACAAAGGACATCCCGAGTGTAATGAATGATAGGGGCATTTGGCGAGAGATTGTCAAATCTGTGCAACTAGCGCGACATGATGATGATGATGAGGATGATGATGTTTCTCTACGCTGCCAATTTTTAAAATGTTTATCGATATATCTAAAAATTTTCTGCAGTTTGTACATCATAATTAATTTTCTTTCTCTCTTATATTTGTGACGAATGTCTGGAACTTAATGGCTCGACAGTAGAATTAAATTTCTATAGCTTAAACACATTTACATACATTAAGTTTTCTTGAGGGACATATCTATATGAAAATATTTGTTTACAAAATGCATTTACACACACACACACACACACAACACACGCGCGCGCGCGCACACACACACACACACACACACACACCTCTATTTATACATTTCACACACGTTATTGTAAATGACCAACATACATCTGTACATTAGGAGTGATGTGTTTTCTTTTTTTTAGTCTCATGTTCAATAACCAAATTTTCTTATGTTATAATGAAAGTATTAATTTTTAAAAAGTGAATTTTATTTTGATTTTTATATAATTAGAATAAAATGGCTCCAAATGGATTTAATGAGTTTTGCTCCAAAGATTCAACATAATTTTGTCTAATGGGCTTTCAGTAATCGAAACTAATTACACAACACATTAATATACGCACATTTTAAAATCTTTTTATATAGGATTTTATAAATGATATCTTGGTCTTCTTTGTTCTCCAACTCTTTTCTAAGTTACTTTCCATCTATTTCTTTGATATTTCTCTCTCCCTACCACTCTTATCTTAGTTTTTCCTCTTTTTCCTGTATATCACTCCTACTCTCTTCTTACATCTCATTGCCATTTTCTCCCATCACTCTCAACTGAATCTATTTTTCTCTCTCATCCCCACTTCGTCCAACGCAGGTTTCGTTTTTCCACCTTTCCTTTCTATTTTCACCCCTAATCTCTAAGTATATTTTCTATGCTTTCTCCCTACATCTCTACTTCTCTTTAAGTATCGTTTACTCTGAATTTCTCTTTGTTTTTCACTCTTCTCTAAGATACTCCAGTCTCCTACTTTTTCAGTGTCTTTCCTTTTTCTACTCTTTCTCTCTCTTTCCTCCCCCTTCAATTCTTTTTCCATTCTTAGAATTTGTTTGCGTAGGCGGATACACATCTATTTGCGTGTATGTAATTTTGAATGTATGTGTATGTGTGTGTGCGCGTGTGTGTGTATGTGTGTGTATAAATGTGCTTATATCAACCCCTCTATCAATATCTCACATTTTCTCTCTCTATTTCCTCTGGTGTATGTTTGCCTTTTAACGAAGCAAAAAGACTCAATATCCATTCAATTATAAGAATTTGCGTCTACTGTGAACATTTTAAAAAGAATTAGCAATTTCTAGAGAAATTTGAAGTATTTAAGATCAAATCACCTCGGCTGAATATTGCTTTTAAATTAACGTTAAAAAGAACTACTATCATTAACTCTCTCTATCTTTCTTTTTTCTTTATCTCTTTTTCTCATTGACTATTTCAAAAATTACACAACACTTCGATATTAGATATTCCCGAGGAACGATTTTGCACCATTTTAACAACAGTCTTCAAAGAACTGCTTATTTGTTCACCATTGAAGACTTAGATAAAAATATAACTGAGCGAAAACAAAATTGAAAATAAAAATTAAAGCTAATTATGGAAGCCTTGTAAGGAAATGGAAGTATATTTGATTTTAAATATTTCATTCACTAATATAGTTTCCGTCAAAATTGAAATGATTATTACTTTTTTTTTTCTGTTCAGAATCAGAGTGTAGTATCTGTATCCGTAGAAATCCCATGGTTATTCTATAAACTCTATGATGAAATATAGGCTGATGAAAATAGTTATTATTGCGAAGAGTATAACATTCAATACTTTCTCAAAAGTAAATACAATATTTTAAAAGAACACACACACACACACACACACACACACACACACACACACACACACACACATATATATATATATATATATATATATAATTATTTCAATTTTTAATTCTATGTCTGTAATATGTTTAATTACATTTCTAATGACACAGATACTACGCTCTAATCCAAAGTAGAATAGCTTGGAAGTGGCACCTTTCTTGTAGGCGGGGTGCACATATACTACTACCTCATCCCAGTAGATGTTAAAGAGGCTGAACAAAGAAAAGTACGAGATACTCTTCATTATTATTATTATTATTATTATTATTATTATTATTATTATTATTAGGATTTGATTTTGTTTTGAGAAGTCTGATCATAGTATATTGACTGGAGTTTTAATTTATCTTTAATTCTAAAATTTAGAATTTAAATGAAGACGTGTACTCTGCTTAGCAACTATGTATTAAATGATGATGTCTAGACGTCCAGGCAACACGGGTCCGTGTCAGTTCTCGATATTTTTTGATCATCAGTCTCATTACCTTTTCATCAGCAATTTTTGTTTGTGCAAAACATAGGATTGTGCATGTGCAGCACTCTTCATACTCTCCAGATATTTCATTCTTTTTTCATTTCTGTTTTTAATACACACAGCTTTAGTCACGATAATGTTTTAAAATATACTACGTATGAACTTTAATACTTAGAAAATGGTTGTTTTAGACCGAGACATGGAGTGTTTGATACTAGATTTACTTCTTAGCATTCCCCAAAACAAAAAACAAAAACAAAAAAATCGAAACCTAATAAGATATTCACACAAAATCAAAGATACTCATTGGTTGTGAGAAATTCCACGTCACAGAGACTGATCAAAATATACAAAGAATTTGATAATGTTAATCTATGCAAATGTCTTTTACTCATTTCGCTTTAATTCTGAACCTATGAGGAAGTACTTAAGCTTAACGTTATTCATAGATTTAAAATCTCTCAGATTGACCACACCTGTGAAAAGTATGTATTGTTCCGATGCTAATGATGTTGATTATGATGATGCTAATACAAAATAGAAGAATTACTCGTAGGAAGGTCAGTTGAAATTGCTGCAATTGTCATATTCAAAATATTCCTTGAAAATGATGTTGATTACCATGGCCGGTGGGTAAACAGCATTTCAAAATTGTGTCTCGAAGCCTCACCCGAAGACAACTCTATATCTCTTTTCGCTTTTTACCCCCTCTTCTCTCTTTCTCTCTCTCTCATCTGTTTTCAATTCATTTGAAGCAAAAGAAAAACGTTGAGTTTTGATTTTGTTTGACTCGTTTTTGTGCTGCTTTTTAATTCTGAGAAAAGATTATCGATCGAAAATGACGAAGTGAATGTCGACAACGCCAGGGAAGAAATATTTGTGAATTTAGTTGAACGAGACGAATTCAATGTTTTTTGTTTGTTTTCGAAGTGAATGCATCAGTAGATAATAAAAAAACAACATAATAAACATCTTCATCCGAACGACAATCCTGAATTTTGCATCATCTAAACAATTTTGTCGCTTTTTCTTCTTTGAAATGTAATTGTTCATCTAATTTTTTTTATTTGCTTTTAGATGGGAGGATCCACTCCTGATTTTGAATTCACACTTCCTCTTTTCATAGACTGGTTATTAATTAAAGCTAGAAAACGAATGCAAACTGTCTCAGTCAGAATTTTAACTCGGCTCACCAATTCCATATTTCGTATAGTTAACAACAACAACAACAACAACAACAACAACAACAACTACTACTACTACTACTACTACTACTAATAATAATAATAATTAATAGTTTAGCGAATTCCTCATCTTTGTGCAATAGACACTTTTGGTGACATTGTAGATATAACATTTTCTGTTATTTTGTGATTATTCTTCGTTATATTTTGTTGAAGTTAAAATTTGAGATACTAAATGCGTTGTGTGTCATTGCCACATATATATTCTAGAGATATTGTGTTAAGTAATTGTGAAATTAAAATTGTCTTTGTAGATACAATTTTACAGTAAGATATACTTCAATATATGCATATATAAAACATTAATTACAGCTATTGTAGTATTTTCACTTATAGAATCTCTCTCTCTTTCTTTCTTTCGTTTTCTCTTTATTTCTCTTTCTTTGTTTATACCTTTTCTATTTCCTTCTCTGACTTTTTTTCTGTTTACGCGATTGATTTGAAAGGATTTCAATCGACCGATGCTCTTGAATTCTTAACACAGCAACTCAACTGATGCTATTATCTAGAACCTTTAGACATAACAGAAGTATTGATCCATCAATTATGACTAATAATAATAAAATCTTCAATTAAGAAGGACTATCATTTCGTTTCAGTCTTTAAATATGAATGCTTTTCAAAAATAAGTACACACCCAAGGGTGAAATTGAACCTTTGAAACTCTAACCCACCACAGATGTTTGAGTAAATAAATAGAAATAAAAAAAAAAGATATTAGAAGAAAGCAACAACAACAACAACAACATCAGCAACAACAGCAGAAACAGTAGCAGCAGCAGCAGCAGCAGCAGCAACAACAACAACATGAATATGACACTTTTGATGTCCGCCTTTGATATTTAAATACGTTCGATTATAAGAAATTGAAACTTTTGCTTCTCATCATTTGAGTAGAGGAAATCTTTCCAAATTCCTTCAAGGCAAAACTAAAACAAATGCAAATCAGTTTTTTAAAAGGAAAAAAAAAAGATTTAAACAACATGCAGCTGATAATGACTGTGAGAAAGAAGAAGCTGCAGCTCCGAGGAGAGTTGATTATACTTGACAATTCTGGTCGATAAAACATCGACGAAAGAAAAAAAAGTCTTATTGATTGAAATCGTTGCTATGGTAACATTATTAATCAAATGGAGAATTTGAATCAAACTTGAAATTCATTTTTACCGAACATTAAGACGATATTTTCCCGTGTCCTAAGTATTGATAACTCCTACTCCGCCACCGCACACGAACGATCAAATTTAATAATGAATACTCCAAAATGGAACCCTTTCTCAGTGTCAGATTAAGACTTTCTAGGTTTCTGCGCTACATGTATTGTGAGGCTACTCAATGATATTTTTAAAAAGAAAAAGTTGAAAAAATATTAAATTCACTGTTACAAGATCAAAATTCGAATATTGCTTTGCGTAATTTTTGAGAGAAAAAATTATTTCGAACATAAAGAAATTTAAGTTGTTGAGATTGCTCTTTTCTTATTAGCATCAGAATTAATCAGTTTAGTTGTTCTTGTGCCATTGTTGATCTGTGAAGATTCTTTAAATGTTTAATCTCAGAGAAAATCTTTACATCAGTCGCATTCATTACCATTAAAGACAAATAAAACCGTTTTGCTATTTAAACATTATGGAATGTATAATTTAATCGATTGTTCTCTGAAATAATATGAATATCAGTAGCTTGCAATACTTATACTTTGATTCTTCCAGCCCTGTCGTTGGGAATTATAATTGGCTGATTGTATCCCTCTGCAGAGGAGTTAGAAATAAGGGTCCTGGGTATGACTTTAAACTGCATCTTGTAGTGAGGTTTCAGTTCTGCAGCTCAAGGAGTAACCCTTCATTGTTATTAATCCTGTTATGAAGTAGAGTAATTCTTCCTTGTCGGGTTTTATTCTGCTCTTAAATTGATCGACACGGACCATATATATATATATATATATATATATATATATATATAGTGATTACCTCCCTTGCAATTCCTAACGTTACATTGCAATTGTTTAACATTTTATTGACTTAAGAAGTAGTTTCCTTTGGAGGAGGAAAAAGTAAAATAATCTTTGTTAAATACATTTTAAAACCTTTTCATGGATGGCACTAACAATTCCTAAAAGTTTAGTCGAAGTCAGACTCAAAATGACAGAATCTCAGTGTACGGCCGCGTGGATATTTTGTGAATTATAATGATATTATAATTGGTCTGAAAGCGAGGAAGAAATTTATTTGTAAAGAGACTGTGTATAAAATGAGGAGTCTCGTGTAATATACTGGTTAACAAACGAGGTGAGTGAGTTTCATTGATTATGCTTTATACTTCTTGCCTTGTGCCAAACTAATGGGTGTAAAATAAGGAAAGAAGAAGAAAATAATTTAACAATTTTATTTTTTACTTATTTCTGCTTACTTTTACTTACAAAGTTCTGATTATAAAAATAAAATTCTAAGTTCCCTCGGCAATAATTTAGAACTTTTAAAACTCTGAAGTATTTCTGATTTTATTAGGACGTATTTTGGCAACGACTTTCACCTTGGAAGAAGGGCTACATCTTTTAGAAACTAATTTCCCCCTGTGTTGATAGGAAAATGTTTTTGAACCAATCAAAATGATTCTAGCAGACGTTTTGGAATCGGCACACCCACATTGTGCAACATTCTACTAGTGTGTTGTTCGCTATTTATTAATTCAATTTTGCTTTCCTACAAAATAAATCGATTAGCTCTGATAGAGAAGAGGCGTAAAAAATTCGGGAGAGATGCCAGGAGGGAATGAAGTAACCCCCGGGATGTGCATTGCGATGGGAGAAGCTGGTTAGTAGCAAAAGATCTCTAGTTAAGGCCGTTGCTTTAAGCTGGAAAAGGTGAAAATAGTTTACAGAGTATCATGAGCAGCTAAAAGCCTAGAAGCAAAAAAGCCCTTGAGAACTTTCATTGATTAAAGATTGTTGAGAAAAGTCCTAAGGGGAAGAGAAGGATAAAAACCCCCGAAGTAAGGATATCGTTCAGTAGGCCCTGTGATAGGAGGTAGCTTTAGGAAATGTACAGAGAAATAAGGCTTTCAAGCATTCAATCACTGAGTAAATAAAAATATGGTTATTTTAAATATAAACGATAAATGAAGGGTGCATGACTTTCTCGATGAAGGAAATTCAAGAAAAGGATTCAAAGAGAATTATCAAATGAATGAACTGAAATAATCGATATTCGATGAGAGATAATCTTTTCAATGAGAATCAATCTTTATATGATCCTGTGTAGAAAAAGTACAAATAGAATTTAAAAAAATCTTATAAATATGTTAACTGTTCTCTTAGATTATTATCCTTGAATACACCATAGAGTGGATTTAGCCCTGTCGATGAGGCTTAGAATACGCTAACTGAATACTCTGCAGAGGGATAACCTCCCCCCAAAAAAAACAATGGGTGGGACTGATAGGACACGCGTGGCTCCAGTTCTGGGGCTATGGGGAATGTGGAGTACCCCTTCATTACCATCATTCTCATGTCAAATTTGACCCGAAGTGGTAGGGTGCCATTTAAAGGTTAAATACACCTGTTTGAAAATTATTTGTATTTGATAGGAATACCTGATATCATATAATCATGTACAAAATACTCTTAAGAAACAACAATAAATGTAAATATAAATGTAAAATGTGCGCAATTCCATAACCTTGAGGCATAAAATAACCCCAGATGTTTTGACATGTCGGTAAAATCAATCAACTAACAAACCTAGATTAGATTGTTTATGTTGGACATTTACGATTATGTTCGATATATGAAGAATTTTATAGATTGATAAATTCATACATCGTTGATATCTCTGAGATTTCTGTGGGCACGAGAAAGATGCACGGAAAGTTCCAGATAGTTATTAGCTAACAAAAGGAATATGAGTTGGCTGAAATAAATACAAAACCACTAAATTCTGTGAATGATAATTTCCTAATTCTGACATTGGTTAACCAATAATCTTCATCGACCTGGTCTTTAATTTCAAAAATCTTTAGAACATGAGGAAATAGAAAACATTTCCGCGAATCTACAGTTCTTTTCATCTTTCGTTAAACACAAGGATAAGCATTCTCTTTTCATCTCAGTTACGTTTCTGTCCATTACTCAACGTTTCTGGCCTCGGGCACAATTTCTTCTTCTTCAGCCAAAGAAAGATCATTGATAGCAGCATTCAATTAATGATGGCAAACAAATTCGCTAAAGAGATTTTTCGTCATTTGAAGGGATGAAGGGATATATTTAGGTAAAGGAAAATAAGAGATTCGAACATTTGATAATGTTGGAGGAGGCAAGAAAGAAGATTCTCATCCACCGATATTGATAAAACTCTTCTCTCTTATTAACACAAATTCCTTTCTCATATATATATATATATATATATATATATATATATATATAAGAGAAAACTAGAAATAAATTCGATGGTATGTAAATATGAAAGTATGAAAAAAATATTAAGTGGATGTATTTTATATATATATGATGATATACCATTGATTTATTTTTCTTTTGGTAAACCATTTTTAGGACGATTAATAGCAGATGCTAAATACTTCATCTGAAAAAATATGTCCAAATGAAAAAATAAAACACAAAACTGAAGAAATTCGTGAACGTTTCTTTCGGACTAAAACTTTATATCTCCATCCCCCATCTACGGGTTAAATATTACAAGTAATGTTGGCATTACATAATCCACAAATGTTGGCATTACATAATCCACAAATGTTTAAACAAACAAACCAATGAAAACACCTATGGTCACCAATTTTGAAATCTCGGATATTTCCATAAACAAGTTTTTTTTATCAATCTTGAAGTTTCTCCAAAATAAGTTTTCTCACAACCCTTACAAACGATTGTATAGACGACATTTTCAGATTTTTCATGATTCTTGTTTTTTCTTATTGATATTGTTCTTTTCAATTATGTTCTTAATTGTTTTAGAAGAGTTTGTAACAATTTGGATACCAAAGTTTTTAAGATTTGTTTCGATGATGTGTGCAGTTGAATTTGTTGGTAAAAATGATATATCTATGTAATAGATTACAACTGGAAAAATTGTCATTAGAATTGTTTGTGTAACTTTGTCTTTTGTGAATAGTAAAAGTTTTTATTTTATTTTAACACGTTGCATGAAATTTGTACAAAAGAATTTTCTATATAATTAAGTTCATTATTAAGAAATTTGAGGCGACAAATTCTAAGGGTAGAACCCTTAGAATTTCTTGCTATTATCTATTAATAATATATCTGAAAAGGGTAAGATAATGTTTGTTTCTAGTTACTATGTAAAACTACTATAATTATTCAATCTTTTTATTTTGGTGTTACAATGGGATTCAAATGGATATAGTCATTTTTATTAGTGGATTTATGATAAACTTTAAATTTTGATTTGTTGCTATTATCTATTTATAATATATCTGAAAATGGTAAGATAATGTTAGTTTCTAGTTCCTAGGTAAAAATCTAAGTAAATAATTTGACTATTTATTTAATCGGTAATTTTTACAGTAAATCATTTGCGGATATATAAATAATATATCATCTATGTAACGGAAATATCTAGAAATTTTGGGTATTATTAATTTAAAGGGGCTTGATTCAAGAAATTTAAGAACAAGAACACCAATAAGATGCAGACTCATTTTGTTTATTTTAACTGGTAAAGATAATGTAGTATTAGTTTACTTATAATGATTTTCTAAAGATTTAATGCATTTACTTAAAGAAATATAAATATATAATAATTGTATGTCTAGACAATCTAAAGATTTATTTTTCATATTTATATTATTTATTTTGTTCAGTAAATCATCAGAATTTTTGGTATGTTAATGGTGCCTAAAAAGAGTTAGTATTTTGCCTAAATATTTAGTGATTTCATATTTCTGTAAGTGAATGTAACAAATGTCTAGTAAATCATCATAAGAAAACTAACATTACATTACCTTTACCAGAAAAAAATTCATTTGGAAATATTTATCGGATTTAGCATTTGAAATCTATCATTAATGGTACTGAAGATGACATAATAAAAAACCTAATTAGTATATATAACAAAATATATCCTCTGAATATCTTGTTTTTTTATATTCACACACACACACACACACACACACACACACACATATAATATATATATATATATATTTATATATATATATATATATATTATATATAATATATATAGAGAGAGAGAGAGTGAGAGAGAGAGAAAGACGAACTTCTCTGAATTAACTGATTTTACGAGCTTTCTTTAAAATTATTTTTATTTTATTTTCCAGGTAATCATCGTTTGCAAAAAAGTAAGTGTTCACATTTACTTTTACTTTTTTTTTTTTTAATTCTTTTCCGTTTTTACATTTTCAGTTTTGTTTTTGCCCGTTAGATTTGAAATCATGGTCAAAATTCATTGACGTTTTATTTTTATCTGGGAATTATTATATTTCAAATTTTACCCGCATTATATATATATATATATATATATATATATATATATATATATAGTCTTACGCAGTAGTTGCCCAACACAATCCAATAAGCCTGGTGGTGCATTGAATACCGCTTGGGGCACCTTAGATAGTGGTAATGATGCTAAGCCCACGAAATCAGGTTCGACTCGTGGGTCATCATCTGATGAGGGTTTTATTTGAATCAGTCCTACACTATATACTATCTCTAATCGTTTAAAAAGTTCAAGGTGAACAAAATTGAAATGAGATAACCCCCAATTACCATGTTAAAAATCTTCCTCCCTAAAAAAACTCTAAATATACAAACCATTACTTGAGTAACCCTTCTCAACATAAAAGATACAAAAACCAACCTATTTACGACACGTCACTATCTAAGAATTATCCAATTTCACTTTTGGTAAAATATCATTAAATCCCTTTGCTGTAGTAAATAATTTTCTAAATAATTTTCAACTTACAAACTATCTCTCAATAAAAATCCATTCACTTAAAAAAAAAAAGAATTACATCAAGCGATTTTTAATCTGCCAACAACGAATATAAATATCTCCATAGTGTAGACTATTGATTCAGACACAAATGGTAAGTCAACAGTAGTTCTTAAATATTAGTCTATTTTAATACTAAGATTCGCCATCCAATCATGCTTTAAAAACTCAGTAGTTTTATATTTTTATAACACACACACACACACACACACACACACACACACACACATATATATATATATGTGTGTGTGTATGTATATGTGTGTGTGTGTGTATATGTGTCCGTGTGTGTGTGTTTATTGTATACAGACAAGGAAGGGGCATCTTTGGACTTGTATCTACCGACATAACACAAAATCACAGCGAGATTATATATCAATAATCAAAAATGGATAAACAGCACCATGATTGTGATTTTTTTAAAGGAATATTCACCATTAAACAATTTCTGTAAAGATTCGCTACTTAGAGTAAGAAACAAACAGGTAAATATGTACGATACGACTGGTTCTTACTTGTTAATAGTGATATATGCAATCACCATTCAGTAACTGCAAGAAACAAGTTTGATACTCTTCAGTAGACATATGAAAGACGAAATTGCAAATATGAAAACTTTGTTAACACCCACTTTGAAGCAACAGCTGGGTACAAACCGTTCAAACTCAGTTCCCTGGGAGTCAAAAGTAGGTTGAGAAAAACGAGATAACATAAAAAACATCCCTACTTAATAAAAGAAACTCATCAAAAACAAATGTGCAGAAACGTAAGAAAGCTCAGATAAATCTAAAATCAAAATATCAATTAGAAATTCAGTAGAAGATAGATAATTACAATTAATATGATAGACAGTGAATTAAATTAGCGGTAATAAAAGCACATTGAAATCAAAATTAAAAGCTGCCAGCCAAGAAGAAAGACTTCTGAAGTGGAAAGAACACTTTAAGATTATGTTTAGAAAACACACTGTAACCTTGAAACATACCTAATATATGATTAATGACCAAATAGACATCAAACTAAAATACTCAAAAGCAGAAAAAACGCAGGCCTCGACATAACACTTCCTTAAATATAGAAGAAAAGGCAATTTGACGACACACCCATTTGATCATACAATTTAGTATATAAACAAAACACAACAAAGAAATGGGCGAAAGGCTGCACTGGTAGATCTTTTGCACGGCATCCGGAATCCGCTCAGAGTTGATTGGTGTAGATTTTTAGGTTAGGATCCATGTAGTGCTGTCATACAATAGCACTGATACGACAACGACTTGGAAGAATCCTCGCTTTATTTTATCAGTGAGATCAGATTTCCATACGACAGATAACCTGTCTATAACGGTCTATGCAATTCTTATGCGTGAATTGACATCACTTTCAATAGATGAGATATCATTACCTAGGTATGTGAACTGATCTACTTGTTTCATAGGCATACCATCCAGTGTGGAGATGTCTCCATCTTGTTTAAAACACATGAGCTCAGTTTTATTCCTTTCTGATGTCTCGTGGAGAATATGGAACTCATTCCTTACCGTTAACATGTAGTGATTGCATATATTACTGTTGGTGAGTGAGGACCAGTCATATAGCACGGATTTACCAGTTTGCTTTTTGTTTTTGTGTAAGCTCAGTCATAATTTTGCCGTGACCATTCTGTTATCGGTGGATACTCCTTCAAAAGAGAAGTATGTCTCACAGTTCATAGCGCTGATTACTCTATAATTTAAAAGGATGTAGTCTAGATATGCTTTTGTGTTATTTGGGTAGGATTTAGTCGACAGTTTACCATTTGGAATTTTGTGTTTAAGCAAACAAGCCTGTTCCTGGGAGACAACTTGGCTAGAAGTTCACCGTTTCTGTTGGGGAGTTAGAAAACAGGGCTTATTGTTTTAGTTTTTGCCTAACTGAGCATTCATGTCTCCCCCAAGGATCAAGACTTTGTGTTTAGGAATGTGTTTTTAAGGAAGATAGCTCATTGTGAAATGTGGCGATGTCAATTTCTTCGTTGACATTTGTGGGACTGTAGTACGAGATGATAGTTGTGCGCGGGTTGCCATTAAATGTGGTACATATGATTCTCGGTTAAATTTCTTTCTATACTGTTTCAGCGATGTTAAAGGACGAGGAGTGCGAAGTATTCCTACACCTCTTATAGTGGCAGTAGCGGAGTTTTTCCATGCATATATCGATATAAAAGTCCATCCATTACCCGTTTCATGATATTTTCATTCTAATTCACTGTGCGTGCATGTTCCTGTACGCATATAATGTCTATATCATGTCTACATCGGCTCAAGACTCATTGTCTTTAGCATTTTGACGTTAAAAGTTGCTAAGTTAAAATCATCTTTGCATCTAAGTAGGTTTGTTTTGAATTTCGGCTTTGTAGCTGACTTTTCAGATACTGGGGCCAGAGCTATATCCTGAGATGAACCCGCACCTTGTTTGTCTGCGCAAAGGGCGATGCAGTTTGGGGGGGGGGTTGATCTTGGGGCTCTGTATCTGTTTTTCGGACACTGGCCCAGAGCTGTAATCTCAGAGGAATACGTCTCTCGCGTGACCACTGGAGGGGCGATGCGAAATGTATGATTGGGTCGGTTTACTGTCATAGCACTCTGTATTTGGCTGTTTTCTTAACTCATCAATAGACACCAAATTTAGAGATGAACAGTAGTGGTTTCTTGATTGAACTGTTTGATCCTGGCAATTAACTTTATGAAGTTAATCAGCCAGTATATTATGAAGCACGTCGTTGACTCGTTTTGGGTGTGTCTACATTGCTTTACAGCCGGGCATGCTGCTACCCATGGTTTCTGGTGCTACACGCTTATATGGCACATGAAACACTCTCTTCTCCCTGAATCTGCTACCCAGTGATATACCAGTGCAGTATTACTGGATTCTTATCGGGTCGAGAAAAAAATAACAACCAAAAAATAAACAAACGATAACACCTCTTGAAGATTCCAAATTTTAAATTATACTAAACCAAAACTTAGAAATTCCCCAAAACGAAAGCATTTCCTTCTTTTTGCTCGTTTTTCTTTCTTTTTCCTCTTTTCCCTTTTCTTCTACATCTCATGGGGAGCAGGTTAGTAGGGATTTTATTTGTTAGTCATAAAACGAATTTTCCCAAATTTTGGACACTCTAGAATCACATTTTCTCAGCCTGTATTCATTAAAATGTTCGTAGCACGTGGGGTTGGTAATTTATATAATATTCAATCAAACATTGCGCCGTTAGACGAACAAAAATAAGAATTTTAACAGTTCATTACAGTTCTGTCATTTTTTTTTTCGAAGAAAAATAATCATTTCTTACTCTTGAAATGTGTGACTTTTCTGATGGAAACACAATCAGTTGTTACTCTCAAAGTGTGCGGTCAGTCTATGATCTTTTTTTATACCAAGGAAGATAATCATTTCTTACTCTCGAAATGTGTGACTTTTCTGATGGACACACAATCAGTTGTTACTCTCAAAGTGTGCGGTCAGTCTATGATCTTTTCTTATACCAAGGAAGATAATCATTTTTTACTCTTGAAATGTGTGACTTTTCTGATGGAAACACAATCAGTTGTTACTCTCAAAGTGTGCGGTCAGTCTATGATCTTTTTTTATACCAAGGAAGATAATCATTTCTTACTCTCGAAATGTGTGACTTTTCTGATGGACACACAATCAGTTGTTACTCTCAAAGTGTGCGGTCAGTCTATGATCTTTTCTTATACCAAGGAAGATAATCATTTTTTACTCTTGAAATGTGTGACTTTTCTGATGGAAACACAATCAGTTGTTACTCTCAAAGTGTGCGGTCAGTCTATGATCTTTTCTTATACCAAGGAAGATAATCATTTC
Organism: Doryteuthis pealeii; assembly: GCA_023376005.1. Classification (NCBI taxonomy): domain Eukaryota; kingdom Metazoa; phylum Mollusca; class Cephalopoda; order Myopsida; family Loliginidae; genus Doryteuthis; species Doryteuthis pealeii. Next base: position 52,396,919 of record CM042148.1, on the reverse strand, counting down.
TTACTCTCGAAATGTGTGACTTTTCTGATGGAAACACAATCAGTTGTTACTCTCAAAGTGTGCGGTCAGTCTATGATCTTTTTTATACCAAGGAAGATAATCATTTCTTACTCTTGAAATGTGTGACTTTTCTGATGGAAACACAATCAGTTGTTACTCTCAAAGTGTGCGGTCAGTCTATGATCTTTTCTTATACCAAGGAAGATAATCATTTTTTACTCTTGAAATGTGTGACTTTTCTGATGGAAACACAATCAGTTGTTACTCTCAAAGTGTGCGGTCAGTCTATGATCTTTTCTTATACCAAGGAAGATAATCATTTTTTACTCTTGAAATGTGTGACTTTTCTGATGGAAACACAATCAGTTGTTACTCTCAAAGTGTGCGGTCAGTCTATGATCTTTTTTTTATACCAAGGAAGATAATCATTTTTTACTCTTGAAATGTGTGACTTTTCTGATGGAAACACAATCAGTTGTTACTCTCAAAGTGTGCGGTCAGTCTATGATCTTTTCTTATACCAAGGAAGATAATCATTTTTTACTCTTGAAATGTGTGACTTTTCTGATGGAAACACAATCAGTTGTTACTCTCAAAGTGTGCGGTCAGTCTATGATCTTTTCTTATACCAAGGAAGATAATCATTTTTACTCTTGAAATGTGTGACTTTTCTGATGGAAACACAATCAGTTGTTACTCTCAAAGTGTGCGGTCAGTCTATGATCTTTTCTTATACCAAGGAAGATAATCATTTTTTACTCTTGAAATGTGTGACTTTTCTGATGGAAACACAATCAGTTGTTACTCTCAAAGTGTGCGGTCAGTCTATGATCTTTTTTTTATACCAAGGAAGATAATCATTTTTACTCTCGAAATGTGTGACTTTTCTGATGGAAACACAATCAGTTGTTACTCTCAAAGTGTGCGGTCAGTCTATGATCTTTTTTTATACCAAGGAAGATAATCATTTTTTACTCTTGAAATGTGTGACTTTTCTGATGGAAACACAATCAGTTGTTACTCTCAAAGTGTGCGGTCAGTCTATGATCTTTTCTTATACCAAGGAAGATAATCATTTTTTACTCTTGAAATGTGTGACTTTTCTGATGGAAACACAATCAGTTGTTACTCTCAAAGTGTGCGGTCAGTCTATGATCTTTCTTATATACCAAGGAAGATAATCATTTTTTACTCTTGAAATGTGTGACTTTTCTGATGGAAACACAATCAGTTGTTACTCTCAAAGTGTGCGGTCAGTCTATGATCTTTTTTTATACCAAGGAAGATAATCATTTTTTACTCTCGAAATGTGTGACTTTTCTGATGGAAACACAATCAGTTGTTACTCTCAAAGTGTGCGGTCAGTCTATGATCTTTTCTTATACCAAGGAAGATAATCATTTTTTACTCTTGAAATGTGTGACTTTTCTGATGGAAACACAATCAGTTGTTACTCTCAAAGTGTGCGGTCAGTCTATGATCTTTTTTATACCAAGGAAGATAATCATTTTTACTCTAAATGTGTGACTTTTCTGATGGAAACACAATCAGTTGTTACTCTCAAAGTGTGCGGTCAGTCTATGATCTTTTTTTATACCAAGGAAGATAATCATTTTTACTCTCGAAATGTGTGACTTTTCTGATGGAAACACAATCAGTTGTTACTCTCAAAGTGTGCGGTCAGTCTATGATCTTTTCTTATACCAAGGAAGATAATCATTTTTTACTCTTGAAATGTGTGACTTTTCTGATGGAAACACAATCAGTTGTTACTCTCAAAGTGTGCGGTCAGTCTATGATCTTTTTTTATACCAAGGAAGATAATCATTTCTTACTCTCGAAATGTGTGACTTTTCTGATGGAAACACAATCAGTTGTTACTCTCAAAGTGTGCGGTCAGTCTATGATCTTTTTTTATACCAAGGAAGATAATCATTTTTACTCTCGAAATGTGTGACTTTTCTGATGGAAACACAATCAGTTGTTACTCTCAAAGTGTGCGGTCAGTCTATGATCTTTTTTTATACCAAGGAAGATAATCATTTTTTACTCTCGAAATGTGTGACTTTTCTGATGGAAACACAATCAGTTGTTACTCTCAAAGTGTGCGGTCAGTCTATGATCTTTTTTTATACCAAGGAAGATAATCATTTCTTACTCTTGAAATGTGTGACTTTTCTGATGGAAACACAATCAGTTGTTACTCTCAAAGTGTGCGGTCAGTCTATGATCTTTTTTATACCAAGGAAGATAATCATTTCTTACTCTCGAAATGTGTGACTTTTCTGATGGAAACACAATCAGTTGTTACTCTCAAAGTGTGCGGTCAGTCTATGATCTTTTTTTATACCAAGGAAGATAATCATTTCTTACTCTCGAAATGTGTGACTTTTCTGATGGAAACACAATCAGTAGTTACTCTCAAAGTGTGCGGTCAGTCTATGATCTTTTCTTATACCAAGGAAGATAATCATTTCTTACTCTCGAAATGTGTGACTTTTCTGATGGAAACACAATCAGTAGTTACTCTCAAAGTGTGCGGTCAGTCTATGATCTTTTCTTATACCAAGGAAGATAATCATTTCTCACTCGTAATTTTTGAAATGTCCGATTACTTTGCATATAGTATACCAACGCAAATTTAATTCTTATCGACCGCATATATCAATGTTTTCTTTGCATTATTCTGAATTTGCACTGCTATGACTTTATCACAGGTAACTTTTTGGAGTCAGCGTTATAAGCATTAACAGTATTTTGCTCATGTTATGAGCAGATTGTGTGAGTGTGGAATGATTTCAGCATATCACTCAGTTTACTCAGTTCAATAAATTATTCACTCATCAGTGGAAAAGAGGTTTCTTGAACAACACTGACTTTACGGATACATTGCATAATAAGATTAATTTTTTTATACAACCATTTTACCTGAAGCAAACAGTCAAGCAAACGCTGAAAAAGACACACGCTCTCTCTCTCTCTCTCTCTCTCTCTCTCTCTCTCTCTCTCTCTCTCTCATATACACACATACACACACATACACACACGCGCACAAACAAATAATGTACTAAAATAGAATCTCTCTCCGCTTGCTCGACCTTTTCATGAATCCAAGGAAGACAAAACTGTCTCCTTTGTCTGAGTGTCTTCGACTATCATATGACACTGAAATAAACATGTAATTGTCTACTAAATTTTCGTTCGAATGGTATACCATTCGAACGAAAATCTATCCGAGTTTCACCATGCCGATCGTCAGGACTATCTGCTATGAAGTTTTGTTTTGATTTTTTAACCGTTGCTTAATCTCTTTATTTCTTTAATTGTTTTTAACTGACAATTAAAAAGAAAAAAAAATCAAAACAATAAGAAGCTTTCTGCATGTACGCAGTGTATCTATGGTAATGTATTTTGTTTACTTCCGTTTGTTTTAATTAATCTAATTAATTCATCGCAGATAGTCCTGACGATCCGAACGGTGAAACCTGAGTAGACTTTCTGACTATACGATTTCAGTCAAAGTTACGACTTACTCGCCCCTCTTCATAAACTCTCTCTCTCACACACACACACACATATATATATATATGTGTGTGTGTGTGTTTGAGTGTGTGTGTGTGTGTGTGTGTGAGAGAGAAAGAGAGAGAGAGAGTATGTGTATGTGTATGTGTATGTGTGTGTGTGTCTTTCAATGAAAAAGTTTTATTCCGTGTTAACGTCATAAATTCTAATGATCAGATGCACCAAATGGACATTTTCACTGAGTTTGAAAT
>CM042148.1:52355646-52390646 GCA_023376005.1 Doryteuthis pealeii | reverse complement strand
CTTAAAAATCGTTCATATCAACATATTATGTTACATACCTTCTCTCTTCCCCAATGTATCACTACTTCATTACATCGTACTAAGAGACAATGATTACTTTCTTTTCTCTTCCTTTTCTCTACTTTCTTTTTCTCTTTTCTTCAGTTAGGTGCAAGAAGACAGTGTAGAGACTTATACTCTTATCAACACCTGGAAATGAGTTCTGATTCTTTTTTTTATGTAAAAGACAGTGATGTACGCTTAGTGTAACATTCCCTCTTAAAAAATGTTAAGATTTGCTTCCAATGTCCCTCGGTAGCCCCAATATATATCTTATTAGGTTCATTTCAAGTTTTAACATTGTCTTGGTCGACAACATTCTGCATTAAACATCTTCAATTCATTTAGTCGAGGCAGTCATTTTTGTATCTACACTTGCTCTACGTGTAATACTGTTTTGTTATATTTTTTATTAAGAAATTTTGTCAACATACGCATAGGTAAGACATAAATGGTTATTGAAATGTCAACATATGAATAAGAAAGGTCTGGATTTCTATAGACAGGTTGAAGATTATATGGAAATCTGATCTCTGATAAAATAAAACGGGAATTCTTCGAAGCTTTCTTCAACACTATTTGATGATTTCTGCTGAATAGTTTATGCAATTTATTGGTTCTTGTGAAGTGTTTATCTATTAAATTTATAAATGTTCTTCCCACTTAAGATTTAACAGTGAAGTAAAAAGATGAATTAAATCAGATGATATTCCTTTTTGTTTTTCTATCGTAAAAGATTTTATCTTCTTCAATTATAAATATTACCTGATTAGGATAAATGCTGCTGTCATTTAGTTATGATTCGTATTTTACTTGAACACATTAATAAATATTTTTGTTGCAAGAGTTAGAGAAAATCTTTTACACACTAATATAGGGATTGTCGTTTTAAAATACACCAACTGGATGATTGGAAGATCTAATGTAAACGGAATATTCTTCTGCTTTACGTAAGGTAGAAAAAGTCTCGTTTACAAGATTAAAAGCGAAATCCAGATTTCCTTCAAATTGGTTTGAACTTCGATGTTTAAACACAATTCGATGGAAAATGTTATTTTTGTTCTTGTATCCTCAATCTTACTATTGTTTCATTCTCTAAGCACCATTAATCCACCATTTCTATAAAGGCCGGTATCATGATCATTTATTACATACTCAATCGAAAAAGAAAGTAATTGCCCACCAATTCACATATCCCCGTCTGCTCTCTAAGTTATGGCATATAATACCTGACTGCATCCTCTGCATCTGGGTAGGACACTAACTGCATTTGATGATGAGACTCTCATCCTGTAGATCTGAGGAGTGCAGAGAACCTCTTCATTGCTATTACTTCCAGATCCCCACTGACCGTAGTGGTAGTACCTGTTAAGGTTCCATTGTTTGTATTCAATAGGACATTGTGAAAAAAAAAACAACAAAAAAAGCAAAAAAAAAAACAAACAAAACAAACAAAAATCTCTTAAGAAACAACACAAAAAATGTAGATATCAATGTACAATAAACGCGATTCCCTAACTTTACGCATAAAATAACCCAAGACATGACGTAAAAATCAATCAAACAAGCAATCAGTCATATCTCCGTGCTATTCAGGCTTCCATGAAAATATCGAAATATACCCCAATACACTTTTTTTTTAATCCAAACAGATTTTATTTGAAATAAGATGGTCTTATGTCTGTACTTAATGATATTTATTTGTTTGCCCAATATAGTGGCAAAAAATCTCACCATATTTATCTCTCTGTCTAGTACTTAATTCTTAATCGAGTAGATAAAAATCTTTCATGTCTAATTGGACGAAAACACACTTTTCTTTATCCGTAATTCTGTTATACGAGGCAATAGCAATTGTTGTGTCCTTCTATTCTTTTAGTTATAATACTTCACGTAGAATGTTGTATGCGCAATCAATCACGTTTTTACTTTCCCAAATTAATTTTTATTTAGTTTATGAGACTGCAACATGTTGTTTTTTTATGATGAAAGCCTGTAATTTGAAAATCTATTTGATCTGGTTATTCCCCTTTTTTATCTTGAATTTTTTATGCTTCGCCCACTCGCAACTTTCTTAACAAGTTTTTTTTTTGCATTTGTCTGGTTCCATTTTGTATTTTTTCTAGATTTATCTGCCGGCATATTTACTTTGAATCTCCTTCCAATCCTTATGTTGCTTGAAATTTACTTACAAGGCATGATGATGATGATGATGATGATGATGATGATGACTTTTTCAAAACTTTTTATTTCTTCTATTTTTGGTGAATATATATAAATATATAAATTATATATATAAATTATATATATAAAATATATAAATATATATATATATATATATATATATATATATATATATATATATATATATATATATATATAAGGAGATGACCGAAAGGGATTAGACAAATAGGAATATTTCTTTTATGTCATTTATTTTAGGAGAAAAGTTTTGAGGAAAATATCTTTAAAAAGTTTTAAAACATTTTGCAAATGCTATATGGGAAGGTGAGGTAGCATATTGAAGTGTCTTATATATATATATCATTATAACGAAGGTACTTGGCTTATGAGTTCATCTGACCATTATCTGTAAATGAGGTTACGTGGCTGATAAGTTTTTCATTTCGGAGGTATATATTAAGTCTATGAGGGAGTTGATTGCCTATAAACTTTGTTCTTGTAAACGTGCTTTTTGGGTATTATGAAGGATGGAAATGAACAAGTGAACAATAAAAAACCGTTTTAATATCCAGCTGTTGTTCTGTCCCTGGTTCGATTTATTCCAATATTTCGGGTGAAACTTCACCCTTTATCAAGGTATGATGATTGTGTGTGGAAAAGTGAAATCCAGCAAATGTGAGAAAAAATTGATGTCATATATATATATATATATATATATATATATATATATATATATATATATGAGGGTCATTCAATAAATAAAGTGAATTTTGTGATCAAACGACCCTGTTCACTCAGAAAATATCTTTGCTTCATTTTTCAATATAATCTTCTTTCTTTAAAACACATTTTCATATCGAAAAACAAGCTTTTGTATTCCTTCAGAATAGAATTCTTTGAAATGAATTAATTTTGGTGAATGATTTTTCTACTGAGATTCCCTGTATTTGTAAAATCTGTCTGAAGAGTGTTTGTCTTTGTGTGTGTGAATGTGTATGTGTATGTGTGTGTGTGTGCATGTGTGTGTGTGTGCGTGTGCGTTTTTATGTGTGCGTGCTTTTATGTCTGTATCTTATATATTTGGTAGGCGCTCGTAGCGTGGTGGGCATGGTGAGTTAAAATCCTGGAAGAGGCTGTTCGCATTTCACATAACACAAATCAACTTGGGAAAGGTATGAATCCAACTTTTCCGATACCATGCCCACCTATGGATAAATTATAGGGCAGACTGAGATCTTTAACTTTGGTACGGCAACTGGTCTAGAAGGAAAACTTTAAATTCAAACCTATTCTACTCCGCTTAAAAAAGTGTCCTTGTGTCCCATCCTGCTCGTGACAGAGGAGTTTGATAAATACATATATATTTGATAAGAATATTTCTGCAATCATCTCAATTTTGCCCTTTTTTTAATCAAAACATTTTTTATCTCAAATTTCGTGGTTCAATTTATAAGAGAATATTGCTCTTCTTCTCTCATTTCCCATGAAATAGACAATATAAATAAAGTATCCTACAACTCTATCTGCCTCTACTCCACTACCATTTCTTCCTACTCTATTCCTATTTCAGAAATTGATCAAATCACTTAGAACAAGAATATCTTAAGAAGAAATTGAAGAAGCATATTGAATTTTAGGGAGATTATTTTCTCAAATACATCGTCACAAACAAATTTATCTTTTTTACAACTTTTTAGTGGATAACTAAGAACTGATAATCTAAAAAATATCTCTCCAAATGTCTTTAATAACGATGTTGACTAAATATGTACCTCGCGTATCTGTTGAACCGCGCGATCGTTCTACCAATTTAAATCAACATCCTTAGCCAGACCTAATTCCTATCGATTATTTGATCGGTTATATTGCCTACGGCCATGATTCCAATCAGTAAAAATAATTTTGATGCTAACTAGCTGGTCTTCTTGAAAAGACCACAATCAGATTACTTTACTGATCGTCACTTGAGTTTGTGCTTCTGGGGATACAAATTAATATGGTGGTCTATGTAATGTCCAACAATGAACAGAGGAAGGAGTTGACAGGGTGAAAGTTAAAGAAGACAAAAAAAAAAAAAGGAAGAATAAATATGCGATAGGAACAAGAAAGTAGAGAAAGCAAAAGAAAACATAGGTGTAAGAAATGGGAGGTGTACGTGTAAGAAAGGGAAGAAAAAGAAAAAGGTTGTTTTTAAATGTTGGATAAATTGAAAGAGATTTGGGAGAAAGTAAGGGATAGTGATTTGTTTTAGATTAAGATATCGAAATCCGAAACGCAACGAAACTAGCGAAATGGCAGTTCAGGAAATCAGAAAATTGCAAGAAATGGTTTTGTTTCTATGGAACAAAACAAGAAATCTGCTGAAAAGAAAACAGATGTAAATAGAAAATTTGTGAGTTTTCTGTGGTTATCAAATTGAATAGCCAAGATAAACACATATGAAAATTGTGGACAATAGAAAAATGGAGACGTTTCTTTCTTTCTTTCTTTCTTTCTTTCTTTCTTTTTATGTTGTGCAACATTTTCCCTGATGCTATACCCTGATCCTAGTATTAACTCGTCTCTTGAACAATAATTCGAAATAATGTAATTTAAAATGGAATCTAATATACGTGCATTTAGGCCAAGACAAAACTTACCCAGTATTCTTAACCCTTTATACCAGGAAGGCATTAAGAATGAAAAGGAATAGATCCTGTATTTGAACCGCCGACAAAAATGTCGATAAACTAAACTAAAATCCTAACATCTATTTACCTTAAAGTTGGTTTCAAGTGAGATCCTGCATGTAAGTCAAATCAAAATTACTTAGTTCCCATGACATGTGACATTTTAGGCTTCACACTACTTCGATCCATCATAAATAGAGGAAAGTAAAGAGCGACACTTTTATCCGAGATAAATCACACAGATTCTCATAAAAACAATGCTGATCAATATGTAAATAAAACTATTGTTACTATGGTTACTTTAATATAAAGGAAAATTCTAAGTTTTATTTGTCGATATATACATGAATATGTACATAAATACATGCATTGTTCTTGACTATAGTTGATTATAGTTCAAAATGAGAATGTGACAATGGAAATGAAATAAAATGTATCAAAATGGAAACGAGGCAGATTACTTTTAAATGAACGTTTTATAGAATTCAGCAATTGATGAATGTGCATAATTGGGAAAAAGGAGAATACAGAACTGGTGAAGATATTTCATTTTTCTACTCTTCTCTTTGTAATGGTCATATATTTATTTGTATTTACTTTTACTGTTTTTCTCATGTATTTGTTTTAAAAAATCATGTTTCTCTGAAAATAGTTCAATATTTGTGAGCGTGTTGTATTTCGCATGTTTATCGCCATTGTTTTTTCGACATCCATAATAATGAAAAAATCTCTTTCTCAAATTATCGAATGCCTCAGTATCAAATATAAAATAAATACAATTCTCGATTATCTACACGAAATAAAAATAAATATAAATGGTTTTTATTTCGTGTAGACAATTTCAGTCGTCAGGCCAAACACAGTTTTTTCTTTAGATTTCATGAATGCACACTCTTTCCTCGAGCCGATAGAAAATTCAATTGAATTCTTAACACAAAATGAATGAATTCTTTCCGACGAAGCAAAAAATAAATTTACAATTTTTATTATATGGTTCAGTCCTGTTAGATTGGTAATAGTTATCACTCTTTGTCAATGCAAATCAAAATGAGTCAGTTAAACAACTGCGTTTAACAGATTAAGAATCGAAATTGGTTTTATTTCTCAAGATTTAACTTTGGCGAAGAGTCGAGTGAACGCATTAATTTCGATTTATTTTATATATTTCGAATAGAACTGTTAAAAGAAAAAAGATTGAATTAGGGAAAACAACAACAACAACAACAATAATAATAATAATAATAATAATAATAATAATAATAATAATAATAATAATAATAATCTGGACCTTGCCAGAGAACTGAAAAAGTTATGGAATATGAAAGTGAAAGTGATACCAATTGTAGTTGGTGCACTTGGAACAGTCCCAAAAGGATTAGAAAAGGGTTTGGAAAGTTTGGATATCAGAGGAAGGATTGAAACCATTCAGAACACTGCACTGCTGCAATCTGCCAGAATACTCAGAAGAGTCCTGGAGACCTGAGGAGACTTGCTGTCACTCAGATTCCAGTGAAAGACCATCAACTAACACTGATGTGAAAACTCAAAAGGAATAATAATAATAATAATAATCTTATTATAATGGAGATTCCGTGTCAGTCAGTAACTGAAATTACGTCACTACTTATGTAACAAACCCCTCAGGACTTGGGTAAGTTTATCAATGAGTATTTAATTTATAGTTCAAATCATTAATACATAGAATAAAGAACAGCACTGTATTATATATACTCAGAAATCAAGTATGCAACATTAAAGATTGTTTCTTGGAAGAAGTCCAGTATTATTGACTTATATATAGTTTCTTTTATTTTAATATATATTTACAGTTATCTAACGTATAGAGTTTTACAAAAAATTACTTACAAACAAGAAATAGTCACATAATCTTCTTCTACATTAAATTTGAAGATACGATAACAAAAAGTTATGTTTTGAATATCATCTGTCGTAAAACAAGATTTTACGACAGACGATAATCAAAACAGAACGGTTGTGATGCCCCCAAAAGAAAAATTGAATATTTGAAATAATGCTAAAAGGACAAATTATGTCAAAGCAAAAAAGAATAATACGCAAGAGAAAAGCAAGTGTAAGTTATGAAGTGATAGAGATGAAACAGTTAATCATATAATAAACAAATGCAGCAAACTAGAACAAATGGAATACAAGAGAAGGTATAACTGGGAATTATGCGGGAGACTATAGCTTGGCAATACTGACAAATAGTATATGCACAAACCAGAATCCGTCCAATATAATTATCTAAAACTTTGAAATAAAAATGCGACCATCCAATCCCGGCAAGAATTCCAGACTTATTGTTAATTAACAAGAAGAAACGAACTTATGAACTAGTGGTTTTTGCTTTTCTAGTGGACAGCAGATTAAGATTTAGGCTATGTGTATCATTCTGTCTGCAATAGTTTCAAACTGATTAAAGAAATTTCTATCCTTTTTTGGTGGGTGGGGATGATTTTGTATTTATCTTATACTTTTAGCATTCTTTCGTGGAAAAATATTGGTTCAAGTCTTTGAAAAAAAATACAGCTGTAATTTTCAACAAAAACTTTTTTTTAGTTTCCATTTCCCTCTTAATTTTTTCAATATACTCGTTCACAATTTTCCTTCTTATTTTTTAAATTCTTACTTTAACCTCTTTCATTCGTTTATCGATTTTTCATTCCTTAACATTCTTCTATATTATATTTTCAGTTCCACTTTCTCTCTATCTCTTTTTCTTCTTTTCTTCTTTTTCTCCCCCGGCTTTCTTTGTCTTTTTTTATTTCTCATTTTTGCGTTACATATCGTTTATGCATTTTCTTACTCGTTCTACTATTTTCTTTTTAACTCTAAACAGATATTTCAACATCCTCTCTCCCCCTCTCTCTCCCTCCCTATCTCTCTCTCTCTCTCTCTTTCTCTCTCTCTCTCTCTCTCTCTCTCATCTTGTTTATTCAAATGATGCCATCTTGCAAATCACATCTCTTCATTCGCCATTTTAACTAGTATGACATTTGCCTTTCGCTGCTGGCTTACATCCGGTGCGAGGCTCTCATTTAAATAGTCGCCACTTACACACGACACTTAATAGCAGTCGACAACAGACAATGGTGGTTAGTCTGAGACCTTCCTCCTGACACAATGGCAGAAAAATCGTGTGACACACACCGTGTGAAATGTCTCCAACCATCTTGTTCGGAATTTTTTGGTCGTCTACTCCTGCCACACGACGAGATTTTTTTTTACTTTCTTTTTTTTTTTTTTTTAAAGAATCCGCTGCAAAATTGCTATTGAAGATGGCCATTATTCTTTCAAAGGAAATGACCGGGCTGCCATCACTTTGTTTTCTTTCAGATGTCTTGTTCTTATTTATTTATTTATTTTTGTAATACAATTCCAAGACCAAACAATTCGGTGTTTTTCGATTTTTTATTTTCTATTAAAAAGAGAACATTTTAGCAACAACTTCAATTACTATATTAACAATAAGAATGAAATTTCAGATTGTTTCAGGGAGAACACAATAAAATTGAGGGAGAACAGCTGAAAAGAATCTGTAGATGTTGCATGAGAATTGTGAAAGATAAAAGTGACAATTGTAGCCAATACTATTTGGGTGTTTGGACGAGTCCCGAAATTTTGGAAAAAACATGGAGTCAGAAGAAAAATCTAAATCCCCCAGACAACAACATTACTAAAAATCAGCTAGAATATTGAATAGGGTTGTAAAATATTGAGGAAACTTTCTCCCAATTGCTTCCCGGTTAAAATCACCAGTTATTAATCGTTTAGATATTCATGGAATAATAATAATAATAATAATAATAATAATAATAATAATAAGAAGAAGAAGAAGAAGAAGAACAACAACAACAACAACATCAACAACAACAACAATAACAATAAGGGCAAGGAAACTTATGACAAGTCACAAGGTATTACACTCGAGATACGACATAGACTGATTGCCAAAAAAGGAGAAAGTGGTATCGCCAACATTGAGGATTGTGTAGATACGACAATTCAAACAGTTGAAGAAAACTAAAAAGATCAAAAGTCTAATTGCAGCAGCCAGCAACAGATTGCAACATATGGACGAGCAGAAATACAACAAAAACTAGAAAACAGAAATGAGAAGAAAAACAACTACATGGATACTTCAGGCGACAAACTGGAGATCGCACGAAAAGACCTGAACATGTCTGAGATGGGGAAACCTCAAAAGAAAAACTGAATCTCTCATAATTGCCGCTTAAAACAATGCCATAAGCATAAACTATATCAAAGTAAAAGTAGATAAAACGTAGGAGGATATCAAATATGGAATATGTGAAGACAAAAACGAAACAGTTAATCATATAATAAACGAATGCAGCAAACTAGCACAAAGAGAGTACAAGACTAGATACGACTGGGCTGGAAAGGTAATCCACTGGGAATTGTGTAAGAAATTCAATTATCACCATGTTACTAAATGGTATATACCCAAACAGGAATGTTTCCTAAAGAATGAGCATAACATTATCTATGGCTTTGAGATACAGACGGATCCCCTAATCCCGGCTAGAAGACCACACTTAATGTTAATTAACAAGAAAAGTGGAACATGTCATCTCTCGATAGTGAATAGTTCAAGTGAAAAATTGAAGAGATTGAAGATGAAAATATGTGGAAAGGCTTAAGAAAGGGAAACCTCAAAAGAGAAACTGAATCTTTCATTATAGCAGCACAAAATAATGTGAGAAGGACCAATTATATCAAAGCAAAATGAGATAATACGCAACCGAATAGCAAGGGTAGGTTGTGTAAAGACAAATACTAATCCCATTATAAGCAAATGCAATAAACTAACACAAAAGGAATACAAGACAAGGGATGACTTGGTGAGAAAAGTAATTCACTGGGAAATGTGCAAGAGATTAAATTCTGACCATTTTGTTAAATGTTATATTCACAACCCAAAATCTGTCATAGAGAATAAAATGCATAAAATTCTCTGAGATTGGAAATACAAATGGATCAACTAATCCTGGTCAGAAGACAATACCTTGTGCTAATTAACAAGAAGAAACGAACATTTCACTCTCAGATTTTGCTGTTCGGAGAATCCATAGAGTGAAAATGAAAGAAAGCAAAAAGATGAACAAATACTTGGATCTTGTCAGAGAACTGAAAAAATGTGGAATATGAGGGTGGTGGTTGTACCAATAGTAATTGGTGCACTTGGAACGGTCCCCAAAGGTTTTGGCAAAAGAATGGGAGGAATTGGAAATCAGATGAAACATCAAAACCATCCAGACAAAATCATTGTTAAGATCGGTTTGAATACTCAGAAGAGTCCTGGAAACCTAAGGATACTTGTTGTTACTCAGACTCCAGTAAAACACTACCAGCTAATTTATTGGGATCTAAGTGTGTATCTGTACATTTAGTCCTTTTTCACGATATTATTATTATTATTATTATTATTATTATTATTATTATTAACGAGTTTTTCACAGCTGCTGTAGCCGGTGGTTCACTGGAGGCGGAGTGACAGCAAGTATCCTTAGGTTTTCAGGACTATTATGAATATTTTTGTTGATCTTAACAATGTTGTAGTTTGGATGGTCTCGATTTTTCCTCTGATTTCCAATTCCCCCAAATTCTTTTCCATACCTTTGGGAACCGCTCCAAGGGCTCCAATTACAAATGGTACAACCTTCACCTTCATGTTCCACATTTTTTCAGTTCTCTGGCAAGGTCCAAGTATTTGTTTATCTTTTTGCTTTCTTTCATTTTTACTCATAAATGGTAACTCCAAGAATTCCACCTCACAAACCCTGCCAAGTAAAACAAACAAAAACATGCTCATCACTGCTAGTGAAATAAGGGGCTAACTCATAAGCGACGTTCTCCTATGGATTCATACACATGTACATATCAGTGTTAACTGACGAGCAAGAACTTACATTAACCAGCTCTGTATGGACACTGGGTGGTATCAAGGGACGGATAGTGAAAGAGGGACAAAGAAATCTGTGCTGTCATCATGTCTTGATGAGGATGATGCTGTTGACGATGATATAGCTATTATCAGGGTAAAATGAACATATATAAGCGGTCAGTCTTGAGCACTTCTTTTTATATACGTTTAATGTTTCAACTATGTGAGTACATAAAATGGAATTAAATCCGGCAGTTTAAAGTTAAGATAAAGTAAAACAATAATATATATTGTGCAAACAATCTCCAGTTTCGGCTTTCTGGTGTTTATAAAATGTAATCCAATTGAAATTATTTAAAACAAATAAAATAAAAACAATTGTAGACGGCATTGTATAAACATTCGTCTTCTTCAGAGCACAGTTATATGAATGATGAAAAGGAATTTAACTATGTGTGTGTGTGCGCGTACTTAAATGTGCATATGATATACTTAATACAAATATACCTTTGGAGAGAGAGAGAGAGAGAGAGAGAGAGAGAGAGAGAGAGAGAGAGAGAGAGAGAGAGAGAGAGAGAGAGAGAGAGAGAGAGAGAGAGAGAGAGAATAAACGTAAATATTCAATTTTAAATGTTTCAACATTTCTCTTTCCTAAAGAATTGTGGCAGTCACGTTTACAAATGAGAAATTTCCTTTATTCAAAAATACTATTTGGTGATCGAATAATCTCTGGGTTGCCATGAACCCTCTTTCTGTACGTGTTCTTGTGTGCCAACGAGCGGTTAATTCCGTTTCGGATGCAGCAGTCTGCACACTAGTGCCACCTTTTCCATCCGAAACGAAGATTTACGCTCGGCTGATCCCCGCAGCGTTAAAGAACGTGACAAAGCAAAGTTCACGCTCCAGCTGCGAGCAACGTGACCAGCCGAAGACGAAGCTAATAAGTGAGGCGGTCAATTCGCCAAAGGAGAGACGAAAACCGACGCATCGGTATCACGTCTGCTGCCTGACCTCCTCGTGTTCGTTGAGTGCTGCTATGTGACGAGACTGAATAGTGTTTGATAAATGGACGCACACACACACACACACAGAGAGAGAGAGAGAGACGTGCACGTGAATACACATACATTTATATGTGTGCTACTACAGTCATCCATCTATGTGTATGTGCACATACGTGTGTGAGTTAGTTCCTGTGTGAGTGTACAGATGCTTATATATATATATATATATATATATATATATATATATATATATATATATATATATATATATATATGGTGGAATCGTCGTATTTCTCAGAATGCGTGGGTGTCGATCAATACACAGCTTTTTTTCTCGGGACAATATTTTTAGATATTTCCTCAAATACAAAGCTGTATTTAGAATGGTAAGAAGTCAGGTAAATGATTTGAATTTTAAACGTTAGCTTGCTTTTTCAGCTTCCGGGATTGGCGTAACATAATCTTTCAACCTTTATTTCTCCTTTATTTAGTTCTTTGTCGTATTAAGCTAAGAAAATATCAAATGGTGCTAGATAGTAAGCAAACTGAATTGACACACAATGTCGATAGATTGAGACGGCCAAGTTACACAATATTGTGCTCTTTAGCAAATTAGCTAAATCAATATGAATCGTCGACGACGACGACGACGACGACGAAGAAGAAGAAGAAGAAGAAGAAGAAGAAGAAGAAGAAGAAGAAGAAGAAGAAGAAGAAGAAGAAGAAGAGGCGTTGTTGGGGTCTCTTACAATTCATCAGCATTTGTATAAAATGCGACTCAGCTAAATCTGAATCACAATCATGTTTATTCCATAAAATAGATAAAATATTCGTTTGATACGAAGATAATATCGCTAGACGCACTTAAATGACCTTACAGAATAACTTAAATGGTCGTAGCAATTTATTTTTTTATATGGGATTAAAATATTGGAACTGGGATAATCATAATTTTTAATTTTGGAAAACCGAATAATATGTCATATGCGGTTCATGAAGAAATGAACTATGGAATCGTATAAAAGAAAAAGATACATAACGGTATTGAGGGAAAAACCCTAGCTGTCCCCCTGAGTTCTATTAAAATGTCTTTCTCAGAATATATGCCTAAAAGTTCAATCTATCAACTCAATGGAGAATCTACTCAGAGGCCCTACCAAAAAACAAACAAAAAAAAAAAGAAAAAAAAAGAAAAAGAAAAATAACATATTCAAAAGCCCTACTCGGTTGAGAGCACTCCACCGACCCAAATTCTTCTTTTGAACAATTAAGAATAGGCTGACAACAAAAATCAGATGCTGACCTTCAGAAATCATTGCGTTGATTTTTCAAGCACAAAAAAAAAGTTAAATCGTCAACAAGCAGAGAAACTTCATACATAACTGGAAGCCATAAGTTATTCGTTTTCTTTAAGTCCAAACACTTTTTATCCTCTATGAAATTAAATGAACACTTCTAATCATTGTTACTGTTTAATATATATGATAGATAGATATAATTGATTGATTGAATTTAACGGCTTATAGTGCTGTCTAGGGTTATTTTATACCTTGAGGTTAGGGAATCGCGTTCATTGTACGTCTATATTTATATTTCTGTGTATAATTGTTTCTTAACACTTTTGTGCATAGTCCTATCGAATATATATCAATTTGACCAATAAATGAGACCCTAACAGGTACTATCACTCCGGGTCAGAATATATCAGGAAGTAATTGCAAGGGGTATACTACACTCCCTAGTTCTCAAGAACAGGAGACTCATTATCAGATGCAGTTTAGTGTCATATCTATACACTGCGTTTCAAATTATTAAAGAAGTGACATTTTCCCCTCCTATCTACAAACTACTGCTTGGAATTACCAGAGAATAATGACAACTTGTATATACGCCTACTCTGTAAAAATTATAAGGTTCTGCAAAAAGGAACAGAAGTTACGGTCATTTACCTAATTTACTTAAATTATTCATGTGTCAAATTATTAGTGAGGTGTAATAAAACCCCCGGTAAAAAAGAAAATAATACTTTTATTGTTTCATTTATAGATTTTCTGGATACATACAGTAACTAAGATAAAATTAAATTGAAATAAAAAAGTAAAAAGAATTCAAAAATGATAGTGAAGTCAGTTAATATGAGATATGTGATCCATTTTTAAAAATGACCTGGAAAAGGCGCTGGTCCATCGAACATGTCAATTTCTGGACCTTCTCTGATGTAATTTCACGTGATACGTTGACTATTTCCTGCCACAAGTCATCTTGCTTCTAAATTGGCGTCCATTCTCATAAATACGTCGTATCAGAATGCTCCACAAGTTTTCAATTGGGTTTAAGTCTCGAGAATTGGTCGGCCAGTTCATCTTCCGAGGTCTGCAGAAGCCTAATTTTTGCAGGTACTTTGTAGTTTTATGTGTTGAATGCGAAGGAGCATTATCTTGCATAAATATGATGGTTTTTTCCTGAAGTTGATTCTCTGCCTTTTTAGCCAAGATTCCAAGTGCTCTTTGAGGAAGGCTATATAAGCATCTGCGGTTATTTTCGTACCGTCATACACTCTCCACGGGCCAACCATGATACCTGCAACAATACTTGCCCAAATCATAATACCTCCCCCTCCTTGTTGGCGTATGAAGTGGTGATGAGGATCTCGTCCATTTACGACCCAACCTTTGCTCCAACCATCAGGGCCATCAAGTGTTGCACGAGTTTCATTTGTGAACAGTACTTTTGAGAAATCGACCTTCATGTTCTCCTTTGTCCATTTCAAACGTATTTGTATGTGTATTTTTGTCAATCGAAGCTTTGTCACTGGTTTCACTGATGTCCCAATCTTTTTCAGAAGACGACAGCGAGTACTTCTGGGCACTGTTGCTTCTCCAATACTTCTGAAAAGGACTCCCCTCGTCAGGCCTGGGTTATTTACAGCTTCACGTTTCATTCGTGACAAAGAACATCGAGAAACAACCGTCGAGTGACCCTTATCGGCACTCTTACGTACCTTCGTAGGAGCTGCAACAAATCTTTTCACAGTTTGGTGTTATCTTCCAATTATTGTGGATATTTCTAATGTAGACTTGCCTTTGGAAAGTTCAGATGTTAAGACATCTTTCTCAGAAGGGTTGAAGTCACATTTGCGACCCATAATTGCACCCATAATTGCACTCTTGTTTAATGTCTGGTACACTTCTATATCGTGTTTATATTGCAAATGACCACTGTTTGTTTTCAGTTGCGCAGAACAATACAGTTTTTATACAGTCTGCGCATACACCTATTTCCATTATACTATGAACATTTCGTTAAATTCCAATAGGTATTTTTTGTACAAAATGAAAAAATGTCACCTCGTTAATAATTTGAAACACAGTGTACCTGATTAAAACTGAAGTCTAAATTTGAAAAGAACAGCCAAATGCTTTTACGACTCAATTGAGTTGCATTGAATCCAAGTAATAAGTTATTTTCACTTGGTTCACTATTTATGTTTGTCGTTCAAGAATTTAATTTGATATAAAATAAACGAGCAATGAGATAAGTTAATAGATTTACATTAAAGTTCCCTCTGTTTCCACCTTTCGTTCTTTTTGTTGCACACTAATCATTAAGCCAAATTAGAATTGTAAAAATTGGGAACCAGGTTGCCATCTTTGAAGGCTCGATTTGACTCTCAAGAATTGGCTTAGAAATTGGAAAACAGAGATTACTTGGGTGATTATCAAAATCGGTATGAAAGCTTATAACCATAATCAACAAATCTCAAAGAAAGGAAATGAAGAAACAGTAAGGAAAAATAAAATGGTTTAAAATATCTTAAGTAATTTCGTGACGATGATAGAGTTATGGTTATGGTTAAGCTCACAATAACTCGAGGAAGGAATCATTTCTTTTTCGTTTGTATTTTTATACGTGAACTGGAGATTTCTTTCGTTTTCATGTGGTATTTCACGTATTGATTTTTAAACACACACACACACACACACACACACACACACACACACACACACACACACACACATATATATATATGTATATATATATATATATATATATATATAGTCGAGAAACTGTTTGGCAATGGACTTTGCGCAATGACACACTAATATTTCACAGGAAGAAATAGCTGTTAAAAAACAAAGATCAATGGGTGAAGACCCGTAATAGCACAGGTTTTAACGTAACCATTGGTGCCTAGACTCTACGCAAGTCTATGACCTAGTTGGTCTACTAATACTCTACAACTTAATAAAAAAATAGACATTAGGGATGTTGGGATTTACCACGATGACAGTTTATTGGTAATTAAAAAGACGTCCGGACAAAAATGCGACCGGACTAGAAAATACAACATCGCAACACTAAAGGACATGGGACTGTCTGTTGACATCAATTCGAACACAAAATTCTTTCTAGACGTTACATTCAATCTCATTACAGATAATTTTGAGCCTTATATGAAACCAAACACAAACCCCATATATGTTAATCCCGGGTATAACCACCTACCCTTGATAATTAAGAAAATCCCAGATTTAATAGAATATAGAATTAGTAAAACTTCCTCTAACCAGCAAAATCGATTTATAATAAAGCACTATATAATAGCGGATATACTAGAAATAAAATTAGATTTAACAAAGAGCCAAAGAAAGAAAAACTAAATTGAAAAAAAAAAACAGAAATAGAAGGATTATGTGATATATAACCCACTATTCAACCTACAGGTAATAACGAAACTAGTTCAGATATCTTTACATTTAATCAACAAACATTCCAGTCAACCATACTCTACACAAAATCTTTAATAAGAACAACTTAAAGATCAGTTTCTCCTGTATGGATAATATAGAAATAATGATTAAAAACATAACAAAATAATTAACAACAACACAAATAATAGAAATAAGGAAAATGACAGACATAAAAAATGCAATTGCCGAAACTCGGATATATGCCCTGTAAAAGGTAAGTGTTTGGCCAAAGATGTAACTTACCTTGCATTGATAACGTCTACACGGAAACCAGACCTTACTAAATTTTACGTAGGTTACAACCTACATAAAATTTAGTAAGGTAAATCAGAATTTAAAACTAGGTTTGCAAATCATAAGCTCTCATTTTAAGATATTAAGCTAAAAATGTAACAACCTTAGCTAGCTATGTTTGGAACTTAAAGCATCAAAATATAACACCAATAATTAAATGGGAAATTTGAAAGAGATCTAATATCTGCCAAAGTTTGATTGATCCGTGTTTTTTTGTGTTTACAAGAAAAGTTAGCGATAATTAGATTACCGGATAAAAAAAAAACTTAAGATGAATTTCTGGAGAAGTGCTTTCATAAAATTCATGTATTATTAAGATTAACCCCTTCCTTAAGATATAATAATAATAATAATAATAATAATAATAATAATAATAATAATAATAATAATAATAATAATAATTTTTGTTAAATTCCGACTAGTAGTTTTTGAAGAAAAGGAAAAAAATTTCACCTCGTTAATAATTTGAAACTGAATATATTTTCAATGTAGTAGTTGTTAGCAGTCAATTGTATTCGATGATGACACGATGCGTTAATAATTTGAAACGCAGTGTATCTTTCATTTAGTTCTATCTGGGCTTTCTTAAAGTTTTCAATGTTGGTGTTAGTTGGGTTTTTGAATATCATTTCTCTTTACTCTGTCTCCCAGGGTACAGTGTATTTGGCTCTTTGTTTGGTCAGTATGCATTCAGTTGCAGTTTCTAAGTGGGCACTGACAAAGTTTTCATATTCCTCATTTGGAGTGTACCTTACTGATGTCTCCTAGAAGATGTCGAACTTATTCCTGACTGTTATCGAGTAGCGATGTATCTATGTGTGTGTGTGTGTGTGTGTGTGTGTGTGTGTGTGAGAGAGAGAGAGAGAGAGAGAGAGAGAGAGAGAGAGAGAGAGAGAGAGAGAGAGAGAGAGGGTAGAGAACGAGATAAAGAGGAAGAGGAAGAGAACCTCGATTAAATGTCCGGTACCTTTACCTTTGTGACACTCAGCATCCCCTCTTTCGTGTTCCTCTCTTTTCATTTACACGCAACTTCGATTCGAATCCCTGGATACTGAAGGGCATCGAAGGACTCACGTTACAGCCGGCTCAAGCTTGGCCAATAACGGCTTAGCGTGATCAACTTTCTGGACTTCTGCTAACCTCTACCTCTTTTCTCGCCATTATTGACCACTGTCCTGTATGTCCGCACAGAAATCGTTCATCTCAACTCTATCCACAGTTCGGTCCACCTTTAGCCAGGCGTTTGCAGCCAAGTGCGTGCTGGGATTATTATTTTCACGGAAGTTCACAAGGTTTGCAGTAGAGGCTTTACACATTGGCACGCACACTCGTTCCTGTCTCTCTATCAGTCTCTGTCTCTCTGTCTCTTTCTCTCTTTCTTCTTCTCTTTTTCTACCGCACACACACGCATACACACGCGCGCATATGTGGAACAACATATTCATATTTATACGCTTGCGCATACATATATGTTCTCTCATGAGTAAATATATATGTCTATCAAGAATTACATAAATAACGTTGTATATATTTCGCAAAAACAGTTTTTGAATATTTGATAGACAACTCGTGTACACAAAAATTCTAATTTACTTTAAAAGAATTTTAATACTCAGATAAAAATTGATGCCATCGATTGTTGTTAGATATTTTTTTTAAATGAACGAAAAATGGAGAGTTGTGGATAAGGCACAAATATGAATAGATATTTTTCTTTCCTCAAAAAACACTAAACTGCAATTGATAGGGAGTTTCCAGTTCTTGAGATCTGAAGAGTTTAGAGTAACATTTTATTGACATTACTCCCAGGTCCATTGTTATCCGGAGTTGTAGTACCTGGGTCCGATCCATGTGTTAATTAAAAATTATTCATATTCGATAGGATTATGTGCAAATAATCAAACCCTTAAGAAACAACTATCCAAAAAATGAACGTACAATAATCGTGATTCCCTAAGCTCTAGGCATCAGATAACCCTTATTGGATTGACATTCCATTAAAATCAATCAATCAATCAATCTAAAATGGTTCCTGTAACTACCAATTCGTGTTTTTAAAAAAAGACTATTTTTACTTTAGCAATGCAAATTGTGTCTGTTATGTTGGTGTGAGGTTTGTGAATTCACCTGCAACAAATGAAAGGGACAATCAATCTGCACAGTGAAATCGCCAAACAAAAATAAAATGACTGTGAAATTTAATGGCGTACAGCATGGACTCTTGCTAGATATTAAGAAATAAATGATGAATAAATATATAAATAATTTTAGTTTCGAAAGTCACTTTTGTAAATCTATCTTCATTTATTATGCCTTGTTAGTTGTCTTTTGTATTTCATACATCGATCTATTTGTCGAGCTAAACATTATGACGGTTGTTGAGTTCAAAACAAACTCAAAAAGTGCCATAATGTTTTCATGACGTTTAAATTTTAGTTCTTCAAAGAGGCAAAGATATCATATTGAATTTGGAATCTCGGAATCTCTACAAGGAAAGACATTGTTGTCCATGTAAAAGATCAAAAGTGAGTACTCGGTGAGTACTGAACTCACTCATAATGATCTGATGGTTTAGTTAGTAAATCATTACATAATTTAATTGATACCAACAAATTTTATTTTGGCTATTGTGCTTCAAGTGCTATAACCATGTATTTTCACTAACAAGGCACGGAGCGATTCTTAAGATATTTTTTGTTTATAAGAAAATATTTTTCTCTATAAGAAAATATTACACTGAATTGGTATGAGTGTATAATCCTATATCATACCCTAAACTCTTGTCCCCTTGGAAGCATAAAAAATGCACAAATTGTGAAATAAACAAGAGAAGGTTCAGAGTTAGCAAATATTTAGCTTTTTGTTGAAAACATTCAATCAGATGAACAGGAAAAGAGTGTGAAATCATTTGCCATTAATCAATTCTTCTTCTTTTTAACGAACACGAAGCATAAAACAATATCCTATTTATGTAGTGTATACAAAAATACATTTTAACAAATGAAAGATTTTGAAGGTCAGCGCATGCGCCAGTTAGAACAAAGCTTCAAATGTTTTACATCTTGACAGAAAAAAGACAAACGTGATTATTAAGATGATAAGATATCAGTGATACAAAGAAGCTTGCCTGTACACAGTATACAGATGCAGAGTTAAGATCAGGCGATAAAGCAATTTAAAAAGTTATAAAAAAAGTCGAGTTAGCTCCATGGTTAAAGCATCACTTTAGAGATGCATATATCTTATGTTTTAGCCAACTTGACAACCCATTGAGACTTAGAGAAGAAAATTTAAAAAATGTTATAATATATATATATATATATATATATATATATATATATATATATGTGTGTGTGTGTGTGTGTGTGTGTGTGTGAATGAGTGAGTGTGTATGTGTGTGAACGTAAACTTGAGAACAATTCACATCTAACCATCTATCTATCTATTTCCTATTAATTATTTGATAATACACAAGGAAGAAAATTTGATTTAACTTTAAAACACATGTATCAAAAACAATATTTCCTTCTGAACTCTCTCTCTCTCTCTCTCTCTCTCCCTCTTTTCCCCCTCTCTATATACGTATATATATATATATGTACATATATATATATATATATACGTATACACACGCATTGCCAAGATTATTTACTTGCTTGTAACTATTAGTTCTATTTCATTGGGCATATAGTAGTGGGTTTCTCAGTAAGTTTATAAATATCTTTATTAATTGACATTCTCAACACTGCTCTACAGCAGTTACTCTGCTATAGATATATATTACGGTATTTTAGTCTGGCACAAGGCCAAACATCGGAAAACTGATTGATCTTAAATCTTACTAACATTTTAGTGATGTGTGAGAATAGCTCATGATCCATTGCTAAGTGGTAATCACATAAACGCATATCTACATATCTGTTCATCAAAAGATATATGAAATTCAATAATGAAGAAGCGGAAATGTCTATATCCTTTAGAATTGTATCCGAGAACGTATCTTAAATAGCGAACAGAAAAAAAGAACAAGCACAGAAGAGAAAAAATAAAGTATATATATATATATATATATATATATATATATATATATATATATATATATATATATATATATACCCTTGTAAGCGAAATGGCACAACGATATACATATCTGCCTCTATTCAATCAATTTCTCCCAAAGGCTTTCTTGAAAATAGAATCGGTTGTGTTTCAACGGAAGGCCAGATCAGCAAAAAATAGTTGAAGAACGGATGAATGGCCGGATGGATGGATGAATGGATGAGCCGTCTTTCCGCATTTTGTGAAAAATATTCGTCCGTTGCCTTATGTGTCATTCTAAATTTAAATGAGTATTTACATATATTCTAACATTCATAAAAGATCTTTCACTTTACACATGTCAGAATAAAAGATACAGTAAATAATTCTTGAGACATGTCTCGTTAAGCCATTTAGATTTCTCTTTTCTTCTTTCATTTGATTTTGGATTTTTTTTTCGTATAGAATATTTTGTTGACATTGCTTTTCTGCAAATCAAGTTGCAATATGTTATACGAAGTTTCGACGTTGACAGAAATGATCAAAATTGAAGAAGACGAAAAAACATGAAAAAGAAAGAAATAACGTCCACAACAAGGAGTGAATGGAAGATCGCAAAACATAAAAAGAGTTTTTTCAAACTATTAATGAACAAAATTGTTACAAAACCCCTGTAGTGCCAGAAATTCTTCTAATATCTAATATTACATCCAAAATCTTTCTAGACTAAATAATTTGAAATTGTTCTTGTGCTAAAAAGTTTGTTGTTTCAAAATAAGGGAACTGAAAAGAAGCAGGACTGAAGTATCCGTTGGTTTTGACGAAATTACTGTAAAATAAGGAACAAAAATATACACAAGGAAGATAAAAAAATAAATCTGTCAAATTAAAATGAAAAAAGATAGACTAAAAGAAAAAAAGACGGAAAGAAATGAAGAAAGGCAAAGAGAAAGAAAAGGGTTAAAAAGGGAAGTAAGAAGAGCATAGAGAAATGAAGACGAACAGAAAAGTGTTACATCCGATATAAACAGAATATCGTTCAATAGAGAATCTACAATAAGAATTCTCAGATATTCCGTTTGGTTGGACGCATATAAGTAAAAAAAAAAAGGTAAAAATTCCGGGTTCTAACTCGTTTCTCCATGCAAAATGGTCGAATAGAGGAAACATACAATATACATGAGAAAACACATTAACAGACAAGTGAAAGAAGAACAAACATATTGATAAGATGTATAGTTTTATTTTTAACGGAAATAAACAGTTTTTGTGGTGCGTGCTTGTATGTGAGGTATATTTCGATACATTGTTTCATTCTAAAGTCTTTAGGAAAATGGGACAAATGGAATGAAAATATTAATTAACTTTCCCGAAAGTTCAAAGAATTCGATGGATTCTTTTCTCCGGGTGGAATATGGAGTAAAATTTTTTTTGGGTTCCACTTTATTAGTTTCGGTCGCTCACAAATCCGTCGTATAGAATTCGATAATTCTATTCGACCTGTTGATTGAAATGTAGATGACTTCATTTTGTGAAGGGATTCATTATGGTTGAGATGTTACTTTCTTTACATCTCTCGTTGAATTTTCTTTTATCTTCTCCTTCTTGTTCATACATCAGTTTTTGGATAATGGATATCCTGCTTTTTTCCCTTATCTGTTTTTTTTTTTGTAATTTTCTTTTTTTTCCGTTTGGGGAAAGTATCTCAGCTAAACTTCATAATTATAAGTGTGGTACTGTGGATTGTTAGAACCACAAAGATTTCTGTGTGTTTGACTGCCCTCTACCCCTTCCCAACGACAATGTTCGAGTGGACAGACTTGCGTTTGCCTTCACCAAACACCAACGCAAAAAGGAGAACGATTTTATTTTTTCTCTCTCCCACATTCTGTTACTTTTCCGGTCACGTGCGTATTGCACCCGGAAGTGAGGCTGTGTCCCAATTCCCCTTTTCCTTCTTCTTTTTAAGACTATTTCTCTTTCCCTTTGCCACGTTTCGGTCAAGGAGAAAGCTAATCTCTCTGTCTGTCCATTTCCTCCACGTTCTGGCTGGAAGGGTGGGTGAGTGCTTTGTAGTCATTTGCCGCTTATCCAAAGTTTATGAAACAATAATAAGGATGATAATGATAATGTCCGTGTCTTATTTTTGTTGAATCTCAGAAGTGTAATGAATATCTTCTCGTACAGAAGGAGACTCAGTAAATCCATTTCTCTTTCTTACAATTTTATGAGAATTATAAATATATAGAACAGAGATTTAGACCGTGTATAAGTTTCAAGACAGATTTCTGTTAGTCTATGTTTTTCAGTGGTGATCTGATGCATTGTTCTATCTTCCCATTCTGAACATTGCATTTATCATTATAGATAGAACATCTCTACAATCTAAATTCATTTACTTATATCAGTTCATTAACAAATATTTTAGAACTATCTATGACATAAAAAATGCACTTTGGAGGTTTTAGAAATGATTTGAGATTAATTAAAAAGCTCTCACCTGGGAAGATTTCGAATGTCCGGATTTTCGGTTGTAATTCGAAGAAATGGACGAAATCGATAATGAATATATAAACTTACAATTGAAACAAAATGGGCGATTTTGATTTGTTTTTAGTATGTTCATGTGTGTTTATAGATTAATTTGATTACTTTACTTTATACCCTCCATATTGGGAAGGAGAGTGAAAGAAATTAGGATCGAGTAGATTTTATGACTTTTGGCTTTATATAGAGACAGACTCAAATATCGACGACAGACACTGGAGGCAAATATCCAACACTCTCAGAATCTTATATATACTAGCAAATATATGCACCCTTCGGGTGCAAGTATTTAGGTTTTGATGTAATAAAATATTGTATCAAATTATAAACTATTTAGAAAATGATAAACTGAGGGGGTATAATCGAAAAATAGAACAGCTTTAGATTTAACTCTTCCATCATTTTCTTTCACTCCCGTCTTTCATTTTCCTAATTTATCTATTTAGTTAGATTATGAAGTATTTAATAAAATTACTGTTCTTTCGTCTTGTTTACGGATTTCTTTTAAGATTTATCCCCGAGATTTTTGCTCAGATTCGTTAAGAGAAAACCAAACAATTAGAAATCAATAATACTAAGCATATATTTATTAAAATCAAATTTTAAATATCAATATGCAAATTAACCTTCCCATTCACACTGTAAACCGCTATTTTGTTGTATATATAAATACAATTACATGTTATTAGTACGTAGATATGGTCAACAGTATGATTAAGGTATAGCAATTTTTTCAATAATTGAGGTTTAAATAAAAAATAAATTCATGGTAACTGTGACGTCAATAACCAAGGGAATTGTGACTTGAATAGTGATTTAGTTTCGGTTACAGACAGACAAACACACAATCTCCATTATAATATATATATATATATATATATATATATATATATATATATATATATATGGTGAAGCTGTTGGGAAAATGGCATAATTTTTCTACCCCCATTTACACTCTGCTTTGCTTGGTACTCGGCTAAACTGAGCTTATATATATATATTATATATATATATATATATATATATATATATAGAAAGAGAGAGAGAGAGAGAGAGAGAGAGAGAGAGAGAG
Source organism: Doryteuthis pealeii (assembly GCA_023376005.1). NCBI lineage: Eukaryota > Metazoa > Mollusca > Cephalopoda > Myopsida > Loliginidae > Doryteuthis > Doryteuthis pealeii. The sequence continues at coordinate 52,366,119 of CM042148.1, read as the reverse complement.
AGCGAGCGAACGAGAGACAGAGAGACAGAGAGAGAGAGAGAGAGAGAGAGAGATTTGTGTGTGTGTGTTCGTGGCAGTTTTAGTTTTGGGGAATTTTCAGAAGACAAGAAGGACCAAATTTAAACTGTAGATGATCAGACAAAACTGGGTGACGAGTTATATTTTTAGGGAAAAGGTTAACTGGTAGACTTTCATTGGAGACCGAGTGACAATAAGCCTCTCAAATCTCCAGGACTCTTTTGAGTATTCAAGCCGATCTCGAAAATCCTGTTGTTCGATGGTATCGATTTTTCCTCTAAGTTTCACCATTTTTTTCCACCAGTTTTTTTCCCAAACCCAATGGTACCGTTCCAAGGGCACCAATAACAATGGGTATCAGCATTACCCTCATTGTCCATTTTTTTTCTCTTCTTTGGCAAGGCCCAATTATTTGTTTGTCTCTTCGTTTTATTTCATTTTTACTCTGTGGTCAACCGGAACAGCAAAATCCTCCAGATGAAAAGTTGTTTTTTCTTGTTAATTAATACTAGGTCTTATCTTCGGGTCGGGATAAGGTGATTCGTCTCTATCTCAAAATTTCAGAGATTTTATCTCTTTTTAATCTAATAGAAAACTTACTCATCTTTCCTTTTTTAATGACTGGAGGAATGATGGAATGATGCAAAGAAAAGAAAGATAATAGTGGTTTTATTCATTCCGAAATTAGAGTTTATTTTTTTTAACAAAATTAAATTTGTTTAAGGGAAATATTCATGTCGAAAAAATCAATTAGGGTTTATCTTTCACAAAATAATATCCCTATTACTTTGTGAATGATAAAATTCAGAGTAAAATATGCTGACCTCTATTCAGTGACCTTTATATCTAAATCAGAAATAGCAAACAAATTATTTTGTTTTTCAAGCAACTTGATATTTTAAGGTGTGACTTTAATTTTGAAGCAATACTTAAAAAGTTAGCTACGTTTTCTAAGCTGTCAATATAAACAATATAAATCAATTTTGTAAGGCTTGAGTTTGAAGTTTCTTTTAAATATCGATGTCGTTATTTTCGAGTTCTTATTAAAGTTTGAACCAACATAATTTGGTGTCAAACCTCGTGGTTTTCTTTCTTGATGTTTGGACTTTATATAGTTGTAATTAAATTAATTATGTCGTCTGGCCTTGATTAAAAGTTATTATTAGGAATTAACATTAGTTGATGTTTTGGGAGAGGCTGGCATTGTACTTGAATGCATGTGATTCCCAAAGGCATTAAACGCGACGTTGACCCGATTAAATAAAGCACTTAAGCATGAATAAAACTAATCCTATGTAGTTCGAATGTTTGCATGAAAATATTTGACTGTAAGTTGATCGCTTGGAATCTAAGATTACAGAAATAAGTTTTAAGTGTTTGACAATATCTAACGTCGTTAGATATTGTCAAACACGTATTCAGTTGAATATACTTCTTATTCATACTGCTTAAAATTCCTTTTTACGTTGTGAATAAAGATATTAATTGTAACTTTTATAAATTTATGTCTTATTTATATTCAATAAACTGATTCAAGTCTGACACAAACCACATGATTAGAGCACTGAATCAGGATCAAACTCATCGACTGAGGTTCATAACGTTTAGTCATTATTCTTGTCGGTTTTCATATGAATGTTTTTTATTTATTTCCCCAGAATTGTAGATTTTCCAGTGGCAGAGCAGAATGGTTTAAAGTTTCATTTTATTCATGAAATATTTGGCATCCCTGAATTGCCAAGTATTAAATATTTCCCTGGGATAATTCCATGAAAGAATTATCCGGAATGCCCCCAATATATATATATATATATATAATATATATATATATATATATATATACGAAATTAACTTTCTAACAGGTTTTTGAAGATCAAAAATCCACATTAAAACAAATGAAACGACACACTAACCTATGATGCAACATGTCTATGAGAAATGCTGTTCTTATTTTGAAGTAAACCATGGAAATTTGCAGCCTCGTCAAAATGGTCGGTGTTGTGACACAGACCTTAGATAACAAGTTCAAAAGAAAATAAGTAAGATAATTTTTGGGATCAATACTTTGTAGAAAATCAATACTTGATTAACAAAAAATTATAATTAATTAAAATATCCAGAAGCTTCATTGTTTCTATATCGATTAATCCCATATACTTATGTTTCTTATCAGCAGATGATATTAAAAAACGATCAGTTTAAAAACTAAAATTGTATATTTGTATTCAAGGTCTCATAATCGTGCTGAGTGGTGGGGAAATAATTAGCGCTTACTTGGTTGCATTTTGTCTGCTCAGAAAGTAAAAGTCTTAAAAGGTGACATTCCTCCTCCTCCTCCTCCTACCAAATAAACACGACGCGTCAGTAATTTGCCTAAGGATTAGTAAATGTTCTTATGCCCATTTCTTTTTTTTTTCTTTTTTTTTTTGACTGTTTAAGATTCCCAGGCCGAACATGAAAAAAGATGCCGATGATTAAATCATTTAACAGTTTTAAGTCTGATAGTGACTAACAGGACAAATTCAATGATCCTGTTCCAAATAAAAAAAGTTAATATTAATGGATTGTTCTATAGGAAAAATATTTATTTGAAATATCACCCACAAATACAAATTATGAGATTACATGGTTGAAGAGGGAATCAAAATTCGAAATCAAACTAATCACTGGTGCCCGGCATATATATGTTTTCGTTTACATAAAAAATTGTCCGGATAAAAGTGATTGTGTCAATGAGTGATATTTTGTGAGACTGTTGTGAGTCATTTTGTCTTCCAATCACATCTAACCTTGTGATAAGAAAATTCTAACACAGATTTGCATTCATCAATACACGATATACGATTCATCAATACATGATACTTAGATGAATAATTCAATAATTTTTACGCGTATTACACACACACACACACACACACACACACTCTCTCTCTCTCTCTCACACACACACACACACACACACACACACACACATATATATATATATATATATATATATATATATATATATATATATATATATAAACAACAAGCTTAAAACTTATAAAACACTCTAACCTTTCACTCGAATGAAATAGCCATCATAAACTTCCTAGAGCAAAACAAATTACTTAGCAAACAATCAGAACTCATGTAGGCATGAAAACAAATTCTTATTAAGCCACCTAAAAACTAATGACTACAAAGACTAAAGCAAATTCCTAATATGAAAATTAAAAAAAAAACAACTGATGAATAGAGAGATAAATGACAAGATAAATAAATAGAATAGTGAATAACAGATGAATAAAATAATTTCAACACAAAAATGCCATAAGAACAAATTAAATCAAAGAAAAAATAGATAAGACACAACATAACAGCAAATGTAGGGTTGTGGAGACAGCAAATCACAGGGTAAATATGAAAGAAAACGCAAAGATAGACAAATACTTGGACCTTGCTAGTGAATTGAAAAAAAAACTGTGAAGTATGAGAATAAAAGGGATACCAATTGTAGTTGGTGCATTTGAAATGGTCCCCAACACTTTAGAAAACACTTTAGAGGAACTAGAAATCAGAGTAAGAATTGAGACTATCCAGACAACAGTATTGTTGAGAACGGCTAGAATACTCAGAAGAGACATGAGGAGACTTGTTGTCACTCACACTCCAGTGAAAGACCATCAGCTTACTCTTTTGTGAAAAACTTAATAATAATAATAATAATAATAATAATAATAATAATAATAATGTCAAACTAGCACACAGGGCGGGAAATACGATCAACTGGGAATTGCGCAAGAAATTAAACTTTAACCTGACTACTAAATTGTATATGCACAAATCAGTGTCCTGGAGTCTCGTGGGGCCTTGTTGCCTGTCAGTGAAAGGTCACCAGTTATGGCTGGTGGGAAAAACTGAAAAGGAGTGAAATAATAGTAATTAAAATATCAAGATTTTTGCCAAAAATGAAAAAGTGCTGGAAGCCCCTATACGGACTATAATAATATACAGTCAGGGTATAGGAATGGAATTTGTTATAGAAAAGTGGGCGATGCTCGGGATGATAAAAGGGGAAAAAGAAGCAACGGAAGGAACTACAAATCCAGGAAAATATTAGAACGCTTGGAGAAAAATTACTTGGGAATATTGGAAGCAGACAAAGATGAAAAAAAGTGAGAAAAGGAAGAAGAAAGAATGAGAAAACTTCTGGAAACCAAGATTTGCAGCAGAAATCTAGTCTGGACTGTCCCCCTTGTAAGATAATCTGGACCATTCTTAAAATGGACAAGGGAGGAACTCCTACAGATGAACCAAAGGACAAGGATATTGATGTCTGTGTACAGATCATTACACCCGAGAGATGACATAAACAAACTATATATATCATCATCATCATCATGTCGCGCAATTTGCACGGATATCCATGACGGTCTCTCGCCAACCCTCCCTATCACTCATCGATTCTGGGAGCTCCTCCGCGCAGCATCCAGTATCTTTACATAGCTGGTCAATGTAGGTTCTGGCTGGGCGGCCCACGTTAGCATGTCCATGTGTTGGCTTCCACAGTAATACGTCGCTTACGAGCTCATCCCTACTTCTCCAGCAGTGCCCCGCATGCCTAGCCCTCCTTACTCGTATGGTTTGTGATATGGGAGGCAGGTGGTCATACAGCTGCTTCTTGTTGGGTGCTGTTTCCACGACTTATTCAGGACTGCTCGCAGCATTCTTGTGCAGCTCCCATCTAGCTTATTCTCAAGGCGCTTCGCTAGGGTCCAGGTGGTACAGCCATACAGCAGTACCGATATGACCACAGCCTGGAAGAATCGTCTCTTTAGTTTGTCAGGGAGGTCGGATTTCCATACGACTGATAGTTTATTGGTGGCCAACCATGCCTTTCCTATTCTTGTGTTAACATCGCTTTCTGTGGATGAGATATTACTACCTAGGTATGTGAATTTTCCCACTAGTTTAAGAGGCCTACCGTCTAGTGTGGAGATGTCTCCTTGCTTTTTGAAGCTCATGAACTCGGTTTTATCAGAGTTCACATAGAGGCCGACATTTTTTGCTGCCTCCTCCAGGCTGTGTAGTAGTGCCTCAGCTTGTGTCGGTGTATCTGCAAGAAGTGCGAGGTCGTCAGCATAGTCTACATCTGTGACAGTTTGTGCGGGGTATCGCCGGCTTCTTGCCTTTTTTAGTGTGAAACCTTTTTCTTTTATGGTATCTAATGAAGTTCGGAGTACATAGTCTAGACAAATAATGAATATATTGGAGCCAAAGTATCTCCCTGTAGGACCCGGCGGCAATGTCAAAGAAATCTGTGTCTCCATCAGGCGAGCGTACCATCGCTTTAGTGTCTTTGTAGAGCATCATTTATGGCGGCAACAGTTTCTTTGGGAGACCATACGCTAGTAGTATTTGTTCCATTTTCCCTCTGTGTATGGAATCAAATGCCTTAGAGAAATCTACGAATAGTAGCGTTGCCTCCAGATTTTTTGCTCGAACCCCTTCTATAATTCGTCGTATAGTCAGGATTTGTGAGGTTGTGGATCTATTTTTGCGGAAACCGTTTTGGTTTTTCCTAAGGATTTTCTCGATTTCGGGTTGGATGCGGTTTAGAAGAAGGGCATTATATATCTTAGCTGCAATAGCAGTAAGAGTTATGCCTCTGTAATTTTTAGCGATTCCCAGGTCTCCCTTTTTTGGAAATGGGAGGATGCATCCTTTGGTCCATTTATCTATTCTATTTTGTCTATATACAGCATTGCATAGCCTAAGCAGTATGTCATTGAACTTTCTGGTCTTCCATACCTCTGGGGTATTTCATCGAGACCTGCTGCTTTTCTACCTTTTAGTTTCTTTAAGACTTCGTCGAGTTCTTCTGTTGTAAAATCTCCCAGTTTTATGTCTAGCTGTCTATCTATGATTTTTTGGGTGTTATTTTCTATGATTTTAGGTGGGTTCCCCAGTAGTTTCTGGAAATGGTCTTTCCATTTCTGTAGTCTATCTTTCTGGCTGGTTGCCTTTAGCTTTGATCTAGAGGTACTTTTCCTACCACTAATATCATTTACAATTTGCCACGCTAATCGCGACTGTCTGTCTTCCACTGATTGTCTGATGTTATTTATTTGTGTTTGTATATATTCTGTTTGTTCTTTTTTGTATGTTTTAGTTAGTTCTATCTGGGCTTTCCTAAGGCTATGTAGATTGGTGCTAGTTGGATTTGTTTTATTATGTTGGGCTGCTTTTTTTATATCATTTCTTTTTTCTCTAACTACTTCTGTCTCCCAAGGAACGGTGTGTTTAGATCTTAGTTTGGTTGGTACGCACTCAGCTGCTGCTTCTAGGTGAGCACTGACAAAGTTTTCGTATTCCTCGTTTGGTGAGAGACATTCAGTTGTCTCCTGGAGGATGTCAAATTTATTTCTTACTGTGACAGCGTAGCGGTTGCATATATCGCTGTTGGCAAGTGCTGACCATTGGTACCGTATAGATTTACTACTTTGCCTTTTATTTCTACGCAAGCTTAATCGTAATTTCGCAGTGACTATTCTGTGGTCGGAGGATACTCCTTCAAAAGAGGAATATGCCTCGCAGTTCATTGCACTATTTATCCATTTCTTGTTTATTAGGATGTAGTCAAGTTGTGCTTTCGTGTTATTTGGATGTGTGTATGTCCATAGTTTGCCCTTCCGTTTTTGGAATTTAGTGTTTAAGCAAACGAGTCTGTTCTCAAGGGAGAACTCGGCTAGGAGATCGCCGTTTCTGTTTGAGGTGTTGTGTAAGCTGAATCTATTGTTTTCAGTTTTTCCTATCTGTGCATTCATGTCTCCCCCAATGATCAGTATATTATGTTTGGGGGTGTGTCTGCATAGCGAGGATAATCCATTGTAGAATGTTTCTATATCTGTTTCTTTGCTGGCATTTGTGGGACTGTAGCACGATACTACAGTCATGCAAGGATTGCCATTAAACGTAGCACTCATGATTCTTGGTTGGATTTTTTTCTATGCTATTAAGGGATTTTAGTGCCCGAGGACTGAGTAGCATTGCTACACCTCCTATACTGGCATTGACGGAGTTTTTCCATGCAGATGCTGACACGAGTGTCCACCCATTCCCAGATTCATGGTATTTTAATTCTACATCTCTATGGTCAAATCTGTGTTCTTGCACACATATGATGTCTATATCTTTTTCGGCTGCAGACGCCGTGAGCTCGGGGAGTTGGCTTATTGTTCTTAGTGTTCTAACGTTGAATGTTGCTATCTTGAGTGTTTTTTTACATCTGACTAAATTTGTATTGGGTTTGGGCTCTATATCTGTCTTGTTAGTTATTGTCGCCACGTCAGTATTTTTGGTGTAATGTATGTCTTGTTTGTAAGTGTTGGGAGTGATATATTTTGTATGTGTGGTAAAAGTGGAGCTTCGTTGGTTATATATCGAAGACTGGGCCGGAGCTAGAGCCTCAGCAGAGCGCTTGCATTTTGTGTGAGCAGGGAGTATGTTGTATGATTCGACTTTGTGAATAGTCATGGTTTTGGTTGGGTCGAGGTCATAGATATCTATCGGTAGCTGTTTCGTTAACTCATCAATAGGCGCTGGTCTTAGAGATGAGGAGCAGTAGTTACCTCACTGAACTAGTCGATCCTGGCCGTTGACCCATTCAGGGTTCCTCCGCCCAGCATCTTGTGATACACACCGTTGACCTATTTAGGTTCTTCCGCCGTGTCCCACATCCACCATGCTGCTACCCATGGTTTGGTTTTACAGGCCTATGTGGCATGTAAGGGAAGGAGGGAGAGAGAGTGCCAGAAGAAAGGAGAGAGAGAGTGCCAGAAGAAAGGAGAGAGAGAGAGTGTCAGAAGAAAGGAGAGAGTGCCAGAAGGAAGGAGAGAGAGAGAGTGCCAGATGGAAGAAGAGAGAGTGCCAGAAGGAAGAAGAGAGAGTGCCAGAAGGAAGAAGAGAGAGTGCCAGAAGGAAGAAAAGAGAGTGCCAGAAGGAAGGAGAGAGAGACAAACGGGGAGGTAAATAGGGGGAAGTCTATATAGTAGGTAAGTTTTAACTTAGTATAAGTCCACATGTCCCATCCTAGGTTATCGTTTAAAGGAGTGGAGCGTGGAAGGGTTTTAATTTTATCTATTTATATACAGAGGGGAGAGAGAAAAAAGGGCAAGAAAGTCAGCGGGAGGGCATTGGGTTTCCACGAACTACCTTTTGATACCGGACACCGACACAAGTTTTTTACTTATATTATCATGTTAAAAGCAATTGGTCAAATATTAGAATAAGCAGTTGAAAATATACATACGAAACAAAATTAATCTGATAATACAGCTTTAAAATTAATTTAACACAATTAAATAATTTACCATATATATGCTTCGTGATTTTCAGTCAAAATTTCGGCCGTCTTTGCTTTGTGAAAATAATACAAGTTCTGAGATTTTTATAATGGATTAAAGAGATACTGGGGAATGGCAGAGTATCAGGGGGGGGGGGGGCAGAAGGAAAAAGAAGGAATGGGCAAGAAAGTCAGCGGGAGGGCATTGGGTTTCCACGAACTACCTTTTGATACCGGATATATATATATATATATATATATATATATATATATTGAGAAAATTTAAGGACTTACAAGCATTGAAACTTGTGTAGATGATTCGAGGACTCGGAGAATACACTAAAAAGTGCGAAGAAAGTGCAAATTCCAGCAGATTCCACATATGGACAAACAGAAACACGCCAAAACTAGAAAACAAAAATGGAAAGAATAAATAATCATATGGATACTTGAAACGACCAACTGGAGAGATTGCACACAAGATTGGAAATGGTCAAGAAAGAGAAACTTGGAGAGAGAAACTGAATCTCTAATAATAGCAGCACAAAATAATGCCATAAGGACAAATTATATCAAAGCGAAAATTGATAAGACCCAACAGAGTAGTAAATGTAGACTTTGCGGGAATAGAGATGAGACTGTAAACCATATACTCTGCGAATGTAGCAAACTAGCACAACGAGAATACAAAACTAGACACGACTGGGTTGGGAAGGGGATCCACTGGGAATTATGCAGGGTGAAGCTAAAGGAAAATGAAAAAATGGACAAATATCTGGACCTTGCCAGAGAACTGAAAAAGTTATGGAATATGAAAGTGACAGTGATACCAATTGTAGTTGGTGCACTTGGAACAGTCCCAAAAGGATTAGAAAAAGGTTTGGAAAGTTTGGAAATCAGAGGAAGGATTGAAACCATTCAGAACACTGCACTGCTGCAATCTGCCAGAATACTCAGAAGAATCCTGGAGACCTGAGGTGACTTGCTGTCACTCAGACTCCAGGGAAAGACCATCAGCTAATGCTGATGTGAAAACTCAAAAGGAGCAAATAATAATAATAATAATAATCTAGCATAAATCAAACATAATAGAAGAAATAAATTAACAAATCACAAATACAATACAATATAAACGAGTAAATTACCACGCAATGTAAACTAGAATTTCCTTCACATGACTCACAAACTAAACCACCCTTCCGATCATGTCCCACAAACATAAACATCTTTCCCATCAATGTATCTAGTTAAATTCAACAACACTTAATAACTGTCAGTTTCTCGCCTATGCAATTTTCAAACCAAGTAATTTATGTACGTGTTTTTCTTTCTACTGTGGTGCACAACAATAGAAAGAAAAACACGTACGTAAATTACTTGGTTTGAAAATTGCATAGGCGAGAAACTGACAGTTATTAAGTGTAGTTGAATTCATGTCTACGCTATCCTAACTTAGATACGAGGGTAATCCCACAGGTAAGGTTTCCAAAATAGATAGAAATCGCAGAAACGTTTATTGTTTATTGTTAATGATATTTATATTGAACATGAATATCTATTTTACAACATATTCGCCATTTGAATCGGTGCATTTTTGTGGCAGCGTTGTGGCAGTTTTTGTCATGTCATACCAATCCACTGCGATGGTGTTGAGGAAGCGTTGAACCTCGTCGTCGTTGAAAACCTCCCTATATCACTTGCGGAGTTTTTGTCATCCATGCATAACTCACCATACACTTCCGTTAATTGGCAATGAATTTCAACCGCCAACGCTAAGGGTTAAATGACTGTAAAGCCAAGACTGAGCATAGTGGTGAAGCAGGAACAGCGGCAGAGACATGCATAACAAACACAACACGAACAGTTTACCTACGTTCTCACGCTTTGGGGACATTATTCTTAAGATTACCCTCGTATATATATATATATATATATATATATATATATATATATATGAGAAGAGAATATTTAAAAAATATAACAAACACAGGATGTTATGATCAGGAAACAATTTTCTGTGTCAATACTTAAGCATTTCGGTATATTTTACCATCTTCAGGACACTGTTAAGTAATGCTTATGTGAGGGACAAAATGAAAGATGATTGTGTGAATATGATGCTATTAACC
>CM042148.1:52313146-52353146 GCA_023376005.1 Doryteuthis pealeii | reverse complement strand
TATATATATATATATATATATATATATATATATATATATATATATATATATATATGTGTGTGTGTGTGTGTGTGTGTGTGTGTGTGTGTGTGTGTATACACGCATACCTATATATAAATGTATACGTGTGTGTGTTTGTGTGTATGTATGTGTTTTGAACTACGTATATATGTCTGTATATTTGCTTCTGTGTGCTTATTATTCATTTCTGTTGAGTCCTTTCCTCCTGTCACAGACTGACATTGCGTGTTTATTCCCTCATAATTGACAAAAAAAAAAAAAAAAAAACAGAAAAAAACCAGAAAAGAATTGTCTCGAAGGAAGAGAATTTCATATCAATATTTCTCTGGCTTCGTTTTCAACAATTCTCTTCCCTTTTCTTCTTTTTTTTTCTTTTCGTTCTTCACTACACTTTTTTTCTTTCTTTTTCAATTCATTCGCTTTTCCTTTTCATGGAAATCAAATTAGGAACAATTTTAAGGCTAGGAAATATTTACCTGGCTTTTGTTGTTGTTAGTGTGGTTCTGTTGTTAACATGAAAGAAAGAATTTGAAGCCATTTTCGAGAAAAAAAAGTAAAGCTTTTTTATAAGCAAATCCTAACGAATTCTGACATCCAATCGTTTTAGTCTTCCTTAATGTATGTATGTATGTATGTATGTATGTGTGTGTGTAGATGCTGGTGAAGCCACAAAGAGAAATGCACCTATAAACGCACGTTTCTTCTGATTTATGTCGATTTTTGTCTATAATTGAATTTTTCGTTTTTATTTTCCTATGGAGACACAGGCAGAATTAATGGTATGTAGATATACACATACAGCGAACTAAAGAAAATGTGGACAAGTTATGAAATAAAGACAACAAAATAACAAAAACAAAAAGAAAACATGAAAAAAAAAAAAAGAGAAAAGGTCAAAAGCAAAAAATGTGAAAAAAGAGAAATTATCGAATGAAATGATATCGATAAGATGAGAAATATGTTTTTAGGAACATTTTAGATATTTTAGATTTTTCTTTCCATCTTTTAACATGAATGGTTCGATTAAGAGGAATTAACTTTTAAACTTCACATGAATTTATAAAAATGATATTAAAAAATATATAATGGACTCAAATCTAAGCTGTCGCATAGTACTTAGAATTCTTTCTATGAAAAATAGTTTTGAATAAATCCTGTAAAAATCAAGTGTGTATCAAAGAAATGAACAGTGATGTAAACTTGACGCTTTTAATCGCTATCACGACCAATTTGTGAATTGTAGCATAATTTAATAACCGAATCTCTTAATCAATAAAGCTAGCCTATTATGCAATATGAAAATTAGAAATTCTATTCACCTTCACATTGGTGGCATAAAATATTTGATTCTATTAAAAAAAGAGAAGACGTCCGTTTCAAGTTTCACTAAATGTTTTAACAGCAGAAATTGCTAGCACATAATGCTGCAAATAACAGTACTAACCATAATATGAGTGAAAGCAAAAATAGTAAAAGGAATGAACGAGCAAAATAGACAAAATAAAGCGACAGTTAATGAATAATATTGCAAATGATGTATTAATATCCGAAGACTAAAATTAAGATGAAAGCAATACGAGTCAAAATAAATTTTGAAAAATCAAGATAATTTGTGGTTTGTGAAGTTCGACCAAATCATTTTCATCACAACATTGCGAATCATTTTCATGTTGATTAATTTATTCCTTGCGAGTTTTCTCATATCTTAACCAATTTCAACAGTGCTGTGGTCTGGATGGTCCCAACTCTTCTTCAGATCTTCAGCTCATCCAGTCTCTTTTTCATGCCTATGGGGCCATTTACAAGAACAGCAACTACTTTTGGTATCACTCTCAATTTTCCATTTCGCGGTCTTTTCAGCTGTCTGGTAAGGTCCAGGTTTTTTTTTCTATCTTTTCGATTTATTCTTTCACTATGATCCGCCAGATGACAAGTTCTTTTCTTCGTATTAATTAACACTAGGTCTGGTCTTCTGACTGGCATTTGGTGATCTGTTTGGATCTCAAGGTCCAATTGAAATTTATACGTCTCATTTACAAAATCAGATTCTGATTTATGAATATACCATTTGTCAAGATAGTTTAACTTTAGTCTATTGCATATTTTCCCACTCAGTTATGCCTACTCTTATTGTTCCTATTTGATGTATTCTCCTATTTTTAATAAACTGTTTCATCTCTATCGTCACATAAACTGACACTTGCTATTCTTCTGCTTTGACATATTTTTTCTCATGTCATTACTTAAAAAAAAAATGTTTAACATTTTTTTTATTGGTTTTCTTTTTCTTATTACCTTAAAGAAATCTTATATTTGGTTCAGCTTTATATAAAGGTTGATCAAAGTTTCAATCATTATTGGTAATTTTCAAATATTAAATAAAGGTGTTATTATTGTCTCTTTAAAATTCAATAAATTAAAAACAAGTCTGAAATGCTTTCGGTTCAGAGTGTAGGAGGATTTTCAATACTTTGTTGTTTTTCCATAGTGTTTATGAACATATATTAGACTATAGAGAAGTTATAGATATGTGAATATATAACGACTAAGGTAGAAAATAGCTTCTCTTTCTAAGTAGTTACTTACCAATAAATGCACATCAGTGTTTACATAAGCCGATGATTTAGAAAACCGCCAGTTTTTTTCAAAGGCTCTGTCTTGATTTGGGGCCTCTCATTTTCTTGGTGGCCTTATAAATATTCATATGGTTGCACTCCACGAAAGCCTAGTAATAGGAATCCAAACAGGGGAAAGAATAGTTCTTTTTCTGCTGCACGTGATTTCGTGTACACTGTGCGGATTAATGTGTAGATAACCACAAACTCTTTAAATTTTGACCCACAAGATTTCATCTGAGTGGTATTCTCCATGCCGAAAATGACGGTCGTAGTTTTTCAACCGGCAAAAAATAGGCAAAGAAAACCGAAATTGACCAGTATATTGCCAAGATTATGTATGCATGTATGTTTTGTTTGTAGATATATCTATATGCCAATTCGTATATGAATATTAAAAAATACAAGACTATATATGAATATGCACACACACACAGACACACAGACACACACATACATACATATATATATGTATGTATATATGATCCTTTTGCATACACACACACGCACGCGCGTGCGCGTGTGCGCAAATGGTACATATATGCATATGAGATCATATTTATGTTTGTGTCTGTTGGAAAATTGCTAAAATAGTCGTTTAAAAAGCTTCTAAGGAAAAACAGTTTCATAATTAGAGTTTATTTTAATAAAGTTCTAAAGTTTAATGTCAGCTTTTATTTGTAATTAATTAAAAGATAATGTTTCTTATAAAACGTTGAGCAACTTTAATCTAATATCTTTCCAAGGAATTCGGAATCGGTAAGATTCGTGTAAATCCGCATATAAGTAAATGGATAGGTATTACATGTATTTTCTTATTTTTATTCAACAACTCGGTGGACACGACACAAGTTGCAACCATTAACAGTAACAGTTTCATTTTATTTCTTGATAAATTGGGGAAACAAAACAAGAAAAGGTTAGGAAGATGATGATGATGATGATGATGATGATGATGATGATGATTCTTCTTCTTCTTCTTCTTCTTCTTCTTCTTCTTCTTTATGGTGAATCTTTAAAACTTGAAAAAACAAAATTACATTCAAAATTAACCCAATGTCGGCCTTAGCGTTAATAGAAGATTTTTTTCTGTGAAAGCAATTATCAGTGAAAATATAGATGAGGACAACTTGATTTTGTTTTAACAAAACATGACTATTAAAATGACAGTTTTGCTAGGGTATCTTTTTCAAGAGATAGATATAAATTACCTATTAGAATAAGGAAGAATTCTCTGAAATAAATATCAAATGGTTCATACTTTTCTCTTGCTCGACGCAGATAATTAAAAAGTTAGAATTTCTCCTAAACTTTTGTCAATAATATATAACCTTGGCAAATTATCGTAGAATTTTCATGAATTCATAAATTAGGCAATTAAAAGAATAATTGACAACAGAGACTCTTGATGATGTATTAATGAATGAATTCAAACCTTCACTTGCCCTTGGGAAATGCATGATTCCGTCTGTTGTTTCTCCAGTTATGAGTAAATGAATGAATAAAGCAGATTGGATTATTTGGTCAGAAGGAAAACTCTGAATTCAAACCAGTTTCACTCTGCTTAAGACTGACCTAATGTCCCATCTTACCCGTGGCAAAAGGCTTGAGTAAATAAATACTTTTAGTTCCATCAACCAAAAAGTGTTTGTTTAAGTTTTTGGCGGTGATTTTGTTTTTTGTCCAATAAAATATATTTTTTTAACTTACTATCTCTGTCTTGATTCCTTTCAAAGAAATAATTGCAATCTCATGATTTATGAACTAATTAGAATTCGTCCGAGAGAATAAGACGGATACAATTCTCTGGGATTTTGAGATACAAACGGATCACCCAATCCCGACCAGAAGACCAGATCTAGTGTTAATTACCAAGAAAAAAGAATTTGTCATCTCGTGGGTTTTGCCGTTCAGGCAGATCAGGGAGTAAAATAAAGGAGGCGAAATGTTAGACAATTATTTGGACATTGATAGAAACTGAAATAAACTATGATAGGGTGACGGTAATACCAATTGTAGTTGGTGTCCTTCGAACGATGCGTAAGGGTTTAGAATAGAATCTAGAGGAAGTGGAAATGTGAGGATAGATTGAGACCATTCAAACAACAGCATTGTTAAGATCGGCTAGAATACTCAGAAGAGGCGTCGAAACTTGAGGTGACATTGCCGACACTCAGAATCCAGTGAATGGCCACAAACTTTGAAAAACCGGTAAGGAGTAAAATAATAATAATAATAATAATAATAATAATAATAATAATAATAATAATAATAATACCTGTCCAGAGAGCTGAAAACAACTGGGAAACATGAGGGTGAAGGTCGTACAAACTTATGACAATGCACAAGGCATTCCACCCGATAGACGACATAGACAGACTATATGTGCCAAGAGAAGAAGGGAGCAAGAAGCTCGCTAATATAGAAGATTGTGTAGATGCATCAATTCGATCACTCGAAGACTACACTAACAAAATTAAAGAAAGACTAATTGCATCAGTCAGAAAAGATACAGACTGATCGCCCAATCCCGGCCAGGAGACCAGACCTAGTATTAATTAACAGCAAGAAGAAAACTTGTCATCTTGTGGATTTTGCCATCATGGCAGATCACCGTGTAAAGATGAAGGAAAACGAAAAGATAAACAAATACTTGGATTTGGCCAGAGAACTGAAAAACAACTGAGGAACATGAGGGTGAAGATTGTCCCAATAGTAATTGGGGATCATTGGAAAAGCAGCAATTATGAACAACTCGGTTCTCTCTTGACGTTTCCTCTTATTAATCACATCCATGTCTTTTCATGTGTAGCCCCCCGAATTTGTCGTTTGAAATATCTATATAATTGTTTTTCTTCCCATTTCTTTTTTTTTCTTGTTCTTGTTGTTTTTCTGCTTGTCTATATTTTGCAGCTGTTGTTATTGGCTACCATAATTAATCTTTCCTTACTCTTTTTGTGTATTTTTCGAGTCCTTCGATTGAGACATCTACGCAATCCTTTATGTTGGCGAGACCTTTTCCACCTTCTTTTCTTAATACATATAGCCTATCATCTCTTGGGTGTTAATACGTTACACAACAGAACGACAAATGGAAAAATCACCTATGTATTAAGTGAATACAGTAAACTAGCATGCCGAGAATACAAGGCACGACTGGGTTAGAAAGGTGATCCAATGGGAATTGTGCAAAAAACTCAATTTTGACCAAACAACAAAATGGCACATACATAAACCAGAATCAGTTCTTGAGAATGAAATACATAACATCCTCTTGGATTTTGAGATAAAGACGGATCATCTTATCCCAACCAGAAGACCTAGTATTGATTAACAAGAAAAAGAGAACTTATCAACGTAGATTTTGCAGTTCCAGCAGATCGCAGGGTAAAGTTGAAAGAAAATGAAAAGATAAACAAATACCTGGACCTTGCTAGAGAATTGAAAAAACAAACAAACTGTGTAATATTAGGGTGAAAGTGATACTAATTGTAGTTGGTACACTTGGAATGCTCCCCAAAAGCTTAGAAAGCAGACTAGAGGAACTGGAAATTAGAGGAAGAATTGAGACCACCCAAACAACAGCATTGTTGAAATCGGCTAGAATACCCAGAAGAGTCCTGGGGATCTGAGGATACTTAATGTCACTCAGATACTGGTGTGAAAAACTCACAATGTGTATAATAATAATAATAATAATAATAATAATAATAATAATAATAATAATAATAATAATAATAAGAAGAAGAAGAAGAAGAAGAAGAAGAAGAAAATCAATTAAAAAAGTCTATTTCTCTCAGTACAAAAAAGTGACTGACTACTTCGCCCATCTCCAAGTCCCACAAGACTTTAGCAAACACAGTTATGTCGAAGAGTCTGCCATAGTCGTTTCTCACGCTATTTTCTCGTTAAAGATTTCTTAGGTTTTGTTGTTATTTTTCTCGAAGTTTTTCTTTATTCTGTGAAAAATGTCTGAATTAGTATTGGCTTTATTTGTCTTCATAGGCTTGTCTCCACTTTTCGTTGACCATTCCTCATTTTGCGAAGGCCATTTTCCGCTTTTCGTTGACCATTCCTCATTTTACGAAGGCCAACCTCCGCTTTTTGTTGACCATTCCCCACTTTGCGAAAGCCATTCTCCGCTTTTTGTTGATGATTCACCCTTTTGTGAAGGCTATTCTCGGCTTTTCGTTGACCTTCCCCCCCCCTTTTCGAAGACCATTCTCCGCTTTTCGTTGATCATTCCCCACTTTGCGAAGGCCATTCTCCGCTTTTCGTAGACCATTCCCACTTTGCGAAGGCCATTCTTTTGACCATTCCCCCCTTTGCGAAGGCCATTCTCCGCTTTTTGTTGACCATTCCCCCTTTGCGAAGGCCATTCTCCGCTTTTCGTAGACCATTCCCTACTTTGCGAAGGCCATTCTCCGCTTTTCGTTGACCATTCCCCACTTTGCGAAGGCCATTCTCCGCTTTTCGTTGACCATTCCCCCTTTGCGAAGGCCATTCTCCGCTTTTCGTTGACCATTCCCTACTTTGCGAAGGCCATTCTCCGCTTTTCGTTGACCATTCCCCATTTTGCGAAGGCCATTCTCCGCTTTTCATTGACCATTCGTCAATTTGCAAAGGCCGCTTTTCGCACATACACATTTTATAAATGGACATAAAAAAGGCAGCGAAAATGAAGGTTTTGGTTGATTTTTAAAAATTCACTACTTGATGTCGACATAGCAACTAAACAAGCATAATTAGATTCGACACGAATCTTTGCGAAAAGAAAAGAAATGGAAAAAAGAAAGAACAATCTGATGTTGAACAGAAAAAAATCTATAGTAGTGCATATCAATATTCATGTGAATCATGTGGTGCTAAGTGTTATTTTTGCATACATTATCCGCCACTAAACATACTTTACTGGCCCAATCTTGTACTCCAATTTTGTTATTCATCAAACGGTTTCTAAATTACCCTGAATCACAGATTTTTTTTGCCATCACAATTTATTTTATTTCATCCGGGTCCATTAAATGTTTTTATCTACATATAAATAATACTGTGCATATTGCACAGTATTATCTATTCTGTGTATGAAAAAGCATCTCTCTTAAAAAAATGAAGACTAAATACACAGTAGAAAACATTGAATTTTAATTGGAATTATGATTGAATTTTGAGTTTTAGTTAAAAACTTATGCAAATATTTAATATCTAATATAATCTTATACTTTTACCAACCACACTTCTGTTGCTAGTGTTATTACAATGTATGGATCAATTAAGAGAAATTCTTTCCTTGTGCAAATAATCCTCTAAAAATGAATAATTCCATTAATGGAATAATCATGCTACAATTTTATTTCATCTTAATTAAGGACCGAAAAACATAGCTTAAAAGCTTAAGTCGAGACCTTCAATTCATTTTTATTGGTAATAACAAATAGAAGAAATGAAACATATTAAAAAGATGTATATAGAAATATAATAAGCAATATAAATGAAACGATATGTCAGTTTTGACTTTAGTCCCGTTAGACATCCCTAGATCCTAAGATCTAAGGTGTTTTGTTTTTTTTCACTGAACTCACAAAAAGCTTTCCGCGTGAAAGGTGGTAAAATCAGGCGCTGAGACGTTTATGCTTTTGGTAAGTGTTTCAATGAGAAACGAGAGTAGCGTTCGACAAACAGGATTTTAAATCATTTTTATTGATTTAACTTTTAAATCTCCGCTCTTGGTGCATTCGCGCAATTTACCCACGGGTCTTTTCGCGGTCGAAATGGTAGTCGTGTTTTTATTTGTTTTTGTTTTTCATTCATTAAGCTGATGTCCGGGTGAACTAACTTCATCCGAACAGTCCCTTATCTTGTCCAGTGAAAACAAAAATATCTGACAATAAAATCGAAGCAACGCAAGAATACAGCAGTTGTACGGCCACTTACCTCTCATCACACAAACCATTTGAGTAAGACGATCAAGACATGCGAGAGAGGTAAGACCGAACTAGTGTTGGCTGACTAATAAAAAGCTTACATTCTTCAATTCTGTACAGACACTGAATGTCGTGTAGATCGATAACCGTTGGAGAAAGAGTGTTAAGGAAATACATGCTGTCGGCGCGCCTTGATCATGATGATGATGATGATTTTTCATCCAAGAAGAAATCCTTTTTAAATTCTCAGAGATGAGTGTTGGCATGTAAATCAGACAAAAGAAAGAAAGATGAACAAAATATTAGTGAATACTGAAATTGACGATTAGATAGTAAAATGAGCAAAAATTAATTATTTCCTTTTTATCTTCAGCTGGGCTATCAGAGTGACGATATAATATAAAAGTTTACCTCAGTAAGAGAGCATTTCCCATTTGTGTTCTGAAACATTATTTTATTCTTTGTTTTATTTGTTATTGCGATTTAATTACCAACTTTGCTAATAGATTGACGTCATTTTCTGTTGTTCCTTTCTTTCTTTCTTTCTTTAATAGAGAAGAATACTAAGGTGAATCAAAGATTTAGCAATATTTTTGTAACGTGAGGCACAATTTGGCAGCTTTTTCCACGTTCGGGAAAGTAACAAACCACACTGTAACACACTGTACTTGATACTCCCCGAGTGCTAATCGCTGGATTTTCCTCCCTGGCTTGGAGCCTAACAGACATTGACTGATCGTCGAGGTTCTTGCAACCCAGGCAAATTTTCTTGAGAAATCTGCTTACTGTACGGCAACCAACTGCGCCTTCACCTTTCATACAACAAATGTTTTGGTTGCTTCCGCGGTCAGTTCGAATTTCTTAAGAATAAATTTCCGAATCAAATTACCTTGCGCGTTCATGCACTTTCAAACTGTACACAGGGTAAAGCAATACACAAGGTGTCAGCGCACCAAATATAACGATACTACCAATCACATCTGATACCTTTCACAGCTTGAACTGCTTCAGTCACGTGATATACGTGACGTAAACTAACATGTGCGAAAATATTGCCAAACTTATGAGTCACTCCATAAATGAAACTGAAAATCCTAAACTGTCAGCTATGATTTACTTGTCACAAGCTGGGCTATCAGTTTCTTCAAAACAATAGTATCGAATATATGAATATTGTTAAACAATTCAAGATTTTTAACTTAAAAAATGTTTATGTCTATTTTCTGTGAGCAAACAATATCACTTTCGATTGACCATTGATAAGCTTTGTAGAGTAACACAAGGCCAATAGATTGGAGCAGACAGAAAATAATTCAGTAGTCATGGCTCGTGAGACTAATTTGCTAACTCTGACAAAGCATTAATATCGATTAATTTTTTTAATTAAATTTAATTAACAAATTCTTTTGATTTTCCTGCTTTGTCATTTTTTCTAATATTTTATGCTCAAAATATTCAATATCTTTTTTATATGTCCTATAAAATTTGTTATTTAATTCAAATCGTTTTCTTTCTTTTTTTTTCTTTTTTCAAATACAGCATCAGGTAAAACTGTTAAGTTATGAAAACTTCTGAAAATGTCAGTTCCCCTGATAACTGCAAAGGATTATTGATTAATGTGACGTTTTAATCGGAGAAAATCGATAAAAATCATGAAAGGTGTAAAAATGGATTGAATTATTTCTAAGTATCTTTATTTTAATAACTTCATATGGAGTATTACCTTGGTTCTTTGTTTTGTGTTGTTTTTTACTTTAGGTGTTTCTTTTAATAATAATAATAATAATAATAATAATAATAATAATAATAAAATAATAATAATAATAATATAATAATAATAATAATATGATATCATGATATTTACCAAAACTCAAAATGAAATTGAAACCAATATAAGAATATACAGCCTGGATATGTGAATGGGATTTGAGATTTTTTAAAATACCATTTTATTATAATGGAGATTGTGTGATTGTATATCGGTAACTGAAACTATATTACCACTCAAGTCACAATTCCTTTAGTTATTTATGTCACATTCTCCATGATTTCATTCTTATTTAAAACTCATTTATTAATAAAATTGTTTTACATTATTAATACTGTTGACCATATCTACATATTAATAACGTAATTGTATTTATATATACAATAAAATAGCGGTTTACAGTGTGAACAGGAAGGCTAATTTGCATATTGATATTAAAAATTTGAATTTAATAAATATGTTCTTAGTATTATTGATTTCTAATTGTTTGGTTTTATCTTAATGAATGTGAGCAAAAATCTCAGAGATAAATATTAAAAGAAATCCACTAACATGAAGAAATATCTGTAATTCTATTATTTACTTATTCTTTACTAAATAATTAAATTAGGAACATTTTGCAATGAAAGACAGAAGTGATGGTTTTAGCTGTTCTATTTTTAAAATTATAAACCCCTCTGTTTCAAATCTTTTTATCTGCCTTCTTATTTAGTTTTGTTAGCCTTTCTAATTTGATATAATATTTTATTACATTAAAACTTAAATGCTTGTAGCTGGAGGGTGCATATATTTGCTAGTGCTGATAATGAAAAAGATGAAAAGAGAAACAACTGAAGGAATAGACCTACAAAATCAGCAAATCATAAGAACAGTCAGAGAAAAAGAAAAGTTCTACAAGTACATGAGAATATTAGAAGCAGAAACCATCATGAAAGAAAAAACAAGAAAACTTATAGAAACCAATCTCTGCAATGTAAATTTTATCAAATGAATAAACATCTGAGCTGCCCCTTGTAAGATAATCTAGTCAAGGGAGTAACCTCAAAAGATGAACCAAAAGACAATAAAATTGACGATGCACAAAACCTAGTAGCAGAGAGAAACTATATATGTCAAGAAAAAAGGTCGAAGGAAATGGACATGGTCAGATGAGTTCAAATCATGGACAAGGCTGTTTGCATTTCACATAGTGCTGATACCCTTGCAAAAAGGTAAGAAACCAACTATTCATCTTTCATCTTGGGGTAAATAGTAGGTCAGTCTGGTGTCTTTAACCTTGGTTAGGCAACCAGTCTAAGGGAAGGGAAACTTTGAATCTAAACCTGTTAAGTTCTACATAAGCGAAGGGGTTGGTAAATATGTATAAGACAAGAAAAGAAGGAGCAAGATAACTTGCCAGTATTGAGGATTGCGTAGATACATCAAATCGAGGACTCGAAGAATACACTAAAATGGAAAAAGAAAAACTAATTACAGCAAATAGTAACAGTAAAGTGATAAACAACAAAAACTCGAAAGCAGAAATGGGAAGAAAAACAACAATACGGATACTTCAAGTGGACATGAGAAGGTCTAGACATGGCTAAGAAATGGAAATAACAATCGAGAAACTGAATTTCTCATAATAAAAGCTCAAAATGATACCATAGATACCAGTTATATCAAAGCAAAAATAGATAAGACGCAACTGAATAGCAAGTGTAGGTGATGTAAACATGAAACGGTTAATCCTATAATAAGAGAATGCTGTCAATTAGCACAAAAGGAAAACTAGATTAGGCACGATTGATTGGTAAAGATAATCCACTGGGTATTGTACAAGAAATAAAATTTTCCTATACTACCAAATAGTATATACACAAAACAGAATCTGTCCAAGAGAAGGAGACACATGTAATTCTCTGGGATTTTGAGATACAAACGGATCCCCTAATCACAGCCAGAATATCAGATCTAGTTAATTATCAAAAAAAAAGAACTTGTCTTCTCGTGGGTTTTATCGTTCCAGTGGAGCAAAGAGTAAGAATAAAGAAAGCGAAAAGGTAAACAAATACTTAGAACTTACTCGAGAACTGAAAAAGATAAATAAATAAAACAAACAGTGGATCATGAGGGTGATGATTGTACCAATTGTAGTTGGTGCTTTTGGAACGGTCTGCGGGGTTTGGAAAAAAGAGTGGAGCAATTGGAAATTGAAGAATCGAGAATATTCTGACAGCGACATTGTTAAGATCAGCTAAATACCCAGAAGAGTCCTGGATAACTGAGAAGACTTGCTGTCACTCAACCTCTTTTCATACCAGCTAACACTGGTATGAAATAAACTCGCGTAATAATAATAATAATAATAATAATAATAATAATTGTTGTACCGGCCGTTCCTACAGTGGAGAATATACACCGGTTCTTACTATAAATAGTGAGACACCGAGTGAAAAGGTTGTACTGTTACCGTTTAACGGCAAGCTAGCCGTTCCTGTACCATTATTGTAAATACACTTATCTTATTTTACCCTACCTCGACTTGACTTCTTTTTTACTGTTGGGTTAACATCACAACATATGGCGACGAGAAATCGAAACGAAGTCACTGCAAAAAATCACCCAAAGTGATTAATATACAAGGATTCGCAAGATCTTCACGGAAAACATCTTCGTCATTGCAAACAGATATTTGGATTCGCAAGGATTAACAGCAAAGTAATTACTACAATAGTAAACTTGCTACCAAAAAATCGGCAGCTAGAGAATGCGAAAAACATTCTCAATTATTAAAATAATTGAATACACTGACACCTTAAGTGTTCAAAAGAAAAAGAAAGGTTTGACTGCCCCCCCCCCTTATTGTCGAGAAATTGTTTTCACGGTAAGACTTTATTTTTTTCTTTCCGGCAAGTTCACTGACTCGTTAAGATAATTGTTTTGAGCAAAATTCGCTTGACTATTTATTAAAACGGTCTACCAAAATTGGCCAAGGGAAAGAAAGGTAGGCAAGAAAAAAAAAATATTCGCGTAAGTCATTTGTGCTTCTAACAAAGAACGTTAAATAAACAAGTCAGAGTTTTACAAAAAAAAAAGGGTTAAAAAGATTCCGATAAAACTAGTCTTATTATGCTTATAGCGACGAACTTTATTTTGCTACGTATAACCACGTACAAATGAAAATTAAAAAAATAAAAAGCTGTGCTTTTTTTTTCTTTTTTGGACAACTGCTATTGGTCGGACTTGTTTTTTTTAAGAAAAGAAAAAAAAAAGACTTTTTATTAGTTTCTGTTTTTCGAACAAAAGAACTGGAACTAAATTGTATTAGTTGAGCAAACTAATTATATTAAGCACATTGTGTGGAAATACTGATTTTGTACAAGTGTAAATGGTGTGGTGATGATGGACACTGAATTCAAAGATTCTCTTTTTCAATTAGTTAAATTCCAAACGGAACAAAATGTTGCATTACAAAGACAACAAATGGAACAACAAATGGAACTAGAAAGAAAACGAATTGAAAGTGAGGAGAAATTTAAAAGGGAGCTTTTGGACCAGCAAAAAGCCCAAAGAAAAATGAATGCTGAACAAAAAGAGCTTGCGACCACATTGGAAGAAAAATTCCAAGAAAGACTGCTACAACAGCAGAGACACTTCGAAGAACTTTTGGTAAAAACACAGGAGGAACAGAGGAAATTTTTAGAGGCAACACAGTTATCGAAAGCAAGCGAGAATCATAATGCATTCTCCCAGACGGCTGTGTGGAACGCTATTGAAATTTTCAAATATAATCCAGAAGACGATGTCACTTTTGAGCACTTCTATAGAAGATATGAGGATATTTTTGTATCGGACTGCAGTACATGGACAGACTCTAATCTAACACTTCAAAACCTAGCGGAAGACTGTGAACGTTTTGTTGCGTTAAAACAGGACAGTCGTGACATAGAGGAAAGCGGAGTGTCGCACATTAAAAGGATCCATCAGAAGAAAAAATTGACTTCAATGAATAACCAGAGAAAAAAACATGGTAAAAATCCACCGGTACCGTGTTGGAGGTGTGGAGACAAACATTGGTATAATGAGTGTCCCTACAAATTTAAACAATGTGACCACTGCCACCAAAAGGGTCATAAGGCATCATGTTGTAAAAGAAAATCTGGTAGAAAGACATCCATTAAACTGACAAAAATTGAACCTGAGGAACAAAATATCCGGAAATATGTACAGGTCAAAATGTTTAAAAAGAAAGTAAGACTACAGCTTGATTGTGGGTCTGACATTTCCATCATTAATGTATAGACATGGAAGAAGCTTGGGCGACCCACTACGATCAAATCACAAAAAACGGCGAGAAGTGTCAGTGGTAAAAAAATAACCTTCGAGGGGGAATTATTTCCAGAATAAGACCGAAAAAGCCAAAATCTTCGTCATGCGAAAATCAAATAACCTCTTTGAAACTGATCTGATCGAAAAGTTTAGACTATGGGATCTGCCTTTAAGTTCTTTTTGCCAAAAGATTGAGGATTCAAATGTGGAGGCAAAAAAAAATCAAGAGTGAATTAAAAGAAAATTTTCCAGACGTATTTTCAGGGGGTCTTGGAAGGTGTACGAAAGCGGTTGCAAGATTTGAAGTCAAAGTGAATGAACAGCCAGTGTTCAGAAAGAAAAGAAATGTTCCATACGCTGCTATAGAGCAAATAAACGGTGAATTAGAAAGACTCGAAAACATGGGTGTCATTTCAAAAATTGATCACAGTGAGTGGAGTTCACCTACAGTTTATGTTAAGAAAAAGAACAAGGAGATTCGGGTTTGTGCCGACTTCTCCACAGGCTTGAACAATGCATTAAAGGGATCGATTTTCCACAAGTTGTTACCAAGCCAGGATAGGACAAACCGAGAAAAACCGATAACAAAAAAACGGTATAAAGTTGGTGAAAAAGTTTTTTTTAAGATTCACAAAAACAATAGGACTTTCTGGGAGTCCGGCACTGTGGATAAACAAATAGGCAACATGGTCTATATGATTAAGGGACCAGATTTCGTGCACAAACGTCACACTAACCAAATCCGGAAAAGATACTCGAACAGTGAGGTGACCAGATCGCCCGAGGAGGACATCATGGACACAGTGTTTGATACTTTTCAGGTGCCCATACCAGAGACTACTCCTGAGAATAGGAGATCAAAAAGAAAACGGAAATCGACTGAGTTGATTATGGTGAACCCCAAACAAAAACGTTATTAATCCCCAGACGGGATATTTTCAAAGGGGGGGTGTTGTACCGGCCGTTCCTACAGTGGAGAATATACACCGGTTCTCACTATAAAAAGTGAAACACCGAGTGAAAAGGTTGTACTGTTACCGTTTAACGGCAAGCTAGCCGTTCCTGTACCATTATTGTAAATACACTTGTCTTATTTTACCCTACCTCGACTTGACTTCTTTTTTACTGTTGGATTAACATTACAACAACAACAATAATAATAATAATAATAATAATAATCGTGCCTAATAATAATAATAATAATAATAATAATAATAATAATAATAATAATAATAATCTCGAAAGGAAGAAAAAAGAAATAGAAATCCTAATATAGAAACTGTCAGAATCTTGAAATTTGAAATCGGAAAAAATGTGCAATGTTTATAATAGGAAATGTCCAAAATAGGCGCGCGTATTTTTTTACCTTAAATTTTAAAACGGTTTAAAGATATTTAAATAGATTCATTTCATGAAAATAACATAGCTTCAATCACTGGATAAAAAGCATTAAATTAATCACATTAAAAAAAATGCATATTTTCCCATTCAAACCAGTTATAAAAGGCGCGTAGTGTAATAGTTAGAGTCGTAGGAAATGGACTCGACGACCCGAGTTCAAATCTTGGACGAAGCTACTTGCATTTCACATAGTGCTAATACCCTTGGGAAAGGTATGAATCCAACTACTTTCTCTCCAGCTATAGGTAAATAATAAGGTAGACTGGGATCTTTAATATTGACTAGGTAACCAGTCTAATAGAAGGAAAATTCTGAAGTAAATTGACTTTGTGTCACATCCTGCTTGTGTGGAGGGGTTGGTAAATATATATGAAAGTTTTTAAATAATTTCTTCAGAATCGGCATATTTTGAAAAAAATCAGCCATTTTTAATCACCAGTTAAAAAAAAAAAGGTCTCCGATTTTAAAAATCTCCCCAAAATCAATTAATCTAAATAGAAACTATGAACAAAATTGTTTCATTTAATCTTCAATTACATGAATTAAAAAAAAAAGATTAATGATTACCTTTGAATAGAAATATGATACATCGCTGATTTTTTGCTGATGCAGATGTAAATAAAGTTTTAGTGTGCATCGGATGACCTAACAGACAAAAAATCAATCTATTTTTTTTAATTTAAAAAAAATAATAAATATAATTTATTTTATAAAATTGAATTAAAAATAAGTATTTTTTAAATATTGAAATGGTATTATAATTCATAACAACAATTAACTTCCGTAAATTTAAATTAAATTTTAATTTAGTATTTGAAAATATACATTAAGTGAATTATTTAAATTATATAATTCAAGTATATAATTTAAATAATTGACTAAATTGTCAAGAAACTTAAAAAATATTAATATAAATCTAATTATGAAAAAATAATGAAATAGTAAGAATAATAATTAAGAATAATAAAATAGTAAGAATAAAAAGAACTAAATGGAAATAAGCGACAGAATTACTTCTTTTAAGGAACACCATACTTTTTAGCGTATTTTTAACCGTATTTTTGTTTATTGAAAATATTAAAAATTATATTTAAAAAAAATAGGCACTGATTTTTTTATAAAATCACTTTTTTGGATTGTGAAATATTTCTGAGAAAATAATATATATCGACTATCGACTATCGACTATCGACTATTTAAAAATGGATTTTTTAAAAAGTAGTGATGAAACCGTAAAAGATTAAAAATAATAAAAATTTTCAAGAATTTATTTTCAACATTTTAAGTATTTTTGTTAATATTTCTAAATTTAGGAGTATATATATATATATATATATATATAATATATATATATATATATATATATATATAATATATATATATATATATATATATATATATATATTTATTTATTTATTTATTTATTTATATATATTTATTTTTCTTACATATATATATATATATATATATTGATTTTTCTTTCTTTATTTATTTATATATTTATTTTTCTTATATATATATATATATATATATATATATATATATATATATATATTATTGATTTTCTTATATATATATATATATATATATATATATATATATATATATATATATATATATATATATATATTATATTAGATTTTAATTTTCGACTTTTACAAAAATCTGTATATGTCGGCGATACATAACTCAACTGATCTATATTGTTAAGACATCTGCATTTATAGTAATAATAATTTTTTTTTTTAAATGAAGAGCCTATTTTTTATTTAAAAAAATGATTTGCAGGAGAATACTGATAAAAATTTTAAATGATTTTAATAATATTTCTCATACAAAACCTATTTCAAAAATTTATTTATTTATAAATGAATAAGTAGTGAAAATTTCATTAAAACTGGACAATTACCTGATTTTAGATAGATTTTATTAAACATTATATTTTTAAAATATATTTGAAGACAAATTGGTGTTTACTTTAATCATATTTCTTTCAAATGATACAAAGATTTTTTAAACTAAAATAACTGTTATAAAGGTTTGTAACTTTTCACGTCAAGTGCACATTTATCGCGCAAAATCCATTGATTTATGATCTTATAATTGAAAAAGAAGAGAAATAAAGAAAAGAGGAAAAGAGAAGTGACAGAAGGAATAGAATTGCCTATTCCTGAAAATTCAGATCAGAAAAAAGAAAACTTAGAAATACCTGGGAATATTAGAAGAGTATATCAAGCAAATGGAAATGAAAGATAAAATCAGAAAGGAGTACCTCATAAAAAAGAAAAGAAAAAACTTCTCGAAACTAAGTTCTGCGGTAGGAATATAATCAAAAGTATGAATATTTGAGCAGTCTCTCTTTTAAGATATTCGGAGCCCTTCTTGGGCTGGATCAGAGACGAATGAAGAAATATTGAAATTAAGGCCTTAAACTTGACATACCCTGTGTGACAAAAAAGAGACCATTAAAACCACAGTTCTGTAAAAATAATCTAGATTACTTAGAAGAGTCCTGGAGATCTAAAGAGATTTAGTGTCACTGCTTCAGTGAAAATCATCAGTTAGGACAGGTGTTAAAAACTCACAAGTTTTAATAATAATCTCTGCTATAAGTGACTTAAGAATGACATAAAACAAAATAATTTTGAAAAATGATCAAAACACCTTGAAATTGTAATCAAACTGATCTAAACAAAAGGCAAAAATTCGGAAAGAAAAAATTCCAGGAACATTTCAAGAGACAAAATAGGGATTTACATAGAAGATATTTCAAGAGAGAATTCTTATCAATAATGTTTCTGAACAATTCTAAAAAAAAGCAAAATTATTTAGGCCAAACTGGCAAGACAGCAAAATAGTAAAGATAATTTGGAAATAAAGTTGAAATGATCAATCATATAAGTGAAAACTACAAGTTAGTTGAGGAGTAGCAGAATGATTGAATGGGAAAGTCAATTTGTGGGAAATTGTGTAAACGACTGGAATTTATGCAATAGACTCTTGAGAATAAAAGAAAAAGATTATAAATAAGTAAATTATCTGTTATTCTGAACTTGAAACGATCCAGTCTAAAATATTTGATCTGATGAAGTGAAATCAAGAAGAAAATTTGTCAGATAATGAATGTCACCTTTGAATATGACCACTGAATAAAATTGAAAAATTTTGAAAATATAACCGAATTTTGCCAGAGAACAAAGAAAGAAAATAGAACGTGAAAGTGCCTGTTGCTCTAATATTTAATAGAGCGCTTAGAACTTCTAGATAAAGCCTTGAAAAATATTAGAAGAATTAAAAATCTAAGAAATTTGAAACTTGTCAAACAACAGAATTATTGAAAGAAAGAATGTTTACTGATATTTTCTGTTACTTGATTTTTCTACTCAATAATAATAATAATAATAATAATAATAATAATAATAATAATAATAATTATTATTATTATTATTATTATTATTATTATTATTATTATTATTATTATTAGTAGTAGTAGTAGTAGTAGTCTTGACGGTCTCAATCTTTCCATGTATCTCCAGTTTTACCAGTTTCTTTTCCAGACAATTTGAGTTTGTTCCAAGAGTTCTAACTATGATTGTCATCACTGTCACCTTCCTGTTTTATCCTTCCCTTTAATTTCACTTTGTGGTCTGCTGAAACGGCGAAGTCCACTGACAAGTTTTTTATTTTCTGGTCAAGATTCGTTTTTGACTCATATATCAGATAATTTTCTGGATTTCATTTTCCAGGACATATTTTAGTCTTTGCCTCACCTTGTCTGCTTCTGTAATCCTTTCGTGTCAGTTTAGTGCATTCGCTTATCATATAGCTGTTTCATTTCTCTCTCTCTCTCTCTCTCTATATATATATATATATATATATATATCACTCTCTCTCTCTTTCTCTCTCTTTCACTCTCTCTCTCTCTTTCTCTCTCTCTCCCTCTCGCTCTCTCTCTCTCTATCTCTCTCTCTCACACACACACATACACACACACACACACACACTCTCTCTCTCTCTCTCTCTCTCTCTCTCTCTCTCTCTCTTTCTCTCAAACACACATATATGAACAAGTATCTATTTGGCTGTATTCAAATCTGCCTTCTTTTCACACACACACACACATAACACACACACACACACACACACACGTGTGTGTGTGTGTGTGTTATGTGTGTGTGTGTGTGTGTGTGTGTGTGTGTGTGTAACATCTATCTATCTAAACTTGTTATTCTTCTGAGTCTTTTCTATTTTACCTATTATGTAATTGGTTCTGGGATATTAAGAGCGATTCAATTTCTACCTTTAGGTTTCCTCTGTGTAGCCATTGCCAGGTTATTTCATGCACAAATTATTTAATTTGCAGTATCCGTGAAGTTTTTCTTTCCATTTTTGTTTGTTTGGTTATTTTAATTTCTGTTTTTTTTTTCATGTTTGTCTCTGTGTTGTTTTATTGCGGTGTTTGTCTGTTTAATTCCTTTCTCTTTACTCTGTTTTATGTATTCTTCAAATCCCTAAATTAGCGCATCTAAACAATCCTCAATGCTGGTGAGTCCCCTTTTCCCTTTTCTTTTAACCGATAATCTATCTTGTTGAGTGGTCTACATTTCGGAATCTTTGCTTGCCTAGTTTAGAAAGTATCTAACGTATCTTAAAAAGTAAAATTATCTTACAAAGACGACTAACCAAGTATTTATTCTTTTGATCAAGTTTCTCATGCAGATTCTTATCATTTTGCTTTGTCTTTAGAGTATTTCTTGCTTGATTACTTTCTCTTTCATTTCTCTTTGTTTGATATTATATCAGACTCTAAGTTTTCTAGGTAGTTGTAACTTCCTGTGTCTTCGAGCGTTCTGATGCTTTACTTATTGGGTAGTTATGTTCTTTCTCTTTTCCTATATTCATTATTAGTATGGCAAATTTCACAGTATCACATTTCATCATTTTACTGATGATTCGAACCATTTTTATGTGTGTTTCCAATTTATATATCATCCTGTACATGAGATGGTTTCTTCCTTTCCATTGTCTTTGTATATAAGATAGTGTTATCATTACTTTATTAAGCATTTATGGTGATAATTATCCTGAACGATGCCTCTTTGTACTTTTAATTTAATTGGTATTGTCCTCCTTCAATTAATCTCCAGCTTTCCATTGCTTTCTTGGTGAAGTTTACTACTCACTCGGAGATCTAAAAAATTTTTTAAACATTCTATTATCCATAATGGTGGAATGATATCGAAAGCGTTCCTGTAGTTTATCAATGACATGTTTAGACTTTCCCCTAATTTTTATTTCTTTCATTTGCTTATTTATTCATCAAAATTTTGCAATACATAACTTTCTAAATTCTGGGTAATTCTTTTTTCTTTCACATCTTTTTCTTCTTCTCACACTTTTTTCTCATGTCTTTCCGTTTTTGTTCACTATTCAAAATTATTTCTTTGCTTTTCTTCGTTTGTGTGGCTTTCTTCTCCCTTTCCTAGAATAGAACACCTTTTCTCTCTTAGCTTTTCTTCTTCTTCTTTTCTTTTGATTTTTTCCTGCTTTGTTCATTTTGTGTTTTTCTTTCTTTTTTTTATACTAAAGTCTGATTTATTTTGATAATGCAAATGAGGCACACTTTTGCCTCTGACAAAATCCTCATTTCCTCACAGGAAATGCGATGTCATCGTCTTCACAAGGGAAAGAAAAAAAAAACGTATTTCATTAAATAGCCCGAAAAAAGGAGGCCACAATTTCAACCAAGTGCACGCACATTCATGAAGGTCACAAACAGCCAATAAATCTATAAGAAAGAAAGAAAGAAAGAAAGAAAGAAAGAAAGAAAGAAAGAAAGAAAGAAAGAAAGTTCTGTTTGAATTGCTAATCAGCCAGTTTGACTGCTCGGCAGACATGTTGAATTTGAACTCTCTTAAAATTCCCCATTTTCTTCCCAACGAACGCTTGTCTGAAAAGAGACAAGGAAGCAAAGAAATTACATTTCGTGTGCATCAGTAACCATGGTAACGTTTATCCGCTTCTTGTTACACCTCTGTTCTATACTCGACCACCCAGTCATTTTCACACCACCTTTACCCCGTCCATCACTATTCTACCCGACCCTGTCTCACCAGTTCATCCCAGTCGGCGGACCCTTTATTTTAGCATTTCTCAAGCGTCTCTATTTTGGTGTTTAAAGACGCTTTCAGTGGTTTCACTTGAATCAAATGAGGAAATACAGTGATGGCTGGTTACGAAGGCATGTAGAGATAAAAGGAAAGGTCGGCTGACAACAAAGCATTTAGTGCAAGTAGATATATCGCTTCATAGGAATAAACTAGAGGCATATTGCAAGAAAGAAAAAATCGGGAAAATAGATAGATAGATAGATAGATAGATATAATAACTGAGGTATGAAAAGGCGAAGTGACTATATATATATATATATATATATATATATATATTATATATATATATATATATATATGTCTGTGGGGGTGGAGAGAAAGAGAGAGAGAGAGAGAGAGAGAGAGAGAGAGAGAGAGAGAGAGAGAGAGAGAGAGAGAGAAAGAAAATTATTGCCGTTATAAAACTATAAAGAAAACAAGTAGTAAGTCAGTCGTTATTGCGTGTTGCAGGGCTTTGAATGTTAACTACTAAATTCGACACAAATTATTATTAAATCGGTTTCTTGTCTTTTAACCAATCAAATTGTGTTGACTACCCCGGAATGTGTTGATCTTTATCCCATGAAGTGATTCATCATAACTGAATGCATATCGCCGAAAAATATGCACAAGAAGATTCTGATATTTCAAAATAAGATTTTATTAAACAAAGGAGAAACCTATAACGAAAAACAGTTAATATAGGTAACTGAAATCCAAATCTGAAATGTTGCTGCATTTTATTGCATATCAATAACCTTATTTTGCCACATTTTCTATTTTGTGTAAGGGAAATAGACAAGACTGTTTACGTTTCAATTTACAATAATGACATTGAAAAAGGTATGAATACATCTCCCATAATTATAGGTAAAAGAAAAGGGAAAAAAGCTCTAAATTCAAACAAACTGTACTCTGATTAAAAACTTTTTCCTGGTGGAGGAGTTAGGTAACTCAGGTGTTTACACTGCAGGACTTCAAGTGATAGAATGTCAACTTTCCTCCATTCTGAATATCATTTCAACTCGACTGTAGCTTGGATAAACTTATTGATTCTTTAGACCATTACTTACTCTAATCTCTATATAAGTTGCTTTTATAAAATTCTCAGTGCTTGACACGACATTTTCTTTACGCGTTCCCCTAAAACAATAATTAATAACTAATTAACCTCAGATTTGTGTTGACAGTTTTAATTAATCATGATTAATTGTTTTATAAATAACAATCAATTTCTTGGGTTGCAGTTTTATTTCAGTCATCTTTATTGTAAGACATGTTCTTCCTTTTAAAATAATCAAATATTAACTCACAAAACAATAACATTTACATAAATATCGTTTTCTTTTTGTAATGGGGTTACCCAATATGGTACATCTTTTAAAAGAGAGATAGAAAACAGGATAAATACCAATAAAAACTTTTCATTTTCTATTTAGTACCTCTAGATTAAAAAAAAATTAATTACACATTTTTTGCCTACTTTCTTTTTTATTTTCTGAATGACTTTTTTTTTGGTTTGTTGTCTTGTTGAAGATTTACGTTAGAGATTAAAGTTCCAAATATTTCTGTTTCAAATCTAACAAGTAAATTAGGAGATTGTAGTGTACTGAGATCTCGACCTAACGAGATTAGGGAAAATCTCGATAGGGCGAGATCCCTAAAAAGGGACTATCACTTCTAACCTGGCGTGAATAACCAGACAGACCATATTATATATTTCCCCGTAAATAAAACATGTTATTAAACTGTTGACCGGGAGTTTGTTCTCAACAACTGGCGACGAAGATGATTCTACAAGAATTTGGACAGACAGGCACAAAACTTACGAAAGAAATATCCTCTTCGGAAAACTTTTAAACAAAAGAAAAAAAATGGCCGTTAACTGACCACGTGAAGACAAAAAAAGTACATTCAAGTAAGTGCTAAATTCCTGCCCACGCTTAATTACTGAAATTAAACTGAAATTAAACAACTAAAGCACAGGAATAAAATAATTTACATTGTTTTAAAACTTTTGTTGTTAAAATTTTCGTACCTTGTCGAATTAAAAAAAATGTCTAAAATAATACCGTTGGGAGGATTAGATAGACCAGAAAACCTCGAAACTGTAGGCGAGAACTGAGACACTACACCAAAGATATGAAGACCGGACCTGTTTCAAGGATACTGTATTTCAAGCAGTAAAAGATAAACTTTGGACAGCCAGACATATGGTTATGCATGGGAAAAAGAATTGTCATCACAGACGTTCTGAAAGAACGAATAATAGAACTAGCCCATGCAGGACATCAGGGTATAGTACGAACAAAAAAACGCCTAAGATCCAAAGTACGGTGGCCTAATATGGACAAAATGGTGGAAAAGAAAATAGAAAAATGCTATCCATGTCAAATAAGCAAAAATGCCCCACAAGAGGAGTTAAAAAGCACACAGATACCAGATAAACCCTGGAACTATGTTGCAGTAGATCTACTGACTGTCTCAGAAGGAAACCATCTCCTTGTTATCATAGACTACTGCTCCAGATGGCCAAAGGTAGCATATATGAAAAACACAAATGCTAAAAGTTTGATGAATAGTCTGGAATTAGCGTTCAAAACACATGGGTACCCGCAATACCTGGGAATCAACAACGGACAATCCTTTGCATCCAGAGAAATCCAAGAGTACCTAACCCTTCATGGTATTGTCCAAATTAAAGGCATACCATACTGGCTTAAATCTAACGGAGAGGTGGAACGGTTCAACAGGACGATCCTCAAAGCAATCAGGATTGCAAGAGTAGAAAAAAAGAGCTGGAAGGAGAAAATAAAGTAACTTCCTATTTTAGTACCGTACCCCCCCCCATACGGTAACAAAAATGTCCCCAGCCAAACTACCTAGGAACCATTCTTCTACACCCCCCCCCAAACAGCACAACTACACCAAATCTAAACATGAACAAATCATCCAGAGTTAGATAAACACCAGCTTGGCAGAAAAACTTTGTTATGTCTGAAGAAACCTTTTAATCAAAAGTGGAAAACAAAAAAAAATAACTAGGGGGAGATGTAGTGTACTAAGATCTCGATCTAACGAGATTAGGGAAAATCTCGATCGGGCGAGATCCCTAAAAAGGGACTATCACTTCTAACATGGCGTGAGTAACCAGACAGACTATATTATGTATGTTCCCGTAAATAAAACCTGTTATTAAACTGTTGACCCCGGATTTGTTCTCTACAAAGATATTACTTTAAACGCATTTTCTATGTGCATGAGAAATTCAGAAATGAGAAACAAATTCGACCGAAAGCAACATTTTCTCAAAACAGCCAACCTTGAAAATAAACAGCGAAAATGTTAACGATAAAAAATTTCTGAGAAAAAATGTTTTTGAAACCCAACGAAGTCGAAACAGAAGCCGACATTCCAGTTCTTGACAACAACATCGAATATTTGTATGGGGCTTCATTGGTGTCGAAAAAAAGTGAAAATATAACAGGCATTTACCTCCTGCAGCAAAAAAGAGGGCAAAAGAAAAAGGGAAAAAATGTCTTAACATTTTCTCGGCTTCCATCATCGCAACATTCTCGCAGACCTGAAGCGTAAACAAAGAGGAAACTGCAATTTTAAACAGGACCATCAATGAGTAAATAAAAATCAATATGATATCGAAATGTTCCGCGTTAATATTCAGCTGTTTGCAAAACTTTGACCCTACAAAAATATCAATAAGTTGCAGAGGATGCTTTATCTGGTTTACGAATTCCTCGTTTTAGATTTTTCACAATAGAAAATTCCAATATAAATAATTACTGTCAGTGATATTAACCATACTCCTATTGAAATATTTGTTTTATTTCAACCCTTTTACACCAGTTTAATTGATAGTCACTTTGAACGATAGAAAGTCTCCTTAGGTCTCCAGAACTCTACTGAGTATTCAAACCGGCTATAGTCGGTGTGGTCTCGATTATTCCTCCGATCTTCAGTTCCACAGTTTTTATTCCAGTTCTCCGGTAAAAGCCAAGTTTATATTTTCGCTTTCTTTCATTTTGAATCTGTTTACTAAACGTTAAACAACAAAAATTTTATTGCGTCATTAACGATTATTAATATTATTATTATTATTATTATTATTATTATTATTATTATTTAATTTCCACACCAGTAGGATCTGGTGGTGCTTGCCGAAGATGAAGTATCAGTTTTCTTCCTAAAATATCCAGCACTCACTTCAGTATTATTATCAATTTCAATTGTACCGATTCAATTTCTTCTCGAATTTTATTCTTTTACAATGAATAAATCAGTTTTCTATTATCTGAAATCAGGGATCAATTTGAAGGTCCTACAGAATTTATTTCAAGTCTCCGAGAAAATTCTGTTTTTGCTTTTTCTATTTTTTTTCTTAAAAGAATAACATGTTTTTGTATATCTAAATCTAAATCTCTCTCTTCATCTGCACCCAAACATTCACACACAATAACTAGGTATACCTAGAAACTAGGCGTTCATGCATGAACGTAATATTCCGAAATGATATTAGATTTTATAGTGTATAAAAGCAAGACAGATTTGGCAAAAACCAACCTGTGGAATCAAAATTACAAAGTAATTGAAGTGACATATTTAGTTCAACAGATTTTGTGCATATCTTATGACCAGGACTTTAATGAGAGTTATATTCACCTTTGCATGTTTTATGATATTCACAGAGACAACAAGATAATGAAGACTATCTTTAATGCTTAATAGTGGAAACTATGCTGATGATCTCGCGTTTATTGCAAATACATATGCTCAAACCGAATCTTTGCGGCATAGTGTGTAACAGGCATCAAGAGACATTGGTATCTATATGGACTCAGATAAAACAAAGTCCATGTATTTTACTCAATATGATGTCATCTTTTCATGAAATTAGTAGACCAGTTTGTATACCTGGATAACAATATCTCATCTACTGAAAGCTATGTCAACAGTCGCATAGGTTATCGACCATATATAAATCTGATTGCCGACCGACTGGGACAGATGGTGAAAGAGTAAAAGGAATCCATGATGTCGGCATGTCGTGATGATGATTCAATTCAATCGGAAACTAAAGTTTTAATGAGGGTCATGTTGGCTGTTACATGCTGTGTGATTCTGATAAACGCAACAAGTCAACACAGATAAAGACGACTACTTGTGCTATTACTCAAGATGCACTGACTATATGCAAATACATTTTAAATAAACAACAAACGTGGAGTGCATGGTTTTCCTGTGGGCGAAACGAAAAGTATCGAACATAAAACCATGAGAGAATGAAGAGGCGGCGTTTGAACAACTAATCTGTTTTAAACTTTAGATACAAATACACTGATTGGTTTCAGTGCATTTCAGATGTTGTAGAATTGGAGGGACATTTTTGTGTTTGATGTTTAAAACATTTTCACAATTCTGGTTCTTTCAGCGTTATCTTTTAACAATGTCATTGTCTTTTACTTTATACGAGTTTTCCCTTTATAATTATTGATGAATTAACGTCTTCAAGATTATAAAAAAAACATTCCATTATTGATTTGAAGGAAGTTGATTCGGTACAAATCATCTTAGTTACGTTTCTACTTTACAGATGATTGGTTGCTAGATAAAAACTCTAATGTCCTGCCATCGACCTTTCTAGAGAACACAGGGAGAGCATAAAGTTCAATCAACAAAACGCTGGAAGACAATCGATTGGTTAAGGATTGTCAATCAATAATTTTGCAGCACATTTCTGATTAGATTGTTGGCATCAAACATCGATCGCCTACAGCAAAGATGATAAACGTCCAGTTCGGTCAAGTTGATCATGTCTCGCTTGGTTAATGATTAATTCTCTTTCTAAATGTCTATGTTGCTTCATTAACTTATTCTTAAGATTCCAGAACGACACAATCATATGTCCACCTAAGAGTACACATGTATACATATATACACAGCCTTGAACATGCATATGTGTGCGTGCGTGCACGTGTGTGTGTGCGTGTCGGTGTGTGCTAATGTTTGTGCGTGTGTGAAGGCGAGGAAATAAAGTGAATTAAAAAGACATCATTTAAAAGTAGTGAAAAACTTTTGACATCACCTGTTCGATTGCCGGTCACTCAGCGAAAGAAATATCACCTAACGAAGCGATCAAATGTTTATTTGGTGACGGTTATGCAATTCTATTATCAGCATCATCATTATTATCATCATTGAACCGTGTTGACAGCACGGATTCCCTCTCTTTGCCTTCTGTTAAATATGCATGAATACAAAAAAGAAAATAATCCTTTTTTTTTAAATTTCGGACTTCTTGCAGGAAGTATCTGAAAACACATCTGACCGACAATGAATACAAAGAAACATTTGTCTTTAATTCAAAGTATCAAAGTATCAAGTAGATGATAAAAATCTGGTACATAACATGTAAATCAGCCTCTAATCATTCTCAGATGGGAGACTCTACAAGAAAGAAGCACACAGCAAACATGGTTCTTCTTAAGGTCAGTCGGCATGATTGCGTGCATGTACGCATCCGTGCGAACATATTTGAAGTGGGTTGGTTTTCTGGATTTTAAACTTGGCAGGGGAATGATGATGATGATGATGATGATGATGATGATGATGATGATTAAAAAAAAAACTTGTTTATTTTTGCTGCGTGATTCAAAATGTTTGTATTTGGGCCTGCGTTGAAATATTCATCTTCGAACTACGTTAGGGTTTAGTCATGTCATGTCAGAATACTCTCTCTCTCTCTCTCTCTCTCTCTCTCTCTCTCTCTCTCTCTCTCTCTCTCTCTGTCTCTTATCACACCTACCTCGTTCTCTAACTCACTCACTCTTTTATTTTATTTATTTATTTATTTTCTTACATTCAGTTTCCATTTTCATTCATCCCCCCTTCTCTCTCCGCTCTCTCTCTCTCTCTCTCTCTCTCTCGTCTCCTTTTCCATCTCTCTCTTTCTAAAAGCATTTCCTAAATTCCAAATCAAAAAGGTTAAGTTTAACTGTTAAGAAATGTATGTTTGTATATGTGTATGCATAAGTGTATATGCATGACTATACAAGTGTATGTGTATATGTATGTCTGTGTGTGTGTGTGTGTGTGTGTGTGTGTGTTTGTGTGTGTTGAAAAACGTTTTCTAAAAATCTATATGTACTATCAATATTTTAACAATTTTGTCGTAAGTAAATGATTTTCATTTCTTTTATTTGCTTGTTATCTAACTATTACACCAGAACAATATTATAACCAACCAAATGACTTATCTTAATCTAACGATGCAAATCGTAGATATTCGAGAAGTTTGGAGTCTTTTTTCGAGGAATTCTTACCGATTGAATTTGATTCAGACACTTAGACAGATACTTAAACAAAGTAACAGTCATTATTTATTAACAAACAAAAACTTTTCATCTGAAAAGAAAGTGTGTAATGTATGCAAATGAATGGTTAACAGTCGGTAGAGCATCCACCTAGGAATCACAAGGTTCCTGATTTGATATCGACCCTCGCACACTCAGCGCATGAGTAGCACATATTTGGTAATCTGATATGCGTGGTAAAGTTTGGGGGCTGACAGTAGATTTGGCGCTCCACCACAGCAAAAACAATCTCCCTGGTCTAACGCTAGCGAAAATGGGATAGACTCCTTCGCTGCCCGGCTTGTACCGACAATAGGCCACTCTGCCAACTTGAGAAAAATTGTATATGAGGTTGTCGTTTCCGGAAGAATGTTTAGTGTTGGGAATGGCGTGCTCATATTTGAAAAATAAGAAACAATGACGTGGATATAGATTAACGTCGTTATATGTGAACGCATTAAAACAAACTAAAACTGAAATAAAGCTTTTTAATGAATAGAATACGTCAAAGTGATATGATATCGGCCTTGATTATGAATTAGACCCCATACAAAATTTAGCTTAGTACGGCAAAAGGCCAACATTTAACAGGTTTATAATGACTGGTTTATAATTAATATACTAGTCAAAGCAATATTTAAAAGTAAATTATCAATTTTATTGAACGTGGGTTGCAACAGCTAAACCAGTAACTAATTGAAAATAGATATTTACTTTATTCATTTCATATAAGTTGTCTCTTCCCCAAGAAGCAAAATTCGCTACAATATTCAAGCTAACCTCTTTCTGTGATCAGTTTAATGTTCTTCTCAAACATAAGTTTATATGTTTGTAGACATGCTTAATGTTTGAAACAGTAGCAGGTTTAACACACATCTCAATAATCTTTTAGAGGTTAGTCTCAATGCCTGTTGTTGGTTTTAAGGGATTGATGAGAGTTTGGTTCAAAACAATCTTCTACAATACAGCAGTCTCAATATTCATGTCAATGGGAAATAAGTCGCATGTATGTGGTATATATCAATCATTTTGTGTTTTACTCGTTCTAAAAGTATTTTGTGAACTCATGAATTTCCCCAAGAACAAATAGAATGATTGGGTTGTGTTTATCAGATTGAAAATTGTACAAATCCTTATTTTGTTGTCTGTGCATTTATGAAGGGTTTTACTGTGCTCTGTCTTTCTTCCGGATGTTGTCTGAAAATGATTTGAAGATCTGAACAGAAATCGAAACCAACACAACGTTGTTTTTTTTTCTTTTATGCTATCGAACATGTCCTGTGAGAATGGATGGAATAAAGTTAGTTTTG
Organism: Doryteuthis pealeii; assembly: GCA_023376005.1. Taxonomy (NCBI): domain Eukaryota; kingdom Metazoa; phylum Mollusca; class Cephalopoda; order Myopsida; family Loliginidae; genus Doryteuthis; species Doryteuthis pealeii. The sequence goes on along the minus strand of CM042148.1, from coordinate 52,322,280 downwards.
TATTGTTTAACGAATGAATGCATCTAACATGGTGAGGAGGCTCCAACAAGAAGACGAATAACAAGTTAAGCTTTAGAATTATGTCTCTGCACTCTGAAAGGCAACCGGTCCAATCTGCAGATAAGCGACTGCCCCGCCTTAGTGACTTGCGTGCCAATGCGCCAAAGGTCATCTTCGGTCCCCAATGATCCAATGGATGAAGCGTAAATCTTCTTCGCTCTGTCAGCCCAAAATCGATTGGGTTTGTTCGTTTGTTGCTATTCAAACTTTGCTTTTGTGTTTCGAAGAGGAAACGAAAAATTCTTGAAAGATCACTCTCACACACACAACCCGAAGGAAAAATTCCCTAATCCATTCACGCAAACACTCTACCCTAGAGACCTATACACTCTCACATGTACACACTATCACGTTTTTACATTCACGCATACACGAATACACGTACACACTCATACTGTAAACTAAACGGGTATTAAAAAAGTGTAATTAAAAGGAAATATGACTGAATGTATATAAATATGTCACTGTAAAGTAGAACAATAATTTCGGGTTAACCTCATTTTTTGGTAAATTAGTTATTTGGAATATCATCGATAAATTGTTAATAATTCTTGTAAAATGAATGCAGTATTTCAGCAATTCTACTTTTTACCATTTCTCGGATTTTCATTCAATGCATTAACTTCATACTTATTTATACGAATCGAAATATTAAAAATTGTTTATGTTATTAAAATTACATCTGCAATAATTAGATCTTTATAAAAGGCTTTAAATATTGCAAATTGCATTCGTGGAAGACCAAGGGTGGATCTTAGAGAAATAAAAGATTAATACAAATTAACATCCCATCTGTACAAAGTGAGGTTAATAATTACAACGAATTATAATTATTTACTTAGCTTAGATGTGGCACAAGGTCATAAATATGGGGCACCCAGTGAAAATCGCAGTCACCAACAATAGTTAGCTTTCTAACCATTACCCCAAAGTGAGGCGCCCGATTACCACGAAATATAATTGGAATTTTATTGAGATTTTGTGATATTAGAGCCGCCCAACCTTTTTCTCAAAGTTATTACTTTCACATGCTTTTAAAATAAGCAATGCCTATGTGGTATAAATGACTATCAACAAAATTTCAAAAATACTTTTCTATTTTGGGTGTTGCTTTCAAAATGAAATGTTCTCACAAATTTTGTGTATTTTCGTTTTTGTTTTCTTTTAATTTTTATACTTTTCCTTTAAATTTGTTAATATTTACTTGTTTCTGCTTTTTTTATGAATTTGATTCCCCCCCCCCTCATTTTACTCACTTTTTTCACCTTTTTTTCTCTCCAGATTTTCCTTCTTTTTGTCTCATCTTCATTCCTTCTTTATTTCCTTCTTTCTTTTCCCTATTAATTTCCTACATTTAGTCTCACTTTCATCTCCTCTCCTTTTCCTTTCCTTTTTTTTATTTAATTTCGTCCTCCCTCCTCACCTTTCATTATTTCGAATTTTTGACATTTTTTTTTTCAAATTTCAAGACGCATCTCACGAAAAGAGAATCAAAACTGACGCAATAAATATTCACTTGTGCCCATCCGTATGCACATTGAATGGACAATACCATATCGACCACTTCCGCTTTGCCAGGGCAGGAAGTGGCAACGTTGGGCCGAGTTACGTGTGCGCATGACCGAAATAAATTTGATTTATTCACGTTGACGTGATCAGCCTTGGGAATTCAAGTTGCGTGGCAGAAAGAAAACATTGAAGAAAGAAGGGCAAAACAATTAATAAAAACTTCCGATCTGCTCGAACAGATACTTGTTTAGGAACCTAAAACATGTGCTGAATTCGCACATACACGCGCACGCACACACAACGCACACACACACACACACACACACACACACACACACATTATATATATATATATATATATATATATATATATATATATATACATACACACACACATACAAACCAACAAACAAATAAAGCACAAACACATTCAGACGGGTGTGAGGATGAAGTGAGTATACTGTTGTGGGTGTCATAAAATCTAAATATTTTAATCTCTTCTTTCTCCACCCTGCTTTTATTTTTATGTCATTTTGATAAAGACAATAAATCGATGACACTTTCTATTTTGCAATGGATTCTGACTAAATATCCCCTTGAAGAAGGCTGTGTACCGATCAGTTCAATGAGGCCAAATTCGTTATTCTTTTTTACTTTTCAAGTTAATATTCTATTTTTGAAACGCGGATACGGAAAACTTATTTGCCTAAATAAAACCGCATCTCTAATTATATTTAATTATACTAGATTCATTTTTGTCTTATATCGCTATTTTACTTACGCACATACACTTATACACACACATACATATTTTTATTACCAATTATTCTCTCTCTCTCTCTCTCTCTCTCTCTCTAATATATATATATATATATATATTATATATATATATATATATATATATATATATATATATTGATCTACATGATTGATAAAAATAATAAAAGAAACAAAAATAGCTATATTTAAATGTTAAAATGCATACATTTGAAATGATAAATCAATTTCAGTACAAAACTATAATTGTGAAATACGAGATCCTTGATAATCCCCTGCGATAACTTTCGATATTGAACATTGATTAAATTGAATAATTCATACTGTAATAGAAGACGAACATGGTAATTGATTTACTTTAAGCTTTATTCAAATATAATTTAACTGTGGTTCAGTCAAGTTGAAGATTCTTTTAGTATTTATAGGTGACTTCACCATACTTTAAAGATTTAATAAAGGTTGAATATTTATAGCATTTACAGGTTTATTTACAGCTTTTGTCTTCACAGCTTTTACAGTCAAGTTGTTGTAGTGGATACAAAGCTAATATCATTTTGGGGTTAAAATACATTACTTTAACTTATTGACAAATTTGTAAATGCTAACAAATTAATGAGCAGATATTTACGAAACACTCACGCAATGGACAGGACGCAAAACACAAGGTCAATTTTTAAGCGAGGTAAAGGTGCTATGGATTCAGGGTTTTCCTTTTCCTAAACTGGTTGCCTTACAGAGGCTAAAGAAACTAGCCTGCCCTATTATTTATCCGTAGCTGAGGAGAGAAGAGATGGATTCATGAATTTCCTGTTGGAGTCCATAGTCTCCTATGGACTCATACACATGGATACTTCAATTTTGGCCGACCAGCAAAAACTTACAATCAACAGCTCTGTGTGGACACTGGATACAGTCTAAAAGATCTACCAAGAGCGATGGTAGAGAGAGAGAGAGAGAGAGAGAGAGAGAGAGAGAGAGAGAGAGAGAGAGAGAGAGAGAGAGAGAGAGTCAATGGAATCCGTGCTATTAGCACGTTTTGATGATGATGATGATGATGTTAACCATAACCTTACAGCAGGTGCATCTAGATAGAAGTTATGAAAGAATTTACATGCACTCCACATGTTTATTCATTCTTATAACCATTATGTTAGTTATTAACGTACTAATCGAAGATGATCGGTCAGTTTCCGATAAACCATCTACTTAGCGTTTCAAAACAACGCTCCCACTATTCAAATTCTTTATCGGTAAGCAACAACAAGAACGAGAATATGAGAAGGCAAATTTAACCAATCAAGTGAGTTGAATATTGGCCCGCTTATCCCTTGACGTGAGGCCATTTTCGACGTCCTATACGTGCAAGCACGCAAGTGTCCGGACACGCGACTAACCAGCATTTATAAAACCCATTGCCAAGTTCTATAGTGAGGTTGATCGAAAAAATAATATTTTATCGGAACGAGAGCAGAAAGTTGTTGATTATAAATGTCAAAAAGAAATTAAAAAGAAGAAATAAGTTGGAATAGACAGGATAGATTTTACAAGCAATCGTTAAGTTTGGCTTTTGCCCACATGTTGTCCTGAAAAAAAAATGGTCTTCCGTGAACACCCCCCCTCACCCGCTTAAAAATAACCTGTTCTATATTTTCTTTTCTTTGTGTCTGAAATAGATAAACACATAGAGAGTATTAATTTGTATAGCAGCGTAAACACAATTTTCTTTACAACTAAGGTCTCTTCCTAGCCAAAGTTAGCGGGGCTTAGAATAAGCCTCACTCCTCTGCAGAGAAGTAAGAGCCCCTCCCACACACACAAAAAAATAGCTGTCCTAAGTATGACACTAATCTGTATCTAATGGCGAGGCTCCAGTTTTGGAGCTAAGAGGAATGAGGAGTACTCCTTTATTGATATTACTCCCAGGTCCACTCAAACGTAGTTATCCGTATTCAATAAAACTGTGTACAAAACAACGCTTAAGAAATAACAACACAAAATATGAACGTACAATAAACGCGATTCGCTAACCTGTAGAAATAAAATAACCCTTGACGAGTTGACATGCCGTTAAAATCAATTATTCAATCATAAGGTTTCTTCCTTATTTTCTTTTTACATAAGATCTCTTAAAATGATAGTTTTTAAATATTGGGTAAAATGTTTGAATCGAAGGTCATTGTTGTAGATATTCCTGTTTACTATAAAATCGCCTTTTAATTAATATTATCTCGTCTTTTCTAAATGAACATTTTAGTCGATTTCATTTTTTTTTATCTCTAAAAATGAATTTAAGTTCGTTTCATAAAATCTGTGAGAATTTGGAGTCTTCGAAAAATAAATGCTAGATGAATAAAAATTACGAAAAAAATCGAGGATAAAAAAAACTGAAAAAGAAAAAGAGGAAAAAGAAAAAGAAGGAAAAAGAAAAAGAAGGAAAAAAGGAGATAAATAGAAAAAGACAAATAAGAAAAGAAAAAAAAAAGAGGAAAAGGAAGTAGAATTTGTTGTTATGTTTCGTGCGGCTGATCCTATTTGTGGATGATCCACGATCGGAAATAGCGTGAAAACACCGGCGACTTGAGCCAGTCTTTGGCGAGGTCAGTTCTCCGGCACTTCTGATAACATGGAAGTTCAGATTAATGTTGACTCTGCGCATTATGTCAACAGGCATGCGCAGGAGTTTGCGCAGTGCTGTTTTCTGGCGAGGTGTATGGATTATCACTGTAAAGACTTTGCCAGAAATAACCTTCGACCGATGTGGGTCTGAAGAGTTAAACCCAGGTGAATGCACGGGTCAAGATTAAGAACAAAGAAAAGTTGAGATTGCAGATTAAGTATGAGGAGCTGCTGTAGGCACGTTTAAGAGAAATATTTGGAAAGCCGCAACTTCTCATCTCATCATTCCATTACTCTGTAAGTGTGTGTCTCTGTCTCTCTCATTCTATTGTATAATTTTTCTATAATTTCCTCTTCCATCTTTTCTAATTCGTTTTCCTTCTGGTTACCGTTGTCGACAAACACTTAGGAAATCGGCGATTCTCTTTCTCTCCTTTACCTCCTACTCTTTCGTTCTTTCTTTCTTTCTTTCTTTCTTTCTTTCTTTCTTTCTTTCTTTAATCGTTTTTTTTTTTTCATTTAACTCTCGTTCACTTTTCTCTAAGTTTTTCTGATATTTTCAAGTACCTTTATGTTTCCCTAATATATCTAAACTTTCATATCATCCTTCTCCTGATACACCCTCTCGTTTTCCAACAATCTTCTACGCTAGAAATGCTTGCTTTCTGTAATAAAAACAACAAACGAAGTAATAGCTTGACTTGAAGTTTTATTTAAATATAACACAACAGTTAAGGTGGAGCTTTTTTGAATATATATATACGTGATTGATCCGGGGTAGGAGACAACTATGATTGACTTGACAACACCTACCTCGAAAAACAGCATTAGAAATCGTATATTTCAATTAGTCTCAAAGGCTGCGCTGTTCGCTGGTGCCGATAGGAAATAAATACGCAATTCTTTTGTCTGCAACGATGATTCTTTTTCTCTCTTCCACTTCTCTTTCTATAGATGTCTGTTTGCATGCATGCGTAGGTACGTGCGTTTACCCTTCTCTGACCCAGGAGGCTGTAATAGGACACCCAATGAAGTCTGAATTTCACAATCAATAGCCTGTGAAAGTAATCAGCATATTATCACATGGCGATAAAAAAAAGTTGGATGAGATGAGATGAATGAAGAAAAATCTGAGCCAAATTTCAAGCAGATAAAGTTGGTTGTTTTTCATTCAAGTTCATTCTTTTGATGAAAGTACCATTTTTTATTGGAAAATCCAATATTGTCGTCTAATAAACAAAATACTAAAGCCGTTGGCCGTAGGTGGTGACCAGTGATACTTAAGGACGGAATTCTGGTGGAGGAGCAGTCCATGACATGCAACACCCCACGTTGGCCCTTACTTAGGCTATACGGGCGGTCGGAAAGCCCCCCTCCGATTAATCGGCTGGTCATGTCAAGCTTTAGCCCCTATATGATTGTCCCAACCCTATTGCCCTTATGGCAAGCCACAACCCTTTTTATCATATGTGTGCTAGAAGGCGGTGTTTGAGAGTCTTCAGGTATGACGTTAAATGCTATCTGATGGTAAGGTTCCATTCCTCGAGGTTCCAATTCTGGAGCTCTGGGGAATGTGGAGCAATCCTTCATCCCCTTTACATATGAGTGCTAGAAGGCTGGAAGTATTTAGGTTCTGGGTATGACGTTAAATTCTAACAGATGGTGAGGTTCCAGTTCTGGAGATCTGGGGAATGCGGAGCACCCCTGAATCACCATTGCTCCCAGTTCTATTTTGACCCGGAGTGATAGTACCTGTTAGGGTACCATCTATGGGTTCAAAATAAATGGTTTTACAAAAAAGATCTTCCTAACTATCGCAACAAAACTTTGCTGGCATTAAATGACCCACCGTGGTTGATATGCCATAAAATAAAACAAACAAACAAACAAAATAGTAAATGTTTAAAGACATTTTAATGATTCTTTGTTCAATGATGACCATAAATTTTTATTTACTCTACGCCTCAAATTGTTTATACTACCTTGAATTTTATCGAAGGAAAATGATCATGGGAGATTTTCTATACTAGAAAAATGGGATGTTCACAACTTGTATAGATAGATAAGTCTAATCGTATCTATCTATCTATCTATCTATCTATCTATGTGTCTCTATATCATTTCTGTCTATCTGTATGTCTGTCTCTCTCTCTCGCTCTCTCTCTCTCACACTATCTCACACTCTTTTTTTTACATATATATATGTGTGTGTATGTGTCTGTGTCTGCATATGTGCATGTGTGCATATATTTCATACTTATATATCATGTGCTTATAGTAGACACAGACACAGACACCCCCTCACACACACAAGCACCCGCCACACACACACACACACACACACACACACACATATATATAATATATATATATATATATATATATATATATATATATATATATATACAAGGTTTGTCAAAAAAAGTATCAAGATTTTTTGTACTTTTTGACACACCTTGTATTCTGAAAAAATAAGGTTTCATTCATTGCTCATTTCTATTTTGGTAAATACAGTTTCAATCTCTATACTTTTATGATACACCTCGTATATATATATATATATATATATATATATATATATATATATATATATATATATATATATATATATGTATATATATCATAGGATTTTAAAAGCCATTAATTTATCAAATATCGGATTCCTTTTATGTGATATTTTGTACCATTTTTGAGTATACATTGTTGTTTCTCACCACAAATTCAATTTTGACAGTAAAAAAAAAAACATAATTTTAAAAGAAATTCAAACAAGCCATATTTATATTAGTAAACAAAGATGAAAAGGCCGTTTTAAGATTTGGATATCCAAAGAATTTACTTTCAGTTGACAATAAATGTAGCAAAGTTTAACTAAAATTATTTTAGCAACGTTAATGCAAACCTCAAGATGGAAGATGTCCCCAAGGGTTTCTCAATGGCTTCTTCTTTTAACTTCAAAAAGAATCTTCAAGTTTAAAAAATATCAATGGTTTTTTTTTTCGTCTGCTTAACTCCATTTCTTTGTGCATTTCCCGTTTATTTCTTCAAATGTTATGCTTTTATTTTCATTGTCGTCTATTGTTGTTCGTTTTTTTTTTCAGCATTATATTAAATTATTTCAGTCTGTCACTCTTCCCTTTTCTCCATTATTCCTGTACCCACCTTCCTCTTTCTTTACGTTCTCATTTTCCTCTCTTTCCCTTTTCTCTTTTAGCTCTATTCCTTCTACCCCTGTCTTTTTCTCTTCTTCATCTGTCTCTTTCCACTATATATATATATATATATATATATATATATATATATATATCTTCACCTCCCTACCCTATTATCTCTTTACTCCCCTTCGTACTGTGTCCTCTTTAATCTTCCTCCTTTCCTTTCTTCTCTAATCCCTCTCCCCTTTAGATATATCTTCCTCCACTCAGTTCCCCCTCCTCTCTCTCTCTCTCTCTTCGATATCTTTTTCTTATTATTAATTTCTTCCCTTCCTCCCAACAGCCTTCTATTGTTTCTCTTTACTCAAATCTCATAACATTCAACCAACCTGTCGTTTGTCGTTTAATTTCCAAAATTATTCAAACTATTTTTTCTACTACTCATTCAATAATTGCTATAAGAACAATAAACAATTGGGAAAACACATTTCTATTCCTTTTAAGTGAAGTGATAATAGAATTCGATGCCTTGGAAAACATCGGTCTATAGATCAACTGGCAATTAAGTAACTTATAGAAAAATAAAATTGTTCCACTCAGGATTTTACAGTTATTTATTTCTTAAATAATTATGATGTATTTACACAAACTGCAAATATCGGGCATCCAATGTAATGGAAATGCGAGACTACCTCGCTTACAATTACACCATGATGCAACGCCCTTTTCTTTGCCCAATCCGTTTGCCATGGGTAGGATGTGATATCGAACTCGCTATTCAATAGTAATAAACTATTGAGTAGAGACGACTCCACTATTTACCCAACTCATTCGCCATGGATAGTATTTGACTCAAGGTCGCAAGTAGAACGCATGCAGCAAGGATCGAACTCGCTATTTAGTAGTAATGAATCAAACCAAATGCTCATCTTTTTAAAGGAGCCAAAAACATTAATTTTTTAAATGTAAATCAAAAAGAGAAATTGTAACACGAACAATCTTAAATTTTTAATCCTC
>CM042148.1:52293146-52308146 GCA_023376005.1 Doryteuthis pealeii | reverse complement strand
GCCTAGTACAAAGATTAAACTAAATCATTTGTAATAAAATTCAACTGTTAATATTGTGATCATACATAAATCGGTTTCATCACAAAGTTGAACATATCAGCTCATGTATTTTTCAGTTGTCTGAGTCGTTACTCCGTTTTGATGCTGTTGTTAAATTGGCATTAGTATGAACATTAGCTCATGATAAGAATTTCCAAACTCAGGAAACTTTCTTTAAATATCTATTTTTATTATCTGCGCTGTAGTCATGGCACCAGTAAAAAGAATTTCACTTTACTGCTGCTAAACGTGACATCAGTGGAACGGAATTTTTTTTAGAAAAGCATAATACTGAGTGAAAGCTGATGTGAACTGTAAAGAATTATTGCTTTGTAACCCAACCGTATACAATAAAAACTGTTTTTTTATTTAGACAGTGATTGTAGCGAATCAGAGGTGGTTCAGCGAATCAAATACTAATCCGACTTCTGTAATAATTATTAAAATCTGAGTTACATGGAATCAACTATTTATATTTGTTTAATAGTTTCTTTATAGATTTAAATGTTTTATTTGTTAACAAATATTCGCCTCGGTGAGTTCACATCTGCACATGCGCATATGTGTGTATGTCAGTATGCATTACTATTTGTATATGTATATGTATGGGTATGGTTGATATTCCCTTCGATTTTGTATATGTAGTGCGTGTATTTGTTATGTGTATAGTGGTGTGCACATGTGTGTGTGTGTGTGTGTGTGTGTGTGTGCGTGTGCGTGTGTGTTCAGATTCAACTCAACTCATCAACAATCGCATTCCCCAATGGTTCCTAAACACGAGAATAGTTTCCCGCTCTTTATGGCCTCTTTGCATGATGGCCGACATCACATGACGAAGCTTAATGATGCCACCACACGAAACGTCATTTATTGCCTTGGAACCTTCCCATGTTCGATCAATTCCATTGATTGATTGATTGATCCCCTACCCGCTGTGTCTCGCTTCTATTCTTCTACAATTCAATAGAAAAACCCCAACGATATTATCTCACAAGTTGACTCGTTGTGCTGAGTGTGTGTGTGGTGGTGGGGGTTCATTATCACGCACTCACTAAGTTGGTGCTGAAACGTAGTCACATCTTTTTTTTTTTCAAACTTTTCAAAATCTGCCCCCACTAGCGATAGAATTACTCGTTGAGAACTTTAACTTTGACTCTTTCAATTTGTTGGGCACAAGATTGGAATGAGAGCGATGATTGCAAGAAATGAAAGCAGCTTTAAACTCGCAAGTTTTAAATAATTCTAATTTTTTAAATAACTATTTTTTTCTTTCGTCTCCAGCATCAACAGTTGGTCGATAAATGCTCACAACATTCAATCACTCATAAAATCTTTGATATCTCAGTTATTTAATTAACATTCATTTTATTGTTTTAACAAATAACTTATATGTCCAAAAATAAAATCAACTTTTTCAAAAACAAATTTATTTCTTCGCCTATAACTTGGTAAGATTTGTCATCTTTAAAATATTTCCGTCCAGTCTTTAATATTTTATTGTACATTCCTATAATATTTTCCTCACCCAACTCTGGAATGTATTCTGGAAATCTTCCTGGGGAATAGTGTGCTGGTCTCGCACGTAGTGCATTTTATTCTATCACTTATATCGTCTGACATCGAAGCGTGTGGTGTAATGGTTAAAGTCTTGGGAAATGGACTCGTCGTCCCGAGTTCAAATCCTGGACGTGGTAATTGCATTTCACTTAGCGCTAATACCCTTGGGAAAGGTATGAATCCTACTCTCCCTCCAGCTATGGGTAAATAGTAGGGCAGACTGGGGTCTTTAACCATGGTTAGGCAACCGGTCTAGGAGAAGGAAAACTCTGAATTCAAACCTGATGAACTCCGCTTAAGAAATTGACCTTGTGTCGCATCCTGCTCGTGCGGAGGGGTTGGTAAATATATATATCGTCTGACATCGACAGTATAAGGATGGATTTCAGATGTCGGAACAAGGAATTTCATTGAATCCAATAATTTTAATCCATCTATCTATCTTTATATATATTAGCAAATATATGCACCCTCCGGGTGCAAGTATTTAAGTTTTAATATAATGAAATATGTTAAATTAGAAAGGCTAATGAAACTGAATAAGAATGCAGGTAAAAAGATTTGGAATAGAGGGGGTATAATCGAAAAATAGAACAACTTTGAAACTAACTCTTCCATCAATTTCGATTACTCCCGTCTTTCATTGGTAAATTTTCCTAATTCAACTATTTAGTTAGAATAGGAAGTAAAGAATAATAATACAGTTATTTTTTCTTGTTAATGGATTTCTTTTAAGATTTATACCCGAGATTTTTGCTCATATTCAATAAGATAAAACCAAACAATTAGAAATCAATAATACTAAGCATATATTTATTAAAATCAATTTTTTAAGATCAATATGCAAATCTCCCTTCCCATTTACACTGTAAATCGCTATTTTGTTGTATATATAAATACAATTGCATGTTTTTAGTATGTAGATATGGTCAACAGTCTTAATGATGTAAAACAATTTTATTAATAATCGAGGTTTAAATAAAAAATAAAATCATGGACAATGTGATGTAAATAACAAAGGGAATTGTGACTTGAGTAGTGATATAGTTTCGGTTACAGATAGACAAACCCCCCAATCTCCATTATAATATATATATATATATATATATATATATATATATATATATCACACATACAAACACACTCACACACGGGGCATATGTTTCTCGTTTGTCTCAGTTTTCTTTGCTTTTTTTACTATTTCCCGTTTTATTCACTTATTAAACCCCTTCGCCCTCCCTTTTACTTTTTGTATTTATCTCTTGACATATTCTTATGCCCGTTAATGTCTGTCAGTATTTCTTTTGTTTGGTTTGTTTTGTTTTACGGCATATCAACCCCAGTGGGTCATTTAATACCGATCAATTTTTGAAATAAATCAATTCTTAATGGATAATACAATTTTTTTATAAATACATTTTTCTATTTAACCCATAGATGGGACCCTAACAGGTACTACCACTCCGGGTCAGAGTGGACCAGGGAGCAATGGTGATGAAGGGGTGCTCTACATTTCCCAAACCTCAAAAACTGGAACCTCACCATCAGATAGAGTTTAACGTCATTCCCAGGACATGTAGACCCGCAGCCACCGCCTTCTAGTACCCATATGATAAAAAGGGGTTGGGGCTTGCCATAAGGGCAATAGGGTTGGGAAAATCATATAGGTGCTAGGGCTTGATGTGACCAGCCGATTGATCGGAGGGGGCATCTCCGACCGCCCGTCTAGCCCAAGATAGGGCCAAAGTGGAGTATTGCATGTCATGAACTGCTCATCCACCTGGGCTCCATCCTTAAGCATCACGGGTCGCCACCCACGGCCAACAGGTGGCCCCGTTGGGAGAGTCTTACCCCTCTGCAGAGGTGCAGTCGGTGCATTCTAACGCCCCACCGACAGGGCGGAGTATTTCTTTTCTATAGAATATATATATATATCACTCATCGGCATTGCAGTCTCGGAAGCTAATATATTTCTCGTGACACTGAATATACAGCGCCTTCTATGACCAATGTTCGAAAAACAGGCCTGAAAATATTGGTATGCCGGTGCTCTATTGGCATCGCTTTCTCTTGGACCTTTTGGCTTCATGGTATTGTGCCAACGTGACTTCAAACACGAATAGCCTGATACGGAGACCCTGCCGCCACCGAAGGCGGTCTCGAGCCAACTTGCAGACATCCTTAAATTGTAGTTGGGGGGGGGTGACCAATCTGTTTCTTGCCAAATGAAAGTTCCACATAGAGGATGTCCTTTGGTATTTGTCCATCATCCATACGGTGGGCATGGCCCAGCCAGCGGAGACGATGCTGTTTCACAAGAGCCCAAGCTGGGAAGTTGAGCTGTATTAGTGATCATGTCCTTCCATTATAATTCTAACGCAGCGCAGGTTGAAGCTATTTAGCCACAGCTCTTGGTAGGAGTACAGGGTCCAGGTTTCGGTTGCATACAAGAGAGTGCTGATAACACATGCTGATAACACTTGTACCTTTGTACGAACAGTGAGCTTGTTGTCCCAAACTCTCGTTGTGAGATTCCCAAAATTTGAGGTAGCTTTTCCGATCGGGCAACCGAGTTCAGCATCAAGTGACAGGTTGTCGGTGATGGTGGATCTGAGGGAGGTGAAGGTGTTTACGGCTTCCAATCTGTACTTGTTGATAGTGATGGAGAGGGAGGGATTTTCAGTTCCCTGTCCCATCAATTTGGTTTTGTTTATATTGATGGTTAGGCTGAAGTCCTGGCAGGTTTGGGTGAACTGGTGCTCTTAAGAGTGTGCTACCACTGCTGCGTTATCAGTAAACAGCATGTCCCGGATGACAAAAGGTCTGGCCTCTGTCTGTCTTTTAGATAGCTAAGACTGAGACTATATATATATATATATATATATATATATATATATATATATATATATATATAAATATTGTTCTGGTTACAACGGGAGAAAATTCAATATTTTATTAAAAAAAAGAAGGTCCACAAAATGTATTTTGTTCTCAGAAAAAAATTTTAAATTCTTTTTGTTTTACATATGCAACACGTGTTTCAGATCTTCTGGTATCTTCTTCAGGCTTTGATTGATAATATGAAAATGAATTCTTACATGCATGTATATATATACACATGAGTATTTCACTCCCACTTCCTGTTTTTGTGGGAGTGGAAAGGAGTTTCATTTTTAACATTAGTCTTTTAAACAGGTGTTTTTGTTTTTTGGGTGGTTTGCTAATAAATTCATTTGCTGAATTTTATAACTTTTTTACCCAAATAAAAAAGTAATAAAAAAGTAATAAAATTCATATATATATATATATATATATATATATATGACAATTAGCCCCAAATTCAGGCAGGAAGAAGTCACCAAGTGTAAACGAAGCCTGATCAGTCGGTGTCACTTGAGATGATACAATTCGTGTGACTGGGCAGATCGGGCTAAGGACAAAACACTCAACCCAAAATATACCATTGTCAGATAACACGAGTCTGACATAAGAATTCGGTCAAACCTTCAAAGAGGTCAACTTGTTCTAGCTTTAAAAAATAACAACGGTTCCCCTGTAATCTTTCGCCCACACTATTCTCACTGGACATCCCTTTGCATTCCCCACCCCACACACACATATCTGCTTCAGCAATGTTTGTATATATATTTTCTTTTCTTTTTCTATTGAAGATTTTGAAATAGTACCAGGCCATGAAATGTTTCTTCAATGAGAGAAGGGGACAGACAGACAGACAGACAGATAGGTAGGGATCAGAGAAAAAGGAAAAAGGGAAATAAACAAGAAAGGGAACATGTGTAGGAGTAGAAATGGCAGAGAGAGAGAGAGAGAGAGAGAGAGAGAGAGAGAGAGAGAGAGAGAGAGAGAGAGAGAGAGAGAGAAATAAATAATAAAAGATAAAAGGAGAGTGAGAAAGGTGTGGGGAAAATACTGAAATCTGAATTGTGGGACAAAATTTGTTAAACATTGGTTGGTTGGTTGGTTGGTTGGGTTTTACGGCATATCAACCCTTGGGTCATTTTATGCCGAAGACGGTTTTGTTCAATTCATTCTTGATAGGTATTCAATTTTTTAAACACATCTTTTAACCTCATTTTTTTTCTAAACAGGTACTACCACTCCGGGTCAGAGTTGACCTGTGAGCAATGGTGATGAAAGGGTACTCCACATTACCCAGAGCTACAGAATTGGAACTTCACCATCAGATAGAGTTTAACGTCGTACCCAATATATCAAGATTATCAGCCACCGCCTTCAAACTCGTATATGATAAAATGGTTGGAGCTTGCCAGGGCAATAGGCTTACGACAATCATATATATAGGTTCTAGGTCTTGACGTGAGCAGCCGATTAATCGAAGGGGGCCTCCTCCAACCGCCCGTCTAGCCTAAGTAAGGACCAAAGTGGAGTGTTGCATGTCATAGACTCTTCAGCCGCCAGGATTCCACCCTTAAGCATCACGGGCCACCACCCATGGCCAACAGGTGGCCCTATCTTACCCCTATGCAGAGGAGAAGTCTGTGTATTTTAGAATACAGCTGACAAAAATATTCTTGGTCTTAATGAACAACATTTTCTTAAATTATTTTTCCAATTTTATTGTTGTTATTGTTGGTCCTACTCTTTCTCATGTTCCTTCCTAGTAAAGCTTGACAATTGCTCTGTCATGTGACATTGATGAAGAGAAGATTATGGACCGCTTACCGTTTGGACCTTAGGAGGTTATCATACATTACCTTTGTCCTGAAATGAACCCATTTTCACACACTATACATATATATATATATATATATATATATATATATATATATATATATATATATGAGATAATATTTAAGTTGTCGTAGAGCTGCTGTTTTTTAGGGCGCTGTTAGAGAAATATATATATATATATATATATATATATATATATATATATTTCTTTAACAGCGCCCTACAAAACAGCACCTCTACGACAACTTAAATATTATCTCACAAACTACATGGATACAGAAATGTTGGTCGACTAACAAAAACTTGTATAAATCAGCTCTGTTCTGACAATATACACCACCCCAGAGGACTTACTAAGAGCGACATTTAGATACTTCCTTCTGCTATGCAAGTCCAGGTTTATATATATATAATATATATATATATATATATATATATATATAAACAAGTTTTTGATACAACTAAATTTGTATACAAGTTTAAATACTATCATACTTTATTTGGTGATCAGTTAATTAAACGAATTATTTTAATTTTAAAAGGAGGCGAATAAAGATAGAGAAACTTAATAGCCCTTTCGAACGGTGCATTTTCTAAAAGTTCTACAGCCGGTAGATCGTTTAAAAGTCAAAGTGTATAAATTGGGTAAAAGGCGAATAGGACAATATAAAGGTTGGAGCAACAAGAAGGAGAAAAAACCCTTCAGGTTACCCCAACTTCAGCAACAACATCCTCAGTAAATATTACCAGGGAATGTTTGAAAAGCCGCTGCCTACACAAGACCGGGCGGTGAAGAAAAATTGCCACTGCCTCAAGGACATGCAGATGGTGATTAGTCCTAGCCTTGTATAGTACGGAAAATTGCTGGTCACTGTATTTGATTCTGCAGATATTTAAAATGTACAGGTGATCACCAATGGCAGAATTCTTCCCCTGTGAGAGCCCGGATGTTATTTGAGGAATACTTCTTATTCCTTTCGTGACATGTTGGTTTACTTTTACACCCAACCTCTGCGTCGTCCTTCCAATATACTTGGCATCACACCAGCAATGAAATCCATAAATTTATAAGATTTATTGAAAGATTAGTAGAACGTCTTTCTGAATTGAGTGAAATGCAGATCTAGTAGTGAATATTGTTCTGACTTTAACTGTATTGAAACATCGTATTACGGCCAATGTGATCTTATTAGATAAGTGATCTTAGTAGATAGATTAGATATTAGATTAATAATAATAGAGAACTAAAAAAACTGAAATATGAAGTGATAGCAAGTGGTGCGCTTGGAACAGTCTAAGAGTTTGTAGACTGTAGGAATTCGAAACTAAAAGAAGATTCGAGACCATCCAGACAACTGCATTAAGATCGGTCTGGATACTCTTAAACTGAATACTCTTAAACAATACTCTAATGAAGAGGTACTCCAAACTCATCGGATCTCCAGTATTGGAGCCTCTCGATAGAGCGATAGAGGAGAAAAGAAAAAAGAAAAAAATGGAAGGAAAAACAAAGAAAAAGAGAGAGAGAGAGAGAGAGAGCAATGGGAAGCAATGAGTTAGGGAGTTAGAGGGAAGATTTTTTTAAATAAAGGAGAAAACAAAATGAAGAATTTCTGAACATTTTGTTTTTCCTGCAGTTATTTTCACTTCTGTTTCAATCCATGGAATTTGACGTAGGTTCTTGTAGACATATTTTGAGATATAAGAGAGAACAGACATAACCCAAATATAACAGACACATGCACACACATTTATGTTCAATAAGGCGATTTCTAAATGCCGATTTTAAAGAAAAAAGAAACTGACGGCAATTTTCACTCTTCCCTGGTTGCCCTCTTGCAGAGATTTTCTTGTAGACTGGACTAAGACTAATAATATATCTACCTACATAACCAAGAACAATAACCAACCGTTTACAAAGATCATATTATATATGACTGTTCTTTTAGATATCTATGCATTTATACTTTATAGATAGACAGATAGATAGATAGATAGATAGATAGACAGATAGATACGTTTTTATTCATATATTAATGCATAAAGCTGAAAGCATTCGATCACAAACTTTGGGATCATTTTTACATACACTAATCACTAATTTATTCGAACTTATCAAAGATCATTTAAACAAAAATCAAATATTCAGTCAGTGGCTTTTAATCATATATTAATGAACAATCACTGTCATATATATATATATATATATATATATATATGGATGTTCGGAATAAATTTGACATACACATATTTGGTTATTTTCCTCCGTAGGTTGGGACTACCGTACACTACGCATAATTTAAAAGCTTGTACCCTTCTTTATTCATATACGTGATGACAGATAGAATGGATGACTGGAACACACCCGAATCATGGAAGAGAATAACTTATATCATGATGATCTGCGCCAGCCATCAAAATGAGATTATGGTTGCTGCCCAATGTTCCCTGAACACTGTAAAAACAATCAGGCATGAATTGGATAATTACAATGGAGACTAAGCGGTTGTGACTAGAAGAAAGCAACATAACAGACGATATGATCGCGTTCCTACAGCAGAATTCCTCGAAAATCTGCAGAAAAAAGTGTTGGAGTACCCTGGCATTGGAATTCTGTCTTTGTCACGTGAATTGAATGTTTCAGCCTCTACCATAAAGCTTGCACTCAATGAAAACACTCGCTACTACTCATACAACTGCTTCCAGAAAATGCCCGTGAAAATCGTCTGACAAGGGCAAAGAAACTTCTGAGCAAAGGGAAATATCCTGCTGAACCAGAAACGACCTGGTTCTTCCGATGAGAAAGACTTTTGCCAAGATCAAATACACAAGACACAATAACAGATGGCTCGCATATAGTCCAAAGGACACTCCTCGTGTCATGCAGACTAAATTTCCCCAAACTGTGATGGTGTCGGATGTGTGTCCTCTGAGGGTGATGTGATGCCTCTGCATTTTTTCAGAGAGGGTATCAGGTTGAATTCAGATGCCTACGCGGAGTTGCTAAACACTGTAGTCAAGCCCTGGATAACAAGGGTAGCCAATGGTAGGCTATATATATGACAGCAGGATTCGGTCCCCTGACACACTTCTGGGAAAAGTAAAAAATGGTTGTTGGCGAATTTTCACGACTTCATCAGTCTCAATGTTTTGCCGCCGAACTTCCCAGTTCTTAATTCCATGAATTATTATGTATGTGTTGCTGTTCAGAAAGTCACCAATCGCCGTGCCAGTACTACAAAAGTCCAGTTAATCGACAGAATTAAGGTAGTTTTTGAGACCCTTCCCAGGGAAACTGTAACATCAGCTTGCTCCAGGTTCCAGAGCAGGATTGAGGCTGTGATCGACGCTAATGGTGGTTATTTTGAGTGAAACTTGTTGATAGCTATGTAACTTTTGTGCCTGTGGAATTTCTTTACAATCCATTAAATTTTGTAGTTACCAAGCACTTTTTCTTTTTCCTTATGAAACTGTCAAATTTCTCCCGAACACCGTATATATATATATATATATATATATATATATATATATATATATATATATGCAATGATTCCAAATATATATATATATATATATATATATATATATATATATGCAATGATTCCACGAATAAGACTTCATACAACAACTTCCTAGCCATTGGGTCTAAAAATAACGTCTAACCAAAATGTGTGTTCAAGTCATGTAATGATTTGACTAGACACATAAAAGAGAATCAGAATGAGCCACATACTGCAGTTAGACACAATATGTTGGTATAATGTCACATTAATGCGGAGGAATTTGCAAGACGGGAGGTGGCCAGTTGAGTTACCTGCGCTAATTTTAGTTACCTTCTCTGAATATATATATATATATATATATATATATATATATATATTCAGAGAAGGTATATATATATATATATATATATATATATATATATATATATATATAGCGATGCGTTTATATGTGTGGTAGGGAGAGATATATATTGAGAGATAGAAGCCGTATCACAAGAACTGATGAGACAATTTGGCAAAGTATTTTACTATTTTGGCATCTAACCAAAGCAGACATAGATGTAATCCATACTCCACAAATGAATAGTAACCAGTCTTTTTCTATTTCCCTTCCAGGCGAATTTTATGTTCATTCTCCATTTGGAGAGCAATTCTGGAGATGATCCGATTATTTTCTCCTGTCCTTGACAACCTACAGTTTTGCCCGCTTGGCAAACCTTTTGAAATTGAGCCACACCTTTCGTTTCAATGGCGGTGGTAGTTGCAAACCCTGGGGGCTTCAGGCTAATAGGCAACCAGCAGAGGTTAGGGACAGAATATCTTGCGGCTTTGTCCAGGCTCTTTGGTTTAGTATTGGAAAAGTTCCAAGGAATTTTATGGTGTTTCTTTCCCCAAAGAAAGCCATCTTTCTGTGACGATAATCGGAAGAAAGCAAAAAAGTATTCACATCCATTACTGCTTATTTGCTGATTCGGTCAACATTTTCTCCGCTTTTCCAATTCGATAACATTTTTTGAATGTGCAGTTAACATTTCCAGTTGACTGTCATTTGTGCGCATAAACGCTCAGAAGATTTTCGGAGGATGTTTCTAGTTGTTTAGAATAAATTTGCTATTAACACATAATTCCTGACTGATCAGCTTAATTTTTGAAAATCTTTTCTTTTAGTCCAGCAATCTTGTACAATGGGAACATCAATAACGTCCAATATAAATGATTAAAAGTTAAACTATAAAAGATTAAAGAATAAAGTGAAATATTTGTTCTACATTGAAAAGAAGCAAATACATTTTCTTTGAATTTTCATTTATCTTTGTTTTCCATTTTCAGATGCAAATCTCTGCTTTTCTATTCTTCGTAAAAAAGAAAAATAATCCTCATCTTTTGTGACTTCTTCGGCCTCGAAAAAATAACACAAATTGTTTCATCGCATCTTTTCTTATCAAGGGAACCAATTCAGTTTCAGCGAATTCTAAAAGTCACTTTGCTAAAAACAATGCTGTCAGAAATTATAGTCAATTTATACGAATGTAAAATTTACTCTAATCAATTTATTGTCGATATTTAAAAACAACAACAACAACACCAACAACAATATTAAGCCGAACTGCAAAAAACTTTTTCGGTTTGTACTATCATGTATTTTATATCAGTATCTATACTTCTCTATATAACTAATACAATTCATACTCAAGAAACCTTATACCGTCCGAGTAGAAATTGTTGTTGTTTTTAATTCATTTATTCTTAATTATCTTCCCTTTCTACGACGACTTCTTGACCAAAGGAGATATATATTTCAATTTTCTACTCGGATGTGGGAGTGAGATGTTTGAAATGTCTTACTCCTACTTGAATTTTTTACCGAACCGAAAAAAAAGAGCTAATCAAGAGAGGAAAATTATTGTTTAAAAAATAGGAAGAAATTGGTGAGTCTTTCTATTATTATTTTTTTTTTTTTTGAATTTTTAATTTTTTTCCCATTTTCTTTTGTATTGTTTTTGTGAAAAAAATGGAGAGGGGTACAGAGAGATGCCCGCAGCTTTTTTCAGGGAATGTTTCAACAGTTCAGATTGTGGTTAGTTATGACGTCCATTCTCTTTTGAGAGAAGATGAACTAGACTGTTACAAACGACTTTCAACCTGCCTCTAAATGAGTCTGTTATTAGAGCACTGGAAGAAGTTGATTCTGAATGGCAGGCTAGGAACAAAATAAAATGTTTTAGCTCTTCGAAAGACCAAAATTATACGGTGTCAAATGACTAGTTTACTCAGTTCTGTCTCCTCCACCCTAGGTTAAACGAAAACATTGACGAAGGAATTATGGCGCGTCCTAATAGTAAAGACCCGATATGCGATACTCACTATAATTTTTCTTGCAAATCTTCTCTGTTAATTTGTACCTTAAAAAGCTAGATTCGAGTTCTAGGCTTTTGCTTAGGCAAATTTCTTACGGTTCTTTAATCTCTTCTAATATGGACGCTTCGAGTTCTGTAGCAAATAGACAAGTGGCCTTGCAGGCTCTATCTCAATTATTCCAATCTATGGCGGATGTTACGTCCAGGGTCATTCTAGGCTCTGTCTCCACAAGATGGCGTCTTTATTTGAAGGACATGGCTTTTAAGAAGCCAAAAAAAAACAAGCTGACACATTTGCCGATTTTAGGCCTGAAATTGTTTTCAGGAAAATTCTTTGATGATTTTCATAACAGTGCTGAAAACTTAAGAAAGGCAAGGGAGACTCAACATGTCAGAAATACTTTTCTTGGGGGAAAGAGAAAGTTAGAGGACCCTAAGGAGACCAAATATGTTAATTCTTCGGTTTTTGAACAGAAAAAACAGAAGCATGAAAGTTTCAGCTTTAAACAGGGGAGAGGAATTCTTCGACCTGGACGAGTGGGTTTTAAGAAATTCAAGTTTCAAAAGTCTTAGGGGTTTCGTCCCCAACGACAATAGTCAGAGTATTTCCCCAATCCGAGCCGGTTGGGGGACGACTAGCAGGATATTTGGAGAGTCGGGAGAAGATTACTTCCGACCGCTGGATCTTGAGCATAGTCCGAGAGGGACTAAAGCTTCAGTTTGCTTCAACACCGATACAAAGCGGTGTAAAAAGGACCGTATTCAGTTCGTCTTGCCAGAGAGACGTTATTTTAGAC
Source organism: Doryteuthis pealeii (assembly GCA_023376005.1). Classification (NCBI taxonomy): domain Eukaryota; kingdom Metazoa; phylum Mollusca; class Cephalopoda; order Myopsida; family Loliginidae; genus Doryteuthis; species Doryteuthis pealeii. The sequence continues at coordinate 52,295,180 of CM042148.1, read as the reverse complement.
GAAATAAAAGACTTGTTAGGAAAACAAGCAATAGATTTAGTTCCCAGAGCCCAAGAGGGCCAAGGGTGTCACAGCACGGAGGGTTTCGTCCCATAAATTTGAAAGGGATAAATGCCCATCTTGTGGTTCCTCATTTCAAGATGGAAACGTTCAGGACTATTCGTTAGACATTGAGGAGGGGGCATTATGTAATTACTGAGAACCTAAAGGTTGCTTACTTCCTTTTTCATATTTTCCGAGGTCACAGGCAGTTTCTATGTTTTTATTTTCAGGGGAGACATTACCAATTTAAAGTTATGCCTTTTGGTCTTGCAATATCCACCAGGGGGTTCACAAAGATGATGTCGGCACTGGGGGGATTTCTCAGACCCCGTCAATTACATATTTTCTTGTACCTGGAAGACTGGATAGTCAGAAATCTGGATCAACGCATTCTCAGTCAGCAAGTAATTTGATACAGGACTATCTCCAGGATTTAGGACTGTTCATAAATTCTCAGAAATCTCACTCGATTCCATCTCAAAAGATGATGTACCCAGGAACTCTTTTCAATTTGGAGGAGGGAATAATGTATCCTCCAGAGGAGAGATTCCAGAATCTGGTACAACAAATAGATTGTATTTTGGATACAAGGTTCTGCCGAGCTCACAGGTTTCTCAGTCTAATGGCTAATGATTAGATCTGATTCCCTGGGTTCGTTTGCATATGAAGCCAATCCAATTCCACCTTCGATCATGGTGGATCCCTCGAAGTGACAATATCAAAAAGATGATCCCTATAAACAGTTTATTAGCAAAACACCTTGTATGGTGGACAAGAGGGGAAAACTTTTTCAAAGGGGTTCTGCTTCACGATGTAGAGCCTCTAGTTCGTTAGACAGATGCTTCAGAAAAAGGCTGGGGAGCTCACTTAAACATACACCAGGTGGCAGGAGATTGGGCCAAACACCAGGGAAGGAACCATATCAATTTGCTAGAACTAAAAGCAGTCCATCTAGCTCTTGTTCAGCTACTACCTGTGACATACATCAACAAAGAAGGGGACACGAGGTTGGCGAGTTCCATTTGGGCAGCATTCCCCTTTATGCAGCTCACATTCCAGGAAAGAAGAATGTTTTGGCAAACCGTCTATCGAGGGACCAAGCTGGGGCTCAGTTGACAGAATGGATCCTAGACTTGAGGATAGTGGACTTTTTTTTTTAAGGTTCGGTCATCCAAACATAAAGCTCTTCGCTACTCCAGAAAACAAAAAGTTGCAGGTGTTTTTCTCCGCTTATCCAGTGGATGCTGCGTATGATTAAGATGTTCTGGGCATAAATTGGACAGGGATGTATGCCTACGCATTCCCTCCCCCAGTATTGATTCACCGGGTCCTTCAAAAAGTGTTGTATTATTCTTCTGGTAGCCCCACATGCTCTACGTCAGTCATGGTGTCCGATCCTTCTGGACCTGTTAATAGATTTCCCAAGAGAATTACCAATAACATCAAAAATGCTAACTCAGAAACGCAGATAGTGCATTCAGACCCAGCAAATAGTATGGAAAATATCCAGCATAACCAACCTAAGGAATCTCTTCAGACTCAGGGTTACAACAAGAATAGCAAAAGGTCTTCCACTAGGAGAATTTACGAGGCTAGGTAACAGATATACAGAAGCTGGTGTATTGAACGAGATATCGACCCGTATTCTGCCTCTATAAAGGATGTTGCAGATTTTCTGATTCATTTGCACGAAGTCAGAGGTTGCAGAGCTTCAACTATTGCCGGATATAGAATAGCGTTAACAGCTATTCACAAGGGTTGGAGGAAAAGTTCTATAAATTCAGGGAATCTTCTATCGAATTTGGTTAAAGGAATTTTTAATTCAAATCCTTCAGTGAATCCTTCTGCCTAACTGGGACTTAACTTTTGTTCTAAATCCCTAATCATCGCTTTGGACCTTTAGATTCTGCTGAATTAAAAAAATATTATCTTGAAAGACATTTTTTTTAGTGGTCTTGGCTTCGGCTGCTAGAGTAGGCGACCTAAATGCTT